>CM038675.1:691003376-691601656 GCA_021605145.1 Aegilops bicornis
AAAATCATATAGTTTAGTCATGCTCCATTTTCGTCACACAAGAATGCTCTCATTATGCACAACCCCGATGACAAGCCAAGCAATTGTTTCATACTTTAGTAATCTCAAACCTACAAACTTCCACGTAATATATGACCGCGAGCCATGGACATAGCACTATGGGTGGAATAGAATATGGTGATGGGGGTTATGTGGAGAAGACAAGAAAGGAGAAAGTCTCACATCAACGAGGCTAATCAATGAGCTATGGAGATGCCTATCGATTGATGTTAATGCAAGGAGTAGGGATTGCCATGCAACGGATGCAGTAGAGCTATAAATGTATGAAACCTCAACAAAAGAAACTAAGTGGGTGTGCATCCAACTTGCTTGCTGACGAAGACCTAGGGCACTTGAGGAGGCTGTCGGTGTCAAAACCGGCGGATCTCGGGTAGGGGGTCCCTGTCTAGGCGGATGGTAACAGGAGACAAGGGACACGGTGTTTTTACCCAGGTTCGGGCCCTCTCGATGGAGGTAATACCCTACTCCTGCTTGATTAATATTGATGATATGGGTAGTACAAGAGTAGATCTACCACGAGATCGTAGAGGCTAAACCCTAGAAGCTAGCCTATGGTATGATTGTTGTTCGTCCTCTGAGACGAAAACCCTCCGGTTTATATAGACACCGGATAGGGTTAGGGTTACACAGAGTCGGTTACAATGGTAGGAGATCTACATATCAGTATCACCAAGCTTGCCTTCCACGCCAAGGAAAGTCCCATCCGGACACGGGACAAAGTCTTCAATCTTGTATCTTCATAGTCTAGGAGTCCGGTCCAAGATGATAGTTCGGCTATCCGGACACCCCCTAGTCCAGACTCCTCAAGAGTCTCCCCGAACCAGGCTTCAATGGCGATGAGTCCGGCGCGTAGTTTGTCTTCGGCATTGCGAGGCGTGTTCTTCTCCATATTCCATATACTTGTCGAATAGTGTCCGGCTTCTGATAAATGCCGCGCTCCTTGGCTTCCACGCCCAATAACGGCCATCTTCCACGTGTTTGAATGAATGTGAAAAGCCAGGGTATTTTTACACTTATCCCCCTAGCCACGCAAATGAGCTGTCTATAAAAGGGACGAGGATCTTGATCTGAGTCAGACCATTGCCCCTCCGCGAGCTTTCATCGGAGCGCCTTCGACAAAAATCCATTCCACCATGGACAGTTGACGCGGCTCCTCCTCTCGCGCTCCCAACCCTCAGCCTGGAAATTGGGAGAGATGCTCAGTCCCGCATAGCGAGCTAGTGATACTCCAAACCAAGGGATTTCTTCCCCCGGCCTTCATGGTTCCGGTTCGAGCCGGACTTGCCACCTACAAGGGCGGAAAGCAAGCGGAGAGTGTCCCCGATCCCTCTAAAGGAGAGCGGGTATGCTTTATCTCTTATCTAGTAAGAGGACTCGCATTTCCAATTCATCCGTTTCTCCGGGGGCTCTTGGAGTTCTATGGCCTCTAGTTGCACCACCCACGCTGCCTCCATTTTGCACATCGCGGGCTTCGTGGCCCTTTGCGAATTGTTCTTGGGCATCGAGGCTCATTTTGCGCTGTGGAAGAGATTATTTTGCCTTGTACCCCGTTCTCATGAGGGGTCAATATATCAAGTGGGCGGAGCCGAGCTGTGGCGCATCGCCGGGACCGGATATCTATCCGGAACCTCAAGAAGGCGTCCAAGACTGGCCTTCGTAATGGTTTTACATGGAGGACGCCCACCGGATCCTGTTCGGATCGGCCTTCCGGAGTTTAGCAACGCCCCGTGAAGAAGCGCCTAAGCTGGGCGCTCATGAGCCCCCAGAGGGAAAATGACCGACGTCCTTTACTTGATGAGCCAAATAAGATTATCGGCTCATGCCGGATTGACCATGATTGGAGTCATGGCAACCTGCATTATGAGGGGAGTGCAGCCGCCCAATATAGGGGCCACCCATGTGGGACTTCAACGGGAGGACGATGCCACCCGTCATGGCCGCAAAAGGTCGGGATCGGTTACCGAATCGGTGAAGACCTTGTCCGCCATGTACAAAGGGAAGAGGAGGATTTTCTCCACGCTACCAATCGAACGGGTTATCTTGAATAATCCTCGAAGTTGGGTAAGGAAATATCTTTGTGGCCTATCTGATCCATGTTCCCGAGGTTAAATATCTCAATTCTTGGTTTCTACGCAGGAACTCCGCCGGGCCGTCTAGATGATACACAGCCCGCCCCCACAAACCGAGGATCCTAACGGTCCCTCGATCCGGCCTCCGAAGAGGATACAAATATAAAGGTGGAGTTGATCGACGGGGTGTTCCACCAACTTAGCATCGACAATGCTTTGGTTGCCATTACGGCCGATTACCCCGAAATACTTCCAGCCTCACAGGTAACTGAGACCGAGGTCCCAATACTCTGATAATGACCCATCCGTGCTTATTTTTTGATCACCGTGTACCAATGGTGTTTCACAGGGGGTGCCTTCGAGGCAGGAGGCCGAGCCCGCGGCGGCTAGCCAACAAGGGGCAGTACAACCCCGCAGGCTAAAAAGAAGTGCGGTCCGGATCGAAACTCCACCGCAACGGTATGGCGCGTCGGAAAAGGAGCGCTCGCCGGACTGAGTCCGGAGAGGTTGCCAATCGAACCTCCGCCAGCCAGGCTCCAAAGCCGGGTCTAGAAGCGGAGGCGAGCACGAGGCATGCGTCGGATGCTCCTCCAACAGAGGATGCCGACAGACTGTCCGCCACAAACTCCGAGGTGGAGAGCGCCATGAATCACAGGCGCCGCCGGACAGTTCTTCGTGACGAATGTTTCTCCCAAGAGGCCTTGAATGCCTTCAATTTGGGAGATGCGCACCTCCGTGCCGCTCAAGATGGTCTAGCCAGAGCCACGGAGCAGTATGTAAAGGACATACGGGTAAGGAAATTTGATGATTATATATGCCAAGAGTTCTCGAGACTTAAAATAGTTAGAATAACTGATTTAAGGATCATTTGTTATGCAGGATCTTACAAAAAAGAATACCCGACTGTCCCAGGAGCTTGAAGAATGCAAGGCCCAACTTGAGGCCGCACTAGCCGCTACAGGGGGAGCCACAAAGACCCCCTCTGGTAATATATGCCTCAAAAGATAAATAGTTTATGAAGTGCGGCGTGTGTGTAAATCTGACAATAATATTGCAGATGGCGCCGGACTAGATCCGGACAAGCAACAGCTCCTGCGCCAGCTAAAGGCCGGCGAGAGCGTGCTTACGAGGTGCGGCAGGATAAAAATAACCTCCAAGATGCCAACACCCAACTGGGTGAGGAACTAAAGGATGTTCATGCCCAGTTGTCTGACTCCATAAAGGCGAATCGACGGCTTCGTCGCGGCATTTTCAGTAAGTGCTTGAACGAACTTTGAAAGAGTTCGGCGAGGAAGGCGACTAACATAAACATGTATGTAGGTTTGCTCACAGGTCGTCCCGAGGAGGAGATGCCCAGTTCTTCGGGTGATCTTCTTCCCGAATCCGTCGCTACCGCATTTAACGAAGTTCGGGCAGGTGATGAAAGGCATCGGCCAGGCCTTGTGGCCATCTATCTCCCTGCCCGAAGGCATTGGGGAGCTGGCAGAGCGGCTTCAAGGAGCACGGCGGCACTTCCGACTATGGAAGATATCGGCCTGCCGTCAAGGTGCCAAGGAGGCTTGGGCCATGGTAAAGACGCTGCACACGGTTGTCGACCCGAACCACATGGCCGTAGGTCGGACCTGTGGGGCTGGATGGGAAGGAGATCCCTGTAAGATTAGTGTACGGCCAAGTAGAATTGGCCGCCAAGTATTCCCAGCAAGATTGTAAATTAGATAGCCTATTAGATGGCATTGAGGAGGAATACAATGAGTCGAATTGACTATGTAATTGAATATGACATGAAAAATGTCTTCTAGCCGTATTGTAGATCGTTTGTCATAGCGGACCTTTTCGCTTTGACCTCGGGACCCAATAGTCCGGAGTGTGTCCGGATACCCTCATGGTTATATAAGAACCGGGGCATGCATGGAGACAAGGTGTAGGGGTCATTATTGCTGTATCAGACAAGTGCCCAACTAGTTATGTTATATTACATGGATAGTAAGAAACATCTTCCAGGGAGAATAGTTCTGTCAAGGGTTCCTTTCTCTGGGAGGCATGCCCTAAAGTGCATGTCAAAACTGCTTAGAAAGCAGAAAATCATCTAGGGCAGATGGATAAATAGTTAAAGATCATCTTTCAGTTCACCGACCGAATATTCCCTTAAGAATGCTAGCTTTCGGCTTCACCCAGTCTGAGGTACACATCCGACTGATCCGGCAGTAAAAATCGCAGAGGTGCTCCCTTTACCACCTAGCCGAACAATTGGGAACATAGGGGTAAGCACAGGAGCCAAGCAATCCAGCTTGGCCAAAACTTAAGTCATATTGATGCATATAATGGTGAATAAAAGGTACATGCGGAAGTTTGACGCATGTGTTGGGCATGAAGCCCGTATAAATAAGCTTCTGTTAAAGAAGCCCCCAGGTATGATGAGCGCGGACAGCGCATCAAATATGTGCGAAAAAGCGCAAACGAGCCTCTAAAGGCTTCAAGAAGAAGGAGGAGGAAGGAGAGAAATAAAAGACAGCAAAAATAGAAAATGTGGACGGAGGAAGGAGACGAACTTGGACTCCAGCGCTTAGGCGTAGAATCTTCGTAGACGGGCTGCATTCCATGGGTTCGGCTCGAGTCGGTTATCCGATGCGTTTCGCAGACGGTATGCTCCGCCGCCGTCAGACCTGGTCGATGATGAAGGGACCTTCCCATTTGGGCTTGAGTTTGTCCTTTTTCTTGTCCAAAGAAGCGAGAACTAGTTCGCCAACGTTATAAGATTTGGCCCGTACTTCTCTGCTTTGATATCTTCAAGCCTGCTGTTGATAAAATGCGGAACGAGCTTTTGCCCCGTCGCGCTCCTCCTCCAATGCGTCCAAACTGTCCTACCGATCGAGCTCGGCTTCTCTTTCTTCATACATGCGCACGCGAGGTGAGTCATGAATTATGTCGCAGGGCAAGACTGCCTTCGCGCCGCACACCATAAAAAATGGTGTGAATCCGTAGTACGATTCGGCGTGATCCGTAGCCCCCAGAGTACGGAGTCGAAGCTCCTCAACCCAAAGGCGTGTTAGATTCCTTAAGGGATCGCACTAGTCCGGGTTTAATGCCGCTCATGATTAGAACGCTTTGCTCGCCGACTTGACCGTTGGTTTGAGGGTGATAGATCGAGGCGTAATCGAGCTTGATGCCCATATTTTGCACCATAATTTGACCTCATCGGCCGTGAAGTTGGTGCCATTATCGCGATGATACCGTGGGGACGCCGTGAACTGCCCTCGATATGAAGTCTATCACCGCCCGGATTCGCCGCTTTTAATGTGCTTGGCCTCTATCCATTTGGTGAATTTATCCACCATGACCAATAGGTATTTTTGCTTGTTGGTTCCTCCCTTAAGGGGTCCAACCATGTCAAGCCCCTGCACCGCGAACGGCCGTGTGATGGGTATAGTTTTGAGGGTGGTGGGTGGCATGTGGCTTTGGTTAGCAAAAAGGTGGCAACCGACGCATCGTTGGACTAAATCCTGCAAGATCCGCCCGGCCGCCGGGCCAATAAAATCCTCACGGAAGGCCTTGCCTACAAGGGCCCGGGCTGCGGCGTGGTGCCCACCCAGTCCGGCATGAATTTCAGCCAGGAGGTTTCGCCCTTCCTCTTCGGAGATAGACCTTTGAAGGACTCCTGTTGTGCTTTTCTTATAAAGCTCTCCCTCATGAACTTTATAGGCTTTGGATCGCCGTACTATGCAGCGAGCCTCATTTTGGTCTTTGGGGAGTTCCTGCCTAGTTAGGTAGCCTAGGAATGGTTCTGTCCACGAGGCGATAACCGCCATTATTTCGTGAGCGGAGGGTGTTATCTCGGTGGCAGGGCCTCAGATTGTGTCAGAGTGTTCGGTGTCAGGCAGTGCGGTTGGGTCCGGGTTGTTATTTCTGGACTTCCCTTCCCATAGTACGGATGGCTTGAACAGCCGTTCCAGGAAGATGTTGGGCGGGACGGCATCGAGTTTTGCACCGATGCGTGCCAATACATCCGCCGCCTGGTTGTTATCCCGGGCTATATGATGAAATTCGAGCCCTTCGAACCGTGCTGACATTTTTAGGACCGCATTGCAGTACGCTGCCATTTTCGGATCTTTGGCATCAAAGTCTCCGCTTATTTCAGATATCGCGAGGTTCGAATCCCCACGCACCTCTAGGCGTTTAATGCCCATGGAGACAGCCATCCGGAGGCCGTGCAGAAGGGCCTCGTATTCGGCTGCGTTGTTGGAGTCCGTATAAATTATCTGCATGACGTATTGGACAGTGTCCCCGGTTGGGGACGTCAGGACGACGCCAGCCCCCAGGCCAGCCAACATTTTGGAGCCGTCAAAGTGCATGATCCAATTGGAGTATGCGCCGTACCCTTTAGGGAGTTCGGCATCGGTCCATTCGGCCACGAAGTCGGCCAAAACCTGCGACTTCATAGCTCGTCATGGCTTATAGGTTATGTCGAATGGAAGGAGCTCTATGGCCCATTTAGCACCGCCCGTCGCGTCCGCGGTTGTTTATAATGTCGTTAAGAGGTACTTTGGAGGTTACCGTTATCGAACACTCTTGAAAGTAGTGTCGCAGCTTCCGGATGCCATGAACACCGCTGTGATGCTATCTTTTGATAATGTGGGTACCGGGACTTGCATGGAGGAGGACGGTGGAGACATAATAAACCGGTCTTTGAAGAGGGAACCGTGTTCCGTCTGCTTCTCGCTCGACGACGAAAGCACCGCTACCGACAACTTGATGTGTTGCGCGATATATAATAGCATTGGTTCACCCATGTTGGGCGCGCCAGGACCGGATTTGTTGCCAATATGGCTTTTATTTCTTCGAGTCCGCCGTGGGCGGCATACGCCCACTCGAAGTGTTTGGTGCGCCGGAGGAGGCGGTAAAGGGTAACGCCTTTTCTCCCAAACGGAAATAAAGCGACTTAGAGCCGCTTATGCATCCAAATAATCTTTGTATTTGTTTGAGGTCTTTTGGAATATCCAATTGTGACAGAGCTCGGATCTTGGCTGGGTTTGCTTTAATTCCTCTACCGGACACAATGAAGCTCAGGAGCTTTCCTACCGAACGCCGAAGACACATTTTTCCGGATTGAGCTTAATGTCATATTTTCGGAGATTGTCGAATGTGAGCCTCAAGTCGTCTACTAGAGTTTCAACATGCTTTGATTTGACGACCACGTCATCTACATATGCTTCCACTGTTTTGCCGATCTGGTTTGCCAGACATGTCTGAATCATGCGCTGATATGTTGCGCCGGCGTTTTTGAGCCCGAAGGGCATTGTGTTGAAGCAGAATGGGCCGTATGGAGTTATGAATGTTGTTGCTGCTTGGTCTGGCTCCGCCATCTTGATTTCGTGGTAGCCGGAGTACGCGTCGAGGAAGCACAATGAGTCGTGTCCGTCAGAAGCGTCGATAATTTGATCAATGCGAGGGAGGGGGAAGGGATCCTTTGGGAAAGCCTTGTTAAGGTCTTTGAAATCAACACATAGGCGCCAGGATTTATCCTTCTTTGGTACCATCACCAGATTTTCTAGCCAGTCCGGATGTTTTATATCTCTGATGAATCCGGCTTCGGAAGTTTGGCTAGCTCCTCTCCCATGGCTTGTCTCTTGGGTTCGAAAAGCGCCAAGAGCCTGTTTGATCGGCTTGAATCCTTTTAGGATATTTAGGCTGTGCTCGCCAGCCGACGTGGGATTCCCGGCATGTCCGAAGGGTGCTGTGCAAAATGTCTCGCTTTTCTCGTAGAAATTCTCGTAGTGCGGCGTCTACATCAGGGTTTAATTGTGCCCCAATGGAGGCCGTCTTTTGCGTGGTCCGTTGGGTGGACTTGGAATTTGACTATTTCATCCGCTGGTTTTAAAGAGGTGGACTTGGATCTTTTATCAAGTATCACATCATCCATGTTCACCGTGGAGCGCATCACAGTGAGTTCCTCGGCCGCTAGGGCTTCGGATAGTGCCTCGAGGGCTAGTGCGGCTGTCTTGCTTTCGGCGCGGAGTGCTATGTTCGGATCACTAACGACAGTGATGATTCCGTTAGGTCCGAGCATTTTAAGCTTCATGTACCCATAATGGGGTATAGCTTGAAAAATTGTGAATGCCTCTCGCCTAATAAAGCATGATATCCGCTCATCGAACGGGCCACTTGAAATGTGACCTCCTCGGACCTGTAATTGTCCCATGAGCGAACACTACGTCCAGTGTGATTTTTCCTATGCAGCATGCTTCCGGCTAGGGATTATTCCTCTAAAGGTTGTGCTGCTTCGCTCAATGCGGTTCGATCTATTTCCATTTTCGGAGGGTTTGCTCGTAGATGAGGTTTAGTCCGCTGCCGCCATCCATGAGTACCTTAGTAAGGCGAAAGCCGTCCACTATTGGATTGAGGACCAATGCGGCTGGTGCTCGGGCTGTTCGGAATTTGGGTTCGTCACTGGCATTAAAGATAATAGCCGTGTCACTCCATGGATTTATTGTTGCTACTTGGTAAACTTCAGCAAGGTTGCGGAGTGTTCGTTTCCGCATGTTATTTGATGGGAAAGTCTCGAAGATTGTTAATACCGTACTGGTGTTGCTGGGCTGGGATTCTGAGGCTAGAAGCTCTTCACCACTTTTGGCCACCTGCCGCAGTATCCAACATGCTCGAAGGCTATGAGTTGGAGTGGCGCCCTCTGTGCTATGAATTTTGCAGGGTCCGTTTAGCCAACCCTCCAAAGACGGTTCCGTGCCCTTTAGGGGGTTTTTGTTTTTTGATGTATAACCCAGGTGCTTGGTGATGATGCACTCTTTTATTTCGGACTAGGGCTGTATTCGGGGCCGGGTTATCCCAACATTTACTTTCGGTTTTCCAAGCACTCTCCATCGCACAGTACTTTTGTACTATGGTCACCAAGTCAGCAAAGCGTGTAATTTCTTGACGACTTATGGCGCTTAGGATTCCCTTGTCCGTGCAATTATTGCAGAAAAGTGAGATTGCGTCCTCCTCTCGGCAGTCCTTTATCCTGTCCATGACCAGGAGGAATCTGGCCCAGTAATGATGTACTATTTCAGCGGGCTCTTGCCGAATTCGGGATAGATCGCTAAAGTTTGGGTGGGCGGGTGGAATTAAATCCGGAACCCCGTCCAATTTAAGACTCAGGGGCCGAGAAGTTTCCGAACTTGGAAGTTTGGAAGTTCAGGGCTTGATCGACATCCGTCCCTCTGCGGCAATCCGGCATGGAGGGATCGGAAATCCAGACGTAGCTAGTCCTTAAGATAGAAGAAGAATCGCCGTATTGCCCCTCTATCACAGCAACATGATGGGTAGCCTGGGGAGAGTTGATCTCTCTCAGATCGGTTTTAGGCCCGATCCGGTCAGTCTGTGGCGACTCCGGTGCGGCGATGCGATCCAAGAGCTCGTTACGGAGGAGAGCTCGATCGGATCTAACCGGTCGGCAAGTTCCGAGTTAATGTGAAGATTGGTTTCGATGACCCGAGAAGTCATCGCTTGCGGTGGCCGAATCTGGCGGACATAAGAAAACCACCTAATCAAGAGTCGACCAGCGCCAAGGCTCCTTTGGCGATAGTATCGTATTTAAAGACGCGGCATGACGCATCCTTCCCGACGGCGACGATGCAGGAACTCTCAATGAAAGCACCAATGTCGGTGTCAAAACCGGCGGATCTCGGGTAGGGGGTCCCGAATCGTGCGTCTAGGCGGATGGTAACAGGAGACAAGGGACACGGTGTTTTTACCTGTGTTCGGGCCCTCTCGATGGAGGTAATACCCTACTCCTTCTTGATTAATATTGATGATATGGGTAGTACAAGAGTAGATCTACCACGAGATCAGAGAGGCTAAACCCTAGAAGCTAGCCTATGGTATGATTGTTGTTCGTCCTACGGACTAAAACCCTCCGGTTTATATAGACACCAGATAGGGTTAGGGTTACACAGAGTCGGTTACAATGGTAGGAGATCTACATATCTGTATCGCCAAGCTTGCCTTCCACGCCAAGGAAAGTCCCATCTGGACACGGGACGAAGTCTTCAATGTTGTATCTTCATAGTCTAGGAGTCCGGCCCAAGATGATAGTTCGGCTATCCGGACACCCCCTAGTCCAGGACTCCCTCAGAGGCCCATCGTTGGAATATACAAGCCAAGTTCTATAATGAAAAATTCCCACTAGTATATGAAAGTGATAACTCAAGAGACTCTCTATATGAAGAACATGGTGCTACTTTGAAGCACAAGTGTGGAAATAAAGGATAGTAGCATTCCCTTTTTTTGGGCCTTTTTTTTTCTTTGGCCTTTCTCTTTCTTTTTTTTGGGCAATGCTCTATTAAATGATGACCATCACACTTCTATTTATTTACAATTCAATGATTACAACTCGATACTAGAACAAAGTACGACTCTATATGAATGCCTCCGGCAGTGTACCGGGATATGCAATGAACCAAGAGTGACATGTATGAAAGAATTATGAACGGTGGCTTTGCCACAAATACTATGTCAACTACATGATCATGCTAGCAATATGACAATGATGAATGTGTCATGGTAAACGGAATGGTGGAAAGTTGCATGGCAATATATCTCAGAATGGCTATGGAAATGCCATAATAGGTAGGTATGGTGGATGTCTTGAGGAAGATATAAGGAGGTTTATGTGTGAAAGAGCGTATCATATCATGGGGTTTGGATGTACCAGTGAAGTTTGCACCAACTCTCAATGTGAGAAAGGGCAATGCACGGTACCGAAGAGGCTACCAATGATGGAAGGGTGAGAGTGCGTATAATCCATGGACTCAACATTAGTCATAAAGAACTCACATACTTATTGCATCTACAAGTCATAAAAACCCAAGCATTACGCGCATGCTCCTAGGGGGATAGATTGGTAGGAAAAGACCATCGCTCGTCCCCGACCGCCACCCATAAGGAGGACAATCAAAGAACACCTCATGTTTCAAATTTGTTACATAACGTTTACCATACGTGCATGCTACGGGAATTGCAAACTTCAACACAAGAATTTCTCAAATTCACAACTACTCAACTAGCACGACTTTGATATTATTACCTCCATATCTCAAAACAATCATCAAGCATCAAACTTCTCTTAGTATTCAACACACTCATAAGATTTTTTACAAATCTTGTATGCCTAGCATATTAGTATTATTTAAGCAAATTACCATGCTATTTAAGACTCTCAAAGTAATCTAAGTAAAGAATGAGAGATCAACAGTTTCTATAAAACAAATCCTCCACCGTGCTCTAAAAGATATAAGTGAAGCACTAGAGCAAATGACAAACTACTCCGAAAGATATAAGTGAAGATCAATGAGTAGTCGAATAATTATACAACTATGTGAAGACTCTACCATTTAAGAATTTCAGAACTTGGTATTTTATTCAAACAGCAAGCAAAGCTAAAGAAAATAAAACGACGCTCCAAGCAAAACACATATCATGTTGTGAATAAAAATATAGCTCCAAGTAAAGTTACCGATGAACGAAGACGAAAGAGGGGATGCCTTCCGGGGCATCCCCAAGCTTAGATGCTTCGTTATCCTTCAATATTACCTTGGGGTGCCTTGGGCATCCCCAATCTTAATCTCTTGCCACTCCTTATTCCATAGTCCATCGAATCTTTACCCAAAACTTGAAAACTTCACAACACAAAACTTAACAGAAAACTCGTAAGGTCCGTTAGCGAAAGAAAACAAAACACTACTTCAAGGTACTGTAATGAACTCATTATTTATTTATATTGGTGTTAAACCTACTGTATTCCAACTTCTCTATGGTTTATAAACTATTTTACTAGCCATAGAGTCATCAAAATAAGCAAACAACACACAAAAAACAGAATCTGTCAAAAACAGAACAGTCTGTAGTAATCTGTAACTAACGCAAACTTCTGGAACTCCAAAAATTATAAAATAAATTGGTGGACCTGAGGAATTTGTCTAGTAATCATCTGCAAAAAGAATCAACTAAATATCACTCTCAGGTAAAAAAAATTAGCTAATCTCGTGAGCGCTAAAGTTTCTGTTTTTTACAGCATGATCATAAAGACTTCACCCAAGTCTTCCCAAAGGTTCTACTTGGCACAAACACTAATTAAAACATAAATCCACATCTAAACAGAAGCTAGAAGTATTATTTATTCCTAAACAGAACCAAAAAGCAATAAACTAAAATAAAATTGGGTTGCCTCCCAACAAGCGCTATCGTTTAACACCCCTAGCTAGGCATGATGATTTCAATGATGCTCACATAAAAGATAAGTATTGAAACATAAAGAGAGCATCATGAAGAATATGACTAGGACATTTAAGTCTAACCCACTTCCTATGCATAGGGATTTTGTGAGCATATAACTTATGGGAACAATAATCAACTAGCATAGGAAGGCAAAACAAGCATAACTTCAAAACTTTAAGCACATAGAGAGGAAACTTGATATTATTGCAATATGTAGAAGCATATGATACTCTCTCATAGTAATTTTCAGTAGCCTCATGAATGAATTCAACCATATAACCAGCACCTAAAGCATTATTTTCATGATCTACTTGCATAAAAAATTACTACTCTCCACATAAGCAAAATTCTTCTCATTCGGAGTAGTGGGAGTATCATAAGAAACTTGAATACTATAAATTGTTTTCACATTAAAAGAGTAATGTTCAGAAAAAGGGTAATCATAATCATGAAAAGTTTTATAAATATAATCATCACTACTTTTAATAGCATAAGTTTCATCACAACAATCATCATAAGTAGCAACTTTATTCTCATCATAATCGATTGATACCTCTTCCGAAATAGTGGATACATCACTAAATAAAGTCATGACCTCTCCAAATCCACTTTCATAAATATTATAAGATTCAACATCCTCCAAAATAGTGGGATCATTAATTCCTAAAGTTGACACTCTTCCAAACCCACTTTTATCAATATAATCATCATAAGTAGGAGGCATGCTATCATCATAACAAATTTGCATATCAAAACTTGGGAGACTAAAAATATCATCATTATTAAACATAGCATCCCCAAGCTTCGGACAAACATTAATTGCAGCAAATATATTTTCAAAAACATCATCTTCATCAAACATAGCATCCCCAAGCTTGGGCCTTTTCATAGCATAAGCATAATCACTCTTATCATTAGTAGTATGGATAGCACCAATAGTATAGAAATTATCATATTCTTCCAAGCAAGTGCCAAAAGATTTTCAAGATCATAAGAAGTATCATTATCTTCCCAATCATAATCATCAAAACAAGCAATAGGCACAACGAGATCATCATCAAGTGCATCATCTTCCACAAATATTTTTCATTCATTTTCATGGGGCACAAGAATAATAGGAGCAACATTGTTTGGGAGAGATACCTTTTTACCTCTCTTCCTTCTTCTTTTCTTCTTCTTCACCACATCATGTGTGGGTTCAATCCTCTTTTTGGAGCTCCTTATTAATGAGATTGGCTAAATAGAAGGCTCCTCGTCGTTACGTGATTCATCATAAAAATAATAGGAGGATATTCGGAAGTCTCTTCCCTTTCATTAGTATTCTCTTCATCCTCTATTTGCTTTGTTTTCTTTATTTAATTGGCAATATAAGGATTTTCAATGCAATTCACCGCACAATACATATAAATCTTCTCTAGATCAAAATCAATAAATCTATCAAGATTAAACTTTGGAATTCCCTCAGTTATATGTTTCATTTCCTCATACCCCAAAAGAAGACTAAGCTCTTTATGATGCTCAAGGGTAATCAAATTATCACAATTTTTGGACACGATTTCGTCATGAAACAATTTGCATTGGAGATTTAAATGACCTTGTTCATTGCAAAGTTCACAAGGATCGCGAAAAATATTGAATTTTTCAGCACAAACATCAAGACTTTCTTGCAACAATTTAGTTTCTAAAGGCTTATGCCTCTTGCAATATCTATCTTCTCTATTAGGTGTATACTTGCAAACCCAATACACTCCACACAAATTGACATGCTTATAGGAGATATTTTCATCATAACTAGTGCAATCATCATTAGTACCATGGATATTCAAGGACTTCATACTAACAACATTGCAATCATGCTCATCATTCAAAGATTTAGTGACATTTTAATACATTCTTCTTCTAACACTTTCGCACAATTTTCCTTTCCATCATACTCACGAAAGATATTAAATAGATGAAGCGTATGAGACAAACTCAATTCCATTTTTTTCTAGTTTTCTTTTATAAACTAAACTGGTGCTAAAACAAGAAACAAAAGGATTCGATTGCAAGATCTAAAGATATACCTTCAAGCACTCACCTCCCCGGCAACGGTGCCAGAAAGGAGCTTAGTTGATGGGGTGTGAGTGCCGCTTACATAGCCTCAAGAACGGGCGCTTAAAAGAGCTTGATGTCTACTACGCAACCTTCTTCTTGCAGACGTTGTTGGGCCTCCAAGTGCAGAGAGGTTTGTAGGACAGTAGCAAATTTCCTCAAGTGGATGACCTAAGGTTTATCAATCCGTGGGAGGCGAGGGATGAAGATGGTCTCTCTCAAGCAACCCTCGCAACCAAATAACAAAGAGTCTCTTGTGTCCCCAACACACCCAATACAATGGTAAATTGTATAGGTGCACTAGTTCGGCGAAGAGATGGTGATACAAGTGCAATATGGATGGTAGATATAGGTTTTTGTAATCTGAAAATATAAAAACAGCAAGGTAACTAGTGGTAAAAGTGAGCGTAAATGGTATTGCAATGCTAGGAAACAAGGCCTAGGGTTCATACTTTCACTAGTGCAAGTTCTCTCAACAATAATAACATAATTGGATCATATAACTATCCCTCAACATGCAACAAAGAGTCACTCCAAAGTCACTAATAGTGGAGAACAAACGAAGAGATTATGGTAGGGTACGAAACCACCTCAAAGTTATTCTTTCCAATCAGTCCGTTGGGCTATTCCTATAAGTGTCACAAACAACACTAGAGTTCGTACTAGAATAACACCTTAAGACACCAATCAACCAAAACCCTAATGTCACCTAGATACTCCAATGTCACCTCAAGTATCCGTGGGTGTGATTATACAATATGCATCACACAATCTCAGAATCATCTATTCAACCAACACATAGAACCTCAAAGAGTGCCCCGAAGTTTCTACTGGAGAATCTAGACGAAAACGTGTGCCAACCCCTATGCATAAGTTCATGGGCGGAACCCGCAAGTTGATCACCAAAACATACATCAAGTGAGTCACGTGATATCCCATTGTCACCACAGAAACGCACGGCAAGACATACATCAAGTGTTCTCAAGTCATTAAAGACTCAATCTGATAAGATTACTTCAAAGGGAAAACTCAATCCATTACAAGAGAGTAGAGGGGGAGAAGCAACATAAGATCCAACTATAATAGCAAAGCTCGCGATACATCAAGATTGAATCACCTCAAGAACATGAGAGAGAGAGAGAGAGATCAAACACATAGCTACTGGTACATACCCTCAGCCCCGAGGGTGAACTACTCCCTCGTCGTCATGGAGAGCGTCGGGATGATGAAGATGGACACCGGTGACGGATCCCCCCGTCCGGCAGGGTGCCGGAACAGGGTCCCGATTGGTTTTTGGTGGCTACAGAGGCTTGCGGCGGTGGAACTCCCGATCTATTCTGTTCCTCGATCGTTTTAGGGTATATGGATATATATATATATATATATATATATATATATATATATATATATATATATATATATATAGGAGGAAGAAGTACGTCAGGAGCCACGAGGGGCCCACGAGGGTGGAGGGCGCACCCCGGGGGGGTGGGCGCGCCACCTGCCTCGTGCCTCCCTCGTTGCTTCCTTGACGTGGACTCCAAGTCTCCCGAGTTGCTTTCCTTCCAAAAATAACTTCTCTAGAAGATTTCATTCCGTTTCGACTCCGTTTGATATTCCTTTTCTTCGAAATATCAAACAAGGGAAAAACAGAACTGCACGGGCTCGGGTCAATAGGTTAGTCCCAAAAGTAATATAAAAGTGTTTAATAAAGCCCATAAACATCCAAAACACATAATATAATAGCATGGAACAATGAAAAATTGTAGATACGTTGGAGACGTATCAATAGGTAGCCATCGTCGTGCCTTGAGGCACGTTCGCGCGATCCGTAGATCGATCTTGTATGTCCTGCTTTATTGTCCAGGGTCTGCCGAAGGTCGTATGTGTGACCCCAAACTCTTTCGTCTTTATTTTTTGGGGTGGTGGGGCAGGCTGCTGTTCGGCCTGAGTTGCCGCTTTATCCCGACCGCGGGGTGGCCGGTCGGCCACCCTGTGTCGACCACGCTATGGTCGTTCCGCATTACGCGAGGGAGATGTGTGCTCTGGTGCTTCCTCGTTGAATTGAGGTAGCAGTCTGCGTTTCGGGTAGCTCTTAGCTGGGCGCTTGAGGCCGTATTCTTCGGCAGTCAGGACATCAGTCCATCTGTCTACGAGCAGATCTTGTTCGGCTTGAAGCTGCTGCTGTTTCTTTTTCAGGCTCCTTGTAGTGGCTATGAGCTGAAGCTTAAAGCGCTCCTGCTCCACAGGGTCCTCCGGCACGATGAAGTCTTCGTTGCCGAGGCTTGTCTTTTCCTCGGAGGGTGGATGGTAACTATCGTCCTCCGAGTTATCTTTTGTGGCCTGTTCATCAGGGTTCTCTTGCCTGTTGTCATGTTCCTCCTGTTTGGATGCCGCACCGACGGGGTCTTCATAGTTTTTGGCGTCACCCGGAGTGCTATTATCTCCGGTACCAGTGCTGTCATCCTTTGAGTGAAGAGGCTTAGAACAGCGTTTGGGGCGCCGACGCTTGGACTGCGTCTCAGAGGGTTTGTTCATATCCGGCTCTTCTTTGTCGTTGCCAGATCCTTTGGGTGTATCAACCATGTACACGTCGTACGAGGAGGTGGCCGTCCAACGTCCAGTGAATGGCGGGTCTTGGCTTTGCTCATTGCCGGCATCGTCGTCCATACCTATGATGTCTTCGGAGCCATAGTCAAGCACGTCGGTTAAGTCATCGACGGTGGCTATGAAGTGGGTGGCGGGTGGGAAGCAAAATTCCTCGTCGTCCACCTCTAGCTCGAACCAAATATAGTTCGGTTGTGAGTCTTCCTCCAGGGTCAAGTTCTTCAAAGAATTTAGTACGTCACCCAAAGGCGAATGCTGGAAGATGTCTGTGGTGCTGAATTCGAAAATCGACAACCGATCCAGCTCGGTGTCCGCAGGTGTATCCGGTCCGGAACGTGTAGCCGGAGACGAGTCCAGGGTTCCGTTGACGCAAGCAATGTCGAGTCCATGTGCAGCTCCAACACCGCGGACTTTATGGCATCGGAGGTCGCGATCTGCTTTGGCTCCAAGGCCATTGTAGCAACATGATCCATCTCCTGGACGTGATCCGATGACAGATTTAAGTCAAGTTCACCGGAGAGAGGGGGAGTGATCACTACGGTCTCAGATCCATCAAAGATCAAGTCTCCACAGATATCCGTGACGTAATTCAAGCTTCTGAATCTGACCTGATCGCCAGGGGCGTAGCTATCGACCTGCTCCAGGCGGCCAAGCGAGTTGGCCCTTGATGCAAGACGGCCGAACGCAAAGATTTGTCTAGGAAAAAGATTTCTCCCTGAACGACGCTATTGCCGGCGATTGGAGGGGCCATCGAGCCTTACGTCGATGGCACAGTGGAACTCTCAATGAAAGCACCAATGTCGGTGTCAAAACCGGCGGATCTCGGGTAGGGGGTCCGGAACTGTACGTCTAGGATCGATGGTAACAGGAGACGGGCACACGATGTTTACCTGTGTTAGGGCCCTCTATGGAGGCAATACCCTACTTCGCTTGATTGATCTTGATGAATATGAGTGTTACAAGAGTTGATCTACCACGAGATCGTAATGGCTAAACCCTAGAAGTCTAGCCTATGAGTACATGGTCATGAATCTGTGCTATCCGGACTATGCTCTCCGGTTTATATAGACACCGGAGAGATCTAGGGTTACATGAGGTCAGTTACATAGGAGGAAATCTTCATAATAGGTCGCCTAGCTTGCCTTCCATGCCAAGTAGAGTCCAATCCGAACACGGGTATTGTCTTCGGCCTTCGTATCTTCATAGCCCATCAGTCCGGCCCATGGATAACAGGCCGGACGCCCGAGGACCCCTTAGTCCAGGACTCACTCAGCTGTCGCCACATGAGTGCACTGTTGCTCCCCTTGAACATGGCCACCTCCAACCGGGCGTAGAAGCGCCCGGCGTCGATCCCCGTGGGTCTCCCTCCGGTCCTCCCACTTCTGATGGATCTGGATCCCGCATGCCCGTTGCCTCCAGTGCCGCCGGCCGGCTGGATCTCCAACCTCTGTCGACCCCCTTTCCTCATATTTCGGCGAGGTCCCGGCCACCAACAGCATGCAGTATGGAAGGTGACGCAGTGCAGTTCGCCATGCACATCCCGTCCCATGATTGTTGATCTTCAGAAGCATTTCCAGTATAGTAGCCTCCAAACCCCGCGTGCAGTGCACAAACCGCTGCACAGCAGTCCACCCACACGTGTGCCCCCGTCAGGCCACGACTAACCGAGTCACCGGTGGTGACAACCTGCCCTGTACCTTGCTTACGGAGTCGTGTTCCTCCACATCCCGCCCCTCCCGTAGTTGTCCGGTGTCACCGGCGGGCGTGTAGCTCCTGCGTCGTCCGGCGGGCGTGCACATCCCCCGGCTCCTACCTTGCTTCCCATGGCCGCTGCCCCTACCTGGCCTTCCCACCCACGACACTCAATCTCCTCAACCTCCAGACGGACAGCTAGCGGCCAGCGGCACCGCGACCCCAACCTTCCTCCATCGTTGGCCGCTGTCCCGTGCAGCATCGCCCTGCCCGGCCTCGGCCTGCCCCATTGCGCCCAATGCAGGATCCGGCCGCCACGAGCCCCAGTGAGGCGCCAGCAGTGGATCCGGCTGCCATAGCCGATGCCACCACCGGTCGCTGGATGTTCAACCCCCGCGACATGTGGTCCAGTCGGTGTGCCAATGCAGCTCATTCCCACCTAATAAGCAGCTCCTTCCTAGCCAACGAATAGTTCCACCCGGTGCAAATGAGATTTACCATTGTTTTGGTGTTTTTTCTGAAGAAACTCAAAGTGCAAATGCAGTCTGCTGTTGTGTTCGCTCTTGAGGATCAGTTTACTTGTTTTTTGCAGGAAAAAGAAAGTGGTGCACTTCGGTTGGATGCCCGCTCAGTTTCACCTTTTGGCATTTCAGATTATGTTTGTTGCTTTTTTAGATTTCACGGGTCGTTTGTCGGTGAGCTCTCACCCGAAGCGTCATGCAGTTAGCTAGCCCACATCGTGAGGTTCACCGGCCGCATGACTGCAGTGCAGTTGACTCCTCATGTGCATTGTGTGTGGCGTGCTGCTCGGAGCAAAGCGGGCTTGTAGTTTAGTCTGCTGGTTGTGGTTTTTTGTGTTTCTATCGAATGTATCTGGTTGGGATATGATGTATTTTGTGTAAAAAATATTTGTTGAGAAGTTCATTTCAAAAAGCATTAAAAATGGGTTACTTTTCAAGAGAAAAAAATGTGGATGCAGCCCACTTCGAGGAGTCTTTTGGCTCACTACATTTAATAAGGAAGAAACGAAGTGTAGTTTACTTTTTCATCGCAAAAAGGAAGCGATGCAGCTCACTATATCTTATATCAGATAGATGTGGCTCTGAAGCTCACTTAACTTCTCCATGATTCACTTGGTGAATAATGTGGTTTGCTTTTCGATCGTGTTGCGGTTCACTTGACCTTGTCTTTGCTGCAGTGCGGTTTTCCGTTTGAAGCAGTGCGTTCTTCTGTCTGATGAAAGGTCCACTCGCTTAGTCAACGCGTGTAAAAAATTAATAAGTATGAAAAAAAGACAACAAGAACTCATGAGGTTCACTTTGGGTAGTGTTACGGTTCACTTTCGGAAGTGTTGTGGTCCACTCTCGTTCAAATATTTTTTTGAAAAAAAGATAATAAAAACTTATGCGATAAAATTTATGTCCGACAAAAAGAAAATCATGAGGTTCACTTGACTGCCTGCTGCAGTGCGGTTTTCCATTTGAAGCAATGCGTTCTTCTGTCCGATGAAAGGTCCACTCGCTTGCTCAACGCGTGTAAAAATTAATAAGTATGAAAAAAAAGACAACAAGAACTCATGAGGTTCACTTTGGGTAGTGTTACGGTTCACTTTCGGAAGTGTTGTGGTCCAATCTCGTTCGAAAAAAAAGTTGAAAAAAGACAACAAAAACTTGTGCCAGAAAGTTTATGTCCGACAAAAAGAAATCATGAAGTTCACTTGACTGTCTGCTGCAGTGCGGTTTTCCGTTTGAAGCAGTGCGTTCTTTAGTCCGATGAAGTACACACGACGATTTTGGTCTCGCGAAAAATAGAGTGTCCCCTTTTCGGTAGAATCAAAACTGCTCTAAAACCATAAGGAATTAGCGCAAGTGTTCTACATGAAAAAGTTGCGCCTCGTCGATATCTTTCCAACGGCGTATAATTTGAATCATTTCGACCAGCGATATGTGAAAATTTCACGAAAAACCGCTGCTGCCACTCGTCATCCGCCGCACGATTTATAAAATTAACTTAAAACCGTAAGAAATCTCAACAACATTACCACATATGAAAGTTGCGCCTCGTCCATAGCTTTTTAACAGCATATCGCATGCATTGTTTTGACAAACGGTTAGAAAACTAGAGCGAAAAGAATACCGAAAATTTGAAAAAATTTGAAAAACAGAATTCCGCAATTTAGTAAATTTGAAACTGCTCTCTTAAACCGTAACGAATTAGAGAAAATAATAGATATGGAAAAGATGTGCCTCGATGATATCTTTCCAACGGTGTATCATTTGCTTTATTCCGACGAGCGATTTGAAAAACAAAACGTGAAAAAACACTCGCTGCCACTCGTCGTGGGCCACACCATTTTCAAAACTGCTCTTAAACCATGAGGAATCTCGGAAAGTGTTCAACATGGAGAAATTGCGCCTAATCCATAGATTTTCAACGGTATATTACATGCCTCATTCCGACAAACGGTGAAAAAACTAGAGCAAAAAAGGTACCAAAAACACAAGCGTGCAGTTTTTCTGACAGCACACTTGGTTCAAACAATGGCGTGCACTTGCGTTGAGCATGCAGTGTGTGTGTGTGTATATATATGTGTGTGTGTGTGTGTGTGTATATATATATATATATATATATATATATATATATATATATATACACGCAAGAAGCAAAACTGAGATAAGATTGGAGAGTATTCATAAATTCACGCAATGAACTGCAGCAGCCCGCCTCCCTCCTCCCACCTCCAATGTGGCCTAGTGGCCAAAACGTTTCCAACAAAAGAAGGAAACGGAAAAATCCCAAACAAATTTCCATCTGCATCGCAAAGATTAGAATGACTGTGTCCCACCACAACCCCCAATTTAAAAAACGGTCTAAACCCCTGCCTCAGCTCCTCCCGGTCCTCCAACACGCCCCGCCCCAAGCCTGAAGCAACCAGTGCTCCATGCTCTTCAGGTTGGCAGGCACCAGTCCAAACAACGAGTCAATGACAGTATGTTACAATTTGAATTGAATCCCCTATATTTCATAGTAGATTCTATGTTTTGCAGTAAGTCAGTGATAGTACATTGTAATTCTCTCTGTAGAAACAATTAGTGTTGCGGGCCTTTTCTTCAATGATGACTTGTGCAAAAGACAAGCTAAGAAACAAGACGGGGTTGGAAAAAAAGATTGCTTGGTTACAGTCACTGAAAGGATGTCATCACTCATTTATAAACCCTAAACTCATTTCTAGAAAAAAAATCACAGGTTTATAAAAACTAAAGTACAGAAAAGTTGTCCAACTTGTAAGTTTTCTTATCATTCTGAATCCTCTCTATATGAGATATTGACACCTTGATAAGTTTTTTAAAACATCCGTCCACATATTAATTAATTAAAACGTCATTACAATCGTTCATAACAGCAGGCGCCACACAGGGCGGAAAATTATTAAAAAGAAAACCATCACATTTATTATCGAAACTAAATTTAGCAATCTCATTGGCCCTTCTATTTATTTTTGACAACTTGAAGTTTCCCAGAAGCCTGATGATGCTAAGTGCTTCCTTCTTGAGGTCTATGAGCGAGGATCTGTCACAACTTTCATTTGCTAGGAAAGAAGCCACGAACGCACAATCAGTTTCCAAAATAATAGGCACATTAAGAGAAATACCGATATTAAGGCCAGCTAGGCATGCTCGAAGCTCCGCTTCATCCACACCAGAGCATAACCTAATGAAGTCCCAAGATGAGACAATGATATCACCCGTACAACTCCTGGCCACCACCCCAATGCTCGTGACACTTAAACTCTCCACAAAACTTGCATCGACATTGATCTTGATATGGCCAAAATTAGGTGGTTGCCACACCTCTCTAGGCCTCACAACAGTATTACTTGCACCAAAACCAGCCACCACCTCTTTTCCTTTGTAATTGGTGATTACCTCATTTGTAGGCTGACACGACAAAAATGCCGACCAGTAACTTTCCAGAAACATGGTGGATCCTTTATCAGTTTCTTTTCCTTTCCCAAAAATCAAATCATTCCTCAAGTGCCAAGCTTGCCAAAAAAGAAACAAGACGTGCTCCCTTTCCGAACAAGTTAACTGGTCTAATAGAATAAGTAACCAGTCATGCCCAGAATAATTGAAAGCCTCTTCCCTTGGCAAATTCCACACTTTCCTCAACGACAAACGAAGTGCACGAGCCTTTATACTCACTATTAAATATACTCACTATTATGATCAACTTTATACTCACTATTAAATATACTAATTAATTAGTACTCTACATTTTGTTATCAAATCTATAAGCTATATGCCAAGGCAATGCGTCTTGTTGTTACATTTTCTTTGAACTTCGAATACCCAATCTGGAAATCGAGGGCACGCCCCAAAAGAGCTCCTCTCTCATTCAGCACAAAGCCCTCACCTAAGCTACGGATCACAGTTCCTTCTCTTCCATCGAACCTCATTCCTGAAGAACTTGGCATTCCTTCTTGTCCACAGGTTCCAAAGAGCAATGATTACAATGGAGGAGCAAATTTTACCGTGAAATGTGGCAGGATCTGTCAAGGATGAACCGAGCGAAGCTGATACAAGATGGAGGCCAGATGGTGGACTAGCGAAGGTAGACCGGAAGGGGATCATGGACCGTGCCGCTAGATCTAAAAAGTAGGGGAAACCCCAGCCACCTCGGGCTAGGGTCTTTGGAAAGTATCATTAAGAGGTATTTCACTAGCCATGATTATAATCTGCTACCACTTGGCTTAGTTTGGTTGTGCATTTTGCTTACCAAAACTTTCTGAATGTCAAATGTCACTTAAAATTAGACAACAACATCACTTACCTCAAAAGAAAAGAAAAAACCACAACATCACTCTTTCACCAGAGGAAAGCAACTTTATTGTTTCTTCAATCCTTGTATCCTAGCCTGGCAAAAAGAATTACTACTTCAGAGAGAAAGAAACCCTTGCATCCCTACATTCCCTGATCTTCCTTCTCTTAACTGGTCATGCAGCAACAAATAGTTAGGCATTCATGGATGATAATAGCATGATTGGTACTAATGATTTTTCTCCAAAAAAATATGCCAGATTATGCATGCATAGACATAATCGATGCAAGTGAAATTTAGAAACAAAAAAGTATGAGTAACAGAAATTTTTGGCGTGCCGAAAAGGTATCTCCATGTGTTCTCTGCCATTGTTCTGATGACTGAATGTCGAGGAAAAAACATTATATTACAATATAAATAACTACAATTGTTTGTGCCCACATTCTGTTCAAAATTTGTGGTATCTATGTACTCAATTTTCAATTACTATATCTTCTCGACACGGTGGATACCCGAGCCAATCACTCCCCAACTGTCTACCAGGGTTATCAAATTGATCCCCAAGAAAGACTGTGTACGAATGGGACTGCATGGTGAAACAATTATTCTAGTGGGCAGAATCCAGTCCACTGTACAGCTCTCGGATTATACATGGCCTTGTTGAAAGCACAAGTGCTCCCTAGGTGGTTTTGGTAATTAATGACAACATATCTCTTGTTGGACTAACACTTTTATCTAGTATGTTTCAGATAAGTTCAACAATGGAGTGGCATGGACTAAAGGATGTGGGAACTCCTTCAAGATGCTAAGGACAAAGGATTGGCTCAAGCTTCAAGCTCAAGACTCTTCATTTTACATTTTAGTGATCCAAGATCACATTGAGTCTATAGGAAAAGCCAATACTATCAAGAAGGGATGAGGTGTTGCTTAATGAGCCTTTTGCTTCATGTGCTTAGTGATATGCTCCAAAACCCTCAACTACTTTCCCACTTCCACACATATGTCCTAAACCTAAAGTCAAACTCGGCCCCACTGATTCTTTCTATCCGACGCCACCGAGTTTGGATGTCTTAGCCACTGCCACAAACCCTAGGCAAATCGGTCTCACCGATAGGGATCTCGGTCTCACCGAGATGGGATTGTAATCTCTCTGTGTATGTCCATTATCAAAATCGGTCTCACCGAGTTTGAGCAATCGGTACTACCGAGATTACAATGCAAACTCTCTGGTTAACTTATTATCAAAATCGGTCCCACCGAGTTTGATTATCGGTCAAACCGAGTTTGCCTGACCAACTCTCTGGAAAGCTTATTACCAAAATCGGTCCCACCAAGTTTGTGTAATCGGTCTTACCGAGATTATGTTATGCCCTAACCCTAATCGAATCGGTCCCACCGAGTTGCATTTCGGTCCCACCGAAAACCCTAACGGTCACATTATTTGCTAAATCGGTCTGACCGAGTTTAACGATTCGGTCCCACCGAGTTCGGTAGATTGTGTGTAACGGTTAGATTTTTTTTGGAGGCTATATATACCCCTCCACCTCCTCTTCATTCGTGGAGAGAGCCATCAGACTGAACCTAAACTTCCAGCATCCTATTTCAGAGAGAGAACTACCTACTCATGTGTTGAGGCCAAGATATTCCATTCCTACCATATGAATCTTGATCTCTAGCCTTCCCAAGTTGCTTTCCACTCAAACCCTCTTTCCACCAGATCCAAATCCTATGAGAGAGAGTAGAGTGTTGGGGAGACTATCATTTGAAGCACAAGAGCAAGGAGTTCATCATCAAAACACCATTTGTTACTTCTTGGAGAGTGGTGTCTCCTATATTGGCTAGGTGTCACTTGGGAGCCTCCGACAAGATTGTGGAGTTGAACCAAGAAGTTTGTAAGGGCAAGGAGATCGCCTACTTCGTGAAGATCTACCGCTAGTGAGGCAAGTCCTTCGTGGGCGACGGCCATGGTGGGATAGACAAGGTTGCTTCTTCGTGGACCCTTCGTGGGTGGAGCCCTCCGTGGACTCGCGCAACTGTTACCCTATGTGGGTTGAAGTATCCACCAACCTGGAAGTACGATAGCACCACCTATTGGAACCACGCCAAAAACATCCGTATCTCCAAATTGCGTTTGAATCCTCCAATCCCTTCCCTTTACATTCTTGCAAGTTGCATGCTTTATTTTCCGCTGCTCATATACTCTTTGCATGCTTGCTTGCTATATGTTGTAAATGTTAAACTTGTGCCTAAACTCCACTCAAACTTTAAAGAAACTTAAAAACTGCAACTTTGGTACTTAGTGTCTGATCACCCCCTCCCCCTCTAGACACCTCTTCTCAAGGTCCTACAAGTGGTATCAGAGCATTGGTCTCCATTGCCTTGGTTTAATCACAATTGGAGGAAGATGGATGAGTCTACTTTGGGGAGTCTTAGACATAGAGTGCCTATTCTTGATGGAGAGTATTTTCGTGTGTGGAAAAATGAGATGCTTGTTATTTTCAATCAATATCATTTTAACAAGTACATTGCTAGCCCTTGTGCACCTTGTGTTGATCCTATGCATCCTACCCTTGATGAAGCTATTGACATGACTAGAAATCTTAGAACTGTTAATCTTATCACTAGAGGCTTGCCTAGAAACTTGATTAGAATCTTGCCTACTTTTGAGTGTGCCTACACTATATGGAAATTTCTTGAGGATCCCTTTCCAAATTATTCCTTGAAAAATCTTGATGAAATTCTCCATAAGTCTATTGCCTTGAGTAAGATGAATACTAGTGATCCTATGTTTGGTGATCGTCTATTTGAGCTTACAAACCTTAAGCGTGCCAAAGGAAATGTTGGTATTATTAGTGACATTATTTCCGAAGCTATAAGAATTCATAGACAAGATTATCGTCAAACTCATTCTAACGAATCACTCTCTCTATGATTTGATCCACCACATGACGATGTTGAACATGGATATTATGATGAGGATGATGATAGTGACTTCGATCTTGATGATGCAATGAGACATTTTGGTCTTATGGCAAATCTTCGGGGATATATGTCAGGAGCAAAGGAATGGGTTCTTGATAGTGGATGTACCGATCACATGACCGGAGATAAAGACATGTTTCGTGAGCTTGCAGAAAATGATGGTCCTCGAAAGTTCGTCACTTTTGGTGACAACTCAAAGGGTAAGGTGGTTTTCCTCGGTAAGGTGGCCATCTCACATGATAGCTCCATTCAGAATGTTATGCTCGTTGAATCTCTTGGTTACAACTTACTTTCAGTATCTAGACTTGCTGATTTCGGTTTCAATGTTCTATTTACTGAAGTAGACTGCCAAGTGTTTCGTCGAGATAATCTCTATACATTGTTGATTTCACTAAAAAGGCCCAACCTAAAACTTGCTTCATTGCTAAATCCTTAAAAGGCTGTTTATGGCATAGACGATTAGGTCATGTTGGTATGCGAAACCTTGACAAGCTTATTAAGGGGAATCATATCCTTGGAGTTAATGATGTCATATTTGATAAGGATAGACTTTGCAGTGCTTGTCAAGGTGTAAACAGGTTGGAGGAAGGCATCCCGTGAAGAACATCATGACCACGAAGAGGCCACTCGAGCTGCTTCACATGGATCTCTTTGGTCCTAACTCTTACAAGAGTCTCCGTGGAAATTCTTTTGGTCTAGTTATAGTTGATGATTTTTCCAGATTTACGTGGGTGTTCTTTCTCGATGATAAATCGCAGGTCCAAAAGATCTTCAAAAACTTTGCTAGGAAGGCCCAAAACCAATTTGAAGTGAAGATCAAGAAGGTTCGCAGCGACAACGAAACGAGTTAAAGAACGCAAATGTGGACACCTTTCTTGACGAAGAAGGGATTTCACACGAGTTCTCGGCTACGTACACACCTCAACAAAATGGAGTTGTTGAGAGGAAGAACCGGACACTCATCGAAATGGCGAGAACGATGCTTGATGAGTACATGACGCCAAGCACTTTTTGGGCGTAAGCGGTTGAGACAGCTTGTCATGCAACAAATCGCTTGTATCTTCACAAGCTACTCGGCAAGAAGACTGACATACGAGCTACTCACCGGTAACAAACCCCAAGTTGGATACTTTTGATTATTCGGCTCAAAGTGCTACATTCTTGATAAGCATCGTCGTTCTAAATTTGCTTCTAAATCTCATGAAGGTTTCCTACTAGGTTATGGCTCAAACTCTCACACTTACCGTGTCTACAACAATTTCACCCGAAAGGTTGAAGAGACGGTAGATGTGAAGTTTGATGAATCTAACGGCTCGCAAGTAGAGCAATTGCCAATTGATGTAGGAGACAAAGATCCTTCGGAAGCAATCCAAGACTTGTCTATTGGCAAGGTCTATCCAACATAGGTAAAGGAGAGTTCCTCGTCTGTCCAAGTGGAAGCTTCTACTTCATGACAAGGTGAACCAAGAGTTGATACGGAAGCATCCACAAGTGGGACACACCAAGATGAAGAAAACGAGGAAGTGCATCAAGATGAACGTCAAGAACCTCCTTCTCCACCACGACAAGAGAACGACAACGCCAACAATGAAGAAGGCCAAGAAGAAGAACAAGATGAAGAAGATGTTCAACGAAGACCCAAGCAAAAGCTTTCACGAAGTTCGAGCAAGAATTTCTAAAGACCATCCCGTCGAGCAAATCTACAATGATATTCAAACCGGGAGAATCACTCGATCTAAAACTCGTTTAGCTAACTTTTGTGAAAACTATTCTTTCATCTCTAGCATTGAACCTATGAAGGTTGAAGAAGCATTGGAAGATCCGGATTGGATAAATGCTATGCATTAAGAGCTACACAACTTTGAGAGAAACCAAGTTTGGACATTGGTTGAGAAGCCCGACAACAACCACAACATCATCGGTACCAAATGGGTGTTTCGCAACAATCAAGATGAAGATGGACAAGTAGTTCGCAAAAAAGCACGTCTTGTCGCCCAAGGCTACACACAAGTCGAAGGTATGGACTATGGTGAGACTTACGCCCCCGTTGCTAGACTTGAGTCCATTCGCATCTTACTTGCCTATGGTAATCACCATGATATCACCTTGTACCAAATGGACATTAAAAGTGCTTTTCTAAATGGTGAAATAGAGGAGGAAGTTTATGTTAAACAACCTCCCGGCTTTGTCAATCCTAAGAAACCAAATCATGTTTACAAACTTCACAAAGCTCTTTATGGACTTAAACAAGCTCCTAGAGCATGGTATAAATGCTTGACCAAGATCCTTATTGAAAAAGGCTTTGAAATTGGGAAAATTGATTCTACTCTTTTTACTAAAAGGGTTAATGGTGAATTCTTTGTGTGCCAAATTTATGTTGATGATATTATATTTGGTTCAACTAACCCTCATTTTAGTGAAAAGTTTGGGAAGCTAATGTCGGAGAAGTTTGAGATGTCTATGATGAGTGAGCTCAAATTCTTTCTTGGTTTGCAAATCAAGCAAACTAAGGAAGGTACTTTTGTCTCTCAAACGAAGTACACCAAGGACTTATTCAAGAAGTTAAATATGCAAGAATGCAAAGGTATGACTAAACCCATGCCTACTAGTGGACATCTTGACTTAACCAAAGATGGTGAACCGGTTGATCAAAAGGTTTATCGCTCTATGATTGGTTCATTGTTATATCTATGTGCTTCACGTCCCGATATTATGCTAAGTCTGTGCATGTGTGCACGATATCAAGCTGCTCCCAAAGAATGTCATCTTAAGGCCGTGAAAAGGATAGTGAGATACTTAATCCATACACCAAATTTTGGCATTTGGTATCCTAAGAGGGCCTCTTTCGATCTTGTTGGCTATTCCGACTCGGACTATGCCGGAGACAAGGTTGATAGAAAGTCCACTTCGGGTACTTGTCAATTTCTTGGTAGATCTATTGTGTCTTGGTCCTCCAAGAAATAAAACTCGGTATCCTTATCCACCACCGAAGCTGGATATATTGCCGATGGTTCATGTTGTGCTCAATTACTTTGGATGACCCAAACTCTTAAAGATTATGGGATATATGTGAGACATGTTCCATTGCTTTGTGATAATGAAAGTGCTATCAAAATTGGTCATAATCCTGTGCAACATTCTCGAACTAAGCATATTGAAGTTCGTCATCATTTCATTCGAGATCATGTTGCTAAGGGTGACATTGATCTTAAGCATGTTCGCACCGAAAAGCAATTAGCGGATATATTCACTAAACCTCTTGATGAGAAAGTGTTTTGCAGGCTAAGAGGAGAATTGAACATCATTGATGCTTCAAATTTGGAGTAGAAACTCCATTGGATACATGCAAGACATGAGCTTATGACTAATCCTTGATATTTCTCTTATGAAGAAAAACTTATGTCTTGGATATATTTGTATCTTGCATGTTATCTAACCCATGTAGGTACTTGGTTGAATCAAATTCCATGAGGTTGAAACCTAATCATATCTTGAGCAATCTCTACATCACCAAGTCTCTACACAAGGTGGTTGAAGTCAAGGAAGCACAAAACCTTTCAAACGTATCCTTTGACAAAATTCTATGTTGAGTTTCATGATTGTCATTTTTGGATATACAAGTGCTCTTCCCTGCAAGAACTAACCCATGTAGGTAGATGGACTCAAATTCCAAGTGGTGCCCCAAATTCTTGATGAGCTACATCAACCTTGAGCAACCCACGCAAGTTCAACTACATGGACAACAACACCAACCAAGGTATGTTATTCCATCTTAGAGAAGCTTTACTCCGAGTCATGAGTTAAAGCAACTCGACAAGATGTGAATACATCAAGATGCTTAAACGAAAAATGGTAACCCCATTTTGAGCTTAAACGATGAGTATGGCCTATGATCAAGTGATCTCACTTGACTCCTAAGTCAATATACTCTAACATAGGTGACTTTGTCGCCGACCATCTCTAGATGAAGTTCTCCTGTGTTCTTTTCTGAGTGTTTGCATTTGTCTCATGCATTTGTGTTTCCCCTTTCAAAAAAAACTTCATCTAGATTTCTTTCTGTTTTCTCTGCATTTTTTGCATCCAATTCCTTGCATATCCTTCAGTTAAATTCCTTGCAAATCTTTGTGAGATCTTACTAGTCTAGTGAGCTGAGGTGACAAGTGTTTTCTCTGCGATGAACTCGGTTCAACCGATTTGTTGTTTTCGGTCCAACCGAATCTTTTCGGTACGATCAAAGCATACCACTCGGTGCCACCGATTTCATAACAGGAAAAACTCTTTGCCACATATTCTGTGTTTCTTCTGATCCAGCTCCACTCAATGAATCTTGTCCTCTACAAGCATCACATTTTTATCATTGCTTTTTGTTGTGACTCAAGGATCAAACCCATTCATGACAAATTCTAGAGGGAGAGAGAGGTTACATCTTTATCAAGCCCTTCTTGGAAATTGATGTCAAAGGGGGAGACAGAGAGATCACATCAAAGCTTATCATTTAGAAAGAGAGATCACATCAGAGAAGGAGAGAGAGAGATCCTTCAGGGGGAGAGAGAGATCTCCAGGGGGAGAGAATACTAGTAGAAAGTATTTCTCAAGGATCCCAGATGCTTTGTGTTCAAGAGGAGAGATGCCAGCCACATGTCTTCTTGGGGGGAGGGACATGTTCATATGATCGGTTGTGCTTAATTTTGCATTAGCATACATTAGCTCTGAACTTTAGCTCTGATCATCATTCATATCTTTCAGCTCTGTTTTCCTTCAGCTCTGATTTTCTGTTCCCAATCTTCTCCCAGTATCCCATGTTAGATTCAGGGGGAGCAAGACATCTAAGGGAAAGAGATCATTCAAATTCATTGCATATCTTTACTCTTGGGGACATGTCTAATCCAATGTGGTACTCAGTACTCACTCTCTACATGTCATCCCAGTCTTGGTATTCTTGTGGTTTCTTCTGTTTGCTCTAGCTAGTAGATGCATCTGTGTTATCTAACCTTGTTTACGCAGGTTCATTCCATCCTAAGCCAAATCAAGACCACAAGGTAAGTATATGCATCAAAATCATGTGTATGAGGAATTCTTGCTGATGTACATACTGTTTGCAAGAAGGACTCGTGGGCATGAAGGTATTCTCTTTAATACGTTTTGCTCGGATGCATATAGCCAAGATACATGTAACACATTGCCTGCTCTATCATGGTTATGCTATCGCATGCTTCTATATTTCATATTCACATGATTGCATACATGTAAGGGGAGCCTATGCTTGTTACATGTCTTTCCAAAGCTTTACTTCCTATTCTTTATATCTTTATCTAAAGCTTTGATGTATGTTGCCATCAATTACCAAAAAGGGGGAGATTGAAAGCACAAGTGCTCCCTAGGTGGTTTTGGTAATTAATGACAACATATCTCTTGTTGGACTAACACTTTTATCTAGTATGTTTCAGATAAGTTCAACAATGGAGTGGCATGGACTAAAGGATGTGGGAACTCCTTCAAGATGCTAAGGACAAAGGATTGGCTCAAGCTTCAAGCTCAAGACTCTTCATTTTACATTTTAGTGATCCAAGATCACATTGAGTCTATAGGAAAAGCCAATACTATCAAGAAGGGATGAGGTGTTGCTTAATGAGCCTTTTGCTTCATGTGCTTAGTGATATGCTCCAAAACGCTCAACTACTTTCCCACTTCCACACATATGTCCTAAACCTAAAGTCAAACTCGGCCCCACTGATTCTTCCTATCCGGCGCCACCGAGTTTGGATGTCTTAGCCACTGCCACAAACCCTAGGCAAATCGGTCTCACCGATAGGGATCTCGGTCTCACCGAGATGGGATTGTAGTCTCTCTGTGTATGTCCATTATCAAAATCGGTCTCACCGAGTTTGAGCAATCGGTACTACCGAGATTACAACGCAAACTCTCTGGTTAACTTATTATCAAAATCGGTCCCACCAAGTTTGATAATCGGTCAAACCGAGTTTGCCTGGCCAACTCTCTGGAAAGCTTATTACCAAAATCGGTCCCACCGAGTTTGTGTAATCGTTCTTACCGAGATTATGTTATGCCCTAACCCTAATAAAATCGGTCCCACCGAGTTGCATTTCGGTCCCACCGAAAACCCTAACGGTCACATTATTTGCTAAATCGGTCTGACCGAGTTTAACGATTTGTTCCCACCGAGTTCGGTAGATTGTGTGTAACGGTTAGATTTTGTGTGGAGGCTATATATACCCCTCCACCTCCTCTTCATTCGTGGAGAGAGCCATCAGACTGAACCTACACTTCCAACATCCTATTTCTGAGAGAGAACTACCTACTCATGTGTTGAGGCCAAGATATTCCATTCCTACCATATGAATCTTGATCTCTAGCCTTCCCAAGTTGCTTTCCACTCAAACCCTCTTTCCACCAGATCCAAATCCTATGAGAGAGAGTTGAGTGTTGGGGAGACTATCATTTGAAGCACAAGAGCAAGGAGTTCATCATCAACACACCATTTGTTACTTCTTGGAGAGTGGTGTCTCCTATATTGGCTAGGTGTCACTTGGGAGCCTCCGACAAGATTGTGGAGTTGAACCAAGAAGTTTGTAAGGGCAAGGAGATCCCCTACTTCGTGAAGATCTACCGCTAGTGAGGCAAGTCCTTCGTGGGCGACGGCCATGGTGGGATAGACAAGGTTGCTTCTTCGTGGACCCTTCGTGGGTGGAGCCCTCCGTGGACTCACAAGAATCGTTACCCCCACGTGGGTTGAAGTCTCCACCAACGTGGAAATGCGATAGCACCACCTATCGGAACCACGCCAAAAACATCCGTGTCTCCAAATTGCGTTTGAATCCTCCAATCCCTTCCCTTTACATTCTTGCAAGTTGCATGCTTTATTTTCCGTTGCTCATATACTATTTGCATTCTTGCTTGCTATATGTTGTGAATGTTAAACTTGTGCCTAAACTCCACTCAAACTTTAAAGAAACTTAAAAACTGCAACTTTGGTACTTAGTGTCTAATCACCCCCCCCCCCCTCTAGACACCTCTTCTCAAGGTCCTACACTTGTCTTATGCACCTCCTTAGATACCTGCCAGTTGATGTTGTACCTTTCAGTGCCAAAGCAAGTTTGTCTTAAGACCCGAGTTGCCAAACTTTGCAGCTCAGGTGTGCTAGTCCCATGCGTCGCCCACCAATCAATAGAAATTTGAAGCAAGACAAGTTCAGGACTTAATTCCCTTCTTACAATATTAATGAAGCAACCATGATCACAATGGATATCTTAGTATTTTGGAAGTCAAGGTGAAAGTAATCTGATGGGAACTTTCACGTAACTACGAGGGGATAGGATCTACTTTACCTTGTGGTATCTCCATTATTTGCTAAATTGCTGAACCTGCACCAAAAGTACCCGATTTTCCTTTATATACTTCAATCTGTGCTTCAAGTTTCCCTGGATCACAACGCCCTTGGGCCATTCCAGTTGCGTAGGCCTCAACACCGCTGCTAACCTCAGGATCATCATGGGAAGGATCTTCGTAAAAGATGATTGGGTTTAGCATAAGACTAGCAGCATGAAGTGGGTTGTGCAAGTAAGAATACCATATCTTGTCAACTAAATCCCAATAAGGACGATGTTATATCCAAGATTGCGCTTTATGTCTTTTCTAGTATCCTTGGCATCATACAAGATACCCACTGGACGGTCCTCACATTATAGTTTAATCGACACATCGAAATTTGTTTTGTAACCTTTTAAACATCAGCAGCAGCACACCAAAACACATCATCTTTCTTTACTATGTCGCAGATATTTCTGAACAAAACTTGAGAAGCCCAATTAGAAGAATCCCATTCAGGCAAGCTAAACATCTGCACTAGTTTTGCTCTTGAAGAAACTAACCTCTCTAATGTGATGAACAAAACAACAAATTTCAGAGAAGAACTGCTCATAATCTCCTTCGGGACATAACTTCCTTTTAGTTCCATTGCCAGTGTATGGCCATATATAAACCTTGTTATTTCCTTTGCCCTCATTATGACCTCAATGGCATGTTCGTGCTGCTATTTTCTCAAGCAGAAGGTTGAGGCAGAAGTCAGCACACAGTGGGGCGAAGAATGAGTGGCCATGTTTCTTTTGCACATAATGTCATGCAATTCGCCTATGTGGTGATCCATCATTCCTGATAACTTGAACTATGTTGTGGGCGCCAACATCATCAACCACACGAGCAAACACTAAAGCTAGCTCATTCATGTCCTCCGTGATTCCAGAGACATCGATCGGTCTAAGGAAGTACAAAACTTTGCTGCAATGCACCTTAGCACTTATGAAACTTATTTTACCACATCGACTCTTCCAACTATCCATAATTAAACTTCAACCACTTATTTTCAATTGTTCCTTGAGTTCCATTGCACGGTGCTTAGTTTCTTTTAGTTCCTCCTACAAAATGGATTCATATGTAGGAATTTCAACTTGATCCCTATTGGAAGGCACCTGAAGCATCTTCATGGAAGATATCAAGTTGAGAACATCCTGCCCAAGTCCAGCCTCAGTGATGAATTTGCCTATTGCTTTTGCTTACTGAGAATCAAAGTGAGCACTGGCCTCCATCAAGTCAACACTCTACCCTGAAGATGTTTTTTGTTTCTTGTTCATTGAAGAAGAATTTTAGTATTGTAGGCAAGTGGCTTCTACAGTCTAACCTCCCTGCAATAATTAACAACATCTTATTTACTCATGTATGTAAAGTGTGATTCACATAAATTATTGGCTTTCAACTTCTTCCTCATGTAATAAGACCGCACATGACATATACTACAAATGAGATCATACATTACATTACCCTAAACCCATCCTAACCAAGAAAATATTAAACAAAATTACCTGTTGTAATATTTTGTTATGTGTAACTGACATGAAGAAAGAATAAACAAAAATATGATCTGCAGTGTGAAACACATTTACCAACAGCCAACACATAAAAACATGAGTTTTCAAGAATAATTTTCATTATTTTCACCATGGGCAACAAATCTTTTAAGATCAATATGATGGATGGAAGTTATTATGGCACGACGATTGAAGAATTGTCCATCTTCACCATAAAAAAAGATAATATGTAATTAAATTGATAGACGAACATTAACAGATTACTGATAGGTGGAAAAACAAGTTTGCACTAAAATACAATTGGTGGAGGCACTTGAATAAACTAAAGATGGGAATGTGCAAGCAAGCTGGTCCTAAACCACAAACCTAGGACAACCACGAAATTAAATGGCCCATGTACCATTAGGCCATTACCTTGTCCCTTCAAAGCTAATATCTATAGTGATAATGTCCATGAAAAGCTAGTCACCTGCAGTAGAATACCTTTCTGGAGCAAAAGTTAATTCCCACAAAACCATATTATATTTGTATATGTGCCCTCACCGAAAGTGTAAGCCCTCCCAGTCTTCTATTGTCCCCGCCACCCAAGATAATAATAATAATGCTAATCAACTCTAGCCATGTTAGTATTTACTCTAATGTTCCCAAAAAGCACAGAAATACTTCTGATTTATTTTGCCAAACGAAAAACCCTGAATCTGTGTAGGATATTTATCTTGTCCAATTTATTTTGCTGAATCAGACACCGAACCTGAGTCAAATTCACATACGAGTCTCTTGCAGCACTCCTAATCAGCCAAAACCTAAACCTAAAAGTGGGGGGAGGATGAGTTATTTTCGGCATATGCTCATATAAATCTAATTGGGCAAGCCAAGCTCAAGTCATGGGTATTCAGTATATATATACACAAGAAGCAAAACTGAGCTACGATTGGAGAGTATTCAAAAATTCAGCCAATGAACTACAGTAGCCCACCTCCCTCCTCCCACCCCCGACGTGGCCTAGTGGCCAAAAACGTTTCCGACAAAAGAAGGAAAGGGGATAAGCCCAAACAAATTTCCATCTACATTGCAAAGATTAGAACGACTGCGTCCCGCCACAATCCCTAATTAAAAAAACAGTCTAAAGCCCTGCCCCATCTCCTCCTGGTCCTCCAACACGCCCCGCCCCAAGCCTCAAGCAACCAGTGCTCAATGCTCTTCAGGCTGGCAGGCGCCAGTCCATGAACTAACGAACAACGAGTCAACGACAATATGTTACAATTTGAATTGAATCCCCTATATTTCATACTCCCTCTGGCCCATAATATAAGAATATTTTTCAAGTTGTTTTTGTCCCATAATATAAGAATATTTTCAAGCTGTTTTCTGTTGGAATCGAGGCTTCAGGGACTCAAGTGGTTCGAACTCTGGGGTGCGCTTGTTCCTACCGCCCTGCTCTACCCTCTCAACCTCACGGCGACATTGCGCCCAGCACAAGCTAGGAAAGAAGACCGACGGGCATGGCCGTTACCCAAGTTCGAGCCACCTTGCGGTGTAAAACCCTACTCCAGCTTTGTGGTTGGATTGCACTCGCGAGGGAGAATCATAGTACAAGGGTTGTGGGGAGATGATTTTCTCGACCCCTCCTATGGTGCCCCCTGCCTCCTTTTTATATCAGCCTTGGTCCCCTTCCCCCGAAAACATTGGCGGGAAGGGTTGCCACACAACGGCAATTTGAAGGGGGACAGGGGTGCAGTCTATCCTGACAAAAGGTGGCCTTCGACTGCAAAGCCACTGTCCATGACGCGCCAGTGGGCTCGGTGATCACCTCTGCCCTGCGCGCCCATCGTCTTGGTCTTCTTGCACCGATCAGGCAACCTTTGATCTGATCCCCATTGGAAACAACTTGAAGCATCTTCTTGAAAAATGTCAAGTTGAGAACATCTTGCCCAAGTGTAGCCTCAGTGATGAATTTGCCTATTGATTTTGCTTACTGAGAATTTTAGTGAGCACTTATCTCCATCAAGTCAACACTCTACCCTGAAGAGAAGTTTTTTGTTTCTTGTTCATCGCAGAAGTATTTCAATATAGTAAGCAAGTGGCTTCTGCAGTGTAAGCTCCCTGCAATAATTAACAACATATTATTCGCTCATGTATCTAAAGTGTAATTCACATAAATTATTGGCTTTCAACTACTTCCTCATGTAACAAGACCGCTGAAAGTGCAATCATGCCCTTAATCATATTTTGATGTTGATGACAACATGCATACTGGGACTAATCATGTTTATCGAGTATTTCTCAGGATTATGTCTCAAGGGCTATGTGCGTGTGGATCATGACTACGGACATAAAACAGCTATATATATATATATATTACATATATCACTCAAGAGCAGAGACACAAGACAAAGATAAATAGCTTCGTCTCCTTATTTTTGGTTTGTTCTTGAGTATAGGGTTCCCGCACAATTAAGAGAGGATCGTTGGATTTCATGAAAGGACTTGCTCAAACCTACAAAAATTCCCTTTCATACCATCTCAATATTCTTCCTCTAGCCTGTGCACAAATGGTAGTATGGTTCTTAGCTAATAGGTCTCATTACCACCGGTGGTCCGAAGTCTACGGACGTCCGGCCTCTCTCAACTAACCGGTCATACGACCCTCTCCAGTTGTCCGGTAAATCATCACAGAACTAATATTAATGGAAGACCGATCACACCGGACGTCCGGTCACCGGACGTCCGCTCATCTCCGGATGTCCGGTACACCTCAACAGAACTGAAATTAACGGATTTCCGACATCACCGATCGTCTGGGCTCCGGACGACCGGCGCCTTCCGGACGTCCGCTGCATGTGCGTCCCCTTCCACACCTGTGCCTCTGGTTGGTGATCCAGCCACCGGACGGCCGGCCTCCTGCCGGACGTCCGGTCCTCTCTGTGTCACCGGTCGTCTGGTATCCACCGAACGTCCGTCAGCTTTAAGTGGCTCAACGGTCTGTTTTGCTCTCACACTATATATAGCCCTCTCCCTCTTCCGGGAGGGGGTTGACCATTCACTTTGAGCTTGCCAAGAACACTTTTCTCTCTCTGTCTGTCTCTCTCTCTCTCTCTCTCTCTCTCTCAATCCTCTACACCAAATCCTAGATCCCCAAGTGATTTGGGAACATTTGAGAGAAGTTCTCCAATCAAGTGATAGATTCACTCCTTCCCCTTCTTTGCACCCATGGAATTCGTTATTTGATCAAGTCTTGAGCTTTTCCCCATCGATCTTGTTACTCTTGGAGGTTGGAGACTCCTAGGCGGTAGGAGTCTTTCGAAAAGGAATCGACCTTTGTGATTGCCCCCGGAAAAGTTTGTGAGGGTTTGGAGACCACCCCAAGGTCTACCACTGGTGGTTGAGAAACGCCTTCGTGGTGTTGTCTCAAATGGAGAATAGGGTGAGCCTTCGTGGCGTTGGCGTGCCTTCGTGGTAACATCCACCTCCCTAACGGTGACGTAGCTTCCCTCCAAGGAAGTGAACATCGGCATACATCCTCGTCTCCCGGAGTTGCGGTTATTCCTAACCCTAACTCCCTACTTGTGGTTACTTGTCTCTTAGCACTTACTTTTATCATATTGTGCTTGCCTACTTACATACTTGATTTACTTGCTTAGCACTTGTACTACACTTGCAATTGTTAGGCTCACCTTCACATTCCGCATTATTTCCTAAAATTGCTAGGTCATAATTAAAATTTGTAATTGTACCTATTCATCCCCCCTCTAGGTCCATCTAGATCCTTTCAATTGGTATCAGAGCCTCGTGCTCTATTCTTGTGGCTTAACCGCCCTAGAGCAAGATGAACCCCGATGGGACTCCCCTTGTTGTAGATCCAAAGGATAAAGGCGAGGCTTCTTCTGAAGTCAAGACCTTTACTTCTGAGGATCTGGAACGGGCCCTTGCTAAGCAAAAGGAGGAGGAGCATGATGCTTCTCTTGAGGCCTTGGTCCAAATGAGGATAGCCACGTTGTCCACGGTGCTTGCACCACTTTCGGGTGGTGCGGCTTCGAGGCCAACTGTGCCTACTCCGTCACTTGGTCAACAACCTCCTAGCAATGAACACTCTAGTGTTCCTTTGCTTTATGCAAGACCCCCAGTGGAGAAACCTAAATATAACCCTCAAGGCAAACCTCCTTTACTTGATGCCACTTCCGATTTTGCCTTGTGGAGAGTTGCTATGCAGGATCATCTTCGATATGGAAACGATGAGATGCTAGAGATCTTGGAGTATGGTTACCATGTGGTTGATCCAAAGAATCCTACACCAAAAGAAATTTATGACAAGAGTCTCAATGACACTGCAACCACGTGTATAAGGAGAGGTATGGTTGAAAAGCAAATGAGACCTTTCATACACATCACAAGTGCCAAGGAACTATGGGAAAGTATTATAAGATCGAAGACTGATACCTCCACCCTCCGGAGTGCTCAATATGAAATTGCCAAGGGGCAATTGCAAAACTTTTGTATGGAGAAAAGTGAAACTCCAAATCAACTCCTTAAGCGTCTCACGAGTCTCACTGCTGACATTGAGTTGTGTGAGTGTGAAAAGACACAAGACGGATTCAACATGACTAAGAGGTTCCTTGTGGACAAGTTGCTTCATGCTCTTGCCCCATATCAACATCAAATGGTGTGGGACATAAGACAACACCATGCCTTCAAGGAAATGACTACAGATGACATCATATCCACTTTCCAACTATTTGACGAGTCGAAGGCGAATGCTACAAAACATCTTGCCATGCATGATACTCCAACAGCAAAGATCAATCTTGCATTGAAGGCCAAGCATGTATGTGAAGATGAGCAAAGTGAAGTAGAAGAAGATGATGATGATGATGATGAAGATGGTGATGAGGTTGAATCCGATGAGGGCCCTTCATATGAAGACATGGCTCTCTTTGTCAAGAAGTTTAGCGCGGGAAAATTCAAGGGAAGATTTCAAAAGAAGAAAGTAAGAAAGTGCTACAACTATGAAGAAACCAACCACTTCTCCAACGAGTGCCCTTATGAGAAGAGAGAGGATAAACCAAGATTTCCTAAGACCTTTCCGAAGAAGAAGTTGCCAAATCCTTTGAACTCCAAGCTCAATAAGAGATAAGGGAAAGCAATGGTTGCTCAAGAAGAATCTGATATGGATGATTTTAGTGGTGTTGCCAGAGTTGCTCAAGATTCTCAAAACACATTAAGGCTAGTCAACAAGAGTGGTGATGTTGTCACCTACAACTACATGAAGGACTACAAGGACAACGCTCACAAGTGCCTCATGGCGAAGGCCATGGTAGAAGATGGACAGGACCAACACTCTCCTGACAAGGTCAAGGTAACCCCACGATCAAATCCTCCTCTTTTCACTCCTCCTACTCCTAGTGATGAGTATCTTGATGCGGAGGATAGTTATGAGGATGATGATATAAATGATCCTATGCTTGCTAAACTAAATAAGTTCATTTGCTCCCTTAAAGGAAAGAAGCTCACTATGTTTCGTATGCTTATGGAGATGGTGAGTAAGCACACCATTTCCATTAAGGAACTCGGAACCCTCGTCACCAAGGAAAAGGAAAAATATGAAATCCTTGAGCGGAAAGTCCAATATGAGGAAGCACGAAATGATGAACTATGCTTAAAAATTGGTGCAAACATTGATGTTCATACTAAAGATCTTGCCTCCTTGAAAAAGGCTATTGACTCTTGCGAAGAGTTGATGAATGATAAAAGTAATCTTGAGAAGTCTAATGCTTCTCTCTCTAAGGATTGTGAGCTCCTATCCGTGTCCCTCAAGACTAATGAAAAAGAGCTCACCCTTCTTACAAAGAGCTTTGAGACACTCGAGCTTGCTTATCTTGAAACTCTAGCCAAGGCTTACTCTTCTCCTATTATTAATGTTAACGCTTGTTCTACTAACTCTACTAGTGATCTAGCATCTACTCTTGAGGAGAATCATTTTCTTAAGGCTCAAATCGAGAAAGGGCTCATGACATGTGCCAAAGGGCAAAAGAACCTTAATGAGGTGTTGAGCCAACACAATGAAGTGTTTGCCAAAGAGGGACTCGGGTTTGACCCAAGCACAAGCAAGAAGAAGATGTCCTCTCAAAAGTGCACCACGCCTCTAAAAGAAACTTTTGTATGAGAAGGGCACAAGGAGAAAGGTAAGGTCGTTGTTGATGGGAAGGCCAAAAGGGGCATGCCTACTCTCAACAAGCCAAAAGACTTCACCATTTCGAGGGGATTTCGACGATTCTGGGGTGATTGAACTATTTCTTTACATGTTCAATTTCTAATGAATCAAGATATCCTCTTGCCTCCATCCTATGTACTTCGTAAGACTAAGGATGGAGAAGTTAATGCAAAGTTTGTTGGTACTCGAAATGCATTTCGGTTTTATGCTATTTGGGTCCCTAAGACCCTTGTGACTAAGTTGAGAGGTCCCATTGCAAAATGGGTGCCTCTAACCAAGTAATAATTGTGTGTAGGTTGCCTTCTCCGGTGGAGTAAAATGGGTGATTGATAGTGGATGTACCAATCATATGACCGGAGATAGCAAATTGCTCTACGATTTCATGGAAGATATTCAACCATTTATGAGCATTATGTTTGGTGGAGGATCAAAAGGACAGGTACTCGGGTTGGGTAAGGTGGCTATCACAAATGACATGTCTCTTGCAAATGTCATGCTTGTCCAATCCCTTAAATATCATTTGCTTTCTGTTCGCCAATTGGCTTCTGTTGGTTATGATACACTATTTGGACTAACGGATGTGAAAGTCTTTAAGAGAGATACTCTCGAAGTGGCCTTTGTTGGAGAGTTAGATGGGAACCTTTACACGGTTGATTTCTCGAAAGATAGCACATTCCACGCAACTTGTCTAATGGCCAAGGCCGATAAAGGGTGGCTATGGCATCACTGGCTAGCCCATGTCGGTATGAGAAATCTTCAAGATCTCTTAAAGGGTAATCACATCCTTGGACTAACAAATGTCTCTTTTGAGAAATATCGTGTGTGTAGTGCATGCATAGCCGGGAAGCAACATCAATCAAAGCACCCACCCAAGAATATTGTGTCTACTTCAACACCCTTGGAGCTCCTTCATGTGGATATTTTTGGGCCTCCGTCATGGGATAGTCTTGGTGGGAAAAAGTATGGGCTTGTCATTGTTGATGATTACTCAAGATATACATGGGTCTTCTTCCTCAAGTCCAAGGACGAGACAAAGATCACCTTCATTGATTTTTCCAAGCAAGCTCAACGCAAGTTTGACAAAGAAATCTTAGCAATAAGAAGTGATAATGGCTCTAAGTTCAAGAACTACACCTTGGAAGAATTTCTTAGTGGTGAAGGGATTGAGCATCAATATTTAGCTCCATACACTCCCCAACTAAATGGTGTAGCAGAAAGGAAGAACCGAACACTTGTGGAGATGGCAAGGTCCATGTTGGATGAATACAAGTCGCCACATAATTTTTGGGCCGAGGTCACAACACCGCATGCCATGCATCAAACCGGCTCTTCCTCCGCAAAATATTGGAAAAAGACTCCTTATGAACTCCTAACTTAGGAACAAGCCAAATGTCAAGTACTTTCGGGTATTTGGGTGTAAATGCTTCATCCTCAACAAACAAGAACGGTTAGGGAAATTTCAATCCAAAACAACTGAGGGTATATTTGTTGGGTATGGATCAAACTCTCACACCTATAGAGTCTACAACAAATCCAATGGATGTGTTGTAGAAACTTGTGACGTGGTGTTTGATGAATTTAATGGCTCCCATGGGGAGCAAGTTGATCTAAGTGATGTAGGTGAAGAAGATTCCTCTCGAGATATCTTGACCATGGGTGTCGGTGCACTTCTTCCAATGGAACAAGAACCTCATGATGATGAAGAAGAAGATGGAAGCTTCACATATCATCAAGCTACTTCAACATCTACACCAACACAAGTTCCTATTACTCAACCAATGCCCGTAGTCCAAGTACAAAATTATGATCAAGTTCCTCTTCATGATAATCCTCAAGAACAAGATCATCCTCAAGGGCAAGAACAAGAAAGTGCAATCATGGACAATGAACCTCAACAAATGCAAGAGAATAAGAAGATTTTCCACCACACATTAATGATCCATATGTTGAGGACATGGATGGCGGACATGAAGTTGAACCTCGTGAAACCTTAACCTCCATCATGCCTCGAGTGGCCGGTTGTGTTGATGTTGACAAAATTCTCACGGGCATATCGGAAGGTAGAGTCACTCGTAAACAATTGACCAACTTTTGTGCTCACTTCTCGTTTGTGTCTAGTGTTGAGCCTCTCAAGGTACAAGAGGCATTAATGGACAAGGATTGGCTCGTTGTTATGCAAGAAGAGTTGACCGCAACCAAGTGCGGTCATTAGTCAAGAGGCCAACTACGGAACACAACGTCATTGGAACAAAGTGGATTTTCAAGAACAAGCCAGATGAGAATGGTGTAATCATCCGCAACAAGGCAAGGTTAGTGGCACAAGGGTACTCACAAGTTGAAGGTTTGGACTTTGGTGAGACCTTTGCCCCCTTTTCCCATCTTGAATCCATTCGTATCTTACTTGCTTATGCTGCTTTCAATGGTTTTACATTACATAAAATGGATGTGAAGAGTGCTTTCCTTAACGGTCCTCTACAAGAAGAAGTATATGTATCACAACCACCTGGGTTCATTGATCCCGATCACAAAGACTATGTGTATAAACTTCATAAGGCTTTGTATGGCCTCAAACAAGCACCTCGTGCTTGGTATGATCATCTTAAGAAGTTTTTACTCGATGATGGTTTTGTGATAGGGGTGATCGATCCCACTCTTTTTACTAAGAGGGACAAGGGTGATTTGATCTTATGCCGAATCTATGTAGATGATATCATTTTTGGTTCTCCTAACATTCATTTGTCCAAGAAGTTTGCGACATCCATGACCAAGAATTTTGAAATGTCACTCAATGCGGATTTGAAGTTCTTCCTCGGATTTCAAATTCAACAATTTCAAGAAGGCATTTTCTTGTCCCAAGCAAAATACCTCAAGGATATCCTAGAGAAGTTTGTTATGTCTGATGCTAGCCCATGTAATACACCTATGCCAACCAAAATTGCGCTCGCTGAAGACACAAATGGTATTCCATTCGACCCATCTATTTACCGCTCTATGATTGGTTCTTTGCTTTATCTTTGTGCATCTAGACCAGACATCATGTTTAGTGTATGCATGTGTGCTAGATTTCAAGCTTTCCCTAGGGAAAGTCATCATAAGGCGGTTAAGCATATTCTTAGATACCTTGTTCACACCCCAAAGTTGGGACTATGGTACCCCAAGGATGCTAAGTTTGATCTCATTGGGTACACGGATGCGGATTGGGCCGGAGACAAAGTGGATCGTAAGTCCACCTCCGGTGCTTGTCAGTTTCTTGGATGCTCCTTGGTAAGTTGGTCCTCAAAGAAACAAAATTGTATTTCCCTCTCTACCGCAGAAGCTGAATACATTGCAACCGCCATGCCAGTGCAACTCAATTACTATGGATGAGGCAAACTTTGAAGGATTACGGTATCACCTATAGACATGTGCCTCTTCTATGTGATAATGAAAGTGCCAAAATATTGCCGAGAATCCCAAAGATCATACCCGCACCAAGCATATTGATATCAAGTATCATTTCTTGCGAGATCATGTGGAGAAGGGTGATATTGACATTGCTCATGTTGGCACAGATAAGCAACTTGCAGATATTTTCACCAAGCCATTGGACGAAGCAAGGTTTTGTCAACTTAGGCGTGAACTTGGTATCTTGGAGCTTGACAACATTATGTGAAATCTAGTACCCATTCATGCATTGTCATAATGTCTTGTCTTGATGTAGGCATATATTTAGGGGGATACATTCAATTCATGAGTATTCTCACCCTACATAATGCATAAATAGAACAAACACTCTCAAAGTTATCATGTTATTATAACTATGGTGCTTTAAATGATGGAGTAGTGATTATGCACCCAAACTTCCAATCTTTGGGCAGCCATGTCAAGCATACTCATACATGGTGGCCATTGGCCACCGCTCTTGTCATTTAGAACAATATCTCGAAAGGCGGTGTTTTAGAGTTGACATAGGATACTCAATGCCTAATATCTTGTGATTTTGCATCCTACTACGTTTTGTACTCATCATCTCCCCATCATGGTCATTAGCACCAACTATGACCCCAGCTATGGCCCCTTTGTGTTCTCACAAATCCACAAGTGCTTCCAGTCGTCCGCTATGTACCGAACGTCCGTAACATCCTCTCTGGTGCCATACTTCCGGACGTCCGCTGAGTCCGGACGTCCGCTAATTACTGCCCTGGACAATTGCATCGGATCTCCGGTGTTACCAGTCTTCCGCTTGTTTCTGCCCTGCTTAGACCCATCGGACGTCCGGGCGCTGCTGGTCGTCTGCTCCCTGGCATATCTGTCTGCCTTCTCAGGCCCCGGACATCCGCTCCGCACCGGCCGTCCGGTCAACTCCTGGCCCGCCTATATATAAAGCTCACGTCTTTTGCGGTTCCTAAACCTAAAATCTGATGTCCCCCATATCTTCTCCGCCGTCGCCGCTCACTCTCCTCGCTGGGGGTGCGCGTCGGCCGTGCTGCTCGCCGTCTTTGCACGAGCAGCCACCGTCGGGACCTCTCCGGTCCTCCTCTCGTCCCGGCCGTCATCGGGGAAACCTGTTCGTCTCCGTCACTGCTTCCCCTCACCCTCCCGAGGTCGCAATGCCAAAGACCAAGCACTCCGCGTGCAAGCAGGTCACCGGTGGACCGTCCCGTCCGCCTCGTCGTGGTGGCTCTGACGATTCACAAGAGCGGGTCCGCCCCCGGAAGCGTGCCGCCCTCCCTCACAGCTCGGCTAGCAACTCCTCATCGGAGGGATCCTACTACGAGGACAAAATGACGGATTTGGAGCAGCCCGCCTATGTCGCTATTCGCACCTCCGCACCTAAACCGGGAACTCGTCGGCCCACGTTCATGCCTCCTCCTCCTCCGGTACAACCTCAAGGTGATGCCTGTCGCATCTCTCTTGAACCTCCACTTCCTCATGGTCGCATCGTTAAAAGGTTCAATTCACTGTTGATAGCGACTCACCAGATGCTCGTTTTCGCACTAATGTCCAAGCTGACATTTTTACCACTATCATCATTCCTGAAGGTCTATCTCTCCATGTTTGCATTGACTTAGAGCATATCCGTACTCATCCGGCGAAATATCCGGGAGCTATTGAGCTCATTGAGTCATCCAATCTTGCTGCACCATTTGCATTTCAGCATGATTTTAACCAAGCTGCAATCCATCAATTTTTTGAACTTCGAATACCCAATCTGGAAATCCAGGGCACGCCCCAAAAGAGCTCATCTCTCGTTCAGCACAGAGCCCTCACCTAGGCTATGGATCACAGTTCCTTCTCTTCCATCGAACCCATTCCTGAAGAACTTGGCATTCCTTCTTGTCCACAGGTTCCAAAGAGCAATGATAACAATGGAGGAGCAAATTTTACAAGCAAATGTGGCGGGATCTGTCGAGGATGAACCGACCGAAGCTGATATAAGATGGGGGCTAAATGGTGGACTAGCGAAGGTAGGCCGGAAGGGGATCGTGGACTGTGCCGCTAGATCTAAAAACTGGAGGAACCCCTGGCCACCTCGGCCTAGGGTCTTTGGAAAGTATCATTAGGAAGTATTTCATTAGTTTTGTTGTACATTTTGCTTACGAAAACTTTCTGAATGTTGAATGTCACTTAAAATTAGACAACAGCATCACTTACCTCAAAAGAAAGAAAAAGACCACATCATCACTCTTTTCACCAGAGGAAAGCAACTTCATTGTTTCGTCAATCCTTGTATCTTAGCCTGGAAAAAGAATTACTACTTCCGAGAGCAAGCAAACCTTGCATCCCTGCATTCCCTGATCTTCCTTCTCTTAACTGGTCATGCAGCAACAAATAGTTAGGCATTCATGGATGATAATAGCATGATTGGTACTAATGATTTTTCTCCATAAAAATATGTCAGATTATACGTGCATAGACATAATCGATGCAAGTGAAATTTAGAAACAAAAAAATATGGGTAACAGAATTTTTTGGCGTGCCGAAAAGGTATCTCCATGTGTTCTCTGCCATTGTTCTGATGACTGAAAGTCGAGGAAAAAACATTATGTTACAACATAAATAACCACAATTGTTTGTGCCCACATTCTGTTCAAGTAATAAAATTTGTGGTATCTATGTACTCAATTTTCAATTACTATATCTTCTCGACACGGTGGATACCAGAGCCAATCACTCCCCAACTGTCTACCAGGATTATCAAATTGATACCCAAGAAAGACCGCGTATTAATGGGACTGCACTGGCAAAACAATTATTCTAGTGGGAAGAATCCAGTCCATGGATTATACATGACTTTGTCTTATGCACCTCCTCAGATACCCGCCAGTTGATGTTGTACCTTTAAGTACCAAAGCAAGTTTGGCTTAAGACCTGAGTTGCAAAGCTTTGCAGCTCAGGTGTGCTAGTCCCAATCGTCACCCACCGATCAACAGAAATTTGAAGCAAGACAAGTTCAGAACTTAATTCCCTTCTTATAATATTAATGAAGCAACGATGATCACAGTGGATATCTTAGTATTTTGGAAGTCAAAGTGAAAGTGATGTGAAGGGAAGTTTGACGTAACTATGAGGGGACAGGATCTACTTTACCTTGTGGTATCTCCATTATTTGTTGAATTGCTGAACCTCAACCAAAAGTACATGATTTTCCTTCATATACTCCAATATGTGCTTCCAGTTTCCCTGGATCATAACGCCCTTTGGCCATTCCAGTTGCGCAGGCCTCAACGCCGCTGCTGGCCTCAGGATCATCATGGGAAGGGTCTTCATAAAAGATCCTTGGGTTTAGCATAAGACCAGCAGCATGAAGTGCGTTGTGCAAGTAAGAATACCATATCCTGTCAACTAAATCCCAATAAGGACGATGTTTATCTCCAAGATTGTGATTTATGTCTTTTATAGTATCCATGGCATCATACTAGATACAAACTAGACAGTCCTCATATTATAGTTTAAACAACACATCAAAATTAGTTTTGTAACCTTTAAAACATCATCGGCAGCATACCAAAACACATCATCTTTCTTTACTATGCCGCTGATATGCCTGAAAAATCTTGAGAAGCCCAACTAGAAGAATCCCATTCACGCAAGCTAAACACCTACACTAGATTTGCTCTTGCAGAAACTAACCTCTCTAATGTGATGAACACAACAGCAAATTTCAGAGAAGAACTGCTCAGAATCTCCTCCGGGGCATAACTTTCTTTCAGTTCTATTGCCAGTGTATGGCCATATGTAAACCTTATTATTTCCTTTGCCTTCGTTACGGCCTCAATGGCATGTTCCAGTGCTGCTATTTTCTCAAGCAGAAGGTTGATGCAAAAGTCAGCACACAGTGTGGCGAAGAATGAATGGCCTTGTTTCTTTTGCACATAATGTCATGCAATGCACATGTGTGGTGACGCATCATTCGTGACAACTTGAACTATGTTGTAGGCGCCAACATCATCGACCACACGAGCAAACACTAAAACTAGCTCATTCATGTCCTCCGTGATTTCAGAGACATCGACCAGTCCAAGGAAGTACATACCTTTGCTGCAATGCACCTTAGCACTTATGAAACTTAGTGCCTGTTCCGCAACGGACGGCTCCATCTACTCCGCTCCGCTCAGCGCTGGAATACGGAGCGACAGAATCACAGCTCCGCAAAAAAAGAACTGCGCTCCGCTCCGCTCCACCACTTCAGCTCCGTGGAGTTGGGAGCCGGAGTGTTTCCGAACGGGCCCTTATTTTACCACATCAACTCTTCCAACTATCAATAATTAAACTTCAACCACTTCTTTTCCATTCTTCCTTGAGTTCCATTGCACGGTGCTCAGTTTATTTTAGTTCCTCCTGCAGAATGGATTCATACGTAGGAATTTCAACCTGATCCCTATTGGAAGCCACTTGAAGCATCTTCTTGAAAGATGTCAAGTTGAGAACATCCTACCCAAGTCCAGCCTCAATGATGAATTTGCCTATTGCTTTTGCTTACTGAGAATCGAAGTGAGCACCGGCCTCCATCAAGTCAACACTCTACCCTGAAGATGTTTTTGTTTCTTGTTCATCGCAGAAGAATTTCAGTATTGCAGGCAAGTGGCTTCTACAGTCTAACCTCCCTGCAATAATTAACAACATATTATTCACTCATGTATGTAAAGTGTAATTCACATAAATTATTGGCTTTCAACTACTTCCTCATGTAACAAGACCGCACATGACATATACTACAAATGAGATCATACATTAAATTACCCTAAACCCATCCTAACCAAGAAAATATTGAATAAAGTTAGCTGCTATAATATTTTGTTATGTGTAACTGACATGAAGAAAGAATAAAAAAATATGATCTGCAGTGTGAAACACATTTACCAACAGCCAACACATAAAAACATGAGTTTTCATGAATAATTTTCATTATTTTCACCATGGGCAACAAATCTTTTCGGATCCATATGATGGATGGAAGTTACTATGGCACGACAATTGAAGAATTGTCCATCTTCACCATAAAAAAAGATAATATGTAATTAGATTGATAGATGAACATTAATAGATTACTGATATGTGGAAAAACAAGTTTACACTAAAATACAATTGGTGGAGGCTCTTGAATAAACTAAAGATGGGAATGTGCAAGCAAGTTGGTCCTAAACCGCAAACCTAGGACAACCAGGAAATTAAATGTCCCATGTACCATTAGGCCATTAGCTTGTCCCTTCAAAGCTAATTTCTACAGTGATAATATCTATGCAAAGCTAGTCACCTGCAGCAGAATACCTTTTTCGAGCAAAAGTTAATTCCCACAAAACCATACTATATTTGTATATGTGCCCTCAATAAAGAATTCTACTAATCAAATCTAGCCATGTCAGTATTTGCTCTAATGTACCCAAAAAGCACAGAAACTCTTCTCCTAATTTATTTTGCCAAACAAGAAACCCTGAATCTATGTAGGATATTTGTTGTGTCCAATTTATTTTGCTGAATCAGAAACCGAACCTGAGTCGGATTCCCATATCGTATCCGTGTCCAAGAATCACTTGCAGAACTCCTAATCACCCAAAATATAAACCTAGAATTTGGGGGAGGATGAGTTATTTCCAGCATGTGCTCATATTAATCTAATTGGGAAGGTCCAGCTCAAATCATGGGTATTGAGTTGAATACCCATGATTTTTACCAAAAAGAAATAACTATGTATACTACACATTCTACATATATATATATATAGACACACACACACGCAAGAAGCAAAACTGGGCTAAGATTGGAGAGTATTCAAAAATTTAGCCTATAAACTGTAGTAGCCCGCCTCCCTCCTCCCACCTCCGACATGGCCTAGTGGCCAAAAATGTTTCGAACAAAAGAAGGAAAGGGAAAAGGCCCAAACAAATTTCCATCTGCATCGCCCCCTTCCGGACCATCACAAGATCACAAAGATTAGAATGGTTGCGTCCCGCCACAATCCCAAATTGAAAATATACCTGGTCGAAACCCCTGCCTCAGCTCCTCCCGGTCCTCCAACACGCCCCGCCCCAAGCCTCAAGCAACCAGTGCTCCACGCTCTTCAAGCTGGCAGGCACCAGTCCATGAACTGATGAATGGCGAGTTAGCGACGGTATGTTACAATTTGAACTGAATCCCACATATTTCTTAGATTTTACGTTTTCAAGTAAGTCAGTGACAGTACATTGCTATTCTCTCGGTAGCAACTGCTAGTTTTGATAGTCTTTTCTTCAATAATGACTTGTGTCAAAAACAAGCTAAGAAACACGATGGCGGTGGGAAAAAAAGATTGCTTGGTTACATTCACGAAAAGGATATCACCACTCATTTATAGACCCTAAACTCATTTCTAGAAAAATCACACGTTTATATAAAACTAAAGTACGGAAAAGTTCCCTCTCTAACTTGTAAGCTTTCTTATCATTCTGAATCCTCTCCATATGAGATATTGACACCTTGATATGTTATCAAGAATTAGTACTCTGTGATGTTATTATATTTCTCGAAGTTGCAACCTTATGATCAAATCTATACTCTCTATTAATTATACTGATCAATTAGTACTCTACATTTTGTTATCAAATCTATAAGCTATATGTCAAAAACAATGCATCATTATAATGTTTTTTATTTGAAATTTGAATACCCAATCTGGAAATCCTGGGCACGCCCCAAAAGAGCTCATCTCTCGTTCAGCACATAACCCTGACCTAGGCTACGGATGAAAGTTCCTTCTCTTCCATCGAATCCCATTCCTTAAGAACTTGGCATTCCTTCTTGTCCACAGGTTCTAAAGAGCAACGATAAGAACAGAGGAGCAAATTTTACCAGCAAATGTAGCGGGATTAATCAAGGATGAACCGACCGAAGCTAATACATGATGGGGGCTAGATGGTGGACTAGCGAAGGTAGGCCGAAGGGATCGCAGACCGTGCAGCTAGACCAAAAAGCTAGGGGAAACAATGGCCACCTCGGGCTAGGGTCTTTGGAAACTATCATTAAGAAGTATTTCATTAGCCATGATTATAATCTGATGCCGCTAGGCTCTTGGTTGTATGTGCTTGCCCAAACATTTTTTCACAACCTCTTTAGTAACTTCAAGGGAATGTGTGACTTCCACAAAGTCCAGCATGAGCACATCCCTAGTTCCACCATCCAAAATGGCTTCATGCATAGACTTGATTCTGAATGTTGAATGTCACTTAAAATTAGACAACAACATCACTTACCTCAAAAGAAAAAAGGACCACAGCATCACTCTTTTCACCAGAGGAAAGCAACTTCGCTATTTCGTCAATCCTTGTATCTTAGCCTGGCAAACAAAACTACTTCAGAGAGCAAGCAAACCTTGCATCTTTTCATAAAACTAGAGGGGGAAGGTCCAAATGAGAAATAAAACCTTGCCACACTGCATTCCCTGATCTTCCTTCTCTTAACTGGTCATGCAGCCACAAACAATTAGGCATTCATGGATGATAATAGCATGATTGGTACTAATAATTTTCTCCCAAAAAATATGCCATATTATGCATGCACAAACATAATTGATGCAAGTGAAATTTAGAAACTAAGAATATATGGGTAAAAGACATTTTTTGGGGTGCCGAAAATGTATCTCCATATGTTCTCTGCCATTGTTCTGATGACTGAATGTCAAGGAAAAAACATCCTGTTACAACATAAATAACAACGATTGTTTATGCCCACATTCTGTTCAAGAAATAAAATTTGTTATATTTGTACTCAATTTTCAATTACTATATCTTCTCGACGTGGTGGATACCCGAGCCAATCACTCCCCGACTGTCTACCAGGTTTATCAAACTGATCCCCAGAAAGACCGCGTATGAATGGGACTGCACTGGCGAAATAATTATTGTAGTGGGCATACTCCAGTCCACGATACAGCTCTGGGATTATACATGGCCTTGTCTTATGCACCTCCTCGGATACTTGCCAGTTGATGTTGTACCTTTCAGTGCCAAAGCAAGTTTGGCTTAAGACCGGAGTTGCAAAGCTTTGCAACTCAGGTGTGCCAGTACCATGGGCCGCCCACCAATCAACTGCAATTTGAAACAAGACAGGTTCAGAATTTAATTCCCTTCTTATAATACTAATGAAGCATCGATGATTGCAGTGGATATCTTATTATTTTGGAAATCAAAGTGAACAGAAATGCGAGGGGAAGTTTGACTTGACTACGAGGGGATAGGCTGTACTTTACCCTGTGGTATCTCCATTATTTGCTGACTTGCTGAATCTGAACCAAAAGTACCCGATTTTCCTTTATATACTTCAATCTGTGCTTCTAGTTTCCCTGGATCATAACGCCCTTTGGCCATTCCGGTTGCGCAGGCCTCAATACCGCTTCTGACCTCAGGATGATCATGGGAAGGATCTTTATAGAAGACCCTTGGGTTTAGCAGATGACCAGTAGCATGGAGTTGGCTGTGCAGGTAAGAATCCCATATCCTGTCAACTAAATCCCAATAAGGACCATGATTATCTCCAAGATTGCGCTTAATCTCTTCTTTTGCACTATCCATGGCATCATACAAGATACCCATTGGACAGTCCTTAGATTCTAGTATAAATAACACATCGACAATTGGTTTTGTAACCTTCAAAACATCAGCAGTAGCACATCAAAACACATCATCTGCCTTTACTATGCCAAGGATATGCCTGAACAAACCTTCAGAAGCCCAACCAGAGGAAACCCATTCAGGCAAGCTAAACATGTGTACAAGATTGGCTCTTGCAAAAACTAACCTCTCTAATGTGATAAACACAACAACAAATTTCAGATAAGAACTGCTCAGAATCTCCTCCTGGATGTAACTTCCTTTTAGTTCCATTGGCAGTGTATGGCCATATATAAACCTTGTTATTTCCTTTGCCTTCGTTACGACCTCACTGACATGTTCCAGTCCTGCTATTTTCTCAAGCAGAAGGTTAATGCAGAAGTCAGCACAAAGTGGAGCAAAGAATGAATGCTCATGCTTCTTTTGCACATAATGCCATACAATTCGCATATGTGGTGACACATCATTTGTGACAACTTGAACTATGTTGCGGGTGCCAACATCATCAACCACACGAGAAAACACTACAACTAGCTCATCCATGTCCTCACTGATTCCAGAGACATCAATTAATCTCAAAAATACATACCTTTGTTGCAATGCACCGAAGCACTTATGAAGCTTCTTTTACCACATTGGCTCTTCCAACTATCCATAATTAAACTGCAACCACTTTTTTCCATTCTTTCTTGAGTTCCATCGCACGGTGCTCAGTTTCTTTTAGTTCCTCCTGCAGAATGGATTCATCTGTAGGAATATCAACCTGATCTCTGTTGGAAGCCACTTGAAGCATCTTCTTGAAAGATGTCAAGTTGAGAACATCCCGCCCAAGTCCAGCCTCAATGATGAATTTTCCTATTGTTGTTGCTAACCGAGAATCAAAGTGAGCACCTGCCTCCATCAAGTCAACACTCTGCCCGGAAGATGTTTTTTGTTTCTTGTTCATCCCAGAAGGATTTCAGTATTGTAGGCAAGTGGCTTCTATAGTCAAACCTCCCTGCAATAATTAACAACATATATTATTCACTCATGTATGTAAAGTGTAATTCACATAAATTATTGGCTTGCAACTACTTCCTCATATAACAAGGCCGCACATGACATATACTATCAATTGGATCATACATTATCCTAAACCCATCCTAACACAGAAAATATTAAACAAAGTTACTTGTAATATTTTGTTTCGTGTAACTGACATGAAGAAAGAATACACAAAGATATAATCTACAGTCGGAAACACATTTACCAACAGCCAACAGATTGAAGTACACAAAGACATTGACCAAGCAATTTGGTACTGTTGACAGATTAGTGATATATGGAAAATTACAACATGTTTACACTAAAATAAAGTTGGCGGGAGCTCTTGAATTCACTAAAGACAGGAATGTGCAAGCAAGCTGGTCCTAAACCTCGAACCCGGGTCAGACAGGAAATTAAACAGCCCTTGTCCCCTCAAAGCTAATTTCTACAGTGATAATGTCCCTGCAAAACCAGCCACCCGCAGCAGAATTACCTTTTTGGAGCAATTGTTAATTCCCACATTAGGAGTGGGACTGTAGGAGTAGACCGACGTTGTGTAGGTTACATTAGAGAAGTGTAAATATGCTCTTAGTTCTTATCGTTCATTCCTTTTGAATATGATTTACCAGGGAGGCTTCTTAATTTCTTTTCCGTCATCTATATTTATACTCCCTCATGTTTTTATTTACTCCGCATATTAGCTTTGACTCAAGTCTATGAAGTTTGATCAAGTTTGTAGAAAATAATATGAACATTTACAGTAACAAATTTGTATGATGTGAAAATATATGCACTGATGAATCCAATTGTATTGATTTGGTGGTGTATAAGTTAATATACTTTTCTACAAATTTGTTGAAAGTACATAAAGTTTGTCTTTAGACAAACCTAATATGCCGAGTAAATAAAAATGGAGGGAGTACCTACTAATAATGGGAGGTCATATTCTTGGTTTGTCGTGCAATTTTACAAAAAACCCACGACTTTCTTGGTAATCAACCCACAATTAGAGGTTTGTTTCTGACATATAAAATTTCATACGTTACCCACGGTCGGCACGCATGTCTTCCTGGGGTTTTTTCGTCCATGAGAGCCAAACCCTAGTTGGAACCGAACTCCACTTCCCTCACAATATGGACCCTCGCTTGGAATGGAACCCTTCCTAACACCTCCCATAAATATGTCGTCGGTGGGGAGGCAAGAAGCACCAGATGAGCCACCGGACCGAGCCGAGGCTAATCCTATGGGGCTATTCTGATCCCGGTACATTCGGCATGGTCAGCCCATCGTGTACCATCACAGATGCCCCCGGCGAGAGCGTCGAAGCAGGGCAAGCAGAACGGTGGGCCGCCGTGGTTGCCATGGAGACCAGGCCGACGGGGACACATCCCCCTCCGTCACCTCCTCTCCTACCCTAGACGTGAGATCTTGCATGGCGGAGGAGCCGGGCCGAGGTCGACGGTGACAAAGCCCACACCATCATCCTCCTCTCCTAACCAGCCATGAGATCTCGGCCCGCGCCGAAGCCGACTGCAAGTCTGCAACAACGGTGGAGGGCAACGCCAGCGATTCCCACGCCATCGGGGATCCATTCGTTCACAGAGCCTACACCACGTCATCAGCACGGCCGTCCGCGCTTGCGACGACGGAGCACATCAAACTGGCTTAAGTCGATGTTTTCTGCAGGACGTGATTGAGGTGCTCCCGTTGGAGGCGAACGGTGCTATCACAGCGGCGTTCTACTTCACTGCTGATATTGATAACATGCCACATCATTTAGATGTGGCTCACGCTGGAGAAAAGCAATTCTCCCATGCATGGGAGGTCCCGTGCATGGGCCAACCGTTGGATTTAGATTAAGATCGGCATGCATGCACACCTCTTCTAACTGTCTCTCACGCATCTAGTTGTGTCATATTAGTCAATGACATGGTCAATGCACCCAATATCTGACATGAAACCCACCACATACCCATGCCTTTTCATGTGATTTCACAGTTTAAAATCATTTTATCTTATGAACCAAAATCCCGATTTAACTTTCGTTTGCGTATTTATATTCCTGGTCACGAGAACGTTTAAGCAAGATCACTTTTGAATATATTTTGATAATTTTTAAATTTTAATTTTTGAAACATGATAAAACCTTAGAAAATATGGTGAAACTCAATGAAACAAGGTATGAAACTCTATGATATAGTCTGTGAAACTAGTTTCATGTAAATGTTGTAGTTTGATGGGTATTATATTCTATAGTTTCACCAAGTTTCAAAATTATTATTTAAAAAATTATGGAAATATTTCCTTTAATTGATCTTGTTTAAAAGATCTTCTTACCAGGACCCCAAATATGTTAACATACCAGAAATCAAGATTTTCATTCAAAAGATACATGGTTTTATAGTTTCAGATTCAACTTAAAATGCATGGGTTAATATGAGGAGAGAAAGAACCTATGTAGGGTCTTAGGGTGAAGTGAGTCATAAGTAGTAGTACAGTGAGACACTATGCATGCACGGGAGATCCCGTGCATGGTAGAAAAACTATTCTCGCTCACGCTGGCGTTCTACTTCACTGCTGCTATTGATAACATGTTTTCTCACTTAGTTGTATCTCTTTCTACAGTCTGAAGAAGCACTTGCTGGATTTGGAATCCCCAAACCTGATGATAACATGGTTGAAGCTTCAGAAAAAACTTACAAGATGCAATTTTTGCTTGACAAGATTTGCATTTAGAGGCTTCTATTGTGAACATATTAGACACTTGATGGAGCTGCAAGGCTAGAAAAGGCTACATGCCGTGTCATTTATAGCTCTTTGTGCAGTCTATAGCAGCCAACTATGTACTGACATACTCATGTCCGTCACTATGATTAGTTTGAGTAGTTTGCTGATTTGAATATTCAATTGTACTCTTGGCCTCGAGCCGGAGCGCCCGCATCGATGCCGCTAAGCCGATGGGAGCCTCTACCCTGACGATCGCAGAGCTAGCTCAGCTCCAGGTCGCGGCCCGGAACCTGGATGCAAGTACCACACCACCCGCTGCTCGTTCCTGCTCATTCTCTGCGCTGGAATAGGTCCCCTTGGGACATTTGGCTAAGCTAGCTAGCGACTCGGCGATAGTATTTAGGGGAGAAGAGGATCCCCCGCATTAGGACGCCAAGACTGCCATGTTATGCAGGGCATGTAGTGCCTCCCTTGTCCCGGGTAGTAGGTCCCCTCTGTCGGTTTCTTAATGTCGCCAACAACTAATCAATTATAGGTGTGATGAGCGGATTGACATTGTGGCGATTCAAGAAACCAAATGCTCCGAGTTCTCTCTATCCGAACTCGAACGGCTTAGCATCCATCTCTTTGCCTGGCACTGGCTTCCTTCTAGTGGGACGGCCAGCCTCTCTAGAGGCATCCTTCTGGCGGTGCAGGATATTACCTTTGAGGTAGGAGGCATGGAGATGGGAGAATTCTTCATTAGTATGGAGTTGTTCGAGCGTGACATCAACTTCAAGTGGGAAATTGTAATCGTCTATGGCCCTGTTGGCCACCGTCATTCCGAGGCATTCTTGACAATCTCCATTGGAAAATCTCAAACTCCACTCTCCAAGTGGTGGTGGTGGGGGGGGGGGGGGGTGATTTCAATCTCATCCGACAATCGGGCGACAAACCAACGACCGCATTAATTTCTCCCCGATGCAACTCCTCAATGACTACATAGTTGAGCTGGGGTTGCAAGAGATCAACCGCATCAGCGCTCATTTCACTTGGACAAATAAGCAGGTGGATCCTACTCGGTGCATGCTTGATCGCATCTTCATGTCTCCCGAGTGGGAACTCCGGTGTCCCCTCGCTTCCCTTCACGTGATTATGTGGATTGGCTCCGACCATGTGCCGCTTCTCTTGTCCTCTATGGAGGACTGGAGGACCGGCCACGTCCACCGTCGCAATTTCTCTTCAAAACCTTCTAGTTGAATCATCGTGGTTTCATGGAGGAGGCTGTTAGAGATAGGTGGACCGCCGCTAGGGTGGAACCACATCGGTCCTTATCGTCAGTCGACTCTGGCAATATTGTGCCAAGCATGGGCGTCAACTCATGAAGGGTTGGGGCTAACATTGTTCGTGACCTTCGGCCATAAGAAGACCCTACTCTCGGCCATTCAGGCTCTTGATTTGAGGGTTGACTCTCCGGCCTCTCTCTCGATGAGTGGATGCACCGACACGCACTCGAGGAGGAGCTCATGCTCATCTTTTCCAATGAGGAGTGCTACTAGCTCCAAAGACGGTACCGGAAGGTATTGCGGAGGGATGCCATCGACCTACTTCCGGTGATCGCTAATGGTTGTCGCCGCCGCAACACCATCCCGCTTCTCTAGGACAGTGATGGACTTTTGCAGCATCGTGACAACATTCACGAGCATGTCAATGGTTTCTACCGGAATCTCTTCTCTCCAACTTTGCAGGGTGGCGCGACGCTGGCCCAGCACAAGTGGTCATGTCCCCAGCTAGTGTTGGACTTAGACAATGAGGCCCTCCTGGCTTCCTTCTCGGGGAGGAGGTCTTTGCTGCTATCAAAGGCGTGAACACCAACTCGGTGCCTGGCCACGATGGCCTTTCGGTGGGGTTCTTTCAGGTGATGATGGCTATGTTTCAGGACTTCTATGTAGGCATCCTGGATCTTTCTTGGCTCAACTTTGGGATTATTACACTTATTCCTAAAGCTTTGGGTGCCTCTAACACTCGCTAGGTTTGTTTGGTCACGGTGATTAACGTGATCTTCCATACCCTGGTCAAGGTGTACGCCAATAGGGCTGCACTTCTGGCAGATCGGCTGACACATCCAAACCATCTGCCTTCACTCAAGGCCGGTTCATCCTAGATGGGGTCCTAGTCGTTCATGAAGTGCTCCATGAGGTCAAAATAAAATGCCAAAAGGCGGTCTTTCTTAAGATCGATTTCCATAAAGCGTATGACACGGTCCACTAGTCCTTCCTTCGGGAAGTGTTGCTCCGGAAGGGTTTTGACGACTGCTGGGTTACCAGGGTCATGCAGTTGGTGTCTAGTGGTCGCATCGCTGTTAATATTAATGGTGAAGTGGGACCGTTATTCCACACCTTTTGTGGGGTTCGGTAGGGGGGCGCCTTCTTCCCCTTCATCTTCAACATGGTGGTCGATGCACTTGCCGACATCTTTGATGCGGCGAAGGGAGCCGGCCACATCCGATGGGTGGTCCCCACCTAGTGAATGCGGGTGGGTTATCCCTTCTCCAATACACTGACGACACAATTATCATGGTTAAAGGCTCAAAGGGAGTGTGAACCTCAAGTTTCTCCTCCTTTACTTTCAACAGATGTCGGGACTGACCATCAACTTCTCCAAGAGTGAGGTCATGGTCTTGGGCTATTCGGAGGACGAGCGGCAAAGCATTGCCGACAGCCTCAATTGTAGACTTGGGACTTTCCCCTCCTCTTATCTGGGGATTCCCATTAGTGATTCCAGACTCTCGGTGGCGGATCTTAGACCAATTGTGGTCAAGATCCAACATAGGGTTGAGCCTTGGCAAGGCCGGTGTCTATCCAAGGCGGCTAGGACGGTGTTGATTAACTCCTCCCTGTTTGCCTCCTATTTATCATGAGCTTCTACTACCTTCACGAAACCCTGTACCATGAGATTGCAAAGTTTCAATCCAAATTCTTTTGGACCGGTAATGGGGATAAGCAGAAATACCACATGGTTCGATGGACCAATATTTGCAAACCTAAGGACCAGGGCGGTCTTGGGATCATGTCTTCCAAACACATGAACACTGCCCTCCTTACCAAATGGTTGTGGCGCATTGCGAATAACGAAGGTGGATTATGGTTCGATATTATCCTAGCGAAATATCTAAGGGGCCAACCTCTTGCGTTTTGCCAACGCTCAGGGGGCTCCCAGTTCTGGCAATCCATAATCCAACTCCTTGTACTTCGGATTGGTTCCTCAATCTCGGTGGGATCGGGATCTGTGACCTGTTTTGTCTTGATCGTTGGGCGGGTAACCTTCCCTTCGCGTCTCACTTTTTGGAGCTATTTTCCATTAGTGTCTTAACTCCTTTTTCGATCGAGGCTGCTGAGGGAGTCCTGGACTAGGGGGTGTCCGGATAGCCGAACTATCATCTTTGGTCGGACTCCTAGACTATGAAGATACAAGATTGAAGACTTTGTCCCGTGTCCAGATGGGACTTTCCTTGGCGTGGAAGGCAAGCTTGGCGATACGGATATGTAGATTTCCTACCATTGTAACCGACTCTGTGTAACCCTAACCCTATTCGGTGTCTATATAAACCGAAGGGTTTTAGTCCGTAGGACAGAACAACAATCAGACCATAGGCTAGCTTCTAGGGTTTAGCCTCTCTGATCTCGTGGTAGATATACTCTTGTACTACCCATATCATCAATATTAATCAAGCAGGAGTAGGGTATTACCTCCACCGAGAGGGCCCGAACCTGGGTAAAAACATCGTGTCCCTTGTCTCCTGTTACCATCCGCCTAGACGCACAGTTCGGGACCCCCTACCCGAGATCCGCCGGTTTTGACACCAACAGCTGCCCTCTTTGATTGGGAGCATCGCCTTTTGGAGGGCCTTCGACCCCTAAACTAGCTGCCTGGGATGAGCTCCTATAATGTGTGGTGCTCCACACCCCTAACCTAGAGCCGAACAAGGTATCCTGGCATCTTGAGCCGAGCGGTTGCTTCTCCTCTAGGTCGCTCTACAAGGCTATTGCCCCCTCTCTGGGGCTGGCCCCCTTCACCGCACTTTGGGCAACAAGGCTTCCCCTGAAGATTCGAATCTTCCTTTGGCTCTGGATCCAAGGTCGGGTACCCTTAGGGGTGGAGGTACTTAAATGCCATGGACCTTGGGATGCCATTTGCCCGCTTTGCGATGTGGCTGAGGATTCCAACCACATGTTCTTCTCGTGTGTAATGGCTCAATTCCTTAGGAGTTGCTTCAGGGAGGTGGTGGGTGGTGGGCGGTAACACACGAACTTCCCTGACCTCTTTGAGGAATTGCAAGTTAGCGCGGAGGGATCTCGCCACATTAGATGGCCGGGCATAGAGGTTCTTGTCTGGTTTCTTGCAGCTATCAAAGTCGCTTAGTCGTGACCGGGATCGTGGCACCATCGACGATCTCAGCCTAGTCCTCAGGATTTTGGCCCTTCGACTGGCGCCACCCCTCCCCCCACCACCGTCAAGGCGGACTAGAGTTGTAGCTCCTAGTATGTGGCATGTTGGCCTTTTCTATTTCCGTCTGTGCTTGTTGAGTTGTGCCCTCAGCAGAACCTTACTTTTCTGTATTCTGATTTCGTCCGTCTGTATTATTACCTTTGTACCTTGTATGTCCGTGATGATTGCTTAATTTATAAAGCAAGGTGAAAGCCCTTCTTTGGTAAATATTCAATTGTCCCTAACGAGAGCAAGCTGCTAATTTTGTGTCATCTCAAGACTCGGTTTGTCCAAAGAGGAGAGGCGTGCAATGCAGAGACTGGATGGCGCTCCCGCTCATTGTGCAGACACTGTTTGTGCAGCAGATGCACACGCACAGTGCCTTCACCGAGTGCTTGATTCAGTTTCGGTGCATGCTCTCCGGCTATCTACTCCCAGGCATCACCTGCGCCGCTGCGCGTACACACCAAGCCCCAGGTGCCCCGTTCCCACAAGCCAGCCTCTGAGCACCACATGCCGGACACAGGCACCGCTGGACAGAAAGATCCGCACCCTGTACGACTGCACGTTGGACTACAAGACGGTGAGCTTCTGGAGCCCGGCGCTAGAGCAAGAGATGAAGAGATCATCTCGCTGAAGTAAAGACCCTACGGCGGCAAAACACCATGAAAGGAGGCACGGGGGCTGTTTGGATTTTGCGAGTGCCTACCCTGCCAACCATGGGCTCACCAAAAATTGGTGGACATTTCGGCCTCCCATGCCTCGTCAATGATTTAGCGCAAAACCGAGCGGAGAGAACTGAGGAGCGGTGGGTGAACCAATTTGTCGGCACCTATCCAAACAAACACTCATCGCCTGGTCAACACCTATTATTTGGCTATGCACCTAAGAACCAATCCAAACAGACCCTCAGGGGCTGTTTGGATTCTGCCAATGCTTGCCCCGCCAACCATGGGCTTGCCAAAAAATTGGCGGATATTTCAGCCACCCACGCCTCGCCAACGATTTGGCGCAAAATTGAACGCAGAAAGCTGAGGAGCGGCGGGTGAGCCAATTTATCGATGCCTATCCAAATAGACACCCATCGCCTGGACAACGCCAATTATTTGGCTGGACACCTCTAGGAACCAATCCAAACAGACCCTTGGGTCGCAAGGATGGCAAATTACCCAGCTTCAATCGTAGTGAGCCCCGTTAGCAAGGATGGTGGAGGCGACATTGTAGGGATCTAGTGGTGAGCCCCGTGACTAGCAACAGCATTGGCTCCATGTGTTAGGGATCTTGTTTTCAGAAAATTCATGGAGGCGTGTGACGTGTTGGAAATATGCCATAGAGGCAATAATAAAATAGTTATTATTATATCTTCTTGTTCATGATAATTGTCTATTGTTCAAGCTATAATTGTATTAACCGGAAACCGTAATACATGTGTGAATACATAGACCACAACATGTCCCTAGTAAGCCTCTAGTTGACTAGCTCGTTGATCAATATATGGTTGTGGTTTCCTGACCATGGACATTGGATGTTGTTGATAACGTGATCACATCATTTGGACAAGACCCAATCCTAAGCATAGCACAAGATCGTGTAGTTCGTTTTGCCAGAGCTTTTATAATGTCAAGTATCATTTCCTTAGACCATGAGATTGTGCAACTCCTGGATACCGTAGGAATGCTTTGGGTGTATCAAACATCACAACATTACTGGGTGACTATAAAGGTGCACTACAGGTATCTCTGAAAGTGTCTGTTGGGTTGGCACGAATCGAGACTGGGATTTGTCACTCCGTATGATGGAGAGGTATCTCTGGGCCCACTCGGTAATGCATCATCATAATGAGCTCAATGTGACTAAGGAGTTAGTCGCGGGATCATGCGTTACGGAACGAGTAAAGATACTTGCCGGTAACGAGATTGAACAAGGTATAGGGATACCGACGATCGAATCTCGGGCAAGTAACATACCGATGGACAAAGGGAATTGTATACGGGATTGAATGAATCCCCGACATCGTGGTTCATCCGATGAGATCATCGTGGAACATGTGGGAGCCAATATGGGTATCCAGATCCCGCTATTGGTTATTGGCCGGAGAGATGTCTCGGTCATGTCTGCATGGTTCCCGAACCCGTAGGGTCTACACACTTAAGGTTCGGTGACGCTAGAGTTATTATGGGAAATTGTATGTGGTTATCGAAGGTAGTTCGGAGTCCCGGATGAGAACCGGGCCGTCACGAGGAGTTCCGGAATGGTCCGGAGGTGAAGATCAATATATTGGACGAAGGGTATTGGAGTCCGAAAATGTTCCGGGGGTACCAAGCTATGGCCAGCATGACCGGAAGGTGTTTCGGGGACCTCGGTGAGTGTCGTAGGGCCTCATGGGCCAAGGGGAGGGGGGCAAACCAGCCCACTAAGGGGTTGTGCGCCCCCACACCCTTTCCCACGTTGCTTGGGGAGGTGGGATGCCTCCACCTGACTTGGGAGGCAAGCCTCCACCTGGCTTGGCTTGGGAGGCAAGTCTCCCTAGGGTTTTCCTAGGGAGATCCAATCTGCCCTGGCCGTCGCCCCCTAGGGGAAACAATAGGTCGCCTCCCCCTCTCCCCTTCCCCCTATGTATAGTGAGGGGGTGGGAGGGCAGCCAAGACCCCTTCCCCTGGCACAGCCCTCTCCTCCTCCAACTCCTCCTCCTCCGTAGTGCTTAGCGAAGCTCTGCCGGAGAACCACGAGCTCCATCACCACCACGCCATCGTGCTGCTAGAGTTCTCCCTCAACTTCTCCTCTCCCCTTAATGGATCAAGAAGGAGGAGACGTCCCCGGGCTGTACGTGTGTTGAACGTGGAGGCGCCGTCCGTTCGGCGCTAAATCGAATCTTCCATGATTTGAATCACCGCGAGTACGACTCCATCAACCGCGTTCTTGTAACGCATCCGCTTAGCGGTCTTCAAGGGTATGAACATGCACTCCCTCTCTCTCGTTGCTAGCATCTCCTAGATTGATCTTGGTGACACGTAGGAAATTTTTGAATTATTACTATGTTCCCCAATAGTATTATCAGAGCCAGGTCTATGCGTAGATTCTATGCACGAGTAGAACACAAAGTAGTTGTGGGTGATGATTTGGTCAATTTTCTTGCCGTTACTAGTCTTATCTTGATTCGGCGGCATTGTGGGATGAAGCGGCCCAGACTGACCTTACACGTACGCTTACGTGAGACTGGTTTCACCGACTGACATGCACTTGATACATAAGGTCGCTAGCGGGTGTCTGTCTCTCCCACTTTAGTCGGATCGGATTCGATGAAGAGAGTCCTTATGAAGGGTAAATGGCAATTGGCACATCACCGTTTTGGCTTTTGCGTAAGTAAGAAATGTTCTTGCTAGAAACCCATAGCAGCCACGTAAAACATGCAACAACAATTAGAGGACGTCTAACTTGTTTTTGCAGGGTATGCTATGTGATGTGATATGGCCAAAAGGATGTGATATATGAGATTGATCATGTTCTTGTAATAGGAATCACGACTTGCATGTCGATGAGAATGACAACCGGCAGGAGCCATAGGAGTTGTCTTAATTTATTGTATGACCTGCGAGTCAATGAAAACGCCATGTAATTACTTTACTTCATTGCTAACCGTTAGCCATAGTAGTAGAAGTAATAGTTGGCGAGACAACTTCATGAAGACATGATGATGGAGATAATGCTGTCATGCCGGTGACGATGGTGATCATGCTGCGCCTTGAAGATGGAGATCAAAAGCGAAAGATGGTATTGGCCATATCATGTCACTTTATGATTTGCATGTGATGTTTGTCATGTTTACATCTTATTTGCTTAGAACAACGGTAGCATAATAAGATGATCCCTCACTAAAATTTCAAGAGATGTGTTCCCCTAACTGTGCACCGTTGTGAAGGTTCGTTGTTTCAAAGCACCACGTGATGATCGGGTGTGATAGATTCTAACGTTCGCATACAACGGGTGTAAGCCAGATTTACACATGCAAAACACTTAGATTGACTTGACGAGCCTAGCATGTACAGACATGGCCTCGGAACACAAGATACTGAAAGGTCGAACATGAGTCGTGTAGTAGATGCGATCAACATGGAGATCTTCACCATTGATGACTAGTCCGTCTCATGTGATGATCGGACACGGCCTAGTCGATTTGGATCATGTATCACTTAGATGACTAGAGGGATGTCTATCTGAGTGGGAGTTCTTTAAATAATTTGATTAGATGAACTTAATTATCATGAACCTAGTCTAAATTGTCTTTGCAAATCATGTTGTGGATTAATAGCTCGCGCTTTAGCTCCTTGTTTTAATACGTTCCTAGAGAAAGACTAAATTGAAAGATATTGTAAGTAATTGTGCGGACTAGGGTCGTAGTCTGAGGATTGTCCTCACTGCTACACAGAAGGCTTCTGTCCTTGATGTACCGCTCAGTGTGCCAACCCCTCTGGCGTCGTCTGTGGATGTTATGAACATCTGGCAGACACGTTCTGATGACTACCTGATAGTTTACTGCGCCATGCTTTACGGCTTAGAGTCGGGGCTCTGCTACCTCTTGAGCACTGCGTTGGTTTTCCCTTGAAGAGGAAAGGGTGATGCAGCAAAGTAGCGTAAGTATTTCCCTCAGTTTTTGAGAACCAAGGTATCAATCCAATAGGAGGCCACGCACGAGTCCCTCGCACCTACACAAACAAATAAATCCTCGCAACCAACGCGATAGTTGTCAATCTCTACACGGTCACCTACAAGAGTGAGATCTAATAGATACGATAAGATAATATTTTTGGTATTTTTATGATAAAGATGCAAAGTAAAATAAAAGGCAATAAAAATAACTAAGTGTTGGAAGATTAATATGATAGAAAATAGACCCGGGGCCATAGGTTTCACTAGTGGCTTCTCTCGAGAGCATAAATATTTACGGTGGGTGAACAAATTACTATTGAGCAATTGACAGAATTGAGCATAGTTAGGAGAATATCTAGGTATGATCATGTATATAGGCATCACGTCCGAGGCAAGTAGACCGACTCCTTCCTGCATCTACTACTATTACTCCACACATCGACCGCTATCCAAAGATGCATCTAGAGTATTAAGTTCATAAGAACAAAGTAACGCTTTAAGTAAGATGACATGATGTAGAGGGATAAACTCATGCAATATGATATAAACCCCATCTTGTTATCCTCGATGGCAACAATACTATACGTGCCTTGCTGCCCCTCATCACATCGGGAAAGGACACCCCAAGATTGAACCCAAAGCTAAGCACTTCTCCCATTGCAAGAAAGATCAATCTAGTAGGCCAAACCAAACTGATAATTCAAAGAGACTTGCAAAGATAACCAATCATACATAAAAGAATTCACAGAAGATTCAAATATTGTTCATAGATAATCTCGATCATAAACCCACAATTCATCGGTCCCAACAAACACACCGCAAAAGAAGATTACATCAAATAGATCTCCACGAGAGAAAGGGGGGACATTGTATTGAGATCCAAAAAGAGAGAAGAAGTCATCTAGCTAATAACTATGGACCCGAAGGTCTGAGGTAAACTACTCACACGTCATCGGAGAGGCTGTGGTGTTGATGTAGAAGCCCTCCGTGATCGATGCCCCCTCCGGCGGAGCTCCGGAACAGGCCCCAAGATGGGATCTCATGGGTACAGAAGGTTGCGGCGATGGAATTAGGTTTTTGGCCCTGTATCTGGTAGTTTGGGGGTATGTAGGTATATATAGGAGGACGGAGTACGTCGGTGGAGCAACAGGGGGGCCACAAGGGTGGAGGGGGCACCCAGGGGGGTAGGCATGCCCCCCTACCTCGTGCCCTCCTGGTTGATGTCTTGACGTAGGGTCCAAGTCCTCTGGATCATGTTCGTTCTGAAAATCACGTTCCCGAAGGTTTCATTCCGTTTGGACTCCGTTTGATATTCTTTTTCTGCGAAACTCAAATAGGCAAAAAACAACAATTACAGGCTGGGCCTCCGGTTAATAGGTTAGTCCTAAAAATAATATAAAAGTGTATAATAAAGCCCAATAATGTCCAAAACAGAATATAATATAGCATGGAACAATCAAAAATTATAGATACGTTGGAGACGTATCAGGCTCCAAAAGCGTTTTGAACGCCATGGAACATATGAGATGTTTCAAGAGATGAAATTGGTATTTCAGGCTCATGCCCGTGTTGAGAGGTTTGAGACCTCTGACAAGATCTTTGCCTACAAGATGGGGAGAATAGCTCAGACAGTGAGCATGTGCTCAGAATGTCTGGGTACTTCAATCGCTTGAATCAACTGGGAGTTAATCTTCCAGATAAGAGAGTGATTGACAAAGTTCTCCAGTCGCTATCACCAAGCTACTAGAGTTTCGTGATGAACTATAACATGCAAAGGAAGATGATCCCAGAGCTGTTCGTCATGCTTAAGGCCATTAAGGTAGAAATCAAGAAGGAGCATCAAGCGTTGATGGTTAACAAGACCACTGGTTTCAAAGAAGGGCAAGGGCAAGAAGGGAAACTTCATGCATGGCAAGCCGCTTCAGCCGCCCAAAGGAAGAAACCCAAGAACCCAAACCCGAGACGAAGTGCTTCTATTAGGGGAACGGTCATCGCTAAGCGGAACTGCCTCAAATACTTGGTAGATAAGAAGGTTGGCAACTTCAACAAAAGTATATTTGATATATGTGTTATTGATGTGTACCTTACTAGTACTCCTAGTAGCACATGGGTATTAGATACCAGTTCAGTTGCTAATATTGGTAACTCGAAACAAAAGCTACAGAAAAATGGAGACTAGCTAAGGGCAAGGTGACGATATGTGTTGGAAGTGTTTCCAAGGATGATATGATCACCATCGCACGCTCCCTCTACCTTCCGGATTAGTGTTGAACCCAGATAAATGTTATTTGCATTGGTGTCTGTGTTGAGCATGAACATGATTAGATCATGTTTATTGCAATACAGTTATTCATTTAAGTTATAGAATAATGGTTATTCTGTTTGCATGAATAACACCTTCTATGGTCATGCACCCAATGTGAATGGTTTATTGAATCTCGGTCATAGTGTTACACATGTTCATAACCTTGATGCCAAAAGATGTAGAATAGATAATGATAGTACCACTTTCTTGTGGCACTGCCGCTTAGGTCATATTGGTATAAAACGCATGAAAAACCTCCATGCTAATGGACTTTTGGAGTCACTTGATTTTGAATCACCTGACACATGCGAACCATGCCTCATAGGCAAGATGACTAAAACCCAGTTTTCTGCAATAATGCAACGGGCAAGTGACCTGTTGGAAATCGTACATGGTGGTGTGTGCGGTCCAACAAGTGTTGACGCGCGCAGTGGATATCGTTATTTTCTCACCTTCGTCGATGAATTGAGTAGATATGGGTATATCTACTTAATGAAGCATAAGTCTGAAATGTTTTGAAAAGTTCAAGCAATTTCAGAGTGAAGTTGAGAATCATCGTAACAAGAAGATCAAGTTCCTACGATCTGATCAAGGGGAGAGTATCTGAGTTATGAGTTTGGCAATCACTTAAGACAAGGTGGAATAGTTTCACAGTTGACGCCACCTGGAACACCATAGCGTAATGGTGTGTCCGACCGTAGTAATCGAACCTTATTGGATATGGTGCGATCTATGATGTCTCTTACCGATCTACCGCTATCATTTTGCAGTTATGCATTAGAGACAATTACATTCACTTTAAATAGGGCACCATCTAAGTCCGTGGAAATGACACCGTATGAACTATGGTTTGGCAAGAAACCTAAGTTGTTGTTTCTTAAGGTTTGGAGCTACGATGCTTATGTCGATAGGCTTCGGCCAGAAAAGCTCGAACCCAAAGCGAAAATTTCTGTCTTCATAGAATACCCAAGGAAGACGATTGGGTATACCTTCTATCTCAGATCTAAGGGCAAAGTGTTTGTCACTATGAACAGGTCCTTTCTCGAGAAAGAGTTTCTTTCGAAAGAATTGAATGGGAGGAAGATAGAACTTGATGAGGTTGTTGAACCTTTACTTCAACCAGAGAGTAGCGCAGCACAGAAAGATGTTTCTGTGGCACCTACCTCAGTTGAAGAGAAAGCTAATGATTATGATCATGGAGCTTCAGATCAAATTACTATCGAACCTCATAGGTCGACAAGGGTGTGTACAACTTATGAGTGGTAACCCTTTCTTAAAGGTCATGTTGTTGGACAATGATGAACCTATGAGCTATGGAGAAGCAATGGTGGGCCTGGTTTCCAAAAAAATGGCTGGAAGCCATGAAATTCGAGATAGGATCCATGTATGAGAAAAAAGTATGGACTTTGGTGGACTTGCCCAATGATCGGCAAGCCATTGAGAATAAATTGATCTTTAAGAAGAAGACAGACGCTGATGGTAATGTCACCATTTATGAAGCTCGACTTGTCTCAAAGAAGTTTCTGACAAGTTCAAGGAGTTGACTGTGATGAGACTTTCTCAATCATAGTGATGCTAAAGTCTGTTAAAATTATGTTAGCAGTTGCTGCATTTTCATTTACAAAATATGGAAGATGGATGTCAAAACAAAGTTTCCTTGACGGTTTCCGTGAGGAAAGGTTGTATGTGATACAACCAGAAGGTTTTGTCGATCCTAAGGATGCTAAAAGGTATGCAAACTCCAGCGATCCTTCATTGGACTGGAGAAAGCATCTCAGAGTTGGAACATACGCTTTGATGAGGTGATCAAAGCATTTGGGTTTATATAAAGTTTGCAAGAAAGTGAGTGGGAGCACTACAACATTTTGATAAGTATATGTGGACGACATATTGTTGATCAGAAATGATGTAGAATTTCTGGAAAGCATAAAGGGTTGTTTGAATGGAGTTTTTCAAAGGAAGACCTGTGTAAAACTGCTTACATGTTGGGTATCAAGATATATAGATCAAGACACGATGATCAAGGGGGTATAAGAGTGATCCAGGAGTGGATCATTGGACAGCGGTCAAAATTGTCCTTGGGAATAAGGAAATGTTTCTCCATTATGGAGGTGATGAAGAGTTCGGCGTAAAGGGTTACGTCGATGCAAGATTTAACACCTATCCGAATGGCTCTGAGTAGCAAACTGGATACGTATAGTGGAGCAACCATTAGGGATAGCTCAAACTGGAGCATGGAAGCAGCATCTATGATATAACATAGAGATTTGCGAAGAACACACGGGTCTGAATGTTGTAGACCCGTTAACTAAAACCTCTCTCGTATGCAAAACATGATCAAACCCTAGAACTCATTGAGTGTTAATCACATGGTGATGTGAACTAGATTATTGACTAGTATACTCTTTGGGTGTTAGTCACATGGCGATGTGAACTATGAGTGTTAATCACATGACGATGTGAACTAGATTATTGACTCTAGTGCAAGTGGGAGACTGTTGGAAATATGCCCTAGAGGCAATAATAAAATGGTTATTACTATATCTCCTTGTTCATGATAATTGTCTATTGTTCATGCTATAATTGTATTAACCGGAAATTGTAATACATGTGTGAATACATAGACCACAACATGTCCCTAGTAAGCATCTAGTTGACTAGCTCGTTGATCAATAGATGGTTGTCGTTTCCTGACTATGGACATTGGATGTCGTTGATAACGTGATCACATCATTAGGATAATGATGTGATGGACAAGACCCAATCCTAAGCATAGCACAAGATCGTGTAGTTCATTTTGCTAGAGCTTTTCTAATGTCAAGTATCGTTTCCTTAGACCATGAGATTGTGCAACTCCTGGATACCGTAGGAATGCTTTGGGTGTATCAAACGTCACAACATTACTAGGTGACTATAAAGGTGCACTACAGGTATCTTTGAAAGTGTCTATTGGGTTGGCACGAATCGAGACTGGGATTTGTCACTCCGTATGATGGAGAGGTATCTCTGGGCCCACTCGGTAATGCATCATCATAATGAGCTCAATGTGACTAAGGAGTTAGTCGTGGGATCATGCGTTACGGAACGAGTAAAGAGACTTGCCGGTAACGAGATTGAACAAGGTATAGGGATACCGACGATCTAATCTCGGGCAAGTAACATACCGATAGACAAAGGGAATTGTATACGGGATTGAATGAATCCCCGACATCGTGGTTCAACCGATGAGATCATCGTGGAACATGTGGGAGCCAATATGGGTATCCAGATCCCGCTATTGGTTATTGGCCGGAGAGATGTCTCGGTCATGTCTGCATGGTTCCCGAACCCGTAGGGTCTACACACTTAAGGTTCGGTGACACTAGAGTTGTTATGGGAAATTGTATGTGGTTACCAAAGGCAGTTCGGAGTCCCGGATGAGATCCCAGACGTCATGAGGAGTTCTGGAATGGTCAGGAGGTGAAGATCGATATACTGGACGAAGGGTATTGGAGTCCTTAAGTGTTCGGGGGTACCAGGCTATGGCCAGCATGACCGAAAGGTGTTTCGGGGGCCCCGGCAAGTGTCGCAAGGCCTCATGGGCCAAGGGGAGGGGGGAAAACCAGCCCATTAAGGGGATGTGCGCCCCCACACCCTTTCCCACGTTGCTTGGGGAGGTGGGGAGCCTCCACCTGACTTGGGAGGCAAGCCTCCACCTGGCTTGGCTTGGGGGGCAAGTCTCCCTAGGGTTTTCCTAGGGAGATCCAATCTGCCCTGGCCGCCGCCCCCTAGGGGAAACCCTAGGGTGCCTCCCCCTCTCCCCTTCCCCCTATATATAGTGAGGGGCTGGGAGGGCAGTCAAGACCCCTTCCCCTGGCGCAGCCCTCTCCTCCTCCAACTCCTCCTCCTCCTCCGTAGTGCTTAGCGAAGCTCTGCTGGAGAACACGAGCTCCATCGCCACCACGCCGTCGTGCTGCTGGAGTTCTCCCTGAACTTCTCCTCTCCCCTTGCTGGATCAAGAAGGAGGAGACGTCTCCGGGCTTTACGTGTGCTGAACACGGAGGCGCCGTCCGTTCGGTGCTAGAACGGATCTTCCGCGATTTGAATCGCCGCGAGTACGACTCCATCAACCGCGTTCTTGTAACGCTTCCGCTTAGCGATCTTCAAGGGTATGAAGATGCACTCCCTCTCTCTTGTTGCTAGCATCTCCTAGATTGATCTTGGTGACATGTAGGAAATTTTTGAATTATTACTACGTTCCCCAACATGACGTGGCCTGACTCCAATGGGGAGGAGTTGCTCGAGTCCTTCAAAATCCACCGACTAGCTTGATGACGGACAACAAACTCCGAGATTTTTGTTTTTGCCATGCTAGGGTACGTAATGAACATAGAAGCGAACAAAAACTTTTGTTGTGTATCTGTTCTACTTATTTGGGTTTGAGTTATCAGTCATGAATCCTCAAACCTCCTGAATGTTGCTACTCTCCAAGGTTTTACTGACCTTATGCATATCACTTAATCACATGTTTAATACTTTTAGTCATTTGTCGCTTGGTTCATGGCAACTGGTGTTTGCTCCGTAGAAAAGCACGGGTATTTTCTTACCTAACGTTCATTATTGATTGCTACGTAATGTATTTATTAATATATATTAGTTGCGGACATGCATGGTGGGAAGGTGGCATGTAGGGACACGAGCAACCTGCCCTCCCATGAAACAAGTCCACAGTCAAAAGCGAGCGGAAGTATGAGGGGCGGTGTATGGACTAGGTGCAAGGGACGGTGTATGGAACATGTGTGGAGAGGGATTCGTGGAGGGCGGCCCTCACGGCCAGATCGAGAGTTTGGCTTAGATATTCCTTTGCACTGTCGCAGTCCATACACAACAAGACACTAGTGATTAGGTGGACAGTTCATCCATCTTCGGCAAGGGCAGAAAGGAGGATAAGCGGCAACATGGATGGGACACTATTGAAATAGAGGACAGGGACTGGGGCAGGGGGTCCTTGAGGCATGCTTATTAAGGTAGTGGCATATGATTCTTTTCTCCCGTTGAACACATGTGCATGTTTGCTAGTATGTCATAAAAGGAGAAACAATGTTCTATTTTCCATTATAAGATATAACAATAGTACCATTGTTTCATCTGTATGCACTATTACAAGATACAAGAAAAGTACCATTCTTTCATCTGTACGTAGTTTTACATGGCACTTTTTCCTTCCTCGGACTCTTGCATAAATGCCCAGTCACTTTGGTACTTATTTTATTTAATTGGCATGTGAACTAGGGAAGTCATGCTTCAAACGATATGCAACACCGACTAGGATGAGTTGAAGGGACAAAAGAGGAAGCAGTATATAACTATCTCAGTTTGCCCTGAATGTTGGTTGCGAAAAAAAAATTGTGGTTGTGTTACCTTATTGTTTTTTTAAACTATCTCCTCACAGAATAGAATGTTCTACAGTAGAAATACCTTAATGATGTGCATTGTTTTGCACTTGGAATGGATTATGTTCTTACATTGTGAGTGCATGTCTTTTAGAAAAATCCATGTCTGATTTTACAGTGCACTGTGTGTTTCTTGTCATTTCCAGCTAGGAAGATTCTCAAATGTCTTGAATTTATAGAATAATTGCAAGATCATTTAGGTTAGACCAGATTTAATTTTTTTCTTCTTTTGGATAATGATCGATTTGCTTACGTTTAAGAAAGATTGAGTCCATTGATACCTGGCATCATGCAAGGTAGTAAAAAATGTTTGACTGGACAAATAGAACGTGAGTATTATCTGTATTAGCAAGGAAAATGAACATTTAAGGAAAGCAGCCCATTGTTCTACAAAATCCAATACCTACACCTGATGCATAAAAATCATAAATTTTATGATTCGCACTGATAATATTGGTGACTCTAAACATTTTATTTTAGCTGTGCATCATTGCGCAAAAAATAAGATGATGCACATCATTATGGGTTCTCAAAATTGGGCTAAGCTTGAAAAATATTCAATAATTCGGCCCATAAGCTGCAACAGCCCACCTCCCTCCTCCGACGTGGCCTAGTGGCCAAAAACGTTTCCATCAAAAGAAGGAAAAAAACCAAACAAATTTCCATCTGCATCGCCCCATTCCTGGCCGCTGCCTATCGCAAAGATCAAAATGACCGCGGCCTGCCACAAAACCCTCAGTCTAAAGTGGACCATCCCCAACCCCTGCCTCGGTCTAAAGTGGACCAGACTCTAAACCGACAACAAGTGATGAGTTGAGAAAGCTCACCCGTGGACCAGCCCCAGCCTCAGCTCCTCCATGTCCTTCAACTCGCCCCGCTCCAAGCCTCCAGCAACCAGTGCGCCTCGCCTTTTCAGACCGGTAGGCACCAGTCCACAAACTGAAAAACAGTGAGTCGGTGATGATACATTCCATTTGAATTAAATCGCCTATATTTAGTAGCTACTATGCTTTTGCAGTAAGTCGGCGACAGGACAATGCTATTCTCTTGGTAGCAACTTTCATTTATAAAGAAGCTATAACAAGCTAAGAAACAAAATAAATGGGGGAGTTAAGGATGACGATATCATCATTTATAAACACCGCCTAGGATGAGTTGAAGAGACAGAGGAGGAAGGAATATATAACATTCCTGGTCTACCCTGAACGTTGGTTGCGAAAACAAATTTTATGGTTGTGTTGCCTTATTGTGTTTTTAAACTATCTCCTCACAGAATAAAATGGTCAACAGTAGAAATACTTTAATGATGTGCATTGTTTTGCACTTGAACTATGTTCTTGCATTGTGAGTGCATGACTTTTAGAAAATTTCATATCTGGTTTTACAGTTGCACTGTGTGTTTCTTGTCATTTCCAGCTAGGTAGATTTTTCAAGTTGTCTTGAATTTATAGAATTGTTACAAAATCATTTAGGTTACAACGGATTTAGTCTATTCTTTCGGATAATGATCGAGTTGTTTCCGTTAAAAAAAGATTGAGTCGATTGATACGTGACAAATTGACCATGAGCATTTTCCATATCAACGACAACGGAAATAAACATTGAAGGAAAGCAGACCATTGTTCTAAAAAAACAATACCTACACCCGATGTATAAGAATCATGTATTTAGGATTCGCACTGACGCTATTGGTGACCCTAAACATCTGATTTTATATGTGCATCATTGCGCAAAAACAAATATAATGCACATCATCATGGTTATCATCTGTGCAACAAAGCACACCTTCTAGTATATATAGACAAAAACAACTGGGCTAAGATTGAAAAGTATTCAATGATGCAGCCCATAAGCTGCAGCAGCCCACCTCCCTCCTCCGACGTGGCCTAGCGGCCAAAAACATTTCCATCAAAAGAATGAAAAGGAAAAAGCCCAAAAAAATTCATCTGCTTCGCCCCCTTCCCGGACGCTGCCTATCGCAAAGATCAGAACGATCACATCCCGCCACAATCCCCGATTGAAAAAACACTCGGTCTAAATCCAACGATTGCAAGAGATGAGTTGAAAAAGCTCACGTGTGGACCAGCCCTTGCCTCAGCTCCTCCCGGTCCTCGAACGTGACCCGCTCCAAGCCTCCAGCAACCAGTGTGCCTCGCTTGTTCAGACCGGCAGATGCCAGTCCACGAGCTGACAAACAGCGAGTAAGTGATGGTATGTTACAGTTTGAATTGAATCCCCTATATTTGGTAGCTATTATTATTTTTCAGTAAGTCGGCGACAGTAGATTGCGATTTTCTCGGTACCAACTGTCATCTATAAACAAGCTAAGAAACAAAACAGGGGAGTTAAGGATGAAAATATCATCACTCATTTATAAACCCTAAACTCATTTCTAGAAGAAGGAAAATCACATTTATAAAAACTAAAGTATGGGAAAGTTGTCGATATTGGCACCTTGATATGTTGAACAATTTAGTACTCTATGATGTTATTATATTTCTGGAAGTTGTGATGATATGATCAATTTTATACTCTCTATTCAAAGATTATCTTTGGTCAATTAATACTCTATGTTTTTTAATAAAAAACAATGCATCATGTTGTTACAAAGATATAACCCAATCTGGAAATCCTAGGGCATGCCCCTAAACCTAAAAAGCTCCTCCCTCGTTCAGGACAGAGCCCTGACCTAGAATACACATCCTTCTTTTCCACACATTCTAGCGAGCAGCGATAAGAGCAGGGGAGCAAACTTTACCGAGAAATGATGCGGGATCTGTCGAGGATGAACGGATCCAAGATGGTGGACCAGTGAAGGTGGGACGGAGGAGCCCTGACCTATACTCTCCATAGATATTATATCGAAGTTAGTTTTTGATTTGGTGAAAATTGCATTTGCAGCGACCTGATAAATAATGAGTTGTGTACAAAGCATTTGATGATTGTCTATCAGTGCAACTTCAGGCTGGTGGCTTCTCGGAAATTTTGAAACTAAATAGCTAAGAGGAGGACTGTAGGAGTACACCGGCATTGTGTAGGTTAGATTAGAAAAGCGCATGCTCTTAGTTCTTATCATTCTTTTTTTAATATAATTTACTAGGGGGACTTCTTTTTCTTTTTCTCGCGTATATCATAAAAGGAGAAACAATGTTCCTTTTTCCATTACAAGAGATAACAATAGTACCATTTTTTCATCTCTATGCGCTATTACAAGAGTAGCATTCTTTCATCTGTATGTAGTTTTACATGGCATTTTTCCTTCCTTGGACTCTTGCATAAATGCCTAATCACTTTGATACTTATTTTATTTAATTGGCATGATAAATAGGGAAAGCATGCTTCAAACGACCGGCAACGCCACCTAGGATGAGTTGACGAGACAAGAGGAGGAAGGAATATATAACATTCCTGGTCTACCCTGTACGTTGGTTGTGAAAACAAATTTTATGGTTATGTTGCCTTATTGTGTTTTTAAACTATCTCCTCACAGAATAAAATGGTCTACAGTAGAAATACTTTAATGATGTGCATTGTTTTGCACTTGAACTATGTTCTTGCATTGTGAGTGCATGATTTTTACAAAATTTCATATCTGGTTTTACATTTGCACTTTGTGTTTCTTGTCATTTCCAACTAGGAAGATTTCTCAAGTTGTCTTGAATTTATAGAATAGTTACAAAATCATTTAGATTACAACGGATTTAATCTATTCTTTCGGATAATGATCGAGTTGTCTCCACTAAAAAAGATTGAGTCGATTGATACCTGACAAATTGACCATGAATATTTTCCATATCAACAAGGAAAATGAACATTTAAGGAAAGCAGCCCATTGTTCGAAAAAAGTCCAATACCTACACCTGATGCATCAGAATCATATATTTTAGGATCGACATTGATGCTATTGGTGACCCTAAACATTTTATTTAGATGTGCATCATTGCGCAAAAAAGAAGATATGCACATCATTATGGGTTATCATCGGCGCAGCAAAGCGCACGTATGCTTGTAGTATATATAGACAACAACCAAAATTGGGAAAGTATTCAATAATTCAGCCCATAAGCTGCAGTAGCCCACCACTTGCTCCAACATGGCCTAGTGGCAAAAAATGTTCTATCAATCAACAAAAGAAAAGGATGAAAGCCCAAACAATTTTTGTAACATCCCAAATTTTCAATTTGGAATGTTATGCATTAGATCAACATTGCATATCATAATTTTATTGCATTTTGGTAGATCCTAGAAATTCTAAGCAACTCAAGGACCCACGGAGAGAGTTCGGGATTTCGTCATTTTCATATTTGAGTTTTTCTCAAATTATGAAAAGAGGATCGTTTGATTTAATTTTATTTCTCTGAAAATATTTCTTTCATTCAAATGAAAGAGAGAGGATAAAATGACTTCCTCAAAATAAAGAAATATCACAGATTTAATATTAAAATTAAATAAAATGTTTTTCGGAGTTTTATCGCTATTTTATTTGAATTAGGAAAAAAATGCGTTTTTCAAAATTGCATTTTAGGCCCAAATAAATGTTCATCTTGTCCGGCTTATTTTTAGAGGACGGGGAAAATTTATTTTGGGATTTTTGGAGTCCGTTTAGTATTTCTTTTTGTTTCTTTTTCTGCACGTCCAATTTTTTTTTAAAAAGCGAACCGACCTAACCGGGCCGTGTCCGTCTAGGACTCTCGGCCCGGCCGGCCTTATAAGCCGGGCGCCTCAACCCACTTCGCACCACCGCCTTGAAACCCTAGCCATGGCCGCCGCCCGCTTCGCCTCGACCGCCGAGTCAAGACGTCATTGCCGTTCATTGCTGCCGCAGAATTCACCGTCGCCAATTTTTCACGGAAAACCGATCGGTTTTTCTAGAAAAACCGATCGGTTTTTCTTTAGAACCCGCGGTTTTATTTTTTTAGTAGATTGGTTTTATTTTTTTCAATTTAGTTATTTAGCGGACGTTCGTCCGTATGTTTGGTTTTACGAACGGTTTTCACCGATTAGCCGCAGACAGCGAACGTTCGTTCGTTAGCCTGTTCGTTCGTTTTTCTTTTTCTCGGATTTTCCGCGATTATTTTTTATCGTGATTTCTGATTCGATTTTCGTTTTAGTATAACTTTTTGCTCGTTTATCGGAATCAGGCGATTCAAACGCCTAGAGTTTTGTATCGAAACCCTCTTTCCGTTTAACCAACTTAAACAAGTTTTTGCTAGTGTAAAATTTGACTTTAGTCCACATTAGTAAACGAAGCTTGTTTCTTTCGCCGTTTGAGTTTTGTTACTTCGTTTGATTTGATTTTCTTTTTGCAAACCGGAGTTCTTAAGTTGAACTTTCTGGTTAGATCTCTTATTTGAGTTTTACCTGTGCCCTTGCTTGATTGCTTATTGTATGCTTGTTTGTTTGCGATAGAGTACCCGGAGTGCGAAGCGTGCTTCCACGAGTCTCTAGGTTTCGCGGATCATCAGCAAGGCAAGTAACACTTTGATCATACCTCCTACTACCCAGTTTTATTGCATTAGATCAACCCTGAAACAATTGCATGATTAGGATCTGAATTAAATTGTGGGTTTGGGAAGTAGATGAGGTAGTACCTATTCACCTGTTTATTATCAATCCCTGGGAGTTACTTCTTCGTTATGCTTATATTTCTATGCTATGCTATGCTCGTAGACGTGGATTGGGTTTGAGTGTATCCATGACAGATGTGAGATTGTTAATTAATGGTTAAAATTAAGGTGGCAACTTAAATACACATCTGGGTGGATTGAGGCACCTGGGTTTTCCAGTGATTGCCTGTATTTTTGGGAAATCACGGGGTACCGTGTGATTCTCCTATGGACCTCCACCCAGGCTCAAAGGGATCATGAGATATTTCATACTGGAAACTTCCGTGTGCAGCTGTCGGCGTTCTTGGAATGGGGGTACCCAGCACGGCCCATCTTCATCAGCACAAGCTCAAGACCCTTGCGAGGGGCCAAGCCTTGCGGGGCGGACGACAGGAAGCTTCCTCAGGCACGGCCTCGTCGGTGGCTCATGAGGAGGCGGAGAGATCAAGGCGGGGTACCTCACGAGGTGCACATGACGCAAGCCATGACGACCAAGGGCGCCAGGAGGGCGCCACCAGAGTGTCCTCATTTCCTCTTTGGTGCAAAGGAGGCAAGCGCAGTAGAGCATCAAGCAAAGGCAACCATTTCAAAGTGCAACAAGACCAAGACCAACACAACGGGCAGGAAGGAGGTCATCGTTGATCCCAAGAAGGCGTCATCGTCAGAGCCTTTGGCAGGCGAGGACCAACTTCAGTCAGGATAAGTGTACTAGATGTTCCCCTTCAAAATGGCCAATTGTTGGCGCCCTTCCCGCTCAATATTTGGGAGGAGGCCCAGGTCCTTTGCCTATAAATAGGACCAGCCACCCACAGGGTAGGAGATCCGGGAATCGAGAGCTAGATATCAAGCCACCTAGAGAGAGAGAGAGACAGAGCAACCGAACTCCCCCTAGCAGTTCGTCGCACCGGCCAAGAACTGACCCTCGCAAGGTTGTTCTTCCTTGTATTGTTCATCACCAACCCCTGAGGCAATCCACCACACCACACACTGGAGTAGGGTTTTACACCACAATGGTGGCCCGAACCAGTATAAACCTTGTGTCCCTTGTGTTGCTCTTTGTGTAGTTTTAGATCCTTGCGAGGCGGCAAGGTATAGGTTGGTAGGGGGTGAGATCTCCGCGTGCACCCCAGAGTTCGAACCTAGAGGGTCTGCCGGAACCCGAAATCCGACATTTGGCGCGCCAGGTAGGGGTGCACCGAATCCGTCTTCCGCCGCCTTGTTCTTCACCGCCCATCGCATCTATGTCAGACGCTTGCCGGGCGCTGAAGCGCCGGCCGCCTCGCTACACAGCGTCGCGAGACGGCCCCTGCCGGTGGGCCGCTTCGCTGCTCTTGCCGTCATTGCCAACGCCGCCATCGCCCGGGCGGGAACGAGCAGCAAGCGTCGCCCCAAAGATCCGGCCCAGAGCGAGACGGCCGCACCGCTACTCCCTCGCCGCTTCTACCGGTTCTTCGCCTCGCGCGCCTGCGGCGCCCATGGAGGCTCGAGCCGCGCTCATCGCTGCAAACGAGCTCCTGCGCTACCGCCCGCCGACGACTTCTACGAGGGAGTGGCTCGACCGCTGCCGCTGAAGCTCGTCCCCGCCGCAGGGGGCTCCCGCCGCCCTTCTCGGCCAGACTGCGCCCGCCTTTGGCGCAGCGATGAAGCTCGGGCGCCACCGCCTCCCTCAAGAAGGCGCCTTGGCCCCAAGGCGCGGGCCCATGGGCGGAACTCGCCTGCTCGGCACCAGGCCAGAAGAGCAGAGCTGCCAAGAGGTCCCTCGCCCCAAGAAGCTGCCCGAGTGCTCCCCAGACCGCCCGGCCACGATCAAGGCCCCGCTTCAAGACGCTAAGACCTCTGCTCCCACAAGCGGCACACGGGGACCCGCAAGATCAAGCCCTTCGTCACCAAAGGCCTCCCGTGGCCACTGTAGGCTGCCGTGCCTTGACCGCCGAGCTACGCAGCGTCGCGTGGCCCGGCAAGTTCAAGCCAGACCTGCCTCCTCGCTACGACGGCACGGCAGACCCCGCGGAGTTCCTCCAGCTCTACGAGCTGGGCATCGAAGCCGCCAACGGGGACGAGAAAGTCATGGCGAACTGGTTTCCCATGGCGCTCAAGGATGGTGCCCGCACCTGGCTCCTGGCACGATCTCCTCCTGGGACGAGATGCGCACCCGCTTCATCGCCAACTTCCAAGGCACTCGCGACTGGCCTCCTGCCGTGAGCGACATGCGCCGCATCAAGCAGCAGCTAGGAGGGACCCTGCAGAAGTACATCCAGCGCTTCAACAACGCACGCCTCAAGATTCCCAAGGTGACCGAGGAGGCCATCATCTCAGCCTTCTCCGACGGTGTGCGTGACGTCAAGATGAAGGAGGAGCTGGCGATACATGAAGACCTGTGCATATCCCTGGAGCTGTTCAACTTGGCAAGCAAGTGCGCCAGGGCTGAGGAAGGACGCCTCTCCCTCCTCGAGCTACCGGCTGCCGACCCAGAAGAGAAGAAGCCCAAGGTCAAGGGCGTGAAGAGCAAGGGGGCTGCCGTGCTCATGCGTAATCCAGATACCAAGCGAGGCAGGATCAGCCCGAGTCTTCCAAGGGCAGCCGGTACTGCGTGTACCACGACCTCCACACCCACAACACCAACGAATGCCAAGAGCTCAGAGCCGTGCGAGAAGGGCGAATCGGTCGACGACCACAGTGATCGAGGCTATGGCCGAGGAGGAGGAAGAAACGCAGGACGCTGGGAAGACCGTGGCCCTCGCCAAGGGTGGCGCGACCGACCTCGCGAGGACCGCTGGCAGGATCAGCCTCACGACGGAGGTTGGAGGGACCCGCCTCGCGAAGGAGGCTGGAGGGATCAGCCTCGCGAGGATCGCCCACAAGGCAACGCAGGCCTCCCTCCTCTACCACCGCATCCAAGGAGAAATGAAGACCATCATCAGGATGAGGGGGCTGGGGGCTTCCAGGAGCCACGCGCGATCTCTTGCATCCTGGGCGGAGCTCAAGCCCCAGCCTCTCAGCGCATCTTCAAGCCAGTTCGCCCAAGTGAACGCAGTCCTCCCAAGCTCGAAGCCACGCGCCCTCTCAGGTGGTCAGCGTGCGCCATCACGTTCAGCTCAGCGGATCAGCTCAAGTGCGCAGCCACAGCCGGAGTCCTCCCAATGCTTTGCTCCCCAATCATCAGCAACGTGCAAGTCACCAGGAACCTCATCAATGGTGGAGCGGGGCTCAATGTCATGTTCGTCGAGACATTCAACAATCTCCAAGTGCCTTACAATCAGCTTCAGCCAACCAAGCCTTTCTCTGGAGTCACTGATGGCTCCACAGTTCCGATTGAGCAGGTCCGCCTTCCTGTCACCTTCGGGGCGCATGACAACTACCGCACCGAGCTCATCGACTTCGACGTCGCCCACATTCGCCTGTCGTACAATGCCATCCTCGGGTACCCAGCTCTGGCCAAATTCATGGCAGTGACTCATCACGGCTACAATGTCCTCAAGATGCCAGGAAGCGGTGGAGTCATCATGGTGCCTTGTGAAGAGAGAGACGCAGTGTGTTCCCTGGAGCGTGCTTTTCAAGCCGCATCACTTGAAGACCCAGATCACAGGAACAGGAGGCTCCCCGAGGCTGCTCCCAAGAAGAAGACATCGCCTGGCCCGACCCCTCGGGAGGCAGGCCCCTGTGGTCCGCTACTGCTCAGGGGCACCTCCTTGTGTCGCATAGGAAGGCGCGCCCGGCGCCCTCCTCGAGCAAGGCTCGGGGGCTCTCTCCTGGAGGGCCACCGACCTTGCTAAGATCACGAGGGAGGCGCTTGGGCACCACTTGGAAGCGTGTTTCGAAGCACGTTTCCCTCAGGAAGGAGCGAGGCAAGGAGGGCCAAACCCAAAGGAGTTCGTCGGCCAGATCATTCAGGAGCTGCAGGAGTCAAGAGTCATGAGTGGCGCCGTCGCCACTCCGGCCAGAGCTCCCCATCCAGGCGAGGATGGTGGGCTGCGCGTCTGCATCGACATACTAGGGCTCAACCGAGCCGCCTCTCAGGAGCGCGTTTGGCCGTCACGCGTGGGGCGTTGTGAAGGTCCACCCCACGGCTACGTTCGCATGCCTTACGGTTTGCTGAACGCGGCTACCACGCGCCAGCGCCTCATGAGGAGCATCCTGGAGGCTCAAGAGGCCAGGCGTCCGCGATCTGGCGGAGATGGAGATGGTCGCGAGGAGCCACTAGCGCCCGAGCCTCTCGAGGCTCCTGGCCTGGGGCTCGTGAAGATCGGCTTCCGCAGCGCGACGACGTCCGCTACTTCGCATCCTTCGTCTTCAACGTTATCGTGACATCCTTCGAGTTTCATTTTCAGCCGAGCGCCTGTGGCTGCATCATTCCCAGGCCGCGTGGGTCCGTCCCTGCGGCGTGTATCCCTTTTGCTTCATGTTTCTAGTTTACCTTATTGGGGGCGCCCCTCGGGCTGCATCATCCCCAAGTCGCTCGGGCCAGACCCAGCGATGTCTGCCTTCCCTGCACCTATCTAAATGAACTTGCTCCTTCGTGATTAACGTGTTTGACCTAGTCGCCCGCTCGATTGACACCAACTGATGGAGCTGCTCCCTAATGGCATGACGCTTGTGCATGGGTCCATCCCTGTAGCGCCGACAAACCTGAATGGCTTGGCCGTAGCAGCCCCGCATGGCGCCACCTCGTCAAGCCTTCAGTGCCTTGTCACCCCTCAAGAGCAACCAACGGCTGACTGTCGATTGTCATGGTGAACTCTTGTTCTTCTTGTGATTAGCCTGCAGGATCTCTTCAAGGAGCAGCGTCAGGCGAGGCCCTCACGGCGTCTTCTTCACTCTCGCCCGCGCGAACCGCTTGCACGTTAAACGGGGGGTAGCTGAGCATCGCGACTCATGGGCTCCTACTAGCTCTCCAGCCCTCACCCTCTGGCCTTGTCCACGGCATCGCGACCTGGCATACCAGTGACGACTGAGCCCCACTCGAGGGCCGGGACCCGAGGACGTAGAGCAGAAAGGGGAGTAAAGGCGAGAGGGAAGAGGCACGCGGGGACCTCGTCAGGCAACTCCTCATCTGCCTATGCGCGGACCTACCGCCGCACCAGGAAGCGGTTCCTGACTCCCGAGATAAGTCATCCTCCGGAAACACTAGCTATCGCAGCACCAACCTCGCACCTAAGGCAATCCCGTGTTAGCAACGTCGTGCTCCTTTCTCACCGAACGATGGCTGCTTGAGCGCTAAAGGGGACCTCCTGAGCATCGCAACTTAGGGGCTCTTACTGGACCCTGGGCCGCTCACCTCCTGGCCTTGACCACGGCATCGCGACCTGGCATACCAGCAATGGCTGAAGCCTGCCTTGGGACCGGGACCTGTCGGCGCAGAGCATCAAGCCCTTGTGTGGTTTGAAAGGAGGAACTAAGCTAAGATGGGATGAGCATCTCGCACTACTTCACGACAAGGATCATATTAACAAACAGAACCACAGGCACCTTACAAGCCCCCACGGGGCGCGTTTTTCGACTCCTCACAGGGAACAAAGGGAGCAGATCCTAAAGAACGCCAACTACACGCGCCTCCGCAAGAGGCGCCATCATCAATAGTGGGCCGTCAGGCACCGGCGCCAACCTCATCCAGATCAGAGGCGGCGGCGGCCTGACGAGCCCGCCCTGCTCCGAGAGCGACGCAAGCTCGGGGGCTCGTAGCTGTCATCGCTCGTCTCCGGAGTCATGAAGAGCTCGGCGGAGTCGCTGGATCCTTCGACGCCTCCGCCGCCTGAGGAGCTGCTGAGGGAGCGATCGGCGAGCCTAGTCCTCGCCACGGCAGGGCCCCGACCACCTCTCTCAGGGAAGCACTCCAGCCGGCATCCTTCTGCGTCAAAGACCTTGAAGAGCATCACGGAAGCGCCACATACCTGTGTGGATCGCGAGGGCGCCGCCCCTGCAGACCGGGCGATCTCGCCCCAGCCTCGAGTCATGAAGACCTTGCCCGAAGCGACGACCGCGACCTCCTCTTCGGTTGCAAGGGTGCTGCAGCCGGCGTGCTGCAACCAGAGCTCCTAATATCCCTCCTGCGGCATCAAGAAGGCGAAGGATGGAGGAAGGCGAATCCAAGACTGAGGAGGCATGGCGGCGTGGAGCACAAACTCTCGGGCGGAGCCCTCGACATGGACTCCGGGGGGAACTACGCGCACCGCCGTGACCCACCGGCGCTGATGGCAGCGTCGTCCATGGCACTCGGCGTCGACTCCTTCAGGGCCCTCAATGCGGGCGTACAAGGGCAACGGGAACCCTGGTGGTGGCCGCTCGTACCAGGGCCTCGACACCTCCTGCCGGGCGCCCTCATCTCGACGGCAGGGGGCTAGCCGTTTCTTCGGCGGAAGCGGGTCGGGACCCTCCTGGGGGGCCTTTCCTTTCTCTCCTGCGGAGAACCGGCGGATCGGAGCCATTTCTGCGATATGGAGCGAGGGCAAGAAGGAGAAGCAAGAAGAGATGGACTGGAAGGGCACGCGTCGTTCCGTACTTATAGCCGAGGAAGGCCAACCGTCGACCTCCACGATCACAGGTAATCATGACCCGCTTTGCGTGCAGGGACTTGTCAATTCGCGTAGTTGCCAAGGCGTCGCAGGGAATCAGGGGCGCCCACGTCCAATCAACCGCCATGCGGCACCGAAGGCCGCAAGCTGTTAGGTCCCGCGGCGCTTGGCACTTGCCCCTTCACTTCTCCGCTAAGCCAAGTCCAGGCGCGCCTTGGGCCCGTGGGCTATTGTCGGTGTTCTGGGAACGGGGGTACCCGGACTTGCCTGCCTGCGGCCTGCAGCGTGGCTCAAGGGGTGGCCCAAAGACGCCCATCTTCATCAAGACAAGCTCAAGACCCTCGCGAGGGGCCAAGCCTTGCGGGGCGGACGACAGGAAGCTTCCTCATGCACGGCCTCGTCAGGCTGGCTCGCGAGGAGGCGGAGAGATCAAGGCGGGGTACCTCACGAGGTGCACATGACGCAAGCCATGATGACCAAGGGCGCCAGGAGGGCGCCAGCCCGCGCAGTGTCCTCATTTCCTCTTTGGTGCAAAGAAGGCAAGCGCAGGCGAGAGCATCAAGCAAAGGCAACCATTTCGGTGCAACAAGACCAAGACCAACACAACGGCAGGAAGGAGGTCATCATGGAGCCCAAGCCGGCGGCATCGTCAGAGCCTTTGGCAGGCGAGGACCAACTTTAGTCAGGATAAGTGTACTAGATGTTCCCCTTCAAAATGGCCAATTGTTGGCGCCCTTCCCGCTCAATATTTGGGAGGAGGCCCAGGACCTTTGCCTATAAATAGGACCAGCCACCCACAGGGTAGGGGGATCCGGGAATCAAGAGCTGGAGATCAAGCCACCTAGAGAGAGAGAGAGAGAGAGCGACCGAACTCCCCCTAGCAGTTCGTCGCACCAGCCAAGAACTGACCCTCGCGAGGCTGTTCTTCCTTGTATTGTTCATCATCAGCCCCTGAGGCAATCCACCACACCACACAGTGGAGTAGGGTTTTACACCACAATGGTGGCCCGAACCAGTATAAACCTTGTGTCCCTTGTGTTGCTCTTTGTGTAGTTTTAGATCCTTGCGAGGCGGCGAGGTATAGGTTGGTAGGGGGAGAGATCTCCGCGTGCACCCCAGAGTTTGAACCTAGAGGGTCTGCCGGAACCTGAAATCCGACAACAGCCACAAGCTATTATGGGCTCTAGCATAGTTGATTAAGTCGTGTGAACTCTTACAGTGGTAGACTAGCAGATGTAGGGGATGTAGGTGGTACGGTCTCGGTCATCCGCTTCTCAAACACCATGTAGTGCGAGAAATTCCACCGAGGAGATCGAGTCTTATGGGGAAAAGTGCCAAACCTCTGCAGAGTGTACAAACTAATCATGGTTAGCCGTGTCCCCGGTTATGGACATCTTGAGTATCTAGTTCTTGGTTTATCATGTGGATCTCATCACGTTATTTAATTTAGTTTGATTGGGTTATTGATTACTCTTAATTGGGATTGAGTTGGGTGAACCTTCTCAATGTTTATCAACCACCATGATAGTTAAATAAAATTTATTCCTTTGTAGTAGGGAAATTGGCTTTTCGCAAAACATATTAACCATACAGCCTCCACCAGCCATATATGCATGTAGTGATAGCATTATTCTGTTCATTACTCTCTTGTGTTACATTGCCAGCATATTCCATGTGCTGGCCCGTTTCAGGCTGCATCGTATCATGTTGCAGAATTATCAGACGACGAGTAAAGAGCCTTAGGTCGTGGTATTTCACTCAGTGATGCCGTTGGAGTTGATGGACTCACTTTATATTCCAATCCTTCTGTTGTTATTGTATTAGATGGCCTGAAGCCATATTTATTGTAATAAGTTCTCTTTTGAGACATTCGATGTAATAAGTGTGTGATTGCTACTCTGTTATAAATCCTTCGAGTAATCGTGTGTCAAAGATTACCGATCCAGGGATGACACTTATGCACAGAGATCAGACTGTTTGAGGTTTGGTCGCTACAAAGATGGTATCAGAGCACACATTGACTGTAGGACACGACCACTAAGCTAAAGCCCTAGATCACTACTCTCTTCTCATTTCTAACTCCTCTCCATTTTCTACTCTTTAGGATGGCGGATGCAAGGATCAAATTCGTGCAACCGGATGAAGACACCCCTTTTGGACGCCACTTGAAGGAAGTTACTAGGTACGTGAACATTGGAATACCAAGTTTCACCGAGACCTATAATGCCACTTTACAAGAAGAGGAGCGTTGGATGATTCAAGTTCAAGTTCCAGGAAGGACATTCACGCCAGTCACTGAGCCCATAGAGTTTACTTTCGATGCACCCACCTGGAGTCTAGGAAAGAGTATGGCAGCTCACATCACCATGGGACGCATTGGAGAAGTCTACCAAAATGATCTCAAGGACACTATCTACCAGATTTGTGGGCGTCGAGATGAGCAATGGGAGATGATCAGCACCAGGAAGGATAGATCGATTGCTTCTTTTCATCCAGGAGTTAAACCAGCACGTTCGGTGCCAGGAGAACCAGATGTGCGCAGGCATGATGGATTTGAAGAAAGCAATGACGAGGATTACGGAACTGGAGGAAGAACTCAAGGCTACACGCGAAGATTATGAGGAAGAAATCGTCGTATTAGTGGAGAAGAATGACGACCTGACCAGGAAGCTAGGAGTTTTCATCGGAGACCCCGCGCCAGGAGGAGAAGATGACAGTTCCACTTGCCCGGAGAACTACATCATCATCGACGACACCGACTCGGACCCTGACAATAGTAATGATGATTATGTTGATGAAGCGGGAGCAGATATCATGGAGTCTTCGACCGATCAATTTTTCTAGTAGACCACCAAATCAGTAGTAGAATTCCACCATGTATATAGCATAGTCCAAGCACTTTTGTAACGATAGTTCTAGACCGATTGTATGCTTTGCTTGATTGATTGAGTGATATGTTTGTGCTTGTCTCATGTGCATATGGGTAGTGTTTTTCTTCCTAGACCTCATTCTATTCTGTTTTCTCATATTTTCTAAACCCATCAGATGCCTCCGAGACACGACAATGGATTTGCTTTCCCACTGGAGCTCACGCAGTTGATCTAGCAGCAGAATGCATTGATGCAGATACTAGTCCAGAATCAGAACCATGGGAACAACAACAACAACCCACCGCCACCACCACCAGTTGACCACTTAGCCCGGTTTATTAGGCTGAATCCGCCGGTGTTCTCCAGTAGCACCGAGCCGATTGTTGCAGATGATTGGCTCCGCAAGATTGAGAGGGAGTTAACTACTGCGGGATGTACAGATGCGGAGAGAGTGTGTTTTGCCGCACATCAGCTTGATGGACCCGCCGCATCTTGGTGGGAGAATTTCATAGTCACTTATCCTATTGACACTGTGACATGGGACCAGTTTCAGCAGGCTTTTCGCACTGCCCATGTTTCGGCAGGAGCTATGGCCATGAAGAAGCATGAGTTTCGCAACTTACGCCAAGGAGGGCGCACTGTTGGCCAATATGTGGATGAGTTTAGTAAGTTAGCACGTTATGCCCCAGATGACGTTGCTACAGATGCTGCTAAGAAGGAAAAGTTTTTGGAGGGACTGGATGATGAGCTGAGCATGCAGTTGATGGTGGCAAATTTCAATAACTACCAGGAGTTGGTAGATAGAGCTCTCATGCTTGAAGGGAAGCAGCAGCAGATTGACAACCGCAAGAGGAAGTATGGATGGGGAAGTATAATTGGAGCCCAAAGAGACCCGTTATACCCCGAACTCGGGAGGACTTGTTCATAACCATGGAGGCCACACTAATAATGGAGGAACTTCGCACAACCATAGTGGCCCCAAGAATGGTAATGGTAACGGAGGAAGCAGCGGACAGAACCATTCCAACCCGGCAACACCCGCTAAGAAGGATCTAAGCCACGTAACTTGCTACAAGTGCCAGAAGACCGGACATTATGCCAATGAATGTCCTGAAGCTAAGAATGGAAATGGCAATGTAAGCTCTGGGAAGAAGCCCAACCCTTTCAACAGGGGACAGGTGAACCATGTTAACGTGGAGGAGGTTGAAGCACAGCCTGATGCAGTAATAGGTAAGTTTTTGGTTAAGTCATTTACTGCAATCGTTCTTTTTGATACTAGTGCATCGCATTCATACATATCAAGGGGATTCGTGGATAAGTTTAAACTACCAACCCAAGCCCTTAGGTCACCCATGTTAGTAACCTCGCCAGGAGCAGAGTATATGGCTAGCCTATGGTGTGAACGGTTGCCATTAAGGATTGGTAACTACTTGTTCCCCTCAGACCTAATAGTATTGGAGTCACAAGGATTGGATGTGATATTAGGCATGGATTGGCTATCAAAGTATGGAGGGAACATTGATTGCGCTAGTAAGTCGATTTTGCTCACCACCCCAGAGGGAAGAAGGATCAAGTATGTATCCCGGCATGTACCGAATAGGACTCAAGTAAATTCCTTATCAGGAGTTGTACAGGAGGAAGTACCGGTGGTAAAGGATTTTCCGGATGTATTTCCAGAAGAGTTGCTCGGCATGCCACCAGATAGAGACATCGAGTTTTTGATTGAGCTTTTGCCAGGCACAGGACCAATATCTAAGAGACCATACAGAATGCCTACAAAGGATTTGAAGGAGATTAAGAAGCAGATTAAGGAGTTACTGGATAAGGGATATATTCGCCCAAGTTCGTCACCTTGGGGATCACCAGTACTTCTAGTGGAGAAGAAGGATGGATCGTTAAGGATGGTTGTTGATTATTGAGGATTGAATGAGGTGACGATCAAGAATAAGTACCCACTGCCGATGATCAGTGATTTGTTTGATCAATTGCAAGGAGCTAAGTTGTTTTCCAAGATCGATTTACGATCAGGGTATCACCAGTTGAAGATTCGAGAGCAGGACATACCTAAGACAGCTTTTACCACAAGGTATGGGCTGTATGAGTATACCGTTATGTCATTGGTCTGACTAACGCACCTGCCTATTTTATGAACATGATGAACAAAGTTTTATGGAGTTTTTGGATAAGTTCATCGTAGTGTTCATTGATGATATTCTGGTTTACTCGAAGAATGAAGAAGAACATAAGGAACATTTGCATTTGGTACTTGGTAAGCTCAGGGAACACCAGTTATACACCAAGTTCAGCAAGTGTGAGTTTTGGCAGGAAGTTGGATTTCTTGGACATGTTATATCCGGAGAAGGAATAGCAGCAGACCCCACCAAAGTTGTCACCGTGACAAATTGGGAATCACCCACGACTGTTGGAGAGATCCGGAGTTTTCTTGGACTCGCAGGATACTACCGGAGGTTCATTGAGAATTTCTCAAAGATTGCAAAACCTATGACGGAGTTGTTGAAGAAAGACACCAGATTCAATTGGACTGAGGAATGTGAGGCCAGGTTACATCACCAGTGTTGATTCTGCCAGATCAACGCAAGGATTATGAAGTTTATTGCGACGCTTCTCGTTGAGGACTTGGAGCCGTACTTATGCAGGAGGGAAGAGTTGTTTCATATGCCTCACGACAGCTAAAACCCCATGAGTTAAACTATGCTACGCATGATTTGGAGTTAGCATCCGTAGTGCATGCGTTGAAGACATGGAGACATTTTCTCATCGGAAACCATTGTGAGGTATACACGGATCACAAGATTTTGAAGTATATCTTCACGCAGAAGTTAAATCTCAGGCAGAGGAGATGGTTGGAACTCATCAAGGATTATGATATGAGATTGCATTATCATCCAGGAAAGGCTAACGTCGTAGCCGATGCATTGAGCCGCAAGAGTCATGTAAATACTCTCATGACCGGAGAATTACCCAAGGAGTTAGCAGAAGACCTTCGCGAGCTATGTTTAGAGATAGTTCCGAGAGGCTATGTAGAAGCATTGGAAATTCAGTCTACCTTGATGGATAAGATTAGAGAAGCTCAGAAGACGGAGAAGGAGATTGCCGAGATTAAGAAAAGAATGAGTAAAGGAAAAGCCAAGGGATTTCGTGAGGATGAGCACAATACTTTATGGTTTGAGGACCGCGTATATGTGCCCAATGATCAGGAGATCAGGAAGTTGATTCTGCAAGAGTCCCATGATTCACCATATTCTATTCACCGTGAAATACCAAGATGTATCTGGATTTGAAGGACAGTTTCTAGTGGACCGGTATGAAGAAGGATATTGCGGAGTATGTAGCAGTTTGTGATGTATGTCAGAGAGTGAAGGCAGAACATCAGAAGCCAGCAGGATTGCTACAACCATTACCTATACCCGAATGGAAGTGGGATAAACTAGGCATTTAATTTTATCACAGGATTGCCCAGAACTCGTTCAGGCTATGACTCGATATGGGTTGTAGTCGATCGATTGACGAAAGTACCTCATTTTCATCCCAGTAAAGACTGCGAAGTTGGCAAAGATATATATGACCAGGATCGTATGTCTGCATGGAGTTCCGAGGACCATTGTATCAGATAGAGGAACCCAGTTTACTTCAAAATTTTGGAATCAGTTGCATGAAACTTTGGGAACTAGGCTAGAGTTTAGTATAGCTTTTCACCCGCGGACAGATGGACAGACTGAGAGAGTCAATCAGATTCTAGAGGACATGCTGAGAGCTTGTGCACTAGACTATGGATCTAGTTGGGATGATAATTTGCCTTATGTAGAGTTCTCTTATAACAACATCTATCAAGACAGTTTGAAGATGGCCCCTTTCGAAGCACTGTACGGAAGGAGGTGCAGAACACCATTTTTGTGGGATGAAGTTGGAGACTGACAATTGTTTGGACCAGATTTGATTAAAGAGTCTGAAGAGAAGGTTAAGCTGATACGCGATAGACTCAAGGTAGCCTACCAAGGCGTAAGAGTTATGCAGATTCTAAACGCAAGGAGACAAAGCTTTCTAAGTCGGAGATGTAATGTATCTTCGAGTATCACCACTTCGAGGAGTGAAGCGCTTTGAAGTTAAGGGAAAGTTAGCACCACGTTATGTGGGACCATACAGAGTTTTGGAACGTATGGCAGAAGTGGCTTACAAGTTGGAATTACCCGAAGGATTGTCCGGAGTTCACGACGTGTTCCACGTTTCACAATTAAAGAAGTGCCACCTGGAGATGGTTGATATTCCTCTGAGAGATACGGTGCCACTTGAAGCGATACGGTTGGATAGTGATTTGACATATGAGGAGAAACCAGTCAAGATACTCGAGTTTGCCAAATGAAAGTTACGCGGCAACAAGGTTATCAAGTTTTGTAAGGTTCAGTGAAGTCACCATACCGAGGATGAAGCCACTTGGGAACGAGAGGAAGACTTACGGAAGGATCACTCTCACCTATTTTCTAGCCAACCCGAATCTCGAGGGCAAGATTCATCTTAAGGGGGGTAGGTTTGTAACATCCCAAATTTTCAATTTGGAATGTTATGCATTAGATCAACATTGCATATCATAATTTTATTGCATTTTGGTAGATCCTAGAAATTCTAAGCAACTCAAGGACCCACGGAGAGAGTTGGGGATTTCGTCATTTTCATATTTGAGTTTTTCTCGAATTATGAAAAGAGGATCTTTGATTTAATTTTATTTCTCTGAAAATATTTCTTTCATTAAATTGAAAGAGAGAGGATAAAATGACTTCCTCAAAATAAAGAAATATCAGAGATTTAATATTAAAATCAAATAATATATTTTTTTGGAGTTTTATCGCTATTTTATTTGAATTAGGAAAAAAATGCGTTTTTCAAAATTGCATTTTAGGCCCAAATAAATGTTCATCTTGTCCGGCTTATTTTTAAAGGACGGGGAAAACTTATTTCGGGATTTTTGGAGTCCGTTTGGTTTTTTTTTCTGCACATCCGAATTGTTAAAAAAATGCGAACCGACCTAACCGGGCCATGTCCGTCTAGGACTCTCGCCCGGCCTTTATAAGCCGGGAGCCGCCTTCACCACCTTGCACTTCGCCGGAAACACCTTAGCCGCCGAGCCATCAAGGCCGCCGCTCGAACTCCGCCGGAGTCAGATGTCAGCCGTTGCTCATTGCTGCCGGTAATCGCCGCCATTGCCGGTTTTCTACGGAAAAACAGATCGGTTTTTCTTTAGAACCCGCGGTTTTATTTTTTTAGTAGATTGGTTTTATTTTTTTCGGCTTAGTTATTTAGCGGACATCCGTCCGTACGTTCTTTTTTACGAACGGTTTTCACCGATTAGCCGCAGACAGCGAACGTTCATCCGTTAGCCTGTTCGTCAGTTTTTCTTTTTCTCGGATTTTCTGCGATTATTTTCGATCGCGATTTCTGATTCGATTTTCGTTTTAGTATAACTTTTCGCTCGTTTATCGGAATCAGGCGATTCAAACGCCTAGAGTTTCGTCTCGAAACCCTCTTTCCGTTTAACCAACTTAAACAAGTTTTTGCTACTGTAAAATTTGACTTTAGTCCATATTAGTAAACGAAGCTTGTTTCTTTCGCCGTTTGAGTTTTGTTGCTTCGTTTGATTTGATTTTGTTTTTGCAAACCAGAGTTCTTAAGTTGAACTTTCTGGTTAGATCTCTTATTTGAGTTTTAACCATGCCCTTGCTTGATGCTTATTGTATGCTTGTTTGTTTGCGATAGAGTACCCGGAGTGCGAAGCGTGCTTCTACGAGTCTCTAGGTTTCGCGGATCATCAGCAAGGCAAGTAACACTTTGATCATACCTCCTACTACCCAGTTTTATTGCATTAGATCAACCCTCAAAAAATTGCATGATTAGGATCTGAATTAAATTGTGGGTTTGGGAAGTAGATGAGGTAGTACCTATTCACCTGTTTATTATCAAACCCTAGGAGTTACTTCTACGTTATGCTTATATTCCTATGCTATGCTCGTAGATGTGGATTGGGTTTGAGTGTATCCATGACAGATGTGAGATTGTTAATTAATGGTTAAACTTAAGGTGGCAACTTAAATACACATCTGGGTGGATTGAGGCACCTGGGTTTTCCAGTGATTGCCTGTATTTTTGGGAAATCCCGGGATACCCTGTGATTCTCTTATGGACCGCCACCCAGGCTCAAAGGGATCATGAGATATTTCATACTGGAAACTTCCGTGTGCAGCCACAAGCTATTATGGGCTCTAGCATAGTTGATTAAGTCGTGTGAACTCTTTCAGTGGTAGACTAGCAGATGTAGGGGATGTAGGTGGTACGGTCTACCCATCTTAAGGTGCTAACGCTTTTGAAAGACTATGTCTCGGCCATCCGCTTCTCAAACACCATGTAGTGCGAGAAATTCCACGGAGGAGATAGATTCTTGTGGGGAAAAGTGCACAAACCTCTGCAGAGTGTACAAACTAATCATGGTTAGCCGTGTCCCCGGTTATGGACATCTTGAGTATCTAGTTCTTGGTTTATCATGTGGATCTCATCACGTTATTTAATTTAATTTGATTGGGTTATTGATAACTCTTAATTGGGATTCAGTTGGGTGAACCTTCTCAATGTTTATCAACCACCATGATAGTTAAATAAAATTTATTCCTTTGCAGTAGGGAAAATTGGCTTTTCGCAAAACATATTAACCATACAGCCTCCACCAGCCATATATGCATGTAGTGATAGCATTATTCTGTTCATTACTCTCTTGTGTTACATTGCCTGCATATTCCATGTGCTGGCCCGTTTCGGGCTGCAACGTATCATGTTGCAGACTTTTCAGACGACGAGTAAGGGGCCTTAGGTCGTGGTCTTTCACTCAGTGATGCCGTTGGAGTTGATGGACTCACTTTATCTTCCAAGCCTTCCGATGTTATCGTATTAGATGGCCTTAAGCCATATTTATTGTAATAAGTTCTCTTTTGAGACATTCGATGTAATAAGCGTGTGATTGCTACTCTGTTATAAGTCCTTCGAGTATTGTGTGTGTCAGCATTACAGATCCAGGAATGACACTTATGCACAGAGATCAGACTGTTTGAGGTCTGGTCGCTACAATTTTTTATCTACGTCGCCCCGTTTCGGCCGCTGCCCATCGCAAAGATCAGAACGATCGCGTCCCGCCACAATCCCCTATTCAAAAAGCCGTCGGTCTAAAGTCTAAACCAACGACAACAAGCAATGAGTTGAGAAAGCTCACGTGTGGACCAACCCTTGCCTCAGATCCTCCTGGTCCTCCAACGCGCCCCGCTCCAAGCCTCCAAAGAACCAAGGCTCGCTTTTTCAGACCGGCAGCGCCAAATCATAAGCTGAAAACAACAAGTCAAGAACAGCGTTACAATTTGAATTGAATCCCTATATTTGGTAGCTATTATGATTCTGCAAGAAGTCAAATGACAAGACATTGTGATTCTCTCGTAGCAACTGTCATTTATAAACAAGCTATAACAAGCTGAGAAACAAGATGGGGGAATCAAGGATGATGATATCATCACTCATTTATAAACCCTAAACTCATTTCTAGAAAAAAAATCACACATTATAAAAAACTGACGTATGGGAAAGTTGTCATGTAACTTGTAAGCTTTCTTATCACTCTGTATCGTATCCGCTCTATATTATTTGAGATATTTACACCCTGATATGTTGAACAATTAGTACTCTACAATGTTATTATATTTCGAGAAGTTGTGAGGATACGATCAATTTTATACTCTCCATTCAGTATCCTGATATCTTAGTACTCTATGTTTTTTTATCAAATCTATTAAGCTATAAGTCAAAAACAATGCATCATCTTGTTACAAAGATATAACCCAATCTGGAAACCCTGGGCACGCCCCTGAACCTAAAGAGCTCCATCCTCTCTCGTTCAGCACAGACCCCTGACCTAGACTGCACATCCTTCTTTCCCACACGCTCCAAAGAGCAGCGATAAGAGCAGGGGGGCAAACTGATGGATTATGGATGGGCTTAGGCCCATATAAGACAATAATCCCTGGTTAATCTCTAAGGCCCATGCATGTGTACGGCAAGTGGTGGGAAGTGTGGGATGTTTAGTCCCATACTGCTACAGTAAAAAGAGTGAGACCTCTTTATAAGGATTGCTCTACCACTTGCTATTGGGAGCTCGGGAATAGGAGTTGTACATGCGCGCTCCTCCTCCTCCTCCGCCCGCCTCGCCTCGCCACGCCACGCCTCGCCTCATCACGACGCGCGTGCGCGCCGCGGGTTGCGGGAATGAGCCGAGTTGAAGCTTATTTTTGCCGCTCGGGAATGGTTAATTAATTAACGAGTCACTTACGGAAGCGCCACTGTCCGAGACGTTGGACCATGGGCTGTTCGCGGACTCGGTCGTGGGTTCGCCCAGTGCCCACTTACCGACGGCCTATATAAGAAGGCGCCGCAAGTGGAGTGAACCCTAACTCAGTTCACTCACTCCCTCCCGCATAACCCTAGCCGCCATCTCATCGCTCTTCTCTGTGGCCCCGGCGATCCCATCCCGACAACCGCGTGCACGGTTGGTCGGGAGAGCAGGTGCCTCCGGAACCCTGTCGTCCGACATTCTGCCCGGGAGAACGGCAATAAGGTTTTTGGGGAGCGTCTCGACACGACTGCTCCCGATCCGTTCCCGTCTTCATCCGCCTCTACTTCCACTACTTCCTCTACATCGACTCCATGGCTGACGACGAAGTTGCCAAGAAGAAGGCCTTGGCTGATGCCGAGGCTGCTGTTGCCGCCGCCACGTTGGCCTGGACAACCGGAGGGTATGACTCGTTCATCCCCTATCTGCTCGTTCATGTGCTAGTCGTATATATGCTGTTCATAGATGGTTCGGTTCTATGTACTGTACGTGCTCACATGCTTAGGTATCGGTATGAGATGCATACCGTTTTTGCCTTGTTTACTGTCTACTCGTGGATTAGATTATTCGAGAAAGTGCTAATGTTTCCAACAATCCAAAAACCCTCTTTTTCGACTCATGGCTTCGCCGCTACTCTGAAACCGGAAAAGTTTACTGGAACACATTTTAAGCGTTGGCAAACGAGGACCACCTTGTGGCTCACAACAATGAACGTGTTCTGGGTTAGTGGTGTGTCTCCCACGGTAGCGATTGCTCCTGAACAGGAGAATGCGTTTAGGGAGGCAACCACCATCTTTCTGGGAGCCGTTCTACCGTGGATCGGAGACAAGCTTTGTGGACGCATATCTCCATATGCGCGTTGCCAAGAATTTGTGGGATGCGCTCGAAGCTAAATTTGGTGCAACCGATGCTGGAAGCGAGTTGTATGCTATGGAGCAGTTCCATGATTACAAAATGGTTGATAACCGTTCTGTATTGGACCAGGCCCATGAGATACAATGTGTCACTAAGGAGCTGGACCTCCTGAAGTGTGAGTTACCGGACAAATTTGTCGCGGGTTGCATTATTGCAAAACTCCCTCCTGGATGGAGGAACTTTGCTACTTCTCTCAAGCACTTGAGACGTGAATTCTCTATTGAGGATGTCATCGGTCATCTAAGTGTTGAGCAGAACTCGAGAGCAAAGTAATCACACGTGAAAGGGGCAGAGGGTTCTTCTAGCGCCAATATGGTGCAGAAGAACTCCCACAAGTTCAAGGGAAAGAACTCGCCCGTAAGAATACTACCTTCAAGAAGAAGGGTAAGAAGAAAAACAAGAAGGATGAGGGCTGTTTTACTTGTGGTTCGGTTGAACACTGGGCCAACAAATGCCCAAACAAGTATAAGAAGCCAGGACAGGACGCAAAGTCTGTCAATGTGACTCTGAGCAACAATGATACGGCATCAGGGTATGGTAATCTGTTTACCATACTTTCAGTCTGTCAATCCACCGATTGGTGGGTTGACACTGGGGCCAATATTCATGTGTGTGTTGATGTGTCCTTGTTTTCTTCTTACCAGGTCACACGAGATTGTTCCGTGGGGAACGGCTCGCATGCTTCTGTTCATGGTGTTGGCATGGTAGATCCAAAGTTTACTTCGGGAAAGATCATGCAACTGAAGAACGTGCAGCATGTCCCTGCCATCAAGAAGAATCTTGTTAGTGGCTCCCTTCTATGTAAAGAAGGGTTTAAGTTAGTATTTGAGTCTAACAAAGTAGTCGTATCTCGGTATGGACTATTTGTTGGAAAAGGATATGATTGTGGTGGTTTGCTCTGCCTTTCCCTGTAGGATTTCTGTAATAAAGTCGTGAACCAAATTCATTCCAATGTGAACGAATGTGAGATTTGGCATTCACGTCTTTGTCACATAAATTTCGGTTGTATGACACAGCTAGCTAAGATGAATCTAATCCCGAGTTTCACTTTAGCCAAAGGCTCTAAGTTCCATGCGTGTGTGCAAGCAAAGCAACCTCGTAAGCCTCACAAGCCTCAAGAAGGAGAGCCACCGGCACCATTAAGAGCTCATACATTCAGATCTCCGTGAGATGAATGGTGTGTTGACTAAAGGTGGAAAGAGATACTTCATGACTTTGATTGATGACTCCACTAGATTCTGTTATGTGTATTTGCTAATCACAAAGGATGAGGCTCTACACTACTTTAAAATCTATAAGGCTGAAGTTGAGAACCAACTTGAGAAGAAAATTAAACAAGTCAGGTCTGATCGTGGTGGAGAGTACTTTTCTAGTGAGTTCGATTTATTCTGTGCGGAACATGGTATTATTCATGAGAGGACGCCTCCCTATTCACCCCAGTCCAATGGGGTTGCCGAACGGAAAACTCGTACTCTAACAGATTTGGCTAACGCCATGCTAGATACATCGGGTTTATCCAAGGCATGGGGGGAGGATGTATTGACATCATGTCATGTCTTGAATAAAGTTCCCGCGAAGGATAATGAGACTACTCCCTATGAGCAATGGGAGAAGAAAAGAACTACACTCTCTTACTTGGCGCACTTGGGGCTGTTTGGTAAAGTCAATGTGTGGATCCCCAAAAAGCGTAAGCTTGGACCAAAGACCGTGGATGCGTTAATTTGGGTTACGCTTAAGAATAGCGTTGGCTATAGATTTCTAGTGGTGAAATTGAGGTACTGACCGTAAGGTCGGTACAATTATAGAGTCTAAGGATGCTACATTCTTTGAGGATATATTCCCCATGAGAGATATGCAAAGCACTTCTAGACCGGAATCGATGAGACTCTTGAACCTGCCATTCTGATGGAATACTATGAACACAAAAGTGATGAAAGTTCCACGGAGGAAGACGAGGAAGCTCCAGTTAGGAGCAAGAGACAAAGGAATGCAAAGTCTTTTGGTGATGATTTCCTCGTGTACCTCGTGGATGATGACACTCCCAGTTCCATTTCAGAAGCTTATGCATCTCCGAATGCTGACTACTGGAAGGATGCGGTCCATAGCGAGATGGATTCCATCATGGCTAACGGGACATGGGAGATCATCGATCGTCCTTATGGTTGCCAACCATTGGGATGTAAGTGGGTGTTCAAGAGGAAGCTTAGGCCCGATGGTACTGTTGAGAAGTACAAGGCTAGGCTTGTGGCCAAGGGTTATACCCAAAAAGAAGAAGAGGATTTCTTTGATACTTACTCACCTGTGGCTAGACTGACAACCATTCGAGTGTTACTCGCATTGGCTGCCTCGCATGGTCTTCTCGTTCATCAGATGGACGTTAAGACGGATTTTCTTAACTGGGAGCTAGATGAGGAAATTTACATGCAACAGCCAGATGGCTTTCTAGTAAATGGTCAGGAAAGAAAGGTGTGTAAGCTAGTGAAATCTTTGTATGGCATGAAACAAGCGCCTAAGCAATGGCATGAGAAGTTTAATACAACTTTGACATCTGCTGGCTTTGTAGTTAACGAAGCTAACAAATGTGTATACTATCGCTATGGTGGGGGCGAAGGAGTTATACTGTGTCTGTATGTCGATGGCATACTGATATTTGGGACCCACCTCAAGGTCATTGAGGAGGTCAAGGCTTTTCTATCTCACAACTTTGAGATGAAAGACCTGGGAGTGGCTGATGTTATCTTGAACATCAAGCTACTGAGAAATACTGAGGGTGGAATTACACTTTTGCAATCCGACTATGTTGAGAAGATTTTGAGCCGTTTTGGATATTCGGACTGCAAACCTTCTGCAACACCATATTATCCTAGCATGCGGATTCGAAAGTTTAAAGGCACGGCTGTAGATCAATTGAGATATTCTCAAGTGGTTGGTTCACTCATGTACCTAGCTTGTGCTACTCGCCCTGACATCTCATTTGCTGTGTGCAAACTGAGCCGGTTTGTTTCCAATCCGGGAGATGTGCATTGGCATGCTGTTGAGCGAGTGATGCGTATTTGCAAGGTACTGTGTACTACGGGATTCACTATTCTGGGTACCCGACAGTACTTGAGGGGTATAGTGATTCTAACTGGATATCTGATGCTGATGAGATGAAAGCCACAAGTGGATATGTCTTCACACTTGGTGGTGGTGTTGTTTCTCGGAAGTCTTGCAAGCGCATAATCTTAACCAGATCAACGATGGAAGCAGAACTCACAAAGATTAGACACATCATGCGTCAAGGTAATGGCTTCGAGAGCTTTTGATGGATTTGCCGGTGTTTGATAAACCAGTCCCGGCTATCCTTATGAACTGTGACAATCAAACAGTGATTGCCAAGGCTAAGAGTTCAAAGGACAACTTGAAATCCACGAAGCACATAAGAAGAAGATTAAAATCTGTCAGAAAATCAAGAAACTCCGGAGTAATAGCGTTGGATTATATCAAGACGGCTAAGAATCTGCAGACCCTTTTACGAAAGGGCTATCATGGATTGTGATAGAAAATGCATCGAGGGAGATGGGTATGAGACCCACGTAAGTTGCCATGGGGGTAACCCTGTTGGAAATATGCCCTAGAGGCAATAATAAAAGCATTATTATTATATTTCCTTGTTCATGATAAGTTTCTTTTATTCATGCTATAACTGTATTATCCGGAAATCGTAATACACGTGTGAATACATAGACCACAATACGTCCCTAGTGAGCCTCTAGTTGACTAGCTCGTTGGTCGACAGATAGTCATGGTTTCACGACTATGGACATCGATGTCATTGACAACGGGATCACGTCATTAGGAGAATGACGTGATGGACAAGACCCAATCCTAAGCATAGCACAAAGATCGTGTAGTTCGCTTTTGCTAGAGCTTTTCCAATGTCAAGTATCTCTTCCTTAGACCGTGAGATCGTGTAACTCTTGGACACCGTGAGGAATGCTTTGGGTGTACCAAACGTCACAACGAATCGGGTGACTATAAAGGTGCATTACAGGTATCTCCGAAAGTGTCTGCGGGTTGACACGGATCGGGACAGGGATTTGTCACTCCGTATGACGGAGAGGTATCACTGGGCCCACTCGGTAATGCATCATCATAATGAGGTCAAAGTGATCAAGTGTCTGGTCACGGGATCATGCATTACGGTATGAGTAAAGTGACTTGCCGGTAACGAGACTATACGAGGTATTGGGATACCGACGATCGTGTCTCGGGCAAGTAACATACCGTCTGACAAAGGGAATAGCATACGGGGTTGCTTGAACCCTCGACATCGTGGTTCATCCAATGACAACATCGAGGAGTTGCAGGGAACCAACATGGGTATCCAGATCCCGCTGTTGGTTATTGACCGAGAGCGCCTCGGTCATGTCTCAAGATGTCTCCCGAACCCGTAGGGTCTACACACTTAAGGTTCAAAGGACGCTTAGGGTTAATAGGAAGACTTGTATGTGATTACCGAATGTTGTTCGAGTCCTGATGAGATCCCGGACGTCACGAGGAGTTCCGGAATGGTCCGGAGGTAAAGATTTATATATGGGAAGTCGCCAAACGGACACCGAAAAGTTTCGGTCATATCGGTATTATGGAGGGTCCACCGAAAGGTTCCGAGGACCACCGGAGGGGCCACCCTTTGGGGGGCCACTTGGCCATGGGAGGTAGCCAGCCCCTAGTGGGCTGGGCGCAACCCCTCCCCTTGGCCCATGCGCCTAGGGTTGAGGGGGAACCCTAAGGGGGGCGCCCCCCTTGCTTGGGGGCAAGCCCCTCCCTTGGCCGCCGCTCTAGATGCATCTAGAGGGGGCCGGCCCCCTCCTCCCTTCCCCTATAAATAGAGAAGTGTTGGGGAGGGCTTCTTGAAATTGTTGTAAGGGATCATCTTATTTACTACCGTCGTTCTAAGTAAACAAGATGTATAAACATAATAAACATCACATGCAATTATATAGTAGTGACATGATATGGCCAATATCATAAAGCTCCATTGATCTCCATCTTCGAGGCTCCATGATCATCTTGTCACCGCATGACACCATGATCTCCATCATCATGATCTCTATCATTGTGCCTCCATGAAGTTGTCAAGCCAACGACTACTTCTACTTCTATGGCTAACGCGTTTAGCAATAAAGTAAAGTAAGTTACATGGCGTTCTTCAATGACACGCAGGTCATACAAAATAAAGACAACTCCTATGGCTCCTACCGGTTGTCATACACATCGACATGCAAGTCGTGATTCCTATTACAAGAACATGATCTCATACATCACAATGTGTCATTCATCATTCATCACAACTTGGCCATATCACATCACATGACAATCGCTGCAAAAACAAGTTAGACGCCCTCTAATTGTTGTTGCATCTTTTACGTGGCTGCAATTGGGTTCTAGCAAGAACGCTTTTCTTACCTCTGAATAACCACAACGTGATCTTGTCAACTTCTATTTACCCTTCATAAGGACCCTTTTCATCGAATCCGCTCCAACTAAAGTGGGAGAGACAGACACCCGCCAGCCACCTTATGCAACTAGTGCATGTTAGTCGGTGGAACCGGTCTCACGTAAGCGTACGTGTAAGGTTGGTCCGGGCCGCTTCATCCCACAATACCGCGGAAGCAAGATAAGACTAGTAGCGGCAAGTAAATTGACAAGATCCACGCCCACAACTAAATTGTGTTCTACTCGTGCAATAGAGAACTACGCATAGACCTAGCTCATGATGCCAGGAAACAATATGTCCTAGAAGGACCGCTAGGTGACGCTCCCGTCCCAGAGAACCAAGACATTATGAATGCTTGGCAGTCTCGTGCTGATGATTACTCCCTCGTTCAGTGCGGCATGCTTTACAGCTTAGAACCGGGGCTCCAAAAGCGTTTTGAGCATCACGGAGCATATGAGATGTTCGAAGAGCTAAAACTGGTTTTCCAAGCTCACGCCCGGGTCGAAAGATATGACATCTCCGACAAGTTTTATAGTTGTAAGATGGAGGAAAATAGTTCTGTCAGTGAGCACATTCTCAAGATGTCTGGGTTGCACAACCGTATGACCCAGCTGAATATTAACCTCCCTGATGAGGCGGTGATTGACAGAATCCTCGATCGCTCCCACCAAGCTACAAGAGCTTTGTGATGAACTACAACATGCGAGGATGGTAAAGACCATTCCTGAAGTGTTCTCTATGCCGAAGTCACCGAGGTTGAAATCAAGAAAGAACATCAAGTGTTGATGGTCAATAAGACCACTAAGTTCAAGAAGGGCAAGGGTAAGAAGAACTTCAAGAAGGACGGCAAGGAGGTTGCCGCGCCCGTAAGCAAGTTGCCGGGAAGAAGTCAAAGAATGGACCCAAGCACGAGACCGAGTGCTTTTATTGCAAGGAGGGGTCATCGAAGCGGAACTGCCCCAAATACTTAGCGGACAAGAAGGCCGGCAACACCAAAGGTATATTTGATATACATGTAATTGATGTGTACTTTACCAAGACTCGTAGTAACTCCCGGGTATTTGATACCGGTGCCGTTGCTCATATTTGTAACTCACAAAGCAGAGCTGCGGAATAAGCGGAGACCGGCAAAGGACGAGGTGACGATGCGCGTCGAATGGTTCCAGAGTCGATGTGATCGCCGTCGCACGCTACCTCTTCATTTACCTACGGGATTAGTTATGAACCTTAATAATTGTTATTTGGTGCCAAGTTTGAGCATGAATATTGTATCTGGATCTCGTTTAATGCGAGATGGCTATTCATTTAAATCCGAGAATAATGGTTGTTCTATTTATATGAGAGATATGTTTTATGGTCATGCTCCGATGGTCAATGGTTTATTCTTAATGAATCTCGGTTTAGTATTACACATGTTTATAGCGTGAATACCAAAAGATGTAAAGTTGATAACGATAGTCCCACATACTTGTGGCAATCGCCGCCTTGGTCACATTGGTGTCAAGCGCATGAAGAAGCTCCATGCCGATGGACTTTTGGAGTCTTTAGATTATGAATCATTTGACACATGCGAACCATGCCTCATGGGCAAGATGACCAAGACTCCGTTCTCCTAACAATGGAGCGAGCAACCAACTTGTCGGAAATCATACATACCGATGTGTGCAGTCCAATGAGCGTTGAGGCTCGCGGAGGATATCGTTATGTTCTCACTCTCACTGATGACTTGAGTAGATATGGGTATGTCTACTTGATGAAACACAAGTCTGAGACCTTTGAAAAGTTCAAGGAATTTTAGAATGAAGTAGAGAATCAACGTGACCGAAAGATAAAATTCTTACGATCGATCGTGGAGGAGAATATTTAAGTCACAATTTGGTACACACTTAAGAAAATGTGGAATCGTTTCACAACTCACGCCGCTGGAACACCTCAACGTAACGGTGTGTCCGAACGTCGTAATCGCACTCTATTGGATATGGTGCGGTCTATGATGTCTCTTACCGATTTACCGCTGTCATTTTGGGGATACGCTCTAGAGACAGCCACATTCACTTTAAATAGGGCACCGTCTAAGTCCGTTGAGACGACACCGTATGAATTATGGTTTGGGAAGAAACCTAAGCTGTCGTTTCTAAAAGTTTGGGGATGCGATGCTTATGTCAAGAAACTTCAACCGAAAAGCTCGAACCCAAGTCGGAAAAATGCGTCTTCATAGGATACCCTAAAGAAACCATTGGCTATACCTTCTACTTAAGATCCGAGGGCAAGATCTTTGTTGCCAAGAACGGATCCTTTACGGAAAAGAGTTTCTCTCGAAAGAAGTAAGTGGGAGGAAAGTAGAACTCGATGAAGTACTACCTCTTGAATAGGAGAGTAGTGCAGCTCAGAAAATGTTCCTGTGATGCCTACACCAACCGAAGAGGAAATTCATGATGATGATCAAGGTACTTCGGATCAAGTTGCTACCGAACTTCAGAGGTCCACTAGGACACGCTCCGCACTGCAGTGGTACGGCAACCCTGTCCCCGGAAATCATGTTGTTAGACAACGGTGAACCTTGAACTATGAAGAAGCGATGGCGGGCCCAGATTCCAACAAATGGCTAGAAGCCATGAAGTCCGAGATAGAATCCATGTATGAAAACAAAGTGTGGACTTTGACCGACTTACCCGATGATCGGCGAGCGATAGAAAACAAATGGATCTTTAAGAAGAAGACGTACGCGGATGGTAATGTCACCATCTATAAAGCTCGACTTGTCGCTAAGGGTTATCGGCAAGTTCAAGGGATTGACTACGATGAGACTTTCTCTCCCGTAGCGAAGCTTAAGTCCGTCCGAATCATGTTAGCAATTGTCGCATACTATGATTATGAGATATGGCAGATGGACGTCAAAACAACGTTCCTTAACGGATATCTTAAGGAAGAGCTTTATATGATGCAGCCGGAAGGTTTTGTCGATCTTAAGAATGCTAACAAAGTATGCAAGCTCCAGCGATCCATTTATGGGTTGGTGCAAGCATCTCGGAGTTGAAACATTCGCTTTGATGAGATGATCAAAGCGTTTAGTTTATGCAGACTTATGGAGAAGCCTGCGTTTACAAGAAAGTGAGTGGGAGCTCAGTAGCATTTCTCATATTATATGTAGATGACATACTTTTGATGGGAAATGATATAGAATTCTTGGACAGCATTAAGGCCTACTTGAATAAGTGTTTTCAATGAAGGACCTTGGAGAAGCTGCTTATATATTAGGCATCAAGATCTATAGGGATAGATCAAGACGCCTCATAGGTCTTTCACAAAGCACATACCTTGATAAGATTTTGAAGAAGTTCAAAATGGATCAGTCCAAGAAGGGGTTCTTGCCTGTGTTGCAAGGTGTGAGATTGAGCTCAGCTCAATGCCCGACCATGGCAAAAGATAAAGAAGAGATGAGTGTCATCCCTATGCCTCAGCCATAGGATCTATTATGTATGCCATGCTGTGTACTAGACCTGATGTAAACCTTGCCGTAAGTTTGGTAGGAAGGTACCAAAGTAATCCCGGCAAGGAACACTGGACAGCGGTCAAGAATATCCTGAAGTACCTGAAAAGGACAAAGGACATGTTTCTCGTTTATGGAGGTGACGAAGAGCTCGCCGTAAAGGGTTACGTCGACGCTAGCTTCGACACAGGTCTCGATGACTCTAAGTCACAAACCGGATACGTGTATATGTTGATGTTGGGGAACGTAGCAGAAATTCAAAATTTTCTACGCATCACCAAGATCTATCTATGGAGAAACTAGCAACGAGGGAAGGAGAGTGCATCTACATACCCTTGTAGATCGCTAAGCGGAAGCGTTCAAGAGAACGGGGTTGAAGGAGTCGTACTGCCGTGATCCAAATCACCGGAGATCCTAGTGCCGAACGGACGACACCTCCGCTGCTCAACACACGTACAACCCGGTGACGCCTCCCATGCCTTGATCCAGCAAGGAGAGAGGGAGAGGTTGAGGAAGACTCCATCCAGCAGCAACACAACGGCATGGTGGTGATGGAGGAGCGTGGCAATCCCGCAGGGCTTCGCCAAGCACCAAGGGAGAGGAGGAGGAGGAGAGGCAGGGCTGCACCAAGAGGGAGAGAACTCATGTGTGTTGGGCAGCCCAATAGGCCTCATATATATAGGGGAAGGGGAGGAGGGTGCGCCCCCTCTAGGGTTCCCACCCCTAGGGGGGGCGGCAGCCCTAGATGGGAAGGGGGAGGCGGCCAAGAGGGGAGGGAGAGGGAGGCGCCCCCTAGATGGGCCTTAGGGCCCATCCGCCTAGGGTTTGCCCCTCCCACTCTCCCATGCGCCTTGGGCCCTTGTGGGGGCACACCAGCCCTCCTAGGGGCTGGTCCCTCCCACACTTGGCCCACGCAACCTTCGGGGCAGGTGGCCCCACTTGGTGGACCCCGGGACCCTCCCGGTGGTCCCAGACATTACCGATAAACCCCAAACTTTTCCGGTGACCAAAACAGGACTTCCCATATATAAATCTTTACCTCCGGACCATTCCGAACTCCTCGTGACGTCCGAGATCTCATCCGGACTCAACAACATTCGGTAACCACATAAAAGCTTCCTTTATAACCCTAGCGCCATCGAACCTTATGTGTAGACCCTACGGGTTCGGGAGACATGTAGACATGACCGAGACGTTCTCCAAATAATAACCAACAGCGGATCTGGATACCCATGTTGGCTCCTACATGTTCCACGATGATCTCATCGGATGAACCACGATGTCAAGGACTCAATCGATCCCGTATACAATTCCCTTTGTCTAGCAAGATTGTACTTGCCCGAGATTCGATCGTCGGTATACCGATACCTTGTTCAATCTCGTTACCGGCAAGTCTCTTTACTCGTTCCGTAACACATCATCCCGTGATCAACCCCTTGGTCACTTTGTGCACATTATGATGATGTCCTACCGAGTGGGCCCAGAGATACCTCTCCGTCACACGGAGTGACAAATCCAGCCTCGATTCGTACAACCCAATGACACTTTCGGAGATACCGTAATGCACCTTTATAGTCACCCGATTACGTTGTGACGCTTGGTACACCCAAAGCATTCCTACGATATCCGGGAGTTGCACAATCTCATGGTCTAAGGAAATGATACTTGACATTAGAAAAGCTTTAGCATACGAACTACGATCTTTGTGCTAGGCTTAGGATTGGGTCTTGTCCATCACATCATTCTCCTAATGATGTGATCCCGTTATCAACGACATCCAATGTCCATGGTCGTGAAACCGTAACCATCTATTGATCAACGAGCTAGTCAACTAGAGGCTTACTAGGGACATGGTGTTGTCTATGTATCCACACATGTATCCTGAAGTTTCCTATCAATACAATTATAGCATGGATAATAGACGATTATCATGAACAAGGAAATATAATAATAACTAATTTATTATTGCCTCTAGGGCATATTTCCAACAGTCTCCCACTTGCACTAGAGTCAATAATCTAGTTCACATCGTCATGTGATTAACATCGATAGGTCACATCGCCATGTGACCAACACCCAAAGAGTTTACTAGTTTCTCAGAACTAGTTCACATCATCATGTGATTTAGACTCAATGAGTTACGAGGTTTGATCATGTTTTGCTTGTGAGAGAGGTTTTAGTCAACGGGTTTTAGTCAACGGTCTCAACCTTTCAGATCCGTGTGCTTTTGCAATTCTCTATGTCATATTGTAAATGTTGCTTCCACGCTCCACTTGGATCTATTCCAAACGGTTGCTCCACTATACGTATCCGGTTTGCTACTCAGAGTCACTCGGATAGGTGTTAAAGCTTGCATCGACGTAACCCTTTACGCCAAACTCTTTATCACCTCCATAATCGAGAAACATGTCCTTATTTACTCCAAGGATAATTTTGACCGCTGTCCAATGATCTATTCCTGGATCATTCTTGTACCCTCGACCGACTCATGGCAAGGCACACTTCGGTGCGCGGTACACAAAGATAGCATACTATAGAGCCTATGTCCGAAGCATAGGGGACGACCTTCGCCCTTTGTCTCTTCTCCGCCATGGTCGAGCTTTTAACTCTTAACTTCATACCTTACAACTCGTGCAAGAACTCCTTCTTTGGACCGATCCATCTTGAACACCTTCAAGATCATGTCATGGTATGTGCTCATTTGAAAGTATTATTAAGCATTTTGATCTATCCTTATAGATCTCGATGCTCAATGTTCAAGTAGCTTAATCTAGGTTTTCTATTGAAAACATCTTTCAAATAACCCTATATGCTTTCCAGAATTCTACATCATTTCGATCATCAATATGTCAACAACATATACTCATCAGAAATTCTATAGTGCTCCCACTCACTTCTTTGGAAATATAAGTTTCTCATAAACTTTGTATAAACCCAAAATCTTTGATCATCTCATCAAAGCGCGCATTCCAACTCCGAGATGCTTACTCCAGTCCTTAGAAGGATCACTGGAGCTCAGATACCTTTTAGCATCCTTAGGATCGACAAAACTTTTCCGATTGTATCACATACAACCTTTCCTTACGCAAACCGGTAAGGAAACTCGCCTTGACATCCATCCGCCAGATTTCATAAATGCAGCTTATGCTAACATGATTCCGACGGACTTAAGCATCGCTACGGATGAGAAAATCTCATCGTAGTCAACTCCTTGAACTTGTGAAAAACTCTTTTCCACAAGTCAAGCTTCATAGACGGTGATATTACCGTCCACATCCGTCTTCTTCTTAAAGATCCATTCATCTCAATGGCTTGCCGATCATCGTGCAAGTCCACCAAAGTCCATGCTTTGTTCTGATACATGGATCCTATCTCGGATTTCATGGCTTCTAACCATTTATCGGAATTTGGGCCCACCATTGCTTCTCCATAGCTCGTAGGTTCATTGTTGTCTAGCAACATGACCTTCAAGACAGGATCACCATACCACTCAAGCAAAGACGCTGGCCCTTGTCGCCCCACGAGGTTTGGTAGTGACTTGATCCAAACTTCATGATTACTGTCATAAGCTTCTACTTCAATTGGTGTAGGTGCCACGGAACAACTTCCTCGTGCCCTGCTACACACTAGTTGAAGTGACGGTTCAATAACCTCATCAAGTCTCCACCATCCTCCCACTCAACTTTTCGAGACGAACTTTTCCTCGAGAAAGGACCCGATTCAAGAAGCAATCCCTATTGCTTCCGGATCTGAATTAGGAGGTATACCCAACTGTTTTGGGTGTACTATGAATATGCATTTGTCCGCTTTGGGTTCGAGCTTATCAACCTGAAACTTTTTCACATAAGCGTCGCGGCCCCAAACCTTTAAGAAATGACAGCTTAGGTTTCTCTAAACCATAGTTCATACGGTGTCATCTCAACGGAGTAACGTGGTGCCCTATTAAAGTGAGTGCGGTTGTCTCTAATGCCTAACCCATGAACGATAGTGGTAATTCGATAAGAGACATCATGGTACGCACCATATCCAATAGGGTGCAACTATGATGTTCGGACACACCATCACACTATGGTGTTCCAGCGGTATTAATTGTGAAACAATTTGCACAATGTCTTAATTGTGTGCCAAAACTTGTAACTCAGATATTCATCTCTATGATCATATCATAGAAATTCTATCCTCTTGTCACGAAGATCTTAAACTTCACTCAAATTACTTGAACCATTCAATAATTCAGATTTGTGTTTCATCAAGTAAATATACTCAACATCTACTCGAATCATCCGTGAAGTCGAACATAACGATATTCATCGCATGCCTCAAAGACTCATTGGACTGCACACATCAAAATGTGTTACTTCTAACAAGTTGCTATCTAGTTCCATCTTATCAAACCGAGGCTTTTCAGGTCATCTTGTCCATGTGGTATGATTTGCATATCTCAAGTGATTCAAAATCAAGTGAGTCTAAACGATCCATCTGCATGGAGTTTCTTCATGCGTATGCACCAATAGACATGGTTCGCATGTCTCAAACTTTTCAAAAACGAGTGAGTCCAAAGATCCATCAACATGGAGCTTCTTCATGCTTTTTACACCAATATGACTTATATGGCAGTGCCACAAGTAAGTGGTACTATCATTACTATCTTATACTTTTGGCATGAAAATGTGTATTACTATGATCGAGATTCAATAAACCATTCCTTTAGGTGCAAGACCATTGAAGGTATTATTCAAATAAATAGAGTAACCATTATTCTCCTTAAATGAATAAATCAGACAAGTATAGACATAATCCAATCATGTCTATGCTCAACGCAAAACACCAAATGACAATAATTCAGGTTTAATACTAATCTTGATGGTAGAGGGAGCGTCACGATGTTTGATCATATCAAACTTGGAAACACTTCCAACACATATCGTCACTCACCTTTAGCTAGTCTCCGCTTATTACTGTAGCTCTTTTATTTCGAGTTACTAACACTTAGCAACCGAACCGGTATCTTAGTACCGGTACTACTAGGAGTACTAGTAAAGTACACATTAACATAATGTATTTCCAATATACTTCTTTCGACCTTGCCAGCCTTCTTATCTACCAAGTATCTAGGGTAATGTCGCCCAGTGGCTGTTCCCCTTATTACGTAAGCACTCGGTCTCGGGTTTGGGTTCAACCTTGGGTTTCTTCACTAGAGCAAAGCTGATTTGCCGCTTCATGAAGTATCCCTTCTTGCCCTTGCCCTTCTTGAAACTAGTGGTTTCACTAACCATCAACAATTGATGCTCCTTCTTGACTTCTACTTTCGTGATGTCAAACAACGCGAATACCTCAAGGATCATCTCTATCCTTGATATGTTATAGTTCATCACGAAGCTCTAGCAGCTTGGTGGCAATGACTTTGGAGAAACATCACTATCTCATCTGGAAGATCAACACCCACTCGATTCAAGTGATTGTTGTGCTCAGACAATCTGAGCACAAGCTCAACGATTGAGCTTTTCTCCCTTAGTTTGCAGGCTAAGAAAATCGTCGGAGGTCTTATACCTCTTGACGTGGGCACGAGCTTGAAATTCCAATTTCAGCCCTCGAAACATCTCATATGTTCCACGACGTTTCGGAAACGTCTTTGGTGCCTCAATTCTAAACCGTTTAACTGAACTATCACGTAGTTATCAAAACGTGTATGTCCGATGTTCGCAACATCCACAAACGACGTTTGGGGTTGAGCATACTGAGCGGTGCATTAAGGACATAAGCTTTCTACTGTCCGCATAATCGCTACTTTCAACTTTCAACTATATTTTCTCTAGGAACATATCTAAACAGTGGAACTAAAGCGCGAGCCATTTACATAATTTGCAAAAGGTCTTTTGACTATGTTCAAGATAATTAAGTTCATCTTATGAACTCCCACTCGAATAGACATCCCTCCGGTCATCTAAATGATTACATGATCCGAGTCAACTAAGCCGTGTCCGATCATCACGTGAGACGGACTAGTCAACATCGGTGAACATCTTCATGTTGATCGTATCTACTATACGACTCATGCTCGACCTTTTCGGTCTCTGTGTTCCCGAGGCCATCTCTGTACATGCTAGGCACGTCAAGTTACCCCCAAGTGTTTTTGCTGTGTAAATCTGTCTTACACCCCTTGTATGTGAACGTAAGAATCCATCACACCCGATCATCACGTGGTGCTTAGAAGCTTATTTAACCGTAGCAACGGTGCACATCAGGGGAGAACACTTCTTGAAATTTAGGTAAGGGATCATCTTATTTACTACCGTCGTTCTAAGTAAACAAGATGCATAAACATAATAAACATCACATGCAATTATATAGTAGTGACATGATATGGCCAATATCATATTGCTCCTTTGATCTCCATCTTCGGGCTCCATGATCATTATTGTCACCGGCATGACACCATGATCTCCATCATCATGATCTCCATCATCGTGTCCCCATGAAGTTGTCTCGCCAACTATTACTTCTACTACTATGGCTACCGGTTAGCAATAAAGTAAAGTAATTACATGGCGTTGTTTAATGACACGCAGTCATATAATAAATAAAGACAACTCCTATATTCTCGCCGTTGTCATACTCATCGACATGCAAGTCGTGAATCCTATTACAAGAACATGATCAATCTCATACATCACATATCATTCATCACATTCTTCTTGGCCATATCACATCACATAGCATACCCTACAAAAACAAGTTAGACGCCCTCTAATTGTTGTTGCATGTTTTACGTGGCTGCTATGGGTTTCTAGCAAGAACGCTTTCTTACCTACGCAAAACCACAACGTGATATGCCAATTGCTATTTACCCTTCATAAGGACCCTTTTCATCAAATCCGTTCGACTAAAGTGGAGAGATCGGCACCCGCTAGCCACCTTATGCACCAAGTGCATGTCATCGGTGGAACACATCTCACGAAGAGTACGTGTAAGGTCGGTCCGGGCCGCTTCATCCCACAATACCGTCAAAACAAGATTGGACTAGTAACGGTAAGCACATTGAACAAAATCAACGCCCACAACTACTTTGTGTTCTACTCTGCAAAGAATCTACATAATAGACCTAGCTCATGATGCCACTTTGTTGGGGAACGAGCGTAAATTCAAAATTTTCACGCATCACCAAGATCTATCTATGGAGAAACTAGCAACGAGGGAAGGAGAGTGCATCTACATACCCTTGTAGATCGCTAAGCGGAAGCGCTCAAGAGAACGGGGTTGAAGGAGTCAGACTTGCCGTGATCCAAATCACCGGAGATCCTAGTGCCGAACGGACGGCACCTCCGCTGCTCAACACACGTGACAGCCGGTGACGTCTCCCATGCCTTGATCCAGCAAGGAGAGAGGGAGAGGTTGAGGAAGACTCCATCCAGCAGCAGCACAACGGCATGGTGGTGATGGAGGAGCGTGGCAATCCCAAGCAGGCTTCGCCAAGCACCAAGGGAGAGGAGGAGGAGGAGAGTGGCTGCACCAAGAGGAGAGAACTCATGTGTGTTGGGCAGCCCAATAGGCCTCATATATATAGGGAAGGGAGGAGGGAGGCGCCTCCAGGGTTCCCACCCCTAGGGGGGCGGCAGCCCTAGATGGGAAGGGGAGGCGGCCAAGAGGGGAGGGAGAGGGAGGCGCCTCAGATGGGCCTTAGGGCCCATCTCGCCTAGGGTTTGCCCTCCCACTCTCCCATGCGCCTTGGGCCCCTTGTGGGGCGCACCAGCCCTCCTAGGGGCTGGTCCCTCCCACACTTGGCCCACGCAACCTTCTCGGGCAGGTGGCCCCACTTGGTGGACCTCGACCCTCCGGTGGTCCCAAGACATTACCGATATCGCCCGAAACTTTTCCGGTGACCAAAACAGGACTTCCCAGATATAAATCTTTACCTCCGGACCATTCCGGAACTCCTCGTGACGTCCGAGATCACATCCGGGACTCCGAACAACATTCGGTAACCACATACAAGCTTCCTTTATAACCCTAGCGTCATCGAACCTTAAGTGTGTAGACCCTACGGGTTCGGGAGACATGTAGACATGACCGAGACGTTCTCCGGTCAATAACCAACAGCGGGATCTGGATACCCATGTTGGCTCCCACATGTTCCACGATGATCTCATCGGATGAACCACGATGTCAAGGACTCAATCGATCCCGTATACAATTCCCTTTGTCTAGCGGTATTGTACTTGCCCGAGATTCGATCGTAGATACCGATACCTTGTTCAATCTCGTTACGGCAAGTCTCTTTACTCGCTCCGTAACACATCATCCCGTGATCAACCCCTTGGTCACTTTATGCACATTATGATGATGTCCTACCGAGTGGGCCCAGAGATACCTCTCCGTCACACGGAGTGACAAATCCCAGCCTCGATTCGTACAACCCAACAGACACTTTCGGAGATACCGTAATGCACCTTTATAGTCACCCAGCTTACGTTGTGACGCTTTGGTACACCCAAAGCATTCCTACGATATCCGGAGTTGCACAATCTCATGGTCTAAGGAAATGATACTTGACATTAGAAAAGCTTTAGCATACTAACTACGATCTTTGTGCTAGGCTTAGGATTGGGTCTTGTCCATCACATCATTCTGCTAATGATGTGATCCCGTTATCAACGACATCCAATGTCCATGGTCGTGAAACTGTAACCATCTATTGATCAACGAGCTAGTCAACTAGAGGCTTACTAGGGACATGGTGTTGTCTATGTATCCACACATGTATCTGAGTTTCCTATCAATACAATTATAGCATGGATAATAGACGATTATCATGAACAAGGAAATATAATAATAACTAATTTATTATTGCCTCTAGGGCATATTTCCAACAGTTGAATGGTGGAGCAGTAAGCTGGTGCAGCTGCAAGCAAAGCGTCGTGGTGGGATCTACATGTGAAGCGGAATACATGGCAGCCTCGGAGGCAGCGCATGAAGCAATTTGGGTGAAGGAGTTCATCACCGACCTAGGAGTCATACCCAATGCGTCGGGGCCGATCAAACTCTTCTCGTGACAACACCGGAGCTATTGCCCTTGCCAAGGAGCCTGTGTTTCACAAGAAGACCAGCACATCAAGCGTTGCCGCTTCAACTCCATCCGTGAAAATGTTCAAGATGGAGACATAGAAATTTGTAAAGTGCACACGGATCTGAATGCCGCAGATCCGCTGACTAAACCTCTCATGGGCAAAACATGATCAACACCAAAACTCTATGGGTGTTCGATTCATCACAATGTAAACTAGATTATTGACTCTAGTGCAAGTGGGAGACTGTTGGAAATATGCCCTAGAGGCAATAATAAAAGCATTATTATTATATTTCCTTGTTCATGATAATTGTCTTTTATTCATGCTATAAATCGTATTATCCGGAAATCGTAATACACGTGTGAATACATAGACCACAATACGTCCCTAGTGAGCCTCTAGTTGACTAGCTCGTTGGTCGACAGATAGTCATGGTTTCCTCGACTATGGACATCGATGTCATTGACAACGGGATCACGTCATTAGGAGAATGACGTGATGGACAAGACCCAATCCTAAGCATATCACAAAGATCGTGTAGTTCGTTTTGCTAGAGCTTTTCCAATGTCAAGTATCTCTTCCTTAGACCGTGAGATCGTGTAACTCCCGGATACCGTAGGAATGCTTTGGGTGTACCAAACGTCACAACGTAATCGGGGTGACTATAAAGGTGCATTACAGGTATCTCTCGAAAGTGTCTGGGTTGACACGGATCGAGACAGTGGATTTGTCACTCCGTATGACGGAGAGGTATCATCGGCCCACTCGGTAATGCATCATCATAATGAGCTCAAAGTGATCAAGTGTCCGGTCACGGGATCATGCATTACGGTATGAGTAAAGTGACTTGCGATAACGAGACTAAACGAGGTATTGGGATACCGACGATCGAGTCTCGGCAAGTAACATACCGTCTCGACAAAGGGAATAGCATACGGGGTTGCTTGAACCCTCGACATCGTGGGTTCATCCGATGACAACATCGAGGAGCGTGTGGGAACCAACATGGGTATCCAGATCCCGCTGTTGGTTATTGACGGAGAGCGCCTCGGTCATGTCTCAGATGTCTCCCGAACCCGTAGGGTCTACACACTTAAGGTTCGGTGACGCTTAGGTTAATAGGAAGACTTGTATGTGATTACCGAATGTTGTTCGAGTCCGGATGAGATCCCGGACGTCACGAGGAGTTCCTAATGGTCCGGAGGTAAAGATTTATATATGGGAAGTCGTCAAACGGACACCTAAAAAGTTTCGGGTCATATCGGAGATTATGGAGGGTCCACCGAAAGGTTCCGGAGGACCACCGGGAGGCCACCTTTGGGGGGCCACTTGGGCTGCGTGGGAGGCAGCCAGCCCCTAGTGGGCTGGGCGCAACCTCCCTGGCCCATGCGCCTAGGGTTGAGGGAACCCTAAGGGGCGCCTGCTTGGGGGCAAGCCCTCCCTCGCCGCCGCCTCTAGATGCATCTAGAGGGGCCGCCCTCCTCCCTTCCCCTATAAATAGAGGGGTGAGGGAGGCTGCAAACACCATTGAAGGCGCAGCCCCTCCCTCCCAACACCTCTCCTCCTCCGCATAAGCTTGGCGAAGCCTCACGGGAGAACAGTCACTCCATCTCGCATCATGCCGTCGCCGCCATTGGAGTTGTCTTCCTCAACCTCTCCTTCTTCCTTGCCGGATCAAGACGAAGGAGATGCCGCCGTTCCGCACGTGTGTTGAACGCGGAGGTGTCAGTCTGCTCAAAGACTTGGTCATCGGTGACCGGAATCACGTTAAGAACGTCTTCATCATCACCACTCCCTCGAACGCTTCCGTACTCGATCTACAAGTGGTATGTAGATGCAAACTCTCTCTCTTGACTCGTTGCTTAGTAGAACTCATAGATGGATCTTGGTGAAACCGTAGGAAAAATTTTAATTTTCTACAACGTTCCCCAACAAACCCAACCTATGTGATCGGAGATCCTGTGAATTAGGACCTGGGAAAACAATCCAGCGGTCAACTGAGGAGAGTACCCTTAATTAACCCACTCCGTTGGACATGCAATAATACTCTCAATTCTGTAAGGCAGTCGATTTTTGTCTTAATGTGTTCCAAAGCTTATGTAAGCAAGATGCTAACCTACAAAGCATTCTTTGGAGGAACACACCTATGTGAGCCCGACCGGGTCACAGCCTATGAGATTGGGTGATCTCTAGGAAGCTCATGAGAAGGTACGGAGTATGACTAATAAGCTCCCCTGGGGGTTTAGCCTTCTACAGCCATCAGACGTCGACAATAGGCGAAACTTCTACACGTAAACCCGACAATTCAAGGCATAGTCCATTGTTGATTGTGAAGAAGTCTAATCCTATTGCTCTAGGTGGAAGTTCAACTTAACCTGCTCTCCATCGAAAATTCGGTATATCAAACATTGTTTGGAACAGTTGACAAACTTATGTGCCTCGAGATCTGGTGGGGGATTGATGGATTATGGATAGGCTTAGGCTCATATAAGACAATAATCCCTGATTAATCTCTAAGGCCCATGCATGTGTACAAAGAAATGGTGGGAAGTGTGGGATGTTTAGTCCCATATCACTACAAAGAAGAAGAGTGAGACCTCTTTATAAGGGCTGCTCTACCAGTTGCAATTGGGAGCTTGGGGGGGGCAGAAGTTGGGGGAGACTGAAATTTTTCGGGGAGAACAGAGAAGAACGAGGGTTTGCAGTTCTACACTATATACTATATGTCGTTTCTGAAGCTATATGGTGCAGGGGCATTTTGGGAAAGCAGGAAAATAAGAGGGGATGGAAAACGTAATTCATCTTTTCGACCCAAAAATGCAGCAAATATCCAAACACTTTATGCAAATTCGATTTTGGGCACTGCTTGATGCACATTCAAAACCATGCTATGATCGGCTTATTGGTTCCTCCATTTCCTATTCCCAAAGTGAAAGTTATATACAATATACATGCATCCACTGGCGACCACTGGCTAAAACCTCAAGTTCGTTCAAACTACCATGTTCGTGTATATATCATCGTGGCCACCACAGCTCTGCCACCGAGGAAGTGGTGAGCTTTCCGCCGGCTGCCGGCAATGGCGAAGCACCGGACGATGTGACGGTTGTTATGAACAAGGGGACCCTGTCTCGCTGTTCTTGGTCGTCTGAGGTGAAGAGGTGGTGGCCTCTTCAGGTTCAGTTCTGTCTTTCGACGTCGACGCGGACGGCTCCGTCGGAGTTTTCAGTGAGAGCGAGCTGCCACTGCTGGCCTTCTGCTGCTCCTCCAGTATCCTTTGCAAGTACTTCGCGTGTTCTTCTATGCGTAGCTGCAACTGCCTTTGCACCTGGCCAAGATTAAGCATGCAGACTGTCAGAAAATCGACAGACTCCAGACAATTTTCTAATATGAACTTCAGAAGTATGTCTGAATTCTGACACATATGACAACAGTGAACTGCATTTCAGAGTTTCAGACTACCTCTAGCTGCTCATGGAGCTGTTTCTGAACCTCCATTTGCATCCGTAGAGCTTCTGCCAAGTTCCTAATAAAACGAGAAGGGAAGAGATGTAAATTTCTAAGGTCATGGTGTTTGCTAAGCATGCACTCCGGTGTAATAATTAAGAGAGCTTACTTGTTTTTGAACGGATCACTTCCACTGCTACCTGGTTGTACTTTCTTAACGTCCGAGGAAGCCTTCTTTTCTGCAGACAACAGTATGCATCAAAATTCAGAATCGCAAAAAGCGCCGATACCGAATACTTGTGAGCAATATTTATCTTCTGTAGTTTGTTTACCGTCTTTGATCTCTGGGATATACTTTGCGTGTCGGTACTTCTGTACAACAAAGACAGGCAAACTATGAGTAACAATGAAAAGAAGAAGAGATGTTTGATTTCATTTTCAGTGAAGTAGGGAAATAGCCCTGAAGTAGTACCTGCAAATGACTCTTTACATGATAGATGGTCAGGCCTTCCACTTTCATAAGCTTCAGAACGCCCTTGGGAGTTGCTTCTGTAATAAGAGATGTTGAAGTGAACTGGAGTATTTAGAGTGGAAAACAGAAAATTAAAAATACTTTTGGGAAATGAAAGCAGAGCAGCCATCTTACTGTCAGGTCCTTCGAGCTTGTTCACGGCCTCTACAAAACGCTCGTGGAGCTCCAGTGTCCACCTCAATCTTGACTTGTTAGCTGCTGCAGATCCAGAAGATGACCGCGATGAGCTAAGCGGCAGTTTAGCCGGAGACCCTGGATTCTGCAGACTCTGATTGGAGCAGGATGACACTGGAAGCGACGACATTTGAGGCGGCGGCGTGTCGTATATGTCCTGAACAACAACATATCAGATGAAGAAGAATACTAGGAGTGAGTTTCAGACATGCTGCAAAAGTTCAGTGGAGAGCTTTTTACCCTCACACTGCAGTAAACAAAAATGCACCAAATGGCAATGGACTCACATCTAATTGGGGGCTCTCCTCATTATCGGTGATGGCGATTCCTAGCTGCTCAGACAAGAACTGGAACTCCATCTGCTCGGCCTCGGCGAAAGCAAACGCTTGGTTTTCACCATGGAAGCTGCCATCAGAAGCATCTCCAGCAGAAAGATTGAGGAAGTCCTTTATGTCGTCTGTCTGTTCAGCTTCGTCATGAGCATTGCCTGTGTCACCACTGAGCTGCAGGGAGGAGGTTGACGACTGCCCTGGGAGAGCCTGCTGCTCATACTTAGGAGGGTGAGGCAGGAAAGGCAGAGCACCCATTCGCCGGCACGGCGCCGAGTTTGTCGAAGATGACGAGAATAAACTTGTGCAGAACGTTGAAGAGTTTGAGGCCATGGGGTCTGAAAAATTGGGATGCGAGACATGAGACAATGGACTTTCAGGATCAGGCTCAGGGCTTCTTCTCTGAAGGTTAAATGGCAGGCTGCTTCTTCCCAGGCTCGACGTTCGGATCAGCTCGGTCTTGATGTCTGATGACTGACTGGTGGATGACAGATTATCATCCAGCAGCTTATGAACTGAGGACTGTGTGGATCCACAAGCATAAGAATGCGCTGTTTTGTCCGGCGCAGCGATTGGCTTCACGGCAACAACACCATGGGAGCTCATGCTGGTTCAGTTGATTAGTGACCTGATCATACACTGCTGAACACACAAAAATTGATGCCTGTTAATACTTATCCAACCAAACAGTTCATTCAGAATATAAATACACTTCAGAAAATGTATATACTGAAGCTTCTCGCAAAGAAATTTGTGTACATGCAGAAGGAGCTTGTTTATGACCACAGAATCCATTTTATGCTTGAGCTACCATTAATTCACACAATGTCATAACTTCTGGCTAAGTGACATAGTGTGTGATGTGGCAACAGGATTGGATCTGAATTAGTGGTGATTAGCACCGCTGCCGCACACAGCACAGGCGCCAAATTCAGAGCATTAGAGGTCAAGAGAAGAAAAAAACAATAGCAGGCAGTTCGACATGATTTAAAGACAAATTGCTGTTGTTTACCACAGCTCGTGAAAAATCCTGTCAAAGCACAGGAAATGAGAGAGGATAAACGGGAACAAAAATCTGAAAGAGGACAAACAGGCACATCGACCGGAAATGGGAAAAACAAAAGGCAAACCAAATCAGGAAGCGAGCTTTATTCCCCCTTTTCAAATCACATATTCCAGCACTAACCAACAGAAAAGCTCAACCGAAAAAACCATTAGAAGAATGGTTAAATCTGGCCAGAACAACACAAAGAACCATGGCTCCTAGGAGTAGATTGGAGCCGAGGAACCAGGGAGATAAAATGCATGACGGATCTGTGTAACATCGGGCGGCCTCACCTGGAAAGCCAGAGAAGAAGATGGGCAGTAGGACGAGGAGATTCAGAATCTGCGAGATGGGTTGTACTGCTAATCTGCCTATCTCTAGCTCTCCTCCCTTCTCTTCTCTTATCCAACAGCAGCTCCCTCCTCCCTAGAGAGAGAGAGAGAGAGAGAGAGAGAGAGAGTCAGAGAGGCCTAAGAAAAAGTCCTACTATCTCTCTCCCTGCAAATCATTGGTGCTTGGTGACCATACTGCACCTTTTCTTGTACTACTCCAACTCTATTCTGGTTGGCTGCTTTGCTTCGGTCTCTCAGATGCCCTGTTTAAATTTCCAGATTGCCTGTGAGTAAATGTGTAGCCTTTCTTAACCTATTTTTGTATATGTGTTTTGATTATTCATGATTTTCTGACGATGTTAGCTAGTAAAATACGCTCCCTGACAGCGCATTATTTTTCTTTTTTTAGCCTTTGGGAAGTTGGGAGCAGGGCTGCATCAGAGGCCAGTTCTTACCACAAAACGCCAGCAACATTTCTGGTATTCTTCTCCCGGGTGGTGCGCAAACCAGGCCATTTTTGGCTTGGGTTTGGTGTGTGTCAATATGACCATGTCTGTCAGAATGCTAGCACTCCCTCCTATCCATATTAATTGAACTGATTTAGTACAAAGTTTGAGCAGCATTTTCCCCTAATCATATGTGCTGCTATCATGAAATAATGTTCGGCAACATGCTGTTATAAAACATTGGTAATCGGTGAGTGCAACCAATTATAATTTATAATAGAAAAATGGGAGATTGTTAAGAGTAAAAGGCATCGCATATTGTCCAGAGTAAGATGGATGAAGCAAGCGACCATGACTTCAAATTAAACTAGTCCCGGTAGTGTGTCTGACATAAGCACAGGGCTAATCAAACCAACGACAATAGAAAAAGTGTGAGATGCATGGAATCTGGGGCAACCTCTGATGCAATCGAGAGGGCAAGCGACATTGGCCACCGAGGAATCGGATTATATTATCAAAACAAACACAACGAGTGCTCCGGAAGAATCATGGTTAGCAGCTCGGCCCGGCGGGGCCCGGCTGTCATGCTCAGGCCAGGGCTGAAAAAAATGATGGAACAAGAGGATGGTGTGTGAGTGCAAAGTCTGGCCCAAAAACGATGGCGATTTTGTTTAGTTTCATTCAGTGGTTAGTGCGACACATCTTGGAAAATACTTAAGAGTGGATAAGCGGGGCCAATCGGTGTTAGTTAAGGAGTATATTAAGTGGCAAGTGGCAACTACTAGGTTTGTGTAGTGTAGGTCTAGGATGATCCCGAGGTGCTTGGTGAGGGAAGCAAAGCGGACAAATCAAGCTAAACATGTAGTCAAAATCCCATCATTTTTGTCTGTATGAGAAAATGGGAATGCTAATTGATCTTATAATTAGTAACTGCAACTTGTGTGAGCTCTGCCGTGACTGTGACTCTGTGAGTGTGGTCTTGTTGGATCAATAATTGTAACGTGGTCAAGTGGCCACTCAAAACAAACAGAGGGGCCTAATTAGTTAATACTCCCTCGGTATCAAAATGTAAGACGACGGTTTTCATAGAGAAAGCACATACATATTTTGATAAATAAAATAGACCTATATATACTTTTTGTTGGACAATAAGCTGGTTTTGATTTTAACTTCCCTTTTTCAAATCTTGGGTCCCATCTTAGAGACCAACTCATGGACCGCTTGCAAAGAACAAACCCTAATCTAATTAATCACCATCGATTGATGGTGGTGTGGGTGCTCCAATGATCACTCCATTTTGAATGGATTTGTCTGCACCGTACTGTGCACCCACTTGCAAGAGCAGAAAATATGAGAAAGCATGGTGTCCTAGGCAACCACTTCATTAATTTAGCGGCTCGTCCTTGTAACCACAGCTAGAATTGGCCGATGCAGATCCACAAACGACAAGAGGTTGTAGTGAATTTACGTCACTGCCCATTATTTTTAATCAAAAGAAAGACCAAGCTGGGTTTTCTTTTCTTTCGGACTGTGGTCGACCTAGAACGAGTACGATATCTCGCCCTGGTAAACCTTGCATACACATGCTCATGTTTTTCTTAACGGAGTGTTTCTGTTAAGTTGGAGTATCTGAAGGTTGTTGTCTAGGAATGTACTCCCTCCATCCCACATTACTTGCTTTAGATTTGTCAAGATACGGACATATCCGTATCTAGATATGTTTTGAGTGTTAAATACGTCTGTTTGTAAACAAATTTAAAAAACGGCACATGAATCTTCCTAGCCCTGCAGGCTCTTTTGTGCACTGCACGCACGACGACACAGCCTAGAGCCCTAGCTCGTTCACCGGTACAGAATAGAACGAGCTAGGGCTCTAGGCTGTGTCGTCGTGCGTGCAGTGAAAAAAAGGCGTACGACTTTCTACCTGAGATGATGCCCGGCGGCTCGATCGCTTGGGTGGAAGAAATCCGTCTCGGATATGAAAGGGACAAGAAGATGCGCGCGCGCATTCTTTTTTTCGCTGCTGCGTGCAATGGCGTTTTGATCCGTCCCTTTTGTTTCGACTATTCTGCTCAGCTTGCCTTTCCTTTGAAAAGACTCGCCATCGCCATGAATGTAGTAGCCGCAACTTGCTTACAGAAGTGTGTTAAAAAAATAACTTGCTTACAAAAGTATGATCGTTCAGTAACTTTTGTTCATCATCTTAATGTTCAATAACTCATTTTATGACGTTTTAATATCGAAACTCACAAGGACAAATCTCCACCCAACGTGTGACTTTTTTATTCATAGTTTTCCAGAGCATGCAAGACGGGATTTCTTGCTATGTTTCAGAAGAGGAGATCATACATGCAGAATTGCCTTGCCGTAGTACAAGCACACAGTCTACAGATCTTAACCACTGCCTACTAGAGTATTTTTGTCATCTGGCGAGAGGTGAACGCATCTATCGCTATACTACTTCCTCCGTCTGGAAATACTTGTCAAAAAAATGGATAAAAATGGATGTATCTAGAACAAAAATATGTCTAGATACATTTATTCCTTCGACGAGTATTTTTGATCGGATGGAGTATTATCGCTGTCTTCTCCTCCTCTCGACGTCAGGCCTTTTCGGTGTCAGTCTCCGCCCTCTGGACAGCCCGGGAGCGGATGGAATATGCGGCGGCATAAAAAGAGCATACGCGCGCAGTTCACGTCGAGATCTGAGACAGTCGCGGTGGCTGTCGTCTCCGATCGATCTGGCGTAGGGCCGGGGGAGGAAAGAATCGAATCTGTTTGCGTCCATAATGTGGGTGCCCATCACATTTCGTCATGAAAACCCGGTAAAAAACAAGTACGCACGTACTGTGTTTGGGTCGATTGTATCGTGTCCGATGCCGCTGACATGGCCGCCGCTCAGCCACCAGCTGCGAATCAACCTGGTTCAGGTGCGTCTAGGGCTAGATCTCGACCGTGGCAATTCTCAGCCAACACGCTATGTACTAGTACTACTCCCTTCGTTTTAAAATATAAGTCTTTCTGAAGATTCCACCAAGTGACTACATACGGAGTAAAATGAGTGAATCTACACTTTAAAATATGTCCATATACATTCGTATGTTGTATTTCATTTAAAATGTTTAAAAAGACTTATATTTAGAAACGGAGAGAGTACATGATTGGCGGTAAAACGCATGGAGTTTCCCGATATATTCCTACAATGTTTGTGCTGCATTTCCAGCCTGCTGCCTGTAAGACCGCTCCACGCAAGGTCTGGCGATGAACGAACCCAAAGCACCATTTGGCTGCTGTGAGGGCCAGCCACATTGTTTTTGCCAAACTGCTACGGAATCTCTAAGCCTCCACCGCTGATTTTTCATGTACTCGATATTATGAAATTCGTGAATTGGACGCCGGGTGGAGAGGGTATATCCAGCAGCATCCACGCCCCCAATCATACGATTTCTACGGTCCTCCCGCGCGCTCGGCCATTGCACCATTGCATAATTTGTAGGGTCCACGGAGGCCCCCGGAGGGTGGGCCTGGCAGGCCCATCCAAACCAACCGAGCAGAGCGCGGGTCGCTTTCCCCCAAAAGCGAGGCCGCGGAACTGGAGCACTCGGCGACAAGATCCCTACCGGTGGGCGGGCCACCGGCGGCAATTGCCAGCCGCTGCGCGCAGGCGTCTCTGTCCGCCCAAAGACAAAGCGCACAGCCCGACCGAGTCATTCAAGGCCCCTGGCCGCTCCGAAGCGTTGGCCGCCTTTGCTCCTCTCCGATGCTGCTAGCCAAATGAAAACAAGAGAGGGAGAAAAGGCCAAGGCCGCGTGCGACTCCGCGGCTCGTCCCGTTGCCTTGCCCCCCTGGCCATGGTGCTCGCCTCGCCCGTAGCGACGGCAGTCGGAGTCACCGCTCACCACGGCACCGCCGCAGACAGAGGAGGAGGAGGAGGAGGAGGGGCCCTCGATCACGTGGGGAGGCCGGGAGGGGCGTCAGCGTACGGAGCCACGGAGTGCTACAGGCGCAACGCAACAACAGAGCTAGTTCGTCGGGCCGCGGCTCGCAGCGATGGCCCCCGCCGCGACGGCGACGGGCCGGGCGACGCCAGCCGGTCGTTGTCCGCCGGGCCCCGCTGCTCGGTGCGCCCCCGCCGCTGCTCTGCTCTGCCGTGTGCTGACCACGACGCGGGAGGCGGGGAAATAAACTACGGCGACGTGTTTTTGGTGCGTCTGCGCCGGGTGGTGTGGTGCTAGCTGATGGTGCTGAGTGATCAGCGACCAACTTGCCATTTCTTTACGGGTTTGCTTACTGCTGCCTGATTCCTTCCTCCCACTGTCCCTGGAGCAGTGGGCATGATGCATGTAGTGCGGCCAAAAAGCATCTCTCATCGTCCATGTAATTATCATCACGATGATATTTTGGGCCCTTCGTCCGATCCTGGTTATGCCTACACTATCAAATATGCATATGCGTTGCAACGGGAAACAAAAAATTATGGCTAATCAAATAAGTATGACTCAATATTCTGATATATGAGTGTACTCTATTTTAACACAGTGGCTCACCATAATCTCGAATGTTATCAGTTCCGTACGTAGACCAAATAATACAATACAAGCAAAAGTTCCTAGATTCATGAAGATATAGAACAGCATATAAGTTACTAAGCGATGGCCGTGGAAAGCTTAAACCCAAGTCCTACAGTGATGGATATAAGCGCAATTGAAATTCCTGGGGAGTTATACATTTGTGTATCGATAAGATCGTTCACAATTTCTTGAAGCTCGATCCCCCCAAGATGAACCATATAGCCAAGAAAAACCATGAACCAGAATAGAAGAGCTTGCCCCACCCATGAGTAAATATTTCATAGTAGCCTCATTAGACCGTAGATCTCTCTTGGTATATCCAGACAATAGGTAGGAACATAAACTGAAACATTCTGGAGCTACAAAGATTAGCCATTTTCAAGACCAGCCTACCTATTGTCGCCAGCCTACCATTAATTCAATGTATTAGGATTTTTTTTTCCCTAATAAAGATCTCAGGGCAAAACGGCCCTGAGATCCAGGACTGGTAAAACATGGGTGCCCAATTTGCTTTTCCGTGCTCCGCCTTAGTGCCCTTATGAAGGCAGCGGGGAGTCCTTAGCCTTTGAACCAAACTCTAGGGAACGCTCAATTGCCTGACTTCTCAACTGCAATGGTGAACTTCGGTGACATACACCAAAATGGATTGCATCTATTGTTCCAAACAAGGCTGATATTAGCATAAAAGCCCTTCCATGCAATTTCTTGCTTCGCTCTCTAAGACGAAAGTCTTAGGATAGTCAATGGTAACCAGAAGATCTATGGTTTTTGAGAGAAGGTAATTGGAAAAATGATTCATTCTGTTGCTTTCTTTCAGATATCTATTCAATAAGATGATCTGACGTTACCTGAAAACTAGATTCATGAAGAAGCCCAAAAAGTGTCGGGCTTAGTGCAACCCAGTTCCTAGCCAGTGTGGGGTTCTGCCATGGATATTCGGTCCACTCCAAAATTCCTTTCATTTTTCAAACGTAACTCGATTGACTCAATTCACAAACGGCAAGGAAGTCAAAAGTGACGCTTATAGGTCGTACGACAATTGCTTCTCTTCTGGGACTACATACATCTTTTCTTTAACAACTACTGAGGGAGTCCTGGATTAGGGGGTGTTCGGATAACCGAACTATAACCTTTGGCCGGACTCCTGGACTATGAAGATACAAGATTGAAGACTTTGTCCCGTGTCCGGAAGGGACTTTCCTTGGCATGGAAGGCAAGCTTGGCAATCCGGATATGTAGATCTCCTCCGATTGTAACCGACTCTGTGTAACCCTAGCCCTCTCCGGTGTCTATATAAACCGGAGGGTTTTAGTCCGAGGATCTAACAACAATCATACCATAGGCTAGCTTCTAGGGTTTAGCCTCTCTAATCTCGTGGTAGATCTACTCTTGTACTACCCATATCATCAATATTAATCAAGCGTGAGTAGGGTTTTACCTCCATCGAGAGGGCCCGAACATGGGTAAAAACATCGTGTCCCTTGTCTCCTGTTACCATCCGCCTAGACGCACGATTCGGGACCCCTACCGAGATCCGCGGTTTTGACACCGACATTGGTGCTTTCATTGAGAATTCCGCTGTGCCGTCGCCATCAGGAAGGATGCCTCATCCCGTCTTTAAAGACGGCTCTGTTGCTAAAGGAGCTTTGGCTATCGGCCAAACTCTCCGGCTAGGCGGTTTTCTTATGACCGCCTGTTCGGCCGCCGCGCCGATGATGACTTCTCGGGTCATCAAAAGCAATCTTCACGTCAACTCGGAACTCGCCGAAAGTTAGATCCGATGGAGCTCTCTTCTTTAAACGAGCTCTTGGATCGCATCGCCGCCCTGGGAGTCGCTACAGACTACGATCAAATTGGGCCTAAACCCGATCTGAGAAAGATTAACTCTCCCCAGGTCACCCATCACGTTGATGTGGTGAAGGAACAATGCGGCGACCCTTCATCTATCTTAAGGACTAACTATGTCCGGATCCCCGATCTCTCCAAGCCGGATACCGCGGAGGGAAGGACGACACTCAAGACCTGAACTTAGAATCAGTAACGGGCTAGATTCATTGGACAACATCCAAGAATCCAAGCTGCCGAAGTTCGGAAACTCCTTGGCCCTTGAGCCTCAGATTGGGTGGGGTCTCGGATCTAACTCCACCCACCCACCAACATAGGCGATCTATCCAAAATTAGGCAAGAGCCCGAGGAAACAAAGACATCATTCTTGGGCGATTCCTCCGGTTATGAACAAGATAAAGGACTGTCGTGAGGAAGACGCAATTTCATTCTTCCGCAATAATTGCACGGACAAGGAAATCCTCAACGCCATAGGTCACCGTGGAAATTACACGCTTTCTTGACTTGGCGTTCATAGTACGAAAATCTTGTGCGATGGAAAGCGCCTGAAAACCAAGTAAGATTTTGGGACAATCCGCCCGAATACAAACCCAAGTCCGAAATAAAAGGGTGCATTATCGCCAATCACCCCGGGTTAAACAAGAAAAAACAAAAAACCCCTACGGGGCATGGAACCGTACTGGAGGGATGGCTCAACGGACCCTGTAAAATTCATAGTACAGAGGGCCCCACACCAACTCATAGCCTTAGAGCATGTTGGATACTCCCGCAGGTGGCCAAAAGCAGCGAGGAGCTTCTAACCTCAGCATCCACAGAGCACCAGCACAAGGATACCAGTACGGTATTAACAGTCTTCGAGACTTTCGCATAAAACAATATGCGAAAACGAACACTCCGCAGCCTTGCCGAAGTCTACCAAGTAGCAACAATAAACCCATGGAGTGACACGACCATTACCTTTAATGCCGTTGATTTAACCTAAATTTGAACAGCCCGATCACCAAGAAGCATTGGTCCTCGGTCCAATAGTGGACGGCTTTCGCCTTACCAAGGTACTCATGGACGGTGGCATGGATTGAACCTCATTTATGAGGAAACCCTTGAAAAATGGAAATAGACTAGAGCCGCATTGAGCGAAGCGGCACAACCTTTAGAGGAATAATCCCGATCGGGAAGCGTCTTTGCAGGAAAAATCACTGCTGGATGTGGTGTTCGCACGCCGGATAATTACATGTCCGAGGAGGTCAGTTCCAAGTGGCCCTGCTCAGCAGCGGATACCACGCTCTATTAGGGCGAGAGGCATTCACAATTTTCAAGCTATACCCCATTACGGGTACATGAAGCTCAAAATGCCCGCCCAACAAAATCATCACTCTTGCTAGCGACCTGCATATAGCACTCACCGAAAATAAGACAGCCGCACTAGCCCTTGAGGCACTATCCAAGCCCTAGCGGCCGAGGAACTGATCGCTACTGTGCTCCACGGTGAACAGGGACGATGTGATACTCGATAAAAGATCCAAGTCCACCTCCTTTAAACCAGCAGACGAAATAGTCAAATTCCAAGTCCACCCAACGGACCCTACAAAAACGGCCTCCATTGGGGCACAATTAAACCCTGATGTAGACGTCGCACTACGAGAATTCCTACGCGAAAATTGGGACATTTTTTCCTGGCACCCTTCAGACATGCCAGAATCCCACGGCTGGCCGAGCACAACCTAAACATCCTAAAAGGATTCAAGCGATCAACAGGCTCTTGGCGCTTCCCGAACCTAAGAGACAAGCCATGGGAGAGGAGCTAGCCAAACTATTGGAGGCCGGATTCATCGGAGATATAAAACATCCGGATTGGCTAGCAAACCTGGTGATGGTACCAAAGAAGGACAAATCACAGGCGCCTATGCGTCGATTTCAAGGACCTCGACAAGGCTTGCCCAAAGGATCCCTTCCCCCTCCCCCACATCGATCAAATTATCGACGCTACCGCAGGACATGATTCATTGTGTTTCCTCGACGCATACTCCGGCTACCATCAAATCAAGATGGCAGAGCGTGAGCAAGCCGCAACGACATTTATCACCCCATACGGCTCATTCTGCTTCAACACAATGCCCTTCGGGCTCAAAAACACCGGCGCAACATATCAACGCATGATTCAGACATGTCTGGCAAACCAGATCGGCAAAACAGTGGAGGCATACGTAGATGATGTGGTCGTCAAAATCAAGCATGTTGAAACCTTAGTAGACGACTTGAGGCTCACATTCGATAATCTTCGAACATATGATATCAAGCTTAACCCGGAAAAATGCGTTTTTGGCATACCAGCCGGAAAGCTCTTGGGCTTCATTGTATCCGGTAGAGGAATTGAAGCAAACCCAGCCAAGATCCGAGCTATTTCACAATTGGATATCCCAAAGGACCTCAAACAAATACAAAAATTGACTGGATGCGTGGCGGCTTTAAGCCGCTTTATCTCCCGTTTGGGAGAAAAGGCATTACCCCTCTATCGCCTCCTCCGGCGCACCGAACACTTCGAGTGGATGGATGCCGCCACGGCCGGACTCGAGGAAATAAAAGCCATATTGGCAACAAACCCGGTCTTGGCCGCGCCCAACATGGGCGAACCAATGCTATTATACATCGCCGCAACTCATCAAGTTGTAAGCGCGGTGCTCATTGTCGAACGAGAAACAGACGGACACAAGTTTCCCCTTCAAAAACCAGTCTACTACGTGTCCACCGTCCTCACTCCATGCAAGTCACGGTATCCGCATTATCAAAAGATAGCGTACGCGGTGTTTATGGCATCCCGGAAGCTGCGACACTACTTTCAAGAGTGTTCGATAACATTAGCCTCCGAAGTACCTCTTAACGACATTATAAACAACCGCGACACGACGGGCCGGATTGCCAAATGGGCCATTGAGCTCCTCCCGTTCGACATAACCTATAAGCCACGGCGAGCAATTAAGTCGCAAGTTTTGGCCGACTTCGTCGCCGAATGAACTGAAGCCGAACTCCCTAAAGAGTACGGCACATATTCCAACTGGATCATGCACTTCGACGGCTCCAAAATGTTGGCTGGTTTGGGGGCTGGCGTCGTTCTGACGTCCCCAACAGGAGATACAGTTCAATACGTACTCCAACAATGTAGCCAGATACGAGGCCCTTCTACATGGTCTCCGGATGGCAATATCCATGGGCATTCAACGCCTAGAGGTGCGCGGGGACTCGAACCTCGCGATATCCCAAATAAATGGAGACTTTGATGCCAAGGATCCGAAAATGGCAGCTTATCGCAACGCCATCCTAAAAATGTCAGCTCGGTTCGAAGGGCTCAAATTTCACCATATAGCCCGGGAAAACAATTAGGCAGTAGACGTCTTGGCACGCATTGGCGCAGAGCGCGATGCCGTCCCCCCCAATATCTTCTTAGAGAGGCTGTTCAAGCCATCCGTATCATGGGAAGGGGAGTCCGGAAATAACAGCCTGGACCCAACAAAGACCGCCCGACAATCGAACATTCGACACAATTGGAGGCTCGCCAACGAAGTAACATCTTCAGCCCACGTAATAATGGCAGTCATTGCCCGTGGGCGGAACCATTCCTAGCCTACCTAACCAGCAGGAACTTCCCGAGGACCAAAAGCGAGGCACGCTGCATAGTGCGGCGATCTAAAGCCTATAAAGTCCATGAGGGAGAGCTTTATAAGAAAAGCACCACCGAGTCCTTCAAAGGTGTATCTACGAAGAGGAAGGGCGGAATCTTGGCTAAAATTCATGCCGGACTCGGCGGGCACCACGCCGCAGCCCGGCCCTTGTAAGCAAGGCCTTCCGACAGGATTCTATTGGCGACGGCCGGGCAGATGCTCAGGACTTAGTCCAACGATCGTCGGTTGCCAAGTCTTTGCTAATCAAAGCCACATGCCACCCACCGCCCTCCAAACTATACCCATCACCTGGCCCTTGGCATGCAGGGGCTTGACATGGTTGGACCCCTTAAAGGAGGAACCCACAAGCAAAAATACCTACTGGTCATGGTGGATAAATTCATCAAATGGATAGAGGCCAAGCTCGTTAAAACGGCGAATCCGGACCGGTGATAGACTTCATATCGTGGGTCGTACATCGTTACGGCGTCCCCACAAAGATCATCATCGATAACGGCACGAACTTCATGGTCGACAAGGTCAAACTCTGGTGCAAAAACATGAGCATCAAGCTCGACTATGCTTCAGTCTATCACCCTCAAACTAACGGTCAAGTCGAACGAGCAAATGATCTAATCATGAGCGGCATCAAACCCAGATTAGTGCAGTCCATCAAGGAATCTAACACGCACTGGGTAGAGGAGCTCGACTCCGTACTCTGGGGGCCGCAGACCACGCCGAATCGCACCACCGGATTCACACCATTTTTTATGGTATACGGTGCAGAGGCGATTACGCCTGCGACATAATTCATGACTCACCCCGCGTGCGCATGTATGAAGAAAGAGAAGCCGAGCTCGATCGGCAGGACCGTTTGGACGCCTTGGAGGAGGAGCGTGACGTGGCCAAAGCCCGTTCCGCATTCTATCAACAGCAGGCTCGAAGATATCAAAGCAGATAAATACGGGCCAAAACTTACAATGTTGGCGAATTAGTTCTATGCCTGCCGGACAAGAAAAAGGACAAACTCAAGCCCAAATGGGAAGGTCCCTTTATTATCGACCAAGTCCTGACCGGTGGAGCATATCGTCTGCGAGATGCATCGGATAACCGACTCGAGCCGAACCAATGGAACGCAGCCCGTCTGAAAGGATCGATATAGTTGACTAGAGGGGGGGGGGGTGAATAGGCAACTAACAATTTTTAAGCTTTTCTTTACCAATTTAAACTTTGCAATAATAAAGGTCGTCTAGATGTGCAACTAGGTGGACAACCTATATGATGCAAACAACACAAGCAGAAGAACAAGCAAGGATAGGAACACAAATAAGCTTGCACAAGTAAAGGGATAAGATAACCAAGAGTGGAGCCGGTGGAGACGAGGATGTGTTACTGAAGTTCCTTCCTTTTGATGGGAAGTACGTCTCCGTTAGAGCGGTGTGGAGGCACAATGCTCCCCAAGAAGCCACTAGGGCCACCGTAATCTCCTCACGCCCTCAAGACAAAGGTAAGAGCCGTGATTCCACTAGTGGTGCCCTTGAAGGCGGCGACCAAACCTTTACAAACAAGGTTGGGGCAATCTCCACAACTTAATTGGAGGCTCCCAACAACACCACGAAGCTTCACCACAATGGAATATGGCTCCACGGTGACCTCAACCGTCTAGGGTGCTCAAACACCCAAGAGTAACAAGATCCGCAAGGGATAAGTGGGAGGAATCAAAAGTCTCTTGGTGGAAGTGTAGATCGGGCCCTTGTCACCCAATCCCGAGCAAATCAACAAGTTTGATTGGCTAGGGAGAGAGATCGGGCCAAAATGGAGCTTGGAGCAAGAATGGAGCTTAGAGATGGAAGAGGTGGTCGACTAGAGGTAGAAGACGCCCCTTATATAGTCGTGGGAAAAATCCAACCGTTATCCACATGTTCAGCCCGCGATGCACGGTACTACCGCCTGTGGGCGCTGCATTATTGAGGTTGGCGCTATTACTACCGACGAGCGGTACTATCATGGCAGCAAAGACAGCCGGAACTTGCTCGACTAGGGGCGATACTACCGCTATGCGGCGGTACTACTCCTTGCGGTACTACCGCAAGGCAGGAGAGTCACGGCACAGGAAGGGCGCGGATGAAATAAATTGCATCCGTGCCAACTTCCGCTGAACACGAGGTGGTACAAAATCCGACGGTACTACCGCTCATGAGGAGCGGATTACTACCGTTATGGGCGGATGTAAAAATTACATCCGCGCCTACTACCGTGACATCTGCGGTACTAGGTAGGAGGGCCACGGTACTACGGCTCCTAGGAAGCGGTACATCAGTGGGCCCCAAGGGTACTACCGCTACCGACGAGCGGTACTATGGGGGCGCGGATGTAAAAATTACATCCGCCCCTAGTACCGCAAGACCGGAAAGCAAAGCACAAGGCTTCGGGAGTCAGGTATTACCGCTCCAGAGGAGCGGTACTTACTGCGTGACACCCAGCGGTACTACACTGCATTATGCGGTACTATCGCTGCAGTACTTGCGGTACTACCGCAAGTACAGCAAGAGTCGCCGATTTCCGCACAACCAAGATAACAAAGGGAAGCTCCAAAATGCAGGGAAAGGAGGGACAAGTGTACATGTTGATTCCGCCCAAACCTTTCCAACGCGGACCCCCTCTTAATAGTACGGATCTCCTACGACTCAAATCCACCAAAAAGAAACGTAGGACGACGCCGTCTTCAATAGTCTCCGAGGGGCACCGAATCGTCTCGAGCCTAGTGATGAAACATCTGAGAAACTCAAGGTATACGATTAGTCCACAAAAGTATCGTCATCAATCACCAAAACACTTACGGGATAAATATGACCTTACAATCTCCCCCTTTTTGGTGGATTGATGACAATACGGGATTTGCACAAAGATACGATAATATTGAGCAAGGGCAAACCCCTCCTCTCCAAAATATAGACGGGCTCCCCCTAGATGTGTGCACTCTGGATGAATGCTTTGGACTGCATAGCACACATACTAGGATCACCACTCCCCCTATATTTTAGAGACAAAGGCCCGAAGAATAATATCTAAGCAACATATAGCACAATATAACACAAGCTCACGAGATAGATAGAGTGCATATGTCTTACACCATATGAAGGAAAAGCAACTAAAACGAGGTTCAAACGAGGTTCAACCGAGAACGCAATAAACACACCAAACGAACACGACACAAGACTCGCAAATCCCTACACTCTCTCCCCCTTTGGCATCGAGACGCCAAAAAGGCAGAGAGGACACCTACACACAAGTGGTGGCTCAAGCAGCAGGGAACTCCTCCCAACCCTCTCCGTCAGACTCCTCAGCAGCAGGGATCGACTCCTCGACGTCCTCCCCAGAATCAGTCCACTGGTAGCCTTGATTCTCCATCCACTCGGCCTCTGGAGTGATGCGCTCCTCAGACACGCCAGACACATCCTCACCATAGAGCTTCAAGATCTTCCTGTCCCGACGACGACTCTCCTTGGATGCCACGTGAGTCCTCAGACGCCTCTTGGCTTGCATGCAGAAAAGAGTCTTCATCTTGTCCTTCACCGTGGCCCATGAAGGCATAGAGGAGCTCTGGGAAGGCCTAGCACGTGGCCCTCAAAGAACATTCTCGGCGCCAAAGATCCTCCTCACCAAGGACAGCCCTAGCAGCGCACGCCTTGGCACGAGTAGTAGTGTTGGCCCAATTGGGTTTGACACGCAGACAGATGGGGTCATGGCGAATCCAGTCGAGGCAAGAAACTCCTCACCAGGGAACATCTTCTCCTGTGTCCTCGAGATCGTGAGAACAGAGATAGGGCCGTGAGATAGGCACTGCGGTTGAACACCGCAAACCGAAGCTCACACCACATGATGTGTGAGACATCAAGTGGCTGAGTCTCGAGACAAACGAGCCTCCTCGCAGATGAGCATCATATCCACCATATAGGCATGGACCTTGTCCTTGTCACCAATGCGAGGAACAAGGAGTTGCGGAAGATGCGGTACATGATATCCAGAAAAGAGTTGAGCACCAACCCTATCTTGCCACTTGAAGCGTCTTCTCAACATAGTACGGTGCAAGCCTTGTCCTTGTTGGCAGAGTCGAGTTGGCATGGGGCGAACACCCACGGAGTGTCGAGCCTGGCCATCGTGTACTTGGAGCAAATCCATGAACTTCTTCCAGTAGTGATCGACTTACGGACATTGGTCATCCAGGTCATCCTCCTCTCCTCATCAGGGTGAAAGTAAACTGAAGCAAAGAACTGACAGATAAGCTAAGGATCATAGTCAAGGTGGAAGGATATCACATGCTCAATGCCAAACTGCTCCACCAAGTCCAGAGCCTCTCCAAAATAGGCACGGAACTTGTCCTTCCTCAAGTGATGCATGTCAATCCATTTCACATCCACATAGGTATTCTCGCTTGTTCTTGATGACATCCAGATAGACGTTGGTTTGATGCTTGTTCCAAAACAGCTCACAACCCCCGACAGAGGAACGAGGGGTCACGACGGGTCAATTTGCACGAGACGGACGTGGTCAGATTGGGGCATCTCATCCATGCCCTTGGCGGGCTCCTTGAACTTGCTAGCGTAGTCTTGACATGGCGCTTGGAGGCAGAGGAGCCCTCACGGTGCTTCACATAGGTTGCGCAGACGCTTGGAGCCAGTGTCACGACTGGGATTGGACCGGCGAGAGCCACCACCTGAGACACACACGCAAAGCACCAAAGACGCGAAGAAGATCAATGCAAAGGCCACGATAAAGCACAAGAAACACATAGGAGACATACGAGAAAATTGGCATGCGATAGGTGTGAGCCACGGTAGAACTGCCACTGCCTGCGGCACCAAAGTATTAGTACCGGCCCAACGCGGTAGTACCGTCTTGTGATCACGCAGTAGTACCATGGTTGGAGCGGAAGTAAAAATTTAGTGCCGCACAGAGCGCGGTAGTACCGCACCCGAAGGGCGGTAGTACCATGCAGGCGGTAGTACCATGCAGGCGGTAGTACCGCGCCATACGGGCGGTAGTACCGCGTCGCAGCAGATCCAACAGGCGGTTTGAATCTGAAAAGAACCGCGAAACAACGGTGGTGCTACGGTGATCAGATCTAGCGCATGACAACAATACAAGTATAAATCCTATGCAATACCACGCTCCTTCATCCTATTCTTGCAGAGATTAAGCCTATCAATCTCAAGAACACACAAGCCTCCCCCAAAACCTAGAAACACCAAACACCATCAACACGGAGAGGGAGTTGGGGAAAAACCTGGGTCCATAGCAAGAGCACGTGGTGGGGAACGATCCCACCGGTCGGAATCACGGGAGGGCAGCCGATAGAGGAGATCCGGCGATGAACGCCGGTTCCGTTCTTGAGCAAGGGAGAGAAGGAGGCGACATGGAGAGAGGACTGCGAATGGGTATGGGGAGTTAGAACTCCCCTGCCCATCCTTATCCCCACACCCTCGAACCGGCGTGGTAGTACCGCATATCATCGCGGTAGTACCACTCGGGCGGAAGTACCGCACCGAGGCGGTAGTACCGCTCAACCAGGCGGCAGTAAAAAAATTACTGCCGTGTGGTAGCGGTAGTACTGCGTTCTCCATAGCGGTAGTACCATGGCAGTCTTGTAGTAAAGAGCTGGTCATGTAGTACCGTGAACTCAAGTCACCGCAAGTTTCAATACGAGAAGAAGTCCTTTGCAAGGAAACTTTTCACACACAAGAAACCACAAGATCAAGCACGCACTGCAGGCAGAAAGACAACAAGAGAACACTGTTTACACAACCTCTCACAGGAGAGGGCGGTGGCGAAGCCACCTATGTTTGAGTTAGATGGTATGGCACATGAAGAATTATCCTTGGGCCCATGACCAAAACTCGTCTTTGAAGCACAAGTACCATAAAAAATGGCTAATGTGAAAGAGTTGATCTATTTATGCATGAAGGGGGGAGGGAGAGTTCATTGAGAGAACAACACTCCCCCTTTGTCCATGCCTACACCTAAACTAGACAACAAGTTGAGTGTGGTGGGGGGTGCACGGGTTCAAGCCACATTTCTCAAATCAATGATATTTAGCTCATGCCTTAACTCGTGAAATCTTGCTTCATCCAAGGGCTTCGTGAAAATATCTGCAAGGTTATCATGAGTGTTGACATACTTGAGCTCGATCTCCCCTCGCCTAATGTGATCCCGGATGAAGTGATACCGAATCTCAATGTGCTTCGTCTTGAAGTGTTGCACCGGGTTGAGAGAAATCTTGATGGCACTTTCATTATCACACCAAAGAGGCACTTTGTCACAAATGACACCGTACTCCTTTAAAGTTTGCCTCATCCATAGGAGTTGAGCACAACAACTACCGCCGCCACATATTCCGCTTCGGTGGACGAGAGAGACACACAACTTTGCTTCTTGGAAGACCAACTTACCAAAGAGCAACCAAGAAATTGGCACCCTCCGGAAGTGGACTTCCTATCCACTTTGTCTCCCGCCCAATCGGAATCCGAAAATCCTTCAAGTTTGAAGTTTGCTCCTCTTGGGTACCATAAGCCAAAGTTTGGGGTATGAGCCAAATATCGAAAGATTCGCTTGATCGCCACATAGTGGCTTTCCTTCGGTGCGGCTTGAAACCGTGCACACATTCCCACACTCAACATGATATCCGGTCTAGATGCACAAAGGTAAAGCAAGGAGCCAATCATGGAGAGATATACCTTTTGATCCACCGCTTTACCATTGGGATCAATGTCAAGTTGGCACTTGGTAGGCATTGGTGTAGTAGCCGCTTGACATCCCTTAGCTTGAATCTTTTGATCATGTCTTGAGTGTATTTTGCTTGGTTGATGAAGGTTCCTTCTCTTCTTTGTTTGATATCGAACCCAAGTAAGAACTTCAACTCTCCCATAGAAGACATCTTGAACTTGGAGGTCATGAGAGCGGCAAATTCCTCATTGAAAGCTTTGTTAGGGGAACCAAAGATAATATCATCAACATATAGTTGGCATACAAACAACTCCCCATTGACCTTCTTAGTAAAAAGAGTGGGGTCGATTTGCCCTACTTCAAAACCACGATCTTGTAACAACTCGGTAAGGTGGTCATACCACGCACGTGGGGCTTGTTTAAGGCCATAGAGTGCCTTATCGAGTTGATACACATGATCCGGGAAGTAGGGGTCCTCGAACCCGGGGGGTTGCTTGACATAGACCAACTCATTAATAGGACCATTAAGAAAAGCACTTTCACATCCATTTGTTGCAACTTAAAGTTGTGATGGGCAGCATAAGCAATCAACAAACGAATGGATTCAAGACGAGGAACAGGAGCAAAGGTTTCACCGTAGTCGATACCCTCGACTTGGGAGTAGCCTCGTGCTACCAATCTTGCCTTGTTGCGAATGATGTTCCCATGAGCATCTTGCTTGTTCTTGAAGATCCACTTGGTTCCAATGACGTTGTGGTTCCCGATGGCCTTGGCACCAATCTCCACACCTTGTTGTACTCGAAATTGTTGAGCTCTTCATGCATGGCATTGAGCCAATCCGAGTATTCAGGCGCCTCATAGACCTTTTGGGGTTCAACACAAGAGACAAACGCGTGATGTTCACAATAGTTTGCCAATTGTCTACGAGTGCTTACCCCTTTCATTAGGCTTCCAACCACATTCTCCATGAGATGGCCTTTGGTAGTAAGTTTGGAAGCAATCTTGGCGGCACGACGCTCTAATTCTTCCTCGGAGGTGAGATGAGGAGGAGTCACTTGATCATCTTGAGCGCCGTCTTGAACATGTTCTTGATCTTGAGCATGCCCGGGGAAGATAACTTGACCTTGGGCATCATTTGGTGTACCACCATCGTCTTGAGCACGATCTTGCCCTTGGTCATGTTCATGAGGTTGAGGGCCTTCACTTTGTTCTTCGGAAGCGTGTGGGCCTTGAGATGGTGATGGCTCCACTTGAGTGGAGCATTGTCCTTCTCCTTCGGCCACAAGGGGTTCCTCAATGGGTAGGATAAAACCAACACCCATTCTTCTTATGGCTTGAGGAGGAATTTCATCACCTACATCACAAGTGGCACTTTGCTCCACACGGGAGCCGTTATTCTCATCAAACTCCATGTTACATGTCTCCTCAATAAGTCCCGTGGATTTATTGAGGACACGGTAAGCATGAGAGTTTGTAGCATAACCAACAAATATGCCCTCATAAGCTCTAGCTTCAAATTTAGACAAACGAGCACCTTTCTTAAGAATGAAACACTTACACCCGAACACCCGGAAATACTTGAGATTGGGCTTGTTATCGGTGAGTATCTCGTAAGGAGTCTTGTTCAAGCCTTTGCGGAGATAGAGCCGATTGGAGGCATGACATGCGGTGTTGATGGCTTCGGCCCAAAAGTTGTATGGAGACTTGAACTCCGCCATCATGGTTCTTGCCGCATCCATCAACGTCCGGTTCTTCCTCTCCGCAACACCATTTTGTTGAGGGGTATATGGTGCCGAATATTGATGCTTGATCCCCTCTTCACTAAGAAACTCAAACAAGGTGTAGTTATTGAAATCGTAGCCGATGTAAATTCTTATTGTCAAGATCTTTGCATTATGTTGACGTTGAGCTTCATTTGCAAAGTCGATAACACTTTGTTGAGTCTCACTCTTCCTCTTGAAGAAGTATACCCGCGTGTATCTTGAATAATCATCCACAATCACCAAGCAATACTTTCTACCCCCAAGACTATCAAAGGATGGAGGTCCAAAGAGATCCATGTGCAGGAGCTCCAAGGGTCTCTTCGAGTAGATGATAATGGTGGGAGGGTGAGCCGTTTCATGAAGCTTTCCTTCGATACAAGCACTGCAAACACGATCTTTGGCAAAGCTAACATTTGTTAGTCCACGGACATGGTCCCCCTTGAGAAGACTTTGCAAAGATCTCATATTGACGTGGGCTAAACGGCGATGCCAAAGCCATCCCATGTCAACTTTAGCCATTAGGCATGTCGCGGTCTTAGTGGGTCGCTCCGAAAAGTTTATCACATAGAGACCGTTCTCGACATGCCCAACAAAGGCTACTTTAAGAGTCTTGCTCCACAAGAGGGCCACGGTATCAATGTCAAAGAAGGTGGCAAAGCCCAAGAGTGCAAGTTGACGAACGAAAAGCAAATTGTATGCAAGGGACTCAACAAGCATGACTTTCTCGATCGTTAGATCATGAGAAATGACAACCTTGCCAAGACCCAATACCTTAGAATGTGAGGCATCACCCCACTCGACATTGGTGGGCATATATGGGATCCTTGCACGTCCACCACCATGTCCTTGCTCCCGGTCATATGATTTGTTGCTCCACTATCGAGAAACCATGATCCCCACCCAAGCAAACCCTACAAGAGATCAATGCTTGGTTTTAGGTACCCATTTGGTAATGGGTCCTTTGATGTTAGTAACGAGGGTCTTAGGAACCCAAATAGACCATTCAATGTACTCATAAGAAGAACCAACAAATTTAGCATAAACATGCCCATCACTAGCACGGCACAACAGATATGAGGGGTTAAAGTCGCCGGCTATGTTCATGGGGATGGCGTTGTCCTTCTTGGCATTGCCACCCTTTGCACGATTCTTCTTCTTCTTGGAAGCACCCTCTCCCTCCCTCACAAAAGTTTGCTTGAGAGGGGGAGGTTGCTTGGTCTTGTCATTCTTCTTCTTGCTCTTGGGATTGGGCGCGAACCCAATCCCTCCTTAACCACAACTTCCTTTTGATTACTCAAAAGGTCGTTAAGGTTCTTCTCACCTTGTATGCATGTGACAAGGCCCTTTTCAAGTTGCTCCTTCAACTTAGCATTCTCCTCAGCAAGATGCACATGCTCACAACAAGGGTTAGTAGCATTTGCATTATCAATCAATATCATATGAGGAAAGGTGGCTCTCTCCTTGGTTAGCTTCACTTGGAGTTGATCATGAGACTCTTTGGGACTAGCATGAGCACCCTTCAAGACTTTGTGAGCCTTGTCGAGAATGTCAAAGTCCTCGTTGAGTCTAGCAAGATCAACTCCAAGCTTTGCCTTCTCGGAGCTAAGCACACGAGACACAACAAGAGCATGATCAAGGTCTTTCTTTAATTTAGCATGATCATCGTTGTATGAATCCTCAAGAACCAAACGAAGACCACGCTCTTCCTCAAGAGCATTGGAAAGATCCGAAATCTCATCGGCATAGTCACGACTATGCCCTTCCATCTTAGAGATGGTTTCTTCATGAGCTTCGATCATGACATTGGCTTCACCAAGTTGTTCCAAGAGAGCAACAAAGTGCTTCTTGGATTTTCCCTTGAGTTTACTCATAAAGATCTCAAACTCATTCTCCTCCACATTAGTCCCCTCATGTTCATCAATGCAATCCGTCAAAGAAGAATGATTGATGATGGTAGTTTTGATGTTGGGGGTTACCTTGTTGGTGGCTTTAGCCATGAGACACTTGGCGGTGATGCTTTCATTGGGTGAATTGAAGAGAGACACCCGAGGAGTTGTTGCAATGGCAACGAAGGCCATGGCAACCGATTCACCATCTTCATCATCATCATCATCATCATCATCATCCTAATTGTACTCTTCTTGAACCACCAAAGCTTTGTGAGGAGTCTTCTTGGTGAAGTTGCTCTTGTTGGGGAAAGACTTGGCCTTGTCCTTACGGATGAGCTTGCCACCATTGTCTTCCCTCTTCTCATATGGGCACTCCGCAACAAAGTGACTCACATTGCCACAATTGAAACAAGTCCTCACTTGTTGCTTGCCCTTAGTGCCACTTGAGTTGCTCTTGTTGAAGTTGGGCCTTGAGTTCTTCTTTCTCCAAAATTGCCTTGAAGCAAGGGCCATGTGTTCATGATAGTCATACTTTGTATCTTCGAGGTTGCTCTCTTCTTCTTCCTCCTCTCCATCTTCTTCGACACAAATCTTGGCCTTCAAAGCGAGGTTGGGCTTCTTTGCTCTTTGGGAGCCGAAGCACCGCATTGTCGGCGGTCTTGTCCAATATGCTCATAGCCACAAACTCATCCAACACATCACTTTAGGACAGGGTGTGGAAGTCCGGCCCGTTGACGGATGACGGAGGACATGGCTTTGTGGTAGGGCATCATTGCCTTGAGGAATTTGGCGCTTGATCCGGTTGTCATCCGTGTCCTTACTTCCATGATCCCGGAGGGAGACTGCAAGCTTGGTTACTCTCCGATAGAGCTCACGAGGTTCTTCTTCTTCTTTCATTGCAAACTCATCGGCTTCATCTCGGACCACTTCATAATTGGAACGTTGAATTATTGCGCTTCCTCGATAAAGGGAAACCACCTTGAGCCAAGCATCTTTGTCAAGGGAGTAGGGCCGGAGATGAGGGAGGTCTTCGGGAAGGATTGCTTCTTGGATGATGAAGAGAGCATTCTCATTGAATTGATGGTCCATGACTTCTCTTGGAGAAAAGTTGCTCGGATCATGCGGATAGAAACCTTCTTCAATGATTCTCCAAAGGTTAGTGTTCACATGATTTAAATGACGCTTAAAACGATAAACCCAAGAATCAAAATCCTCCTTTTTATCAATCTTAGGTGGTGGACCGGCATGATTCAAATGAGTGGAAGGAATCGGTCCACCATAAACGGGAGGAGGTTGCACATGGGCAAAAATGCCGGTGCCATTTTTACCACTAGACGAGGGGGCTTTCTCACTAGTAGCTTCCCCCTTATCGGAGTTAGCATCCTCTCCCGTGTTGGCGGGATCACCCACTTTCACGGTGCGGTGGAAAGTTTAAGCCCTTCTAGGAATTCCTTAAACATGTCCTTGACCTCGGTCGTCCTGGAGGTCTTCAATGTGTCCAACGCCACATTGAATTCCTCACGAGATCGAGGTACCCCATCTCCGTAGATGATATTGGATTCATCGGAGTGCTCCCCCACATCATCTACGACGTCAACCATACTCTTCGGACGGTAAAGTCCTTAAAAAGAGACGAGGCTCTGATACCAATTGAAAGGATCGATATAGTTGACTAGAGGGGGGGGGGGTGAATAGGCAACTAACAATTTTTAAGCTTTTCTTTACCAATTTAAACTTTGCAATAATGAAGGTTGTCTAGATGTGCAACAAGGTGGACAACCTATATGATGCAAACAACACAAGCACAAGAACAAGCAAGGATAGGAACACAAATAAGCTTGCACAAGTAAAGGGATAAGATAACCAAGAGTGGAGCCGGTGGAGACGAGGATGTGTTACTGAAGTTCCTTCCTTTTGATGGGAAGTACGTCTCCGTTAGAGCGGTGTGGAGGCACAATGCTCCCCAAGAAGCCACTAGGGCCACCGTAATCTCCTCACGCCCTCGCACAATGCAAGAGCCATGATCCACTATTGGTGCCCTTGAAGTCGGCGACCGAACCTTTACAAACAAGGTTGGGGCAATCTCCACAACTTAATTGGAGGCTCCCAACAACACCACGAAGCTTCACCACAATGGAATATGGCTCCACGGTGACCTCAACCGTCTAGGGTGCTCAAACACCCAAGAGTAACAAGATCCACAAGGGATAAGTGGGAGGAATCAAAAGTCTCTTGGTGGAAGTGTAGATCGGGCCCTTGTCACCCAATCCCGAGCAAATCAACAAGTTTGATTGGCTAGGGAGAGAGATCGGCCAAAATGGAGCTTGGAGCAAGAATGGAGCTTAGAGATGGAAGAGGTGGTCGACTAGAGGTAGAAGACGCCCTTATATAGTCGTGGGAAAAATCCAACCGTTATCCACATGTTCAGCTCATGATGCACGGTACTACCGCTTCAGTGGGCGCTGCAGATTATCACTGAGGCTGCGCGGTACTACCGCGCTGGACGAGCGGTACTACCGCGGCAGCAGCACAGGCCGGAACTTGCCTGACTAGGGGGCAGTACTACCGCTTGCACGGTACTACCGCTCCCCCTTGCGGTACTACCGCAAGGTAGGAGAGTCACGGCCTGGGAAGGGCGCGGATGAAATAAATTGCATCCGTGCCAACTTCCGCTGAACCTGAGGTGGTACAAAAATCTGACGCGATACTACCGCTCGGGAGGAGCGGTACTACCGTTGCGGGCGCGGATGTAAAAAATTACATCCGCGCCTACTACCGTGACACTGCGGTACTAGGTAGGAGGGCCACTGTCAGTGTCAAAACCAGCGGATCTCGGGTAGGGGGTCCCGAACTGTGCGTCTAGGCGGATGGTAACAGGAGACAAGGGACACGATGTTTTACCCAGGTTCGGGCCCTCTTGATGGAGGTAAAACCCACGCCCCGCTTGATTAATATTGATGATGTGTGTTACAAGAGTGGATCTACCACGAGATCAAAGAGGCTAAACCCTAGAAGCTAGCCTATGGTATGATTGTTGTTCGCCCCACGGACTAAAACCCTCCGGTTTATATAGACACCGGATAGGGATAGGGTTACACAGTCGGTTACAATGGTAGGAGATCTACATATCCGTATCGCCAAGCTTGCCTTCCACGCCAAGGAAAGTCCCATCCGGACACGGACGAAGTCTTCAATCTTGTATCTTCATAGTCTTGGAGTCCGGCCGATGATGATAGTCCGGCTATCCGGACACCCCTAGTCCGGACTCCTCAAGAGCCCTCGAACCAGGCTTCAATGACGATGAGTCCGGCGCGTTGATTGTCTTCGGCATTGCGAGGCGGTTTCCTCCTCCGTATACTTCATAGAAGGTTTTGAACACAAAGATAGTGTTCGGATCTGCAAAACAAGTTCCACATAACACCGTAGAGAGAAAAATTTTTGCACAGATCTGGCTGACGTATTCCGCGGCGTGACATCACACCACGCCAGGCCTTTATATGAATCGCTTTTTATTGTTCCACCTCAGCGTGTTTAACGAGGCGGTTTCCTTGGCACGTCTTATCAAAGCGTAGATCGTGCCCCTTATTCCGGGAATCTCATCAATACGGACGTGGTAACCCAACTGCGTCTGCTGGCACGCCTCCTCTATCAAAGGCGAGTCCTAGTCGACCACGGGTGGGCTCTTGGTATTCAACCTCTTTATGACGAGACCAAGGCCCTCTCCTTTTACACCCTCTATCGAAGTTCGCCTCACGCTCGAAGTTCCAACACCCAAAGCTTCAGATTCAGCGCTTGGACTTTCAACGATGTCCGCTCCGACCAACACGGCCGATGGATGTCTTCCTCCGTCACATAAGAAGATGTGCTAAAGCTGCGAGACGCTGTATCTAACCGCAAGATCTCGTGACAGGCTGCCCGCTCCAGGCAGGTCATTCCCACTCCCGAGCCTGGTGAGAACGTGGTGTTCAGTGTCTCACTTCCGTCCGGGTTTAGGCTTCCCGACGGATCCCTTTGTGCCGGGCTCATGTTTTATTATGGGCTTGATTTCCATGACTTGAACTGGAGTCCATCCTCCATATCTCGTCATTCATTGTCGTATGTGAGGCCTTCCTCCATTTACCCCCACTTTGGATTGTGGCTCAAGACCTTCAAGGTGGAGCCAAAGATGATCCAGGGCAGCAAGCAGAGTGAGGGGCGGTCATAAGCAAATGTCTTGATGCTCCGTGGCCGAGGGCTCTTTTCAAGAGGAGCTTGGTTGGCAACGGGAGTGGTTTTATATCACCGCTCGGGGGCACCAAATGGGCAGCTCGCCTTCCGCCAGGTCCACCACAGCGGCTGGTATCATGGGCCAACAAGGGGCTCGACTGGGGGCCGTCCAAGGATGTTCCCTTGCTGCAGGGCCGTATTCGAGACCTCCAGGAAAGAGGGATCAATATGGTTGCAGTGGCACAGGTTATGGTGATCCGGCGCCTTCAGGCCTGCAAGAACGCCGCCCCTCCGCCTGTGGGAATTCAATCCGGAGGGACCACGAAGCTCTCCAAAATTTTATGGGCACGACGCCCGTGGAGATGTATAAACTGTTCTTCGGATCACAAGAGAAGTGTCCGGACTTGACCGAGGACGCAGGACTAAGCTGCAATCACCCAGATACTCAAGTAAGTAGTCCCGTAAACGGACAAGCTGTTCATTCATTTATTTTATATATATGCCCTTTAAAGGAGCCGCTTCTTGAACAGGAGTGGATAGCCAAGGCAAAGTTGATAAGGTGTCCGGCTCCCCTCCCGGAGACCACGCCGGATCCCATCTTGACCAAGATGTTGAAGGTCGCACCTTTTGAAGAAGGCGAAGGGGGAGCGGGAAGCAACCGCCTCTGTGAAGGAGGATATCAAGGAAGGAGGGATTAAGAGTCCCACCTTCCGAGGAGAGAAGAGGACCGCGGAAGATCCGGAGGTCAAGGCCTCAAAGAGGGGAAGGAATCTTGGCAGAGAGTCCGGCGCTGGGAAGTAACCCAGCCGCATTATTTCCCCTAGGGGATCAGCCCTCCAGCCAGCCGTAAGTAAAAAGAAGGGGTCTTTGTAAATAAGGAACATTCTGTATTTATTTATGAAGATAACCGAAATTGTACCTTGTAGTTCGGACCTCAGCCCTTCTCAGCAGAGCTCGTCTTCGGGGGATCTTCGTCCGGAGATGATGGAGAGCGAAACGCCTCCACTGTCGCACCCTCATGTGAAGCGGACGACCCGGAGGTGTCGCCGGAGGGTTCCCAAGTCCGTGGGCCGGAAGGTTCGGCGCCAAGTGGCGTGCCGTCGGAGGAGCTGAAGGATCTGCTCGGGCGGCGGCTATTTCGAGAGGATCACCGTGCTATAATGGGTACGGTGATTGAAAGAATTGCATCCGCGAGAGCGGATTGCATGAAGCTGTCGAAGCTTATCGACGGGGTTTGAGGTACGCAAAAATGATGTACCTTCTGACAGTTATGCATATAAAATGCGCCCTGTATAGATAGTAGCCCTTGAGACTCGGTATATTGTCAAAATTGACAACGTGCCGAGGATCAATTTCTCAGTTTTAACATATCGCTGCTCCTAAACAGGTGGTGGGGCGTCCGGAGGCCAACCGGACTGATGAATATGCCGAACTAAAGCGGCAACTTGACGAGGCGGATGCGGACATCCGCTGGTCAATAAACGGTTTGACGAGTCACAAGGTATGCGACTTCTATGCGGACACCTGGTAAGGGAGCTTGACGCCCATGTCTTACTAATCATATGCTTAATGCAGATGGTGCCATCGCTGGAAGAGCTGCGGGCAGAACTTGCCCGAGCGAAAGAGCAAGCGAATTGGTAATGCGGCCCGTTTTAAAGGCGTCAAGAGCTAGAAGCTGAACGGGCTGCTCTTTGCCGAAGCAAAGAGTAGAAGGCCGTTATGGCCACAAAGATGAGGAAAACGAACGATCGCTGCGAGGTTCTTGAAAAAGAACGTCAAGTGGAACAAGAGGGCCTAAAGAAGGCCGCCACCGAATCCAAGAATGCCCAATCGGCTTTGAGAGCTGCCAAGGAGGAGCTGAGTCAGGCCGGGGCAATTGCGGCTGGAAAATCGTTTCTGCTGCGGAGGAAATATACAGATCCAAAGTATGCTCACTTGAATAAATTGTGGAGTTCAGAGGATGCTTATCTGGACTTGGCGGCGAAGCGTGGGACGCTTGAGCACTTCCGGGTCGAGAAGGGGCACGTATGAAGGGAAGAGCTATATTGGTCGCAATTCCATAGTCCGGAGCGTCCTCTGCCGCTGACCGATCGGTTGGCCGAATGGGCCAAGCTGAATCGATTGTCCGGATTTGCCATGAAGCATGTCTTGACTCACTTGTGGCCGGGCGGACCCCAGCCGAAGAGCTATTTTGGTTTAGTGCAGTAGTTTCTTGGTGCGGTGTCACAGACGACGCAATGAAGCGATCGGCGTGCATTGAGGAGCGCGGATGGCTCTTTCCGTGTCAAGACATACTGGGCAGAGATGAAGGCCATCGACGTTGCATCCCGTGATTCGGACAGAGGCCGAGTACCGCCGAGCACTACTTGAAGAAGTCCCACGGGCGCCGTTTAATAGAGACGCGATGCTCGAAGGATATTATGTTTAAATGACATGCATGCTTTGTGAAAACAATGTTTCAATGTAATATAAGTGCTTTTATACTTGTGCGTTCAAGTAGCAAACTACTCCTGTGCGGCCGTTTATGTATATGTAAATATAACTCGAAAGATGGCAGTCCTTGGCTTCAACCCCACGCACATAGTGCGGAGGTGTTTGCAAAGAAAGCGCTTTTTCACACTTAATCCAACGTCTTGGTCCTGTTAAGGAGGTGATAGCGTAGCAAACCAGGCAACCGGACTATAATGCTTTATCACTTTCACTTAGCCATGGGAGTTCGAGGGTGGGGCTACTATATAGCCCCTGGGGGCACCGCACTCTCCCGAACCCGGGGTGCGTATGTGCCTGACCGAAAAACCGGTCCTTCGTTAATGCGGAGGAATCCTAAACATTCTAGTGAGTCATCGGGTGGTTGACCAGTCTCTCGCTATATCATGACAGTCAGTTTTCGGCTTTCTCTACTGAGGTGCTCGCCCGGCCGAATCGGGGCACAATCGCAGTAGTTCTCCTGGTGCCGCGTTAGCCGTGAAAACGGAATGTAAGGCAGCAAAACACGTGAGCCGGGCAACCCAACATTTGACCAAAGACATGATTCGAGCTGATGCATATAAGGCCTAACTTCGAGACGCCGAATACTCCCTAAGGTATTCGGTCTTTATGAAAATGGGCAGAATAATGCCCTAAGCCCTTAGTGTCTAGAGTGCAGCATAAAAATTCTGCAGTGCGGCCAATGCCAAAGCACCAGCCTCCTCCTTGGTTATATTAAGGAACCGGGGATGTATATCAACAAGAGACAGTGAAAAAGGTTTACGCAGGTCTTAATCGAAAAGAATCCTTGCAACGGGTCCCTACTGCACGTCTGCGCCTGTATCTCCGTTGTGCCATATCCTGGACGGGTGTAGCACGTTGTTCATCTGTAAAAGAGAGGAACTTAGTTTGAAAGAAAAAGGGTCGTGCGAAAGGCGTACTTAATACTCCCTCCGTTCCTAAATATAGGGTGTGTAGTTTTTGGCACGAAAATTAAAGAACGCATGTGGAGGGAAATTTTCACAAGTTTTGGGCAAGATTATACCTGACTAATTGACATGAGAAAATAGAGGATCTTGCCTGATATAAGGAAATGTAATCAAATTCCTTCAAAATTTATCCAAACGAGCGGTGTAACCCAATACACCTTATATTTCGGACTTTTTCTCAAAAATCTATACACCTTATATCAAGAAATGGAGGAAGTATTAAATAAACAGAGTACGGTTCGAAGAAGTGAATGAAATTGAGCTTTATCGTCTCTTGTTGTACATGCATGCAGCCCCTTGTATGGGGGTATGACGCTAGTAGGCGCCGGACTCGTCTAGCCGTGTCCGGGGTTCGAATTACCTATTCAGGTGCTTTGGTTAGCGGAGCCGGATTGGTGTGGGGCTATTAAGGCAGCCTCGCATTCTTCCGTGCTCGAGTGACACTTAATACTCCCTTTTAATGAGATGATGCCGCGTGGACCGGGCATTTTAAGTGTAAGAGATGCGTAATGCGGTATTGCGTTAAAGCGAAAGCTTCGCGTCCCAATAGTGCTTGATAGCTACTTTTAAATGGGGCGACATGGAAGACTAACTTTTCGTGATGGAAGTTGTCGGATGAACCGAACACAACTTCTAGCGTAGGGAGCCCGCATAATGGGCATATGGGCCTGGCATTACCCCTTTGAAGGAGGTGTTGCTATGGCGAATTTTGGTCGGGTCTATCCCCATCCTGCGGATTGTGTCACGATATATCGAGTTGATGTCCTTGCCGCCATCCATGAGGACTTGTGTAAATTGGAATCCGTCGATTATAGGATCCAATATCAAGGCAGTCCATCCTGCGTTCCGGATATTTTCGGAATAGTCCTGATGGTCGAAGGTGATTGGTTTTGACAACCAATGTGCGGCGCACCTTTTAGTGGGCGCCGCTCTGTTTTTCCCTTTGATCACGTGAAGTGAGTTTACTGTTTTAACCTTTTGTGGGAAATTCTTTTTGTTTTCGGGGCTCGCTTGTGGTGCTTGTCATCATCTTCCCTTGGTGATTCGAGCCCTTGTGTTCGACGTTAAGTCGGCGGATCGCTTGAAGACCCAACAATCTCTGTGGGTATGGTTTGCGTGCTTCTGGAGGTACCATGTATTTGACACAGTCTATCCGTAATCTTGTTTAGGTTGGATAGCTCGTCCACCGTTATCCTTTAGGGGCAGTGTTTTGTTGTTCGGCCGAGAGCTTTTGAATCCGGCGTTGACCGCCGTACTATTTGGGCCATTTTCCTTATTCCGGCGCTGATCTTTTCTGATTCGTGATTTCCCATTTCCATCCCTGATTTCGGATGTACTCGGGTCGCTGGTGCTGCATCTAGCCAGCCAGCTGTCTTCTCCTACGCAAAAGCGGATCACGAGGCTTGTTAATGCGGCCATTGTTCTTGGCTTTTCTTGGCCGAGGTGTCTGGCGAGCCATTCGTTTCGGACGTTGTGTTTGAAAGCTGCTAAGGCTTCGGCGTCCGGACAATCGACTATTTGGTTCTTTTTAGTAAGGAACCTGTTCTGGAATTTTCGGGCTGACTCTCGGCTGTTGAGTTATGTGACTTAGATCGCTCAGATCCGGAGGGCGGACATAAGTCCCCTGAAAATTTGCCCAAATGCATCCTCGAGCTCTCCCCGACTTCCAATGGTATTTTCGGGACGCTTTTAAGCCAATGCCGAGCTGGCCCTTTGAGTTTAAGGGTAAGTATTTTATGACGTGGAGATCGCCTCCTCTAGCCATGTGTATGTGGAGGATGTAATCCTCGATCCGCACTCTGTGGTCTGTTGTTCCGTCAGATGCCTCTATGTTTACGGGTTTGAATCTCACCGGAAATTCATGATCCAAAGACCTCATCGGTGAAACATAGGGGTGTGCTGGCCCCTATATTTGGGTGTGCCGTGATCTTCGGAATTTTGGCGTATTGCATTGCTTTGACGAGCCTGCTTTCTTGGCCCATAGATGGACCTAACTAGGCCATCCTCTCGATGTGAATCCTTATGCGGATCGCATATTGGCTTGTCTGCGGCGCCATTCACCGCTCTCTTTTTGCCGTGGGGTCGTCCATCCGACCGGGTGGCCTTCTTACTTTTTAATTGTGGGGCTCTAAGGCCTCCTCGTCAATTCAGGCGGTAGCTTTCTTTTCGGGTAGCTCTTTGTTCGGCGATCGTCAGCCAGATTTGTTCAAGGTGCTGAATACTTTGCTCCATCTGATCCTAGGTGCATCTTCCGCTGTTTTGAGCTTCCGCTTCGCTTTTCAGGCTACGCGTAGTGGCGACGAGCCTTTTACGGAGGTCATTTTGTTCGATAGTTTGTCCGTGAGATCGTCCGGACTGTTGTCTTGCCGGGGACAGATTGTTTATCCAAGTTGTCTTGTTCGGACGATTGCTCGACAGCTTGTTCGTTGTCCATCGGTTCGCCCAGCTCTATGGCTGGGTCTTTGTTGAGGCGGACTTTGTTCGGCGTTTACGCTGCCGCTTTTGACTACTTTTCGAGGGATTTATCCTTCGTAGCGTCCCGCTGCTCCTCGTCTTCATTTCCTTTAGGTGTATCCACCATGTATACATCATGGGATGAGGTTGTCCACATCCTATAGGTGCTGGTTCATTGTTGTCTCCTACATCGTCGTCCATACCGTCGATGTCTTCGGAGTCGAAATCGAGCACGTCGTGTAGGCTATCGACAGTGGCTACGAAGTGGGTGGTGGGTGGGCGTTAAATTTCTTCGTCGTCTGTATCCCCACCTTCCTGACCGTGGTCCGGCCAGGGCTTTCCGGATAAAGGGAGAGACTTTGGTGAATTCAGGATGTCGCCAAAGGGCGAGTGCTGAAAGATGTCCGCGGCCGTGAACTCCATAACGGGCGCCCAATCGGATTCGATTGGTAAGGGCGCGGAGGGTTAGGATTCCGGAGAGGAGTCCGCACCGGAGTCGAGGTCTTCGCAAAGGGCGACAGGGGATGGAGTTCGCTCGATCGCCGTAGGGATTAAAGCCCCGAGGCGGTGTCCAACCACTCGTCCTCGATCGGGGAATCCGGCTCCGGATTAAGGGTCGGAGCGGATTAAGTGCGGCCTCCGTGGCACCGCTCGCCGCAGAGCTAGATCATGCCCATCGAGACAGTGCGGCGCGCTTGGCTACGGCTTGAATCCGTCGAAGATCGGGTCTCCGCGGATGTCGGCCGCATAGTTTAAAGTTCCAAATCTGACCTGACGGCCAGGGGCGTAGCTTTCGATCTGCTCCAGATGGCCAAGCGAATTGGCCCGCAGTGCAAAGCCGCCGAACACGAAGATCTGTCCGGGGAGAAAAGTCTCACCTGGACCGCGTCGTTGTTGATGATCGAAGGAGCCATCGGGCCTATCGGTGACGACACGAGGAACTCTCAATGAAAGCACTAATGTCGGTGTCAAACCGGCGGATCTCGGGTAGGGGGTCCCGAACTGTGCGTCTAGGCGGATGGTAATAGGAGACAAGGGACACGATGTTTTACCCAGGTTCGGGCCCTCTTGATGGAGGTAAAACCGCACGCCCCGCTTGATTAATATTGATGATGTGTGTTACAAGAGTGGATCTACCACGAGATCAAAGAGGCTAAACCCTAGAAGCTAGCCTATGGTATGATTGTTGTTCGTCCTATGGACTAAAACCCTCCGGTTTATATAGACACCGGATAGGGTTAGGGTTACCTGAGTCGGTTACAATGGTAGGAGATCTACATATCCGTATAGCCAAGCTTGCCTTCCACGCCAAGGAAAGTCCCATCCGGACACGGGACGAAGTCTTCAATCTTGTATCTTCATAGTCTTGGAGTCCGACCGATGATGATAGTCCGGCTATCCGGACACCCCCTAGTCCGGGACTCCCTCAGCCACGGTACTACGGCTCCTAGGGAGCGGTACTACCGTGGGCCCCATGTACTACCGCTACCGACGAGCGGTATTACGGTGGGGGCGCGGATGTAAAAATTACATCCGCCCTACTACCAAGAACGGAGCGGCACAAGGCACGGGAATCAGCGGTACTACCGCTTCCAGAGGAGCGGTACTACTGCGTGACACCAGCGGTACTACCACGTGTACTTGCGGTACTACCGCAAGTACAGCAGTAGTCGTCAGATTTCCGCACAATCAAGATAACGAAGGGAAGCTCCAAAATGCAGGGAAAGGAGGGACAAGTGTACGTGTTGATTCCGCCCAAACCTTTCCGACGCGGACCCCCTCTTAATAGTATGGCTCTCCTACGACTCAAATCCACCAAAAAGAAACGTAGGACGACGCCGTCTTCAATAGTCTCCGAGGGGCACCGAATCTTCTCGAGCCTAGTGATGAAACATCTGAGAAACTCAAGGTATACGATTAGTCCGCAAAAGTATCGTCATCAATCACCAAAACACTTACGAGATAAATATGACCTTACACCGTCTCCGAAGATTCTACGCCTAGCACCGGATTCTGAGTTCGTCTCCTTTGTCTATCTTTTACACATTAGTTGTCTTATATTTCTCTCCTTCTCCCTCTTTTTGTCTTACAGCCTTCAAAGGCTCGTTCGCGCATTGTTCACACACACTTGACGCGCTATCCGCGCTCATTATACCTGGGGGCTTCTTTAGCGAAGCTTATTAAGACGGGCTTTATGCCTAACACATGTGTAACGCCCGCATGTACCTTTTATTCACCATTATATGCATCGATATGACTTAAGTTTTGGCCAAGCTGGGTTGCACGGCTCTGTGCTTACCCCTACGTTCCCGATTGTTCGGCTAGGTGGTAAAGGGAGCACCTCTGCGATTATTCTGCCGGGTCACCGGATGTGTACCTCGAGGCAGGTGAAGCCGAAATCTACCATTCTTAAGGGAATATTCGGTCGGTGAACTAAAGATGATTTCTCACTTATTTATTTATCTCGCCCCAGATGCTTTTACGCTTTTACTTGGCAGGACATGCACTTTAAGGCATGCCTCCCGAGGAAAGGTACGCCTAACGGAACTATTCTCCCCGGAAGATGTTTCTTACTAACCATGTAATATAACATAACTAGTTGGGCACTTATGCATTCAAGCACTAATGACCCCTACGCCTGGTCTCCATGCATGCCCCGGTTCTTACATAACCATGAGGGTATTCGGACACACTCCGGGCTATAGGGTCCCGAGGTTGAAGAGAAAAGGTCCGCCATGACAAACGATCTACAATCCGGCTAGAAGGCATTTTTACATGTCATCTTCAATTACATAGTCAATTTGACTAGGTGTATTCCTCCTCAATACCATCTAATAGGCTGTCTAGTTTACTGATCTGTTGGGAATACTTTATGACCAATTCTACTTGGCCATACACTAAGATCACAGGGATCTCCTTCCCATCGCCCCCACAGGTCCGACCTCGGCCATGTGGTTTGGGCGACAACCGTGTCCGCAGCGTCTTCACCATGGCCCAGGCCTCCCTGGCGCCTTGACGACAAGCCGATATCTTCCATAATCGGAAGCGCCGCCGCGCTCCCTTAAGCTTCTCTGCAAGCTCTCCAAGGCCTTGAGGCGGGGAGACAGATGGCCACAAGGCACAGGCGACGCCCTTCATCACTGCCGAACTTCGTTCGATGCAGTTGCAAGAGCTTCGAAGAAGGTCACCCAGAACCGGGCATTTCCACCGCAGACGACCCGTGAGCATACCTCACGGACATAACTCTGTTAGTCGACTTCCTCGCCCGAACTCTTTTTGAGAAGTTCGTTAAAGCACTTACTAAAAATGCAGCGTCGAAGCCGCCGATTCTCCTTCACGGAGTCCGGCAAATGGGCACAAACATCCTTTAGTTCCTCGCCCGGTGGGTGTTGGCATCTTGGAGATTATTCTTCTCCTGCCTCACCCTCGTAAGCACGCTCTCCCGCCTTTAACCGCGCAAGAGTTGTTGCTTGTCCGGATCTGCTCGGCGCCATCTGCAATCATATTGTCGATTTACACACGCAACACTTCACAACATACTTATCTTTTGAAGCGTATATTACGGAGGGGTCTCCTTGGCCTCCCCTGCGGTGCTAGTCTTGACCTCAAGTTGGGCTTTTCACTCTTCGGCTCACAGGGACAGTTGGGTATTCTTTTTTGTAAGATCCTGCATAACAAATGATCCTTAAATCAGTTATTCTAACTATTTCAAGTCTCGGGGGCTACTGTATATATAACCATCAAATTTTCTCACCCACATGTCTTTCACATACTGCTCCGTGGCTCTGGCTAGACCATTTTGAGCGGCACGGAGGTGCGCATCTCCCGAATTGAAGGCATCCAATGCCTCTTGGGAGAAACATGCGTCACGAAGAACAGTTCGGCGACGCCTGTGATTCATGGCACTCTCCACCTCGAAATTGGTGGCAGATAGTCCGTCGGCATCCTCTGTCGGAGGAGTGTCTGACGCATGCCTCGTGTTCGCCTCCACTTCGGGACCTGGCTTTGGAGCCTGGCTGGTGGAGGCTCGATTGGCAGCCTCTCCAGATATAGTCCCATGGCGCTCTTTTTCTGAAGAGAGCACGGCGTTAGTATACCTTCCGGTGTAAAACTTGGGAATAAGGCGGCATGCCATACCGTGGCGCCGCATCTCAATCCAAACCGCACTTCTTTTCACTGCTTTGGCCTTGTTGCCTTGTTGGCTAGCCATCGCAGCTCGGCCTTCCGCCTCAAGGGCTCCCCGCAAAACACCATTGATATACGGTGATCAAAGATAAGCACGGAGGGATCATTTTAAAGTATTGGGACTTCGGTCTCGATTACTGTGAGGCTGGAAATATTCCGGGTAATCGGCCGTAATGGTAACCAAGGCATTGTTGATGCTCAGTTGGTGAAATACCCCATCGATCAGCTCCACGGATATGTCCGGATCCTCTTTGGAGGACGGATCGAGGGACCGTTCCGGATCCTCGGGTTGTGGAGGTGGGCTGTTTATATCCTTTACGGCCTGGCGCAATTCCTGCGTCGAAATCACAAGATAAGGTACTTAACTATGGGAATATGGAGCGGATGGGCATAAAGAAGTGTACGCTACCCAGCTTGGAGGATCGTACATAGAAAATCCGCCTGTGGATTGACGCGGAGGAACTCCTCCTCTTCTCCCTTGTACAATGCGGACAAGGCCTTCATCGAGCAACAGAACCGATCCACGGCCCCTTACGGCCGCAGCGGGTGGCATCATCCACCCCGTTGAAATCCCACATGGGGTGGCCTCTATACTGAAGCGGCTGCACCCCCCGCATGATGCATGTGGCCATGACCACGTTCATGGTCAGTCCGGAATGAGCTAATAATCTTATCCGGCTCATCAGGTAAAGGACGTCCCTGTCATTTTCCTTCTGAGGGCTCCGTGGGCGCCAGCTTAGGCGCTTCTTCAAAGGAGCATTATTGAATTCAGGAAGGCCGATCCGAACAGGGTCCGGCAGGGGGACATCTTCTATATAAAACCATTACGAAGGCGGTCTTGGCGCCTTCTTTGGGGTTCGGATAGATATCCGTCCCGGCGATGCGCCATAGTTCGGCTCCGCCCACTTGATATATCGACCCCTCCCGAGAACGGGGCACAAGGCGTAACAACTTCTTCCACGGTAGCGAAATGAGCCTCGACGCCCAAGAACAGCTCAAGAAGGGCTACGAAGCCCGCAATATGCAATATGCAATATGGAGGCGTAAGGTGGTGCAAATGGAGGTCGTAGAACTCCGTGAGCCCCGGAGAAAGCGGATGAATTGGAAATCCGAGCCCTCTTATTATGTAAGGGACAAGGCATACCCGCTCTCCTTTGGAGGGATTGGGACGCTCTCCGCCGCTTTCCGCCATTATAGGTGGCGAGTCCGGCTCGAACCGGGACCATGAAGGCTGGGGAAGAAATCCCTTTGGTTTGGAGCGTCACTAGCTCATTGTGGGACGGAACATCTCTCCCAATCTCCAGGCTGAGGGCTGGTAGGGCGAGAGGAGAAGTTGCGTCGACTGGCCATGATGGAATGGATTTCTGTCAGATGCGCTCCGATGGATGCTCGCGAAGGGAAGATGGTGTGATTCGGATCTAAATCCTCGTCTCTTTTATAAGGCAGCTTATTTGCACAGCTAGGGGGGTAAAAGTAAAAACACCCTGGTTTTTCGCATTCGTTTGACACGTGGAAGACAACCATTATTGGGCGTGGAAGCCAAGGAGCACAATATTCACGAAAAGCCGGACACTATTCAACAGGTACACAGAATTTGGAGAAGAACCCGCCTTGCAATGCCGAAGACAAATCTGCCTTGGCGGGACTAAATCGTCATTGAAGCTGGTTTGGGGAGCTCTTGAGGAGTCCGGATTAGGGGGTGTTCGGATAGCCGAACTATAACCTTTGGCCGGACTCCTGGACTATGAAGATACAAGATTGAAGACTTCGTCCCGTGTCCGGAAGGGACTTTCTTTGGCGTGGAAGGCAAGCTTCGCAATACGGATATGTAGATCTCCTCCCATTGTAACCGACTCTATGTAACCCTAGCCCTCTCCGGTGTCTATATAAACCGGAGGGTTTTAGTCCATAGGACGAAGAACAATCATATCATAGACTAGCTTCTAGGGTTTAGCCTCTCTGATCTCGTGGTAGATCTACTCTTGTACTACCCAGATCATCAATATTAATCAAGCGTGAGTAGGGTTTTACCTCCATCGAGAGGGCCCGAACACAGGTAAAACATCGTGTCCCTTGTCTCCTGTTACCATCCGCCTAGACGCACAGTTCGGGACCCCCTACCCGAGATCCGCCGGTTTTGACACCGACAACTACCATACAAGCTATTCGCTTAATACATGCTAGTAGGTAGGCTGGTGGTGGAGTATTTATTTTCGTCTTTTTTTGGTTTGTCTGTATTTCGGTTTTGGGATGGTGTGAATCCGTCTATCCACCATTCTTTTATCTTTCAGTAGTGTCAACCTCGGTTCTGGTTCTTTATCTTGGAATACTCTCGTTGTCCTGGAAGCAATGCTTGAAAGAAAGCGTAAGGAAGCGTCAAATCAATATGATGTATTGGCAAAGCCAGTAAGAAGGGAATCGGAAGTAGATAGGGACCCCCACTATAGATGTGGTTTTATACCTTGATGAATTGGTACCTTATAGCATAGCGAATTTACTTTTCTTTTTGTCATTTTTTTTCTCACCCTAGCTGATGATGGTCACGATGTACATGTGATCACAATGCATTCGACGCGGTAAATCCCAAGGCTATGAGTTTGTCAGTGCATGCCACACTTGTCATTATGTTGCGCAAGGGAAGGTCTAAAACTTTAAAAACAAATCTCATTGACCACGAACTACTCCCAACACCAAGGCATATAGAGACTTCTGAAAAACTAATCAAATCCTAGACAATAAATACTTTTGAATCAGTGAACAGTTTTACGAATTGACAAACATTTTTTTGAAATTTTTGATCTTCTCAAAAAAATCATGAACATTAGTTTTGTTTACAATTTTTTAAAATGTATGAACCGGTTTCGAATTCTTTAACATTTTTTGACTCAACAAGCATTTTTTGAATCGATGAATGTTTAAAAAAAATTGGGGAACAAATTTTAAAAACAAATTTTTATTTTTATTTTCGTGAACATTTTCTAAAATGCCATGGACATTTTTTTTCAGATTCCCGGATATGTTTTGAATACACGATAGTTTTTTCAAAATCACGAACATGATCTTATTTCCCGACCATTTTTTCGAAATTGTGATTTTTTTATAATTTTGCGAACAGTTTAGCAAAACCACCAACATTTTCTGAATCTGCAATTTTTTATGATTTTCTAAACATTTGTGAATTCATATATATTTTATGATTTCTCAAACATTTTTTTAAAACTCGCAAGTTTTAGAATACTAAAATCCCAAATTAATTTAAAGAAGAAAGTAAACAGAATGAGAAAAGAAAAGACAAAAAAGTAAAATGATAAAAAAACAGAGTAAAGCCCCACACATGGGCCGGCCCATGAACGCATACATGGATAGGACATGCGTGAGAGAAGAAAGATATAAATATATGGAAGCTGGGGATCAAACCATGGTCTGATCGCTAAAGGAGCGATCGGCCAACCACTCTGCTGCTTGTCGTTTTGTGACTTCTACTTGTCGCGCCCCTATAAAACAACGAAGAAGGCGCGTTTTTTGGTCCGAAAAATTGAATTGTTTTCTCACTTACGGATGGCATTGGTGGATAATTTTTACCAACTTAAAGGTTAATTTTAATGACGAACGACCAGAAGCGATAGCCGCTTTATTAGTAGGTAAAGATTTATATTTGTTTGATTTGATATTGGTCATTAGTGGATAAGGAGCCACGGTGCAGGAATATGTCTATTTTTTCTTTCTGAAAATCAAAAGCATAGGATGCAACTATTTTTTAGGGTGACTAGGGATTTTATTAAAACGATTGGTATCTGCAATACAAATGATGTCAGGCACTACCCCTAGCCTCAAGCGGCGCCCAGTTACAAGAGTTGAAGATGCTTTAGCTAAATCATGGGCTTCAGAATTAGACTCTCGAGGCTCGAACCGAAAACAAACTTCATCATTGAGCACCGACGCATAGACCCAAACTGCACCTTTGTTGATGTTTGTGACAACCTCAAGGCATTCAGATGCAATCACCACTTTGCGTAAGTTGAGATCTTTGGCAAGAGCTAGGGCCTCGTTACATGCTTGCGCCTCCAAAGATGAAGCGTCAAGCAGTCCATCGAAGGTAGCAGCTGAGGCCCCCCAAAAACAACTAGCCTTGTTCCTGCAAACAGCCGCCGCGGCGCCTCATGGCGGGATAGGCCACCATCAACGTTGATCTTCACCGCTTCCCCGCTAGGTGTGCTCCACTTGAGGGACCTGTGAACCTGCTGTGGTGGGATAGAGTTTTGGGGCCGGCGTACAGCTGCTATCTCTAGATCATCCAAATATCTAGTTATGAAGCATAGGACACAACTGATATTTTTCATAAACACATGTAACTTTATTGATATTCATAACGATTACAGGTACACTGATTTGGACCTAAGATTTAAGAAAATATAAAGTAACTCCTATGAATAAAAATTATAATGAACTCTCTTGTAAACACATTTTTCACGGTAGCAATCTCTGCTCGAAGAAGTACTCCACAGACTTCGGTAAAAAGACTGCAAATAGACTGGAGCAACGATATTGTCACTCTTCCACCCACACGGACAACACCAATAATTATTTTTGAAAGCGCCTTGAGTCCCCTGTCTAAAAATATGTACTTGGGCCGGGGACGATCTCCTAGAAGTGCAAGCCGTCGAATCACTATATCTTTACCATGGTGTCAATGAAAGATTTTATCTCCACAAAGAATCAACTGATATGTCTCGCTCGTTACGATACATGTTGGTCCAATGGCCCACGTGCGTGCTGACCTGGGCCGTCCTATTAATTGCGCTGAGCGTTGACGTGAGCTAGTTTTCGGAAGCGACTTTTGGACGGTCCGATAGCTTCCCAACTGGTTTAGGAAACTTCTAGGCCAGGTTTTCCCCCTTCTTTTTACCTGTTTTCTTGCTGGTTTTTTAGTTCTTTTGTTTGTTCGCTTCTTTTCTTTTCCAGGTCTTTTGTGGATGATTTTTTCGTATTTACATTTTTGTTCTCTTTCTTCTTATTTGTTTTCATTTTCTAAAATCCATGAAAATTTTGAAAATTTGTGAATATGATTTTGAATCAGAATCATTTTCTGAATTCGTGAACAATATTCATATTAGTAAAACTTTTTTGGATATGTGAACATTTTTCATGAATACATGAACATATTTTGCATTTATAAACATTTTTTTTGAATTTTCTGCCAACATATATTGAATTATTCTTGAGCATTCCTGAAGTCACAAACATTTTCTCAAATATGCACACATTTTCTGAATACGTTAATATTTTTTTGAATATGCGCCCATTTTTCAAATTCGCAGATATTTTTCGAATTTGTGGACTTTTTAAATTTTCCATGAATAGTTTTGAATTCAGTAATATTTTTCGAATTCCCGAACACTTTTTGTATTCACCGCGAATGTATTTCCAGTTCATGAACAATATTTGAATTTGCGAACAGTTTTTTGAACGCGTGAATATTTTTCTAGAATACGAAAAGAAATTTTAAATCGGCAAACATTTTTTGAATTTGCCAAGAACATATTTCTTATTCACTACAATTTATTGAATCCACAAACATTTTTTGAATACATGAACATTTTTTGAATACATAAACATTATTTGAATTTGCCGTGCACATATTTCAAATTAATGAATATTTTCTTGTTGTGCAACTTCTTTTTTGAATACATGAACATATGTCGAATTCATGAACATTCGTTTTGGATTCAGAAACATTTTTCTTAAACTATGAACAATCTTTTTGAAATCCATGGATAGTTCTTTATTTGCACCAACTTTTTCAATACTAAAAAGACCAATTGCCTCTTTTTTCACGTGAGACAACATTAAATAGCGAGTCCCAGAAAGAACAACTATTAAAGAGCCAGAAAAAAAGGAACGAGCCAGCAGCGAGCGTTCCGGAGCATCTGGGCCGGCCCACCGAGGAGCAACATGGGCGACGCGGCTATATCACTCACAACGAGCAATACATATCACTGTGCAGCATAGGATGCCAATATGCAGGTTTTTCACTTGCCAATGTGAGTTTATGGGCCAGATAAACAGAGCCTGCTGAGACCCATGGCCCATGGGCTTCATTTCTTGAGTACACCGAAGAACACAAGCTAAACAAACAGAGGATAGTATTTTATCTAAAAAAAACAGAGGATAATATTTGTTCCAAAACAACATGAACTAGATGATACCCGGTAGTTTGCTGCAGAAGTCAGTTGCATGTATTTCATTAGATTTGGCTGTATGAAACATAAATATTTGGACTAATAATATATAAACTAAAGTATAAATAGTTATCATATATTGTATTTGTTTATTCTATAGTTGAATGAATTTAATATACTTAAAAATATCTATGGAATAGGCACCATAATATAATCGAAAACTTTTAATGAGATGGCATGTGTGGTGAGGTGGAATGTACGCATGTTGAGATAAACAAAAGTAGCATGGATTAAACAATATGAAAAACCTTTTCTTATGCATATTGAGGTGGACATTTGATAAGGTGGCATGTGTGGTGAGTTGGCATGTGCGGTGGCTTGGCATGTGTGTATGTTGACACAAATAGAAATAGTGGGAATCAACAACTTAGATATGATAACGGTTTTGCTTGGTCCGAGTCAATCGAGATTAGCTGCAATTTTCTTTCTTTTATTTTACTTTGCAATTTATCTATATATCTCTACCAGATTTAATCCTTGCAATTAAGGAGTACAAGGGGATTGACAACCCTCTTACCCACGTTGGGTGGAAGTATTTGCTCTTGTCTATGCAGGTACTGTTGATGGGTGTTTGCGTGAGTCTCCTATTGGTTCGATAACCTTGATTCTCTACTGAGGGAAATACTACCTGCTACTATATTGCTTCACCCTTCCTATTCAGGAAAAATCCCAATGCAACTCACAAGTAGCACCCACCAGCCTCGAAGGGCCACATGGACAACAGGGGGCGCACCAGCCCCTGATGGGCTGGGCGCCTCTCCCCCCAAGGCATTGCGCCTAAGGTTGAGGGAAACCCTAAATGGGGATCCCTGGCTTGGGGGGCAAGCCACCCCCTCCCTTGGAGGAGGGGCTAGGGCTGGCCGGCCCCTCCCTCACCCCTATATATAGTGGGGAGGCGCAGGGGGGCTGCACGCTTCCACCCCTTGGCGCCTCTTCCTCCCATTACTCCTCATCCGCGTAGCGCTTGGCGAAGCCATGCCGGTGTTCTGCTGCCACCATCGCCGCTACACCGTCGTGCTAGTTCAGATCCCATCTACCTTTGTCGGCGTTAGTAAAACTGGGGTATTACTAACTCAGTAACAAAGAGCCTTGATGACGAAGGCAAAGATATTTCTCCGTCTAGGGGATGCATACGAAGACCATGATGAACCCACCGGGCCATGGCATGGGTTCTCAGGAGACACTACGAGGGACAAGTTCGAACTACCTCCGAAAGGCTCTTCACAGGGCCTTTCCGAGAGGGCATGTTGACAAGCCACCGACCCATTTGAAGGGGTGGATCATGATTCTGGAGGCCACGCGTGGGCTTGTACCAGGCTACACTTCTACTGCGTGAGGATGGACACTGAGGCTGAATGACTAGTCGTCATATGTGAAGTCTCCGGAAGGACCCGTTCGGCTCAAGCTATCCATGGTGGTGATACGCCTCCAATGTATCTATAATTTTTTATTGTTCCATGCTGTTATATTATTATTCTTGGATGTTTTATAATCATTTTATAGCAACTTTATATCATTTTTGGGACTAACCTATTGACATAGTGCCCAATGCCAGTTGTTGTTTTTGCTTGTTTTTTACTTTGCAGAATATCAGTACCAAATGGAGTCCAAACGCAGCGAAAATTTTTGGAGAATTTTTATGGACCATAAGGAACAACATGGGCCAAAGAAGTACTAGAGGGGTGCCCCGAGGGGGGCACAACCCACCTGGGCGCGCCTGGGGGCCCAAGCGTGCCCTGGTGGGCTGTGCCCACCTCGGTGGCCTCCCGCACCGCTTCTTCACTCTATAAATACCTCAATATTTCATAAACCCTAGGGGAGTCGACGAAAAACAATTCCAGCCGCCGCAAGTTCCAGAGCAACCAGATCCAATCTAGACACCATCACAAAGGGATTCATCATCCTCGTTGGTGCCTCTCCGATGATGCGTGAGTAGTTCATCATAGACCTACGGGTCCGTAGGCAGTAGCTAGATGGCCTCCTCTCTCTCTCTTTTGATTCTCAATACAATGGTCTCTTGGAGATCTATTTGATGTAACTCTTTTTCGTGGTGTGTTTGTTGGGATCCGATGAACTTTGAGTTTACGATCAGATCTATATCCATGAATATTATTTGAGTCTTATCTGATCTCTTATATGCATGATTACTTATAGCCTCGTATTTCTTCTTCGAATCTTTGGTTTAGTTAGGCCAACTAGATCGATTTTTCTTGCCATGGGAAGATGTGCTTTTTTATGGGCAGAAGGGGCAGCAAGACACGCATGTATCGTTGCTATTAAGGATAACAAGATGGGGGCTATTCCTACATGTATAGATCTCGTCTACATCATGTCATCGTTCTTATTGCATTACTCCGTTCCTCCATGAATATAATACACTAGATGCATGCTGGATAGCGGTCGATGTGTGGACTAATAGTAGTAGATGCAGGCAGGAGTTGGCCTACTAATCTTGAACGTGATGCCTATATAATGATCATTGCCTGGATATCGTCATAATTATTTGAGGTTCTATCAATTACCCAACCGTAATTTGTTTACCCACCGTATGGTATTTTTCTCGAGAGAAGCCACTAGTGAAATATACGGCCCCAGGTCTATTCTCCATCATATTTGCTTTGAGATCTATTTTTATCCTCTTTTGTTTCAGATATATTATTCCAAAAACCCAAAAATACGTTGCTGCACTTTTTATTTGCATATTTTATTTCATGTTTATTCGAGATTTATTTATCCAATCTATCACAATTTTATCCCGCCAACTTGAAAATTTCAACGCCGTTACCCGTAAGAGGGATTTACAACCCCTCATATGCATCGGGTTGCAAGTATTTGTTCTTTGTGTGCAGGTACCGTTTACATAGTGTTACTTGGTTCTCTTACTGGATTGATACCTAGGTTTCATAACTGAGGGAAATACCTATCGTAGTTGTGCTGCATGATCCCTTCCTCTTTGGGGAAATACCGACGTACATACTGCAGGATGCTGCTAACGCGACACTACGATCAGAGACCCTTCGACGAAACTGTGTGCGATGCAACAATTGCAAACGGTGGTGTAAAAGAACCGTCAAAAAAGGTGCAAAACGTTTGCGATGACGGAGCCATCAAACACCGTACAGATTTTAGTTGCGTGTGCGATCCAGGGCATACGGTTCAGTCCAGTGAACTGTTTGCGATGAGGCGGAACAAAAGAAATGGGCAGCCTGATGAAGGGGTGTGCGATAAAGAGCATACGGTTCACTCGGATGAACTATTTGTGATTAGGAAAAACGAAAGAAAGGGTCAGCCAGATCAAGGTGTGTGTGAGTGAGGGCATACGCTTCAGAAGGATTAACTGTTTGCGATTAGGCAACAGAACAGAAACAGGCCAGCCAGATCAAAGTGTCTGCGATTGATGGCATACACTTCACATGGATGAACTGTTTGGGATTAGCCACAACAAACTGAAACAGTTAGATAGATCAACGTGTGTGCGCTAGACGGGCACACACATTCTAATTAAAAGAAGCATGCGTGATGGTAATAACGAGCGCGCACGGTTGTTGGAACAAGGCGTGTCTTTGTCATTGCCTATTGCGGTGCACCCTATGGTGCAAACGCCACGACGTCTGCGGCCGAGAAGGCGACGTGCTCACGTTACGCATATACGGGAATAGTGTCGCACTTATAACCGCCAGTAAATTTTGAGCATGCGTCCCGTCACAAATTTTTTTAGAAGAACAGGGAGGCCGCGTCCCGTCACATTTCAAATTGCAAACCTGTTCACACTGATCAAAACCTAAGCGGTTTCCCACTTAGGAGCGTATTACTACTCGGTTATAAATACTACTACTCCAAGATGACTGCACATTCCTCCTCAACTCCTCATCCATAAAAACAAACAAGTCATTCATCATTTTATAGTCATTTTATACATTTTTTGGTACTAACCTATTGACATAGTGCCCAGTGCCAGTTGCTGTTTTCTGCATGTTTTTTACATCGCAGGAAATCAATACCAAACGGGGTCCAAACGCAGCGAAAGTTTTTTTTGGATCTTTTTTGGACCAGAAGACATCCAATGGGCCAAAGAAGTACCGAAGAGGGAGCCCGAGGTGAGCACAAGACACCAAGGCACGCCTGGAGGCCCAGGCATGCCATGGTGGGTTGTGCCCACCTCAGTGGCCTCTCGCACCGCATCTTTGCTCCATAAATACCCCAATATTCCAGAAACCCTAGGGGAGTCGACGAAAATCAATTCCAGCCGCCGCAAGTTCCAGAAACACCAGATCCAATCTAGACACCATCACGGAGGGGTTCATCATCCTCATTTGTGCCTCTCCGATGATGCGTGAGTAGTTCATTGTAGACCTACGGGGCTGTAGTTAGTAGCTAGATGGCTTCCTCTCTCTCTCTCTCTCTCTCTCTCTCTCTCTCTCTCTCTCTCTTTTGATTCTCAATACAATGGTCTCCTGGAGATCCATATGATGTAAGTCTTTTTTGCGGTGTATTTGTTGGGATCCGATGAACTTTGAGTTTATGATCAGATCTATGTTTTTATCCATGAAAGTTATTTGAGTCTTCTTTGATCTCTTATATGCATGATTGCTTATAGCCTCGTATTTCTTCTCCGATATTTGGGTTTTGTTTGGCCAACTTGATCTATTTATCTTCCAATGGGAAGAGGTGCTTTGTGATGGGTTTGATCTTACGGTGCTTGGGTCATTTTGACGTCTCTCTGACGATGGTGCCAGAAAGCTCCTGTCTGCTAGGACTACGTCGGTATTTCCCCAAAGAGGAAGGGATGATGTAGCACAAAGACGGTAGGTATTTCCCTCTGTGATGAAACCAAGGTTATAAAACCAGTAGGAGAACCAAGCAACGCAACATAAACAACACATGCACACAAAGAACAAATACTCGCAACCCGACGTGTAAAAGGCGTTGTCAATCCCTTTCGGGCAAGACGCCTCAAGATAGGCAAACGGACGTGAATAAAATTGTAGTAGATTGATAGATCGAACGCCAAATAAAATAACTGAGAATAAAGTGCATCAAGGTGTTTTTGTATTTTTGGTTTAATAGATCTGAAAATAAAATCAAAGGAAAAGTGGATCACAAAGGCAAATAATATGAGAAAGAGACCCGGGGGCCGTAGGTTTCACTAGTGGCTTCTCTTGAGAAAATTAGAAACGGTGGGTGAACAAATTACTGTTGGGAAATTGATAGAACTTCAAATAATCATGACGATATCCAGGCAATGATCATTATATAGGCATCACATCCAAGATTAGTAGACTGACACATCGACCACTATCCAGCATGCATCTAGTGTATTAAGTTCATTGAAAAACGGAGTAATGCAATAGGAACGATGACATGATGAAGACAAGTGTTGGGGAACGTAGTAATTTCAAAATTAGCCTACGCACACGCAAGATCATGGTGACACATAGCAACGAGAGGGGAGAGTGTGTCCACGTACCCTCGTAGACCGAAAGCGGAAGCGTTAGCACAACGCGGTTGATGTAGTCGTACGTCTTCATGATCCGACCGATCAAGTACCGAACGCACGGCACCTCCGAGTTCAGCACACGTTCATCCCGATGACGTCCCTTGAACTCCGATCCAGCGGAGTGTTGAGGGAGAGTTTTGTCAGCACGACGGCGTGGTGACGATGATGATGTTCTACCGACGCAGGGCTTTTCCTAAGCACCGCTACAGTATTATCCAGGTGGACTATGGTGGAGGGGGGCACCGCACACGGCTAAAAGATCAATGATCAATTGTTGTGTCTCTAGGGTGCCCCCTGCCCCCGTATATAAAGGAGCAAGGGGGGGAGAGGCGGCCGGCCAGGAGGGGCGCGCCAGGAGGAGTCCTACTCCCACCGGGAGTAGGACTCCCTCCCTTTTCCGTGTTGGATTAGGAGAGAGAGGGGAAAGGAAAGGGGAGGCGCCGTCCCCCCACCATATCCTATTCGGACTGGGGACGGCCAGCGGCTGCCCTTGGCCGCCTCTCCTCTTCCACCAATTGCGCGCATGAGGCCCAATAACCTCCGGGGGGGTTCCGGTAACCCCCGGTACTCCGGTATATATCCGATAACCTCCGGAACCATTCCGGTGTCTGAATATAGTCATCCAATATATTAAACTTCATGTCTCAACCATTTCGAGACTCCTCATTGTGTCCTGATCACATCCGGGACTCCGAACAACCTTCGGTACATCAAAACATATAAACTCATAATATAACTGTCATCGAAACTTTAAGCGTGCGGAACCTACGGGTTCGAGAACTATGTAGACATGACCGAGACATGTCTCCGGTCAATAACCAATAGCAGAACCTTGATGCTCATATTGGCTCCCACATATTCTAAGAAGATCTTTATCGGTCAGACCGCATAACAACATACGTTGTTCCCTTTGTCATCGGTATGTTACTTGCCCGAGATTCGATCGTCGGTATCTCAATACCTAGTTCAATCTTGTTACCGGCAAGTCTCTTTACTCGTTCTATAATACATCATCCTGCAACTAACTCATTAGTTGCAATGCTTGCAAGGCTTAAGTGATGTGCGTTACCGAGTGGGCCTAGAGATACCTCTCCGACAATCGGAGTGACAAATCCTAATCTCGAAATACGCCAACCCAACAAGTACCTTTGGAGACACCTGTAGAGCACCTTTATAATCACCCAGTTAGGTTGTGACGTTTGGTAGCACACAAAGTGTTCCTCCGGTAAACGGGAGTTGCATAATCTCATAGTCATAGGAACATGTATAAGTCATGAAGACAACAATAGCAGAATACTAAACGATCGTGTGCTAAGCTAACGAAATGGGTCAAGTCAATCACATCATTCTCCTAATGATGTGATCCCATTAATCAAACGACAACTCATGTCAATGGCTAGGAAACATAACCATCTTTGATCAACGAGCTAGTCAAGTAGAGGCATACTAGTGACACTCTATTTGTCTACGTATTCACACAAGTATTAGGTTTCCGGTTAATACAATTCTAGCATGAATAATAAACATTTATCATGATATAAGGAAATAAATAATAACTTTATTATTGCCTCTAGGGCATATTTCCTTGATCTCCCACTTGCACTAGAGTCACTAATCTAGATTACCTTGTAATGATTCTAACACCCATGGAGCCTTGGTGCTGATCATGTTTTGCTCGTGGAAGAGGCTTAGTCAACGGGTTCCGCAACATTCAGATCCATATGTATCTTGCAAATTTCTATGTCTCCCACCGGACTAAATCTCGGATGGAATTGAAGTGTCTCTTGATGTGCTTGGTTCTCTTGTGAAATCTGGATTCCTTCGCCAAGGCAATTGCACCAAAGATTGTCACAAAAGATTTTCATTGGACCCGATGCACTAGGTATGACACCTAGATCGGATATGAACTCCTTCATCCAGACTCCTTCATTTGCTGCTTCAAGCAGCTATGTACTCCGCTTCACACGTAGATCCCGCCACGACGCTTTGTTTAGAATCGCACCAACCGACAGCTCCACCGCTCAATGTAAACACGTATCCGGTTTGCGATTTAGAATCGTCCGGATCGGTGTCAAAGCTTGCATCAACGTAACCATTTACGATGAGCTCTTTGTCACCTCCATAAGCGAGAAACATATCCTTAGTCCTTTTCGTGTATTTCAGGATGTTCTTAACCGTTGTCCAGTGATCCACTCCTGGATTACTTTGGTACCTCCCTGCTAAACTTATAGCAAGGCACACATCAGGTCTGGTACACATCATTGCATACATGATAGAGCCTATGGCTGAAGCATAGGGAACATCTTTCATCTTCTCTCTATCTTCTGCAGTGGTCGGGCATTGAGTCTTACTCAACTTCACACCTTGTAACACAGGCAAGAACCCTTTCTTTGATTGATCCATTTTGAACTTCTTCAAAACTTTGTCAAGGTATGTGCTTTGTGAAAGTCCAATTAAGCATCTTGATCTATCTCTATAGATCTTGATGCCCAATATATAAGCAGCTTCACCGAGGTCTTTCATCAAAAAACTCTTATTCAAGTATCCCTTTATGCTATCCAGAAACTCTATATCATTTCCAATCAGCAATATGTCATCCACATATAATATTAGAAATGCTACAGAGCTCCCACTCACTTTCTTGTAAATACAGGCTTCTCCAAAAGTGTGTATAAAACCAAATGCTTTGATCACACTATCAAAGCGTTTATTCCAACTCCGAGAGGCTTGCACCAGTCCATAAATGGATCGCTGGAGCTTGCACACTTTGTTAGCTCCCTTTGGATCGACAAAACCTTCCGGTTGCATCATATACAACTCTTCTTCCAGAAATCCATTTAGGAATGCAGTTTTTACATCCATTTGCCAAATTTCATAATCATAAAATGCGGCAATTGCTAACATGATTCGGATAGACTTAAGCATCGCTACGGGTGAGAAGGTCTCATCGTAGTCAATCCCTTGAACTTGTCGAAAACCTTTCGCAACAAGTCGAGCTTTATAGACAGTAACATTACCGTCAGCATGAGTCTTATTCTTGAAGATCCATTTATTCTCAATGGCTTGCCGATCACCGGGCAAGTCAACCAAAGTCCACACTTTGTTCTCATACATGGATCCCATCTCAGATTTCATGGCCTCAAGCCATTTTGCGGAATCTAGGCTCACCATCTCTTCTTCATAGTTTGTAGGTTCGTCATGGTCTAGCAACATAACTTCCAGAACAGGATTACCGTACCACTCTGGTGCGGATCTTACTCTGGTTGACCTATGAGGTTCAGTAACAACTTGATGTGAAGTTTCATGATCATCATCATTAACTTCCTCACTAATTGGTGTAGGTGTTGCGTAAACCGGTTTACGTGATGAACTACTTTCCAATAAGGGAGCATGTACTGATTACCTCATCAAGTTCTACTTTCCTCCCACTCACTTCATTCGAGAGAAACTCCTTCTCTAGAAAGATTCCAAATTTAGCAACAAAAGTCTTGCCTTCGGATCTGTGATAGAAGGTGTACCCAACAGTCTCTTTTGGGTATCCTATGAAGACACATTTTTCTGATTTGGGTTCGAGCTTATCAGGTTGAAGCTTTTTTCACATAAGCATCGCAGCCCCAAACTTTAAGAAACGACAACTTTGGTTTCTTGCCAAACCACAGTTCATAAGGCGTCGTCTCAACGGATTTCGATGGTGTCCTATTTAACGTGAATGTAGTCGTCTCTAAAGCATAACCCCAAAACGATAGCGGTAAATCAGTCAGAGACATCATAGATCGTACCATATCAAGTAAAGTACGATTACGATGTTCAGACACACCATTACGCTGTGGTGTTCCAGGTGCCGTGAGTTGCGAAACTATTCTGCAATTTTTCAAATGAAGACCAAACTCGTAACTCAAATATTATCCTCCACGATCAGATCATATAAACTTTATTTTCTTGTTACGATGATTTTCATCTTCACTCTGAAATTCTTTGAACTTTTCAAATGTTTCAGACTTATGTTTCATTAAGTAGATATACCCATATCTGCACAAATCATCTGTGAAGGTGAGAAAATAACGATATCCGCCTCGAGCCTCAATATTCATCGGACCACATACATATGTATGTATGATTTCCAACAAATCTGTTGCTTGCTCCATAGTTTCGGAGAACGGCGTTTTAGTCATCTTGCCCATGAGGCACAGTTCGCAAGTACCAAGTGATTCATAATCAAGTGGTTCCAAAAGTCCATCAGTATGGAGTTTCTTCATGCGCTTTACACCGATATGACCTAAACGGCAGTGCCACAAATAAGTTGCACTATCATTATCAACTTTGCATCTTTTGGCTTCAATATTATGAATATGTGTATCACTACTATCGAGATTCAACAAAAATAGACCACTCTTCAAGGGTGCATGACCATAAAAGATATTACTCATATAAATGGAACAACCATTATTCTCTCGATTTAAATGAATAACCGTCTCACATCAAACAAGATCCAGATATAATGTTCATGCTCAACGGCGGCACCAAATAACAATTATTCAGGTCTAAAACTAATCCCGAAGGTAGATGTAGAGGTAGCGTGTCGATCATGGGTCACATCGACTTTGGAACCATTTCCCACGCCGCATCATCACCTCGTCCTTAGCCAATCTTCTTAATCCATAGTCCCTGTTTTGAGTTGCAAATATTAGCAATGTAACCAAGATCAAATACCCAGGTGCTATCATGAGCATTAGTAAGGTACACATCAATAACATGTATATCACATATACCTTTGTTCACCTTGCCATCCTTCTTATCCGCCAAATACTTGGGGCAGTTCCGCTTCAAATGACTACCGCTATGTGAGAAGCACTCAGTCTCACGCTTAGGTCCAGATTTGGGTTTCTTCTCCTGAGCAGCAACTTGCTTGCTATTCTTCTTGAAGTTCCCCTTATTCTTCCCTTTGCCCTTTTTTCTTGAAACTGGTGGTCTTATTGACCATCAACACTTGATGCTCCTTTTTGATTTCTACCTCCGCAGCCTTTAGCATTGTAAGAGCTCGGAATTGTCTTATCCATCCCTTGCATGTTATAGTTCATCACGAAGCTTTTGTAGCTTGGTGGCGGTGATCAAGAATTACATCAATGACGCTATCATCCGTAAGATTAACTCCCGGTTGAATCAAGTGATTGTTATACCCAGACATTTTGAGTATATGCTCACCGATGTAACTATTCTCCTCCATCTTGCAGCTATAGAACTTATTGGAGACTTCATATCTCTCAATCCGGGCATTTGCTTGAAATATTAACTTCAACTCCTGGAACATCTCTTATGCTCATGACGTTCAAAACGTCGTTGAAGACCCGGTTCTAAGCCGTAAAGCATGGCACACTAAACTATCGAGTAGTCATCAGCTTTGCTCTGCCAGACGTTCATAACATCTGGTGTTGCTCCTGCAGCAGGTCTGTCACCCAGCGGTGCTTCCAGGACGTAATTCTTCTATGCAGCAATGAGGATAATCCTCAAGTTACGGACCCAGTTCGTGTAATTTCTACCATCATCTTTCAACTTTCCTTTCTCAAGGAACACATTAAAATTCAACGGAACAACAACACGGGCCATCTATCTACAATCAACATAGACAAGAAAAATACTATCAGGTACTAAGTTCATGATAAATTTAAGTTCAATTAATGATATTACTTAAGAACTCCCACTTAGATAGACATCCCTCTAATCCTCTAAGTGATCACGTGATCCAAATCAACTAAACCATGTCCGATCATCACCTGACATGGAGTAGTTTCAATGGTGAACATCACTATGTTGATCACATCTACTATATGATTCACGCCGACCTTTCGGTCTCCGTGTTCCGAGGCCATATCTGTTATATGCTAGGCTCGTCAAGTTTAACTCGAGTATTCGCGTGTGCAACTGTTTTGCACCCGTTGTATTTGAACGTAGAGCCTATCACACCCGATCATCACGTGGTGTCTTAGCACGAAGAACTTTCGCAACGGTGCATACTCAGGGAGAACACTTATACTTTGATAATTTAGTGAGAGATCATCTTAAAATGCTACCGTCAATCAAAGCAAGATAAGATGCATAAAAGATAAACGTCACATGCAATCAATATAAGTGATATGATATGGCCATCATCATCGTGTGCTTGTGATCTCCATCTCCGAAGCACCGTCATGATCACCATCGTCACCGGCGCGACACCTTGATCTCCATCGTAGCACCGTTGTCGTCTCGCCAATCTTATTCTTCTACGACTATCGCTACCGCTTAGTGATAAAGTAAAGCATTACAGGGCGATTGCATTGCATACAATAAAGCGACAACCATATGGCTCCGGCTAGTTGCCGATAGCTCGGTTATAAAACATGATCATCTCATACAATAAAATTTAGCATCATTTCTTGACCATATCACATCACAACATGCCCTGCAAAAACAGGTTAGACGTCCTCTACTTTGTTCTTGCAAATTTTACGTGGCTGCTCATAAATATCGGAGAAGAAATACGAGGCTATAAGCAATCATGCATATAAGATATCAAAGAAACTCAAATAACTTTCATGGATATAAAAAGATATAACTGATCATAAACTCAAAGTTCATCAGATCCCAACAAACACACTGCAAAAAGAGTTACATCATATGGATCTCCAAGAGACCATTGTATTGAGAATTCAGTGAGTGAGAGGAAGCCATCTAGCTACTAACTATGGACCCGAAGTGTCTACAAAGAACTACTCACGCATCATCGGAGAGGCACCAATGGAAGTGGCGAACCCCTCCGTGATGGTTTCTAGATTGGATCTGGTGGTTTTGGACTCTGCGGCGGCTGGAATTGTTTTTCGTGGACTCCCCCAGGGTTTCTGAAATATTGGGGTATTTATAGAGCAAAGAGGCGGTCCAGGGGGCACCCGAGGTGGGCACAACCCACCAAGGCGCGCCTGGGCCTCCTGGAGCGCCCTGGAGGGTTGTGCTCTCCTCGGAGCACCCCCCAGGCGCAGCTAGGGCCCATTATGTGTCTTCTGGTCCATAAAAAATCTCTGTAAAGTTTCGTTGCATTTGGACTCCGTCTGATATTGGTTTCCTGCGATGTAAAAAAACATGCAGAAAACAGCAACTAGCACTTGGCACTATGTCAATAGGTTAGTACCAATGATATAAAATGACTATAAAATGATATGAAACATCCAAGATTGATAATATAACAGCATGGAACAATAAAAAATTAAAGATACATTGGAGACGTATCAGCATCCCCAAGCTTAACTCCTACTCGTCCTCGAGTAGGTAAGTGATAAAAACAGAATTTTTGATGTGGAATGCTGCCTAACATGCCATATCATATTCTTTTCTTTGTAGCATGGACATTTGGACTTTTAAGTTATTCAAAGCAATAGTCTAGTTTTTACATGATAATTTAAATACTCAAGCATATCAACAAGCAACTATGTCTTTCAAAATATCAACGCTAAAATAAGTTATCCCTAGCCCATCATGCTCAATCATTGATCCATTCATGAAACACACTCGCATATTAGCTACACCCTATACTCAAGTACGATCATATTTGCCTCCTAATTAGTGCTTTTATAAGAGAAGATGGAGACTCAAATTCAAAATAAAAATTGCATAAAGTAAAAGAAAGGCCCTTCGCAGAGGGAAGTAGGGATTTGTAGAGTTGCCAGAGCTCAAAGCGAAAAACTTAGAGATAAAAACATTTTGGGAGGTGTGTCTTTCCCACCAACGAAAACGACTTAGAGTTCCCAACACTTTCCATGCTAGATATATCATAGGCGGTTCCCAAACATAAAATATAGTTTATTCCTTTTTCAACCATACTTTCACTTTCCATGGCTAGCCGTATCCACGGTTGCCCTCCATACCAACACTTTCCAAGGAATTTATTATTTGACAACATAAAGTAAATTCATTTTTCATTTCGGGACTGGGCATCCCTAATACCTTTGCCTTACTCTCGTGCAATGACAAGTGAACAAACACTCATCGTGAGAATAACACATCTAGCATGGAAAATATTAGCCAGCCCTCACCGCTCTTCGAGCAGTATGAACACACAAAAGAGAATTTTATTTTGAAAATTAGAGATGGCACATGCAAATTTTCTTAGAACGGCAAAAGAATACCGCATATAGGTAGATATAGTGGACTCATTTGACAAAACTGGTTTAAAGGTTTTTGGATGCACAAGTAGTGATCATACTTAGTGCAAAATGAAGGCTAGCAAAAGATTGGGAAGCGACCAACCAAGAAACAGATAATCTCATAAGCGAGCATTAAGCATAATTAACACCGAATAATGCACCACAAGTAGGATATAATTTCATTGCATGACTATTGACTTTCGTGCTTGCGTAGGGAATCACAAACCTTAACATCAATATTCTTACTAAAGCATAATTACTCATCAACAGAAATCACATATCACATCATCATATCTCAAAACTATTACTAAGAATCAAGTTTATTTTGTCCAATGATCTTCATGAAAGTTTTTATTATATCCCTCTTGGATATCTATCACTTTGGGACTAATTTTCATATGTTGCTTTTCATAAGCTCAAACAAATATAATTGAAGATCATGAGCATAATATTTCTTTCTCTCAAATTAATTTAAGTGAAGCAAGAGAGAATTTCTTGAAAATTTTACTAACTCTCAAATAAATCTAAGTGAAGCAAGAAAGCATTTCTTCAAAAAAAAACTAAAGCACACCGTTCTCAAAAAGATATAAGTGAAGCACTAGAGCAAGTCCATAGCTCATAAAAGACTTAAGTGAAGCATAGAGAGCAATTCTAACAAGTCATGACATAATTTTGGCTCTCTCAAATAGGTGTGTCCAGCAAGGGACCAAGACTAAAAACACAAAATAAAACAAGCAAAGACTCATATCATACAAGACGCTCCAAGCAAAACACATAGTATGTGACGAATAAAAATATAGATTCGAGTAAAATACCGATGGTCGTTAGAAGAAAGAGGGGATGCCACTCGGGGGCATCCCCAAGCTTAGTTGTTTTCTCATTTTTGGATAATAGCTTGGGATGCCGGGGCATCCCCAAGCTTAGGCTCTTCTATCCTTATTCCTTCATCCATCGTAAGATAACCCAAAACTTGAAAACTTCAATCACACAAAACTCAACAAAACCTTCGTGAGATCCGTTAGCATAAGAAAGCAAACCACTACTATAAGTATTGTTTCAACCTATTCATATTTTGTTTTTGCATTATATCTACCGTGTTCCAACTTTTCTATGGCAAAAAATCATCAAAGAAAACCATAGAGACATCAAAACAAGCACACAACACAAAGAAAACAGAATCTGCCAAAAACAGAACAGTCTGTAGCGATCTGACTATTTCGAATACTTCCGAAACTCCAAAAATTCTAAAAACTTAGGACGGCCTGAGCAATTTGTATATTAATCTTCTGCAAAATGAATCAGGGAAAAAGCACTTTCTGTGATTTATGAAAATTATTTTCATGAGTGCATAAGTTTCTGTTTTTCAGCAAGATCAAACAACTGTTACTCAAGAAGATCCTAAAGGCTTTACTTGGCACAAACACTAATTAAAACACAAAAAACACAATTATAGCAGTAGCATAATTGTGCAAACACTCAAGAATAGAAAGCAAAAGGCAAAAATAAATTTTATTCATTGGGTTGCCTCCCAACAAGCGCTATAGTTTTACGCCCTTAGCTAGGCATAAAGCAAGGATCTAAATTTTGTCATCTTTGTTTTGAGATCCATAAGATGCCCTCATGATTGATTCATATGGTTGCCTAATTCTTGTTCTAGGGAAGTGTTCCATTACCTTTCTTAGTGGAAATTGAAACTTAATATTGCCTTCTTTCATATCAATCACGACGCCGATAGTGCGTAAAAATGGTCTACCAAGAATAATTGGACAAGACGGATTGCAATCAATATCAAGAAAAATAAAATCTATGGGCACATAATTCATATTTGCAAGAATAAGAACATCATTTAGTTCTTCCCATAGGCTTTTTAATAGTAGAATCCGCCAAGTGTAAAATTAAAGAGCATTCTTCAAGATCAGTAAGACCAAGCACATCACATAAAGATTTCGGAATTGTGGAAACACTGGCACCAAGTCACACAAAGCAAAACACTCATCATTTTTAATCTTTACTTTGATAGTAGGTTCCCATTCATCATGCAATTTTTTAGGAATTGATACTTCTAATTCCAATTTTTCTTCAAAATCTTGCATCAACAATATGTTTAGTAAAAGCTTTATTTTGTTCATAGGCATGGGGTGAATTTATCATGGATTGAAACAAAGAAATATAATCAATCAAATAGCAACTATCATAATTAAAGTCTTTGTAATCCAAAAGAGTGGGCACATCACTAGTTAAAGTCTTTACCTCTTCAAACCCACTTTTATCAATTTTCTCAACAAGATTTTCACCCTCCAAATTATCGGGACGCCTTCTAGCTAAATTTGAATATTCTCCAGTCCCTTTTTCATCAATCTTAATTTTACTAAACAAAGAATCAATAGAAGAAACACCAATCATTTTAAGATCTTCGTCATTTTTGCGAAAGTAATCACTAGAAAACGCTTTTTTCTAAAAATTCTCTTTTAGCTCTAAGCATGGCGGTTCTTTTCTTAATTTCATCTATAGAAACATAAAGAGCTTTAATTGATTCACCAACCTTAGGCACAAAAAAATTCATATTGAGATTTTCCACATCATGATAAATTCTATCAATACTCCTAGACAAATCATCATTCGTATTCAACTTTTCTTCTATGGTAGTGTTGAAAACTTTTTGTGTATTGCTAAATTCTTTAATATTATTCTCAAGATCAGAGGTGTTCCTATTATTATTATTATAAGATTGATTTCCATAGGAATTACCATAATTATTAGAGGAATTACCAGGAAAAGGCCTAGGATTAAAATTACCTCTATAAGCATTGTTGTTGAATTTTTTTGAGAGATAAAATTAACATCTATGGCATCACTATTTTGTTCAACCAAAGTAGACAAAGGCATATCATTAAAATCAATAGGAGTACTTTTACTAGCAACCAATTTCACAAGAGCATCAACTTTTTCACTCAAGGAAGAAACTTCTTCAATCGAATTAACTTTTTTACTAATAGGAGCTCTTTCGGTATGCATTGCGAATAATTTGCCATAATATTATCAAGAAATTTAGTGGCTTCACCCAAAGTAATTTCCATAAAAGTACCACCCGCGGCGGAATCTAAGAGATTACGACAAACAAAATTCAATCCCGCATAAAAAGTTTGTGTGATCATACAAAGATTTAACCCATGAATTGGGCAATTCCTTAGCATCATTTTCATCCTTTCCCAAGATTGTGCAACATGCTCATGTTCAAGTTGCTTGAAATTCATGATCTGGGTTCTAAGGGAAATAATTTTTCTTGGTAGGAAAATACTTAGTGATAAAAGCATCTTTGCACTTATTCCAAGAAATGATACTATTGCGAGGCAAAGAAGAGAACCAAAATTTTGCAGAATCACGCAAAGAAAACGGAAATAATTTCATCTTCACAACATCATTGTCCACATATTTTTTATTTTGCATATCGCATAATTCCACGAAGGTATTAAGATGGGACGCGACATCCTCATTAGGAGTACCGGAAAATTGATCTTTCATAACAAGATTCAGCAAAGCAGTATTAATATCACAAGACTCCACACTAGTGGCGGGAGGAGCAATCGGAGTGCCAATAAAATCATTGTTGTTGGTATTTGAGAAATCACATAACTTGGTGTTGTCTTGAGTCATGATGACTACACAACAAGATTGCACTCAAAAACAGATCCGGCAAGAAAAGGGCAAACGAAAAAGAGGGGCGAATAAAACGGAAAATTTTTGTGAAGTGGGGGAGAGGAAAACGAGAGGAAAATGGAAAATAATGTAAATTGCGAGGAGATGAGATTTGTGATTAGGAACCTGGTATATGTTGAAGATCGTCCCCGGCAACGGCGCCAGAAATTCCTTTTGATGTCTCTCTGACGATGGCGCCAAAAAGCTCATGTCTGCTAGGACTACGTCGGTATTTCCCCAAAGAGGAAGGGATGATGTAGCACAAAGACGGTAGGTGTTTCCCTCAGTGATGAATCCAAGGTTATCGAACCAGTAGGAGAACCAAGCAACACAATGTAAACAACACCTGCACACAAAGAACAAATACTCGCAACCCGACATGTAAAAGGGGTTGTCAATCCCTTTCGGGTACGGCGCCTCAAGATAGGCAAACGGACATGAATAAAATTGTAGTAGATTGATAGATCGAACGCCAAATAAAATAAATGAGAATATATTGCAGCAAGGTATTTTTGTATTTTTGGTTTAATAGATCTGAAAATAAAAGCAAAGGAAAAGTAGATCGCAAAGGCAAATAATATGAGAAAGAGACCCGGGGGTCGTAGGTTTCACTAGTGGTTCTCTCGAGAAAAATAGCAAACGGTGGGTGAACAAATTACTGTTGGGCATAGAACTTCAAATAATCATGACGATATCCAGGCAGTGATCATTATATATGCATCACGTCTAAGATTAGTAGACCGACTCCTGCCTGCATGTACTACTATTACTCCACACATCAACCGCTATCCAGCATGCATCTAGTGTATTAAGTTCATGGAAAAACGGAGTAATGCAATAGGAACGATGACATGATGTAGACAAGATCTATCTATGTAGAGATAGACCCCATCATTTTATCCTTAGTAGCAACGATACATACGTGTCGGTTCCCTTTACATCGGGATCAAGCACCGTAAGATCAAACCCACTACAAAGCACCTCTTCCCATTGCAAGATAAATAGATCAAGTTGGCCAAACAAAACCCAAATATCGGAGAAGAAATACGAGGCTATAAGCAATCATGCATATAAGAGATCAAAGAAACTCAAATAACTTTCATGGATATAAAAAGATATAACTGATCATAAACTCAAAGTTCATCAACTCCCAACAAACACACCGCAAAAAGAGTTACATCATATGGATCTCCAAGAGACCATTGTATTGAGAATTCAGCGAGAGAGAGGAAGCCATCTAGCTACTAACTACGGACCCGAAGGTGTACAAAGAACTACTCACGCATCATCGGAGAGGCACCAATGGAAGTGGTGAACCCCTCCGTGATGGTGTCTAGATTGGATCTGGTGGTTCTGGACTCTGCGGCGGCCGGGATTGATTTTTGTCGACTCCCCTAGGGTTTCTGGAATATTGGGGTATTTTATAGAGCAAAGAGGCGGTTCGGGGCTCCCGAGGTGGGCACCAGGGGGCGCCTGGGCCTCCTGGCACGCCCTGGTGGGTTGTGCTCTCCTCGAAGCACCCCCAGGTGCAGCCAGGGCACATTACATGTCTTCTGATCCATAAAAGATCTCCATAAAGTATTGTTGCATTTGGACTCCGTCTGATATTGATTTCCTGCGATGTAAAAAAACATGCAGAAAACATCAACTAGCACTTGGCACTATGTCAATAGGATAAAAAATGATATAAAATGACTATAAAATGATTATAAAACACCCAAGATTGATAATATAGCAGCATGGAACATTAAAAAATTATAGATACGTTGGAGACGTATCAGGGAGTCGATGAAAAAAATTCCAACCATCGCAAGTTCTAGAACCACCAGATCCAATCTAGACACCATCATGGAGGGGTTCATCATCCTCATTGGTGCCTCTCCAATGATGCGTGAGTAGTTCAGCATAGACCTACGGGTCCATAGGCAGTAGCTAGATACGGCTTCCTCTCTCTCTTTTGATAATCAATACAATGGTCTCTTGGAGATCTATTTGATGTAACTCTTTTTTGCGGTGTGTTCGTTGGGATCCGATGAAGTTTGAGTTTATGATCAGATCTATATCCATGAATATTGTTTGAGTCTTCTTTGATCTCTTATATGCATGATTACTTATAGCCTCGTATTTCGTAGTCGAATCTTTGGTTTAGTTAGGCCAACTAGATCGATTTTTATTGCCATGGGAAGAGGTTCTTTGTGATGGGTTCGATCGTGCGGTGTTCTTTCCAAGTGACAAAAGGGGTAGCAAGACACGCATGTATCGTTGCTATTAAGGATAACAAGATGGGAGATATTCCTACATGAATAGATCTTGTCAACATCATGTCATCATTCTTATTGCATTACTTCGTTCCTCCATGAACTTAATACACTAGATGCATGTTGGGTAGCGGTCGATGTGTGGAGTAATAGTAGTAGATGCAGGCAGGAGTCGGCCTACTAATCTTGGATGTGATGCCTATATAATGATCATTGCGTGTGGATATTGTCATAATTATTTGAGGTACTATCAATTGCCCAACAGTAATTTGTTTACCCACCGTATGCTATTTTTCTCGAGAGAAGCCACTATAGTGAAATCTACGGCCCCCGGGTCTATTCTCCATCATATTTGCTTTGAGATATATTTTTATTCGCTTTTGTTTTCAGATCTATTATTGCAGCAAAGTATTTTGGGGGTTTTGGAATAATATATCTGAAAACAAAAGCGGATAAAATAGATCTCAAAGCAAATATGATGGAGAATAGACCCGGGGGCCGTATATTTCACTACTGGCTTCTCTTGAGAAAAATAGCATATGGTGGGTAAACAAGTTACGGTTGGGCAATTGATAGAACCTCAAATAATTATGACGATATCCAGGCAATGATCATTATATAGGCATCACATCCAAGATTAGTAGACCGACTCTTGCCTTCATCTACTACTATTACTCCACACATCGACCGCTATCCAGCATGCATCTAGTGTATGTTCATGGAGAAACGAAGTAATGCAATAAGAACGATGACACGTTGTAGACGAGATCTATTCATGTAGGAATAGCCCCCATCTTGTTATCCTTAATAGAAATGATACATGCGTGTCTTGCTGCCCCTTCTTCCACTGGGAAAGAACACTGCTACCTCTTGAGCATGCGTTGGTTTTCCCTTGAAGAGGAAAGGGTGATGCAGCAAAGTAGCGTAAGTATTTCCCTCAGTTTTTGAGAACCAAGGTATCAATCCAGTAGGAGACTACACGCAAATCCCTAGTACCTGCACAAACAATTAAGAACCTTGCAACCAACGCGAGAAAGAGGTTGTCAATCCCTTCACGTCCACTTGCAAAAGTGAGATCTGATAGAGATAATAAGATAAATATTTTTGGTATTTTTGTTGTATAGATTGAAAAATAAAGATTGCAAAATAAACGACGATAAAAATAGCTAGTTGACGGGAGATTAATATGATGGAAAATAGACCCGGGGCCCATAGGTTTCACTAGTGGCTTCTCTCAAGATAGCATATTTTACGGTTGGTGAACAAATTACTGCCGAGCAATTGATAGAAAAGCGCATAGTTTTGAGAATATCTAGGCACGATCATGTATATAGGCATCACGTCCGTGACAAATAGACCGAAACGATTCTGCATCTACTACTATTACTCCACACATCGACCGCTATCCAGCATGCTCTAGAGTATTAAGTTCAAAAGAATAGAGTAACGCATTAAGCAAGATGTAGAGGGATAAACTCAAGCAATATGATATAAACCCCATCATTTTATCCTCGATGGCAACAATACAATACGTTCCTTGCTGCCCCTGCTGTCACTGGGAAAGGACACCGCAAGGTTGAACCCAAAGCTAAGCACTTCTCCCATTGCAAGAAAGATCAATTTAGTAGGCCAAACCAAACTGATAATTCGAAGAGACTTGCAAAGATATCAAATCATGCATATAAGAATGTAGAGAAGAACCAAATATTATTCATAGATAATCTTGATCATAAACTCACAATTCATCAGATCTCGACAAACACACCGCAAAAAAGTGTTACATCGAATAGATCTCCAAGAAGATCGAGGAGAACTTTGTATTGAGATCCAAAGAGAGAGAAGAAGCCATGTAGCTAATAACTATGGACCCGGAGGTCTGTGGTAAACTACTCACACATCATCGGAGAGGCTATTGTGTTGATGTAGAAGCCCTCCATGACCGATTCCCCCTCCGACAGAGCGCCGGAAAAGGCCCCAAGATGGGATCTCACGGGTACAAAAGGTTGCGGCGGTGGAAATAGGGTTTCGTGGTGCTCCCGAATGTTTTCAGGGTATATGAGTATATATAGGCGAAAGAAGTAGGTCGGTAGAGCTACGAGGGGCCCATGAGGGTGGGGGCGCGCCTACCCCCCTGGGCGCGCTCTCCTGCCTCGTGGCCGCCTTGTTGCTTCCTTGACGTCCACTCCAAGTCTCCTGGATTGCATTTCTTCCAAAAACGATCCTCGCGGCGGTTTTATTCCGTTTGATATTCCTTTTCTGCGAAACACTGAAATAGGCAAAAAAACAACAATTTGCACTGGGCCTTTGGTTAATAGGTTAGTCCCAAAAATAACATAAAAGAGCATAATAAAGCCCATTAAACATCCAAAACAGATAATATAATAGCATGGAACAATCAAAAATTATAGATACATTGGAGACGTATCAAGCATCCCCAAGCTTAATTCCTGCTCGTCCTCGAGTAGATAAATGATAAAAACAGAATTTTTGATGTGGAATGCTACCTAGCATAATTTTCAATGTAATTTTCTTTATTGTGGCAAGAATGTTCAGATCCGAAAGATTCTAGACAAAAGTTTAACATTGACATAAAAATAATAATACTTCAAGCATGTTAACTAAGCAATTATGTCTTCTCAAAATAACATGGCCAAAGAAAGTTATCCCTACAAAATCATATAGTCTGGCTATGCTCTATTTTCATCACACAAAATATTTAAATCATGCACAACCTCGGTTTGAGCCAAGCAATTGTTTCATACATTAGTATTCTCAAACTTTTTCAACTTTCACGTAATACATGAGCGTGAGCCATGGACATAGCACTATAGGTGGAATGGAATATGGTGGTTGTGGAGAAGACAAAAAGGAGGAAGATAGTCTCACCTCAACTAGGCGTATCAATGGGTTATGGAGATGCCCATCAATAGATATCAATGTGAGTGAGTAGGGATTGCCATGCAACGGATGCACTAGAGCTATAAGTGTATGAAAGCTCAACAAAAGAAACTAAGTGGGTGTGCATCCAACTTGCTCGCTCGCGAAGACCTAGGGCAATTTGAGGAAGCCCATCATTGGAATATGCAATCCAAGTTCTATAATGAAAAATTCCCACTAGTATATGAAAGTGACAACATAGGAGACTCTCTATCATGAAGATCATGGTGCTACTTTGAAGCACAAGTGTGGAAAAAGGATAGTAACATTGTCCCTTCTCTCTTTTTCTCTCATTTTTTTTGTTTGGGCTTCTTTGGCCTCTTTTTTATTTGGGCTTCTTTGTCCTCTTTTTTTTTCTTTCGTCCGGAGTCTCATCCCGACTTGTGGGGGAATCATAGTCTCCATTATCCTTCCCTCACATGGGACAATGCTCTAATAATGAAAATCATCACACTTCTATTTACTTACAACTCAAGAATTACAACTCGATACTTAGAACAAAATATGACTATGTGTATGCCTCCGGCGGTGTACCGGGATATGCAATGAATCAAGAGTGACATGTATGAAAAAATTATGAATGGTGGCTTTGCCACAAATACGATGTCAACTACATGATCATGCAAAGCAATATGACAATGATGGAGCGTGTCATGAAAACGGAATGGTGGAAAGTTGCATGGCAATATATCTCGGAATGGCTATGGAAATGCCATAACAGGTAGGTATGGTGGCTGTTTTGAGGAAGGTATATGGTGGGTTTATGGTACTGGCGAGAGTTGCGCGGCACAAGAGAGGCTAGCAATGGTGGAAGGGTGAGAGTGCGTATAATCCATGGACTCAACATTAGTCATAAAGAACTCACATACTTATTGCAAAAATCTACTAGTCATCAAAACAAAGTACTACACGCATGCTCCTAGGGGAAGGGTTGGTAGGAGTTAACCATCGCGCGATCCCGACCTCCACACATAAGGAAGACAATCTATAAATAAATCATGCTCCAACTTCATCACATAACGGTTCACCATACATGCATGCTACGGGAATCACAAACTTTAACACAAGTATCTCTCAAATTCACAACTACTCCATTAGCATGACTCTAATATCACCATCCTCATATCTCAAAACAATCATCAAGAATCTAACTTCTCATAGTATTCAACGCACTTTATATGAAAGTTTATATTATACCCATCTTGGATGCCCATCATATTAGGACTAGTTTTATAACCAAAGCAAATTACCATGCTGTTCTTAAAGACTCTCAAAATAATATAAGTGAAGCATGAGACATCAATAATTTCTATAAAATAAAACCACCACCGTGCTCTAAAAAGGTATAAGTGAAGCACTAGAGCAAACCTATCTAGCTCAAAAGATATAAGTGAAGCACATAGAGTATTCTAATAAATTCTGATTCATGTGTGTCTCTCCCAAAAGGTGTGTACAACAAGTATGATTGTGGTAAACTAAAAAGCAAAGACTCAAATCATACAAGACGCTCCAAGGAAAACACATATCATGTGGTGAATAAAATTATAGCCTCAAGTAAAGTTACCGATAGACGAAGACGAAAGAGGGGTTGCCTTCCGGGGCATTCCCAAGCATAGGCTTTTTGTTGTCCTTGAATTATACCTTGGGGTGACTTGGGAATCCCCAAGCTTAGGCTCTTGCCACTCCTCATTCCAAAATCCAAAAAATCTTTACCCAAAAACTTGAAAACTTCACAACACAAAACTTAATAGAAAATCTCATGACCTCCGTTAGTATAAGAAGACAAACCACCACTTTAAGGTACTGTAATGAACTCATTCTTTATTTATATTGGTGTTAAACCTACTGTATTCCAACTTCTCTATGGTTCATACCCCCCGATACTAGCCATAAATTCATCAAAATAAGCAAACAACACACGAAAAACAAAATCTGTCAAAAACAGAACAGTGTGTAGTAATCTGTAACTTTCGAATACTTCTGTCACTCCAAAAATCCTGAGAAATTAGGAAGTCCTTAGAAACTTGTGTATTAATCTTCTGCAAAAAGAATCAACTGAAAAACACGTTCTTGTGATTTATGAAAACTAATCTCGTACGTGCAAAAGTTTCTGTTTTTCAGCAAGATCAAATTAACTATCACTGTAGGTTATCCTAAAGGTATTACTTGGCACAAACACTAACTAAAACACAAAAACACATCTAACAAGAGGCTAGATGAATTATTTATTACTAAACAGGAAAAAAAGCAAAGAACAAAAATAAAATTGGGTTGCCTCCCAACAAGCGCTATCGTTTAACGCCCCTAGCTAGGCATTGAGATTTCGATGATGCACACATGAAAGACAAGAATTGAAGCGCAAAGAGAGCATCATGAATCACGTAAAAAACACATCTAAGTCTAACATACTTACTATGCATAGGCATCTTATAGGCAAACAAATTATCATAGCAAGCAAAAACTAGCATATGCAAGGAAGCGGAAAGAAACAATAGCAATCTCAACATAACGAGAGGTAATTTAGTAAGATAAAAATTTCTACAACCATATTTTCCTCTCTCATAATAATTACATGTAGGATCATAGGCAAATTCAACAAAATAGCTATCACATAACATATTCTCAACACGATCCACATGCATGCGAAGTTGACACTCTTCCAAAATAGTGGGATTGCCATTAACTAAAGTCATAACCTCTCCAAACCCACTTTTATCAAAAATACCATAAGATTGAACATTCTCCAAATATGTGGGATCTAAAGTTGACACTCTTCCAAACCCACTTTCAATATTATTGCATTATCAGTCTCATATTCATCATGGGGCTTAAATAAAGTTTCAAGATCATAAGAAGAATCACCCCAATCATGATCTTTGCAACAAGTAGTAGACATATCAAAACTAGCATCCCCAAGCTTAGGGTATTTCATATTATTAGCACAATTGACATCAAGATAATTTATAGTAAAATCATTGCAATCATGCTCTTGATTTAAGGAACTATCAAGTATAGGTGCAATAGCAATAATCTCATGTTTAACATAAGGAACTATAGCAAATTCATCGCCATAAATATTGGCATCATGGCCATAAGAATAGCAAGCATCATGTTCATCAAGGGATATTTCAATCAAATCATCGGAATCATAGTTATCTATAGATTCGTGCATATCATTATTTTCATACAAAGCAACGGTCATTCTCTCGATAAATTCCTTAACATAGGCATTATGAGCATAGTTTTCATAGCAATATTTAAGTATGTGGGAATTTTCAGATTTGTAGAGAGTAATATCATACTTTTCAATCATAGAAGCAACTTCATGAGCACCCTTAAAAATGACAAATTATTCAGTTTGTTCGATATCATAGTAACTATAAACACCCTTTCCATAAGAAGATAAGATTTCATTATCATTAAACTCACATAGGTAGGGAAGGTGTTTTTTAGGGTTCTTAGAGCAATAAGTAAAGATATAAATTTCACAAAGATTCCAAGCATAGCATAGCAAACTATTTATTTGATACCATAAGAGCTTCCCCTTTTCATACAAACGATGACGCACAAAATGAGCATGCTCATCTAAAGATTTTCCCTCAACTAAACTAGTTGGGGTTTCAGCACGAGCACATAAGGATCGAAGATGATCCAAGTAGAATCCAAGAAGATCGAGGAGAACATTGTATTGAGATCCAAAGAGAGAGAAGAAGCCATCTAGCTAATAACTATGGACCCGAAGGTCTGTGGTAAACTACTCACACATCATCGGAGAGGCTATGGTGTTGATGTAGAAGCCCTCCATGATCGATTCCCCCACCGACGGAGCGCCGGAAAAGGCCCCAAGATGGGATCTCACGGGTACAGAAGGTTGTGGCGGTGGAAATAGGGTTTCGTGGTGCTCCCGGATGTTTTCAGGGTATATGAGTATATATAGGCGAAAGAAGTAGGTCGGTGGAGCTACGAGGGGCCCACGAGGGTGGGGGCGCGCCTACCCCCCTGGGCGCGCCCTCCTGCCTCGTGGCCGCCTCGTTGCTTCCTTCACGTCCACTCCAAGTCTCCTGGATTGCGTTCATTCCAAAAAACGATCCTCGCGAAGGTTTCATTCCATTTGATATTCCTTTTCTGCGAAACACTAAAATAGGCAAAAAAACAGCAATTTGCACTGGGCCTTTGGTTAATAGGTTAGTGTCGGTGTCAAAACCGACGGATCTCGGGTAGGGGGTCCCGAACTGTGCGTCTAGGCGGATGGTAACAGGAGACAAGGGACACGATGTTTTTACCCAGGTTCGGGCCCTCTCGATGGAGGTAATACCCTACTCCGCTTGATTAATATTGATGATATGGGTAGTACAAGAGTAGATCTACCACGAGATCAAGGAGGCTAAACCCTAGAAGCTAGCCTATGGTATGATTGTTGTTCGCCCCACGGACTAAAACCCTCCGGTTTATATAGACACCGGATAGGTTAGGGTTACACAGAGTCGGTTACAATGGTAGGAGATCTACATATCCGTATCGCCAAGCTTTCCTTCCACGCCAAGGAAAGTCCCATCCGGACATGGGACGAAGTCTTCAATCTTGTATCTTCATAGTCTTGGAGTCCGGCTATCCGGACACCCCCTAGTCCGGGACTCCCTCAGTAGCCCCTGAACCAGGCTTCAATGACGATGAGTCCGGCGCGTTGATTGTCTTGACATTATGAGGCGGGTTCCTCCTCGAATACTTCATGGAAGGTTTTGAACACAAGGATAGTGTCCGGCTCTGCAAAACAAGTTCCACATAACACCGTAGAGAGAATAATTTCTGCATAGATCTGCTGATGTATTCCGCGGCGTGACATCACACCACGGCAAGGTCTTTATATGAATCGCTTTTTACTATTCCCACCTCAGCGCGTTTAGCGAGGAGGTTTCCTTGGCACGTCTTATCAAAGCATAGATCGTGCCCCCTTATTCCGGGATTCTCATCAATACGGACGTGGGTAACCCATCCGCGCCATTGATTACGGCGCTTGGGAAATAAGCGAGTTTTACCAGGCTGGTGGGGGACGCATAGCTTCGTCCGTCTATATAAGGGGATAAGGATCCACCTTTCACCTACGCCTTCTTCCTCCTTTGCTTATCCATTTCACAAGACTCGAGCTCCAGCGCCTAAGTCCGCACATCCCACCTCAACCTTTCTCCAATCATGTCGGGAGCGGGAGGCAGGTGGATGGCCTCCTCATCACGGAGGGGCACATCGCCAGATCAAGGGAGGCCGGATACTTGTCCGGCAACATCGCGCACAAAGGCTTCCCGGCGTGGGGCAGCTCATTCCGACCCTGGGCCCCGTGAGAGGGTGGTGTTTCTCCCCACTTCCTCCGCTGGACTAGGCTTTCCTCTTCATCCATTTGTCCGGGGCTCATGTTCTACTACGGTGCGGACTTCCACGACCTGGCCCCGAATTTCATCCTCAACATCTCGGCGTTTATCGTCAGGTGCGAGGCTTTCTCTGCATCCCGCCCACTTCGCTTATGGCTGAAGATCTTCAACGTCCGCCGAAGGTAGTGGGCGGCCGTCAGCCGGAGTGCGGAGGCGCCATGGTTGGCAAGATGGCCAAAGTCCCATGGCTCAAGGCGCCTTCGTGGAGACAATAAAGGGGTGGCAATCAGGGTGGTTCTACATCACCGAGCCCCGCAACACCAAATGGGTGGCGGCCCCCGAATTCAGATCTGGCTTCCCCACACGGCTCTCGTCATGGAAAGAGATGGGCCTGATGTGGGGGAATTCGGACGAGACATCCAGACTGCAAACATGTGTCCGAAACCTGGTGGCCAAGAATCTTAGGCTGGTCGACGTAATCCAGGTGATGCTCATCCGCCGGATTCTCCCATACCAACAACGGGCTTTTAACTTGTGGGAGTTCGATCCGGCACAGTACCAAACCTTGAGCCGGCTCTTCGACACTACATACGAAGACGCCTGGAAGGTGCTGCTCAAAGGCGCTGAAGCCCCAGCATCCGCTACCAAAGATCGCGGATACAGCTCGCAGCGTCCAGCCGGCGAGGTAAGTCATTTTACCCTTTACGGGACTCTTTTTTCATAGATTGACTCTACATGGGATCTAAAACTCCCTAATCTTTGACAGGACTGGCTGAAGACGTCCGGACAGATTAACTGTCCGGCTCCTTTGCCGGAAGATCCGGAGAACGCCCGATTGACGGGACTGCTAGCTCCGGCGCCGTACATGGTGCCGGAGAAGAAGGCCAAGAAGGAGGCCACGGGAACTCAAAGGAGCTCCCAATGCCAGGTGCTGTCAGATTCCGAAGCGGAATCTTCTCCTGAAGACGAGGAGGAAGAAGAAGAAGCTCCTCCCCCAGTGGGGGAGGAGAAGAAAAGGAAGGCCACCCCAATTGGGGAGGCCGGAGGGTCCAAGAAGGGGAGAACCCTTCCTCCGGACTTCTCCGCCAACGTCGACGATGACGAGGAGGACTGGCCTACAAGGGCCAAGCCCCTGGCGAGATCATAAGTGTCTGGATACCCATGGTTTTTTATTATCGCAGAATGTTCTCTAATGTTGAACAACCGTGCAGCCCGCCCAAGGGCGAGTTCGCCGATTCATCGAGCGGGTCCCTGGGCTCGTCGGAAATGGAGAGTAGCTCGCTTCCGATCGCCTCCTCGCCTCATGCTGCGGGCGATGCGTCGGCGGGGCCCCAAGGGGGACTTGGTCAAGAGGAGGTAGCACAGGAGGTGCCACAAGGCGACCTCCGGACTCAGCGCTGGGGGCAAGATCCCAGGGGCTCTAAGCCCGACCCTCGTCTGGACTCCATGCCGGAACCATCAGTGGTTCCGGAGTCCGGACAGCGGATCCTTCACAAGAAGGGTAAGACGCCGGTGTCCTCCGTCCAACCGGAGGCACCGGATAGCTTACAGCAGGCGCTTAACCGCGCTTCCATCGAGGAGGAACACCACACTGTCATGAGTGCGGTGATCCGGACAGTTCAGTCCGCCAAGAGCGGATCGACTGGTTCTGCATCACCTTTCTAACAGGCTTTGAGGTAAGTTTTAGAATATGTAAAAAATATAACCGCATAGACAGTAGCCCACGATGCTTAGTTCGATTGTTCGGAAAGAAAAGCCGGACTAAGGATCTAAAAGATATACGCAGGAGTCTAACATAAGTATGTCAATATGGGAATGCAGGCTCTGCGACCTCTGCCGACCTTGTTGCGGAGGTCAATGTATTGAAGCAGAACCTCGAGCGGTCCGAGAACGAGCTCAGACAAGCCAAGAAGGAGCTCGAGGACAAGGAAGGTAAGCAAGACCTTATTAAAGAAATACCTTATAGAAAAGGTTTTGGTTGCGAAAAATAACAGGAATAACATGGGTACTGCAGGGGCCACGAACGAGGTGGCGGCCCTTAAGGAAGCGGTGTCCGTGGCCGAAAACAAAGCGGCTCATGAACGCACCGAGCGAGAGAAGGGGTAGGCGAGCTGGCCACAGATGCGGCAAGAGCTCCAAGCTCTCGTGGAAAAACACGAGAGTTTGGAGCGTGACTCGAAGACTCGAGAGTCCGAGCTAGCCTCGGCTCTTGAGAGTGCCAAAGCTGCTAAGGCCGAGGCCCAAAAAGCCCTCCAAGAAATTGAGTCTTTAAAGAAAATAGCAGCGGGTAAGGAATTCTTTATGCAAAGCAAGCATGTGAGAGTGAATTATCTATTACTTACCCGGATTCGGAGCTCTCCAGGAGCATTCGCAGATTTTCCCCAGTGGCCCGACGCCGCAGATTCTCTGCGCCCGGGAGGGAGCTCCACGGAGAAGGTCATCTGGTCTCAGTATGCTGAGGCCGACCATCCGGTGCCCCTTAGCGATCAGCTGAAGTAGCTGGTCGAGCTCCATAAGGTCGCAGAACAGGCCATGAAGGGCCTTATAGCACGGCTGTGGCCCTTGGAGGCCATGCCCGGGAGCTACTTCGGCTTGGTGCAGCGGCTGGTGGACGCCTGCCCGCAGCTTGAAGTCATCAAGCGCTCCGTCTGCATTGAAGGTGTCCGTCGGGCCCTTGCCCGTGCGAAAGTGCACTGGGGCAAGCTGGATGCGGAGAGGCTTGTGACGGACGGGCCACCGAAGGGCCATGAGCATCGTGACGCCCGAAATGTACTATGAGGGCCTCTGAAGGGTGCCCACCGAATAGCGGATGAGTGCTCCAGAGATGTAATTTTTGAATAAACTCGCATTTGTTATCCCAGACGCTGAAAACTTGTTCATATGCGCTAAGCAACGCTTATTAATTTAAAATATTACCTTCAGGCGGCCATTTATCAAATTTGAGAGATGGCAAGTCGTTGGCTTCAGCCCCCATGCCACGAAAGTCTTTGGGGTGTTCGGGATAAACTTGAACACTCTTGTTCCCATTCTTGGGTCCATCTAGGAGGCGCTCAACACAACTAACAAGGCAACCGGACTTATAATGCTTGAACACTCTCACTTATTTGCCATAGAATTCTATAATTTTAAATTTCGGCGAAGCCCCTAGTATTCGAAGACCGAGTTCGGGCGCTATCCACGCCTTTGGCCGGACAATTCGGTTCCTCGCTCTAAGCGGCATAAGTCTTTAGGGACCGAAAAACCTCTCGAACAGCGATCGCTCTCACCCTATCATGACGGTCAGTTTTAGCTTTCTCCATCGAGGTGCTCGACCCAAAGATAACCGGGGCACAATCGCAGTGGTTCTCCGTGCTACCTTAGCCGATATAGCGGAACGTAAGGTACCAAAACACGGGAGCCGGGCAAACCCAACTATTGACCCAAGACATGATTCTGAGCCAATTCATATAATGCTATAAGTTCGGGGTGCCGCACTTGTGAAAGTGTTCGGACTTATCACACCATAATTTTGGGATACTTAAGCCCCTGGTGTATTGGCCGTACCAAAGTGTACGATTGCAACATGTCATGAAATGAACACATGTATATATAAAGGAAATAGAGCAATAAAAAGCAAAAGATGTGTATTGTTTATTCAAAAAGATACTGCAATGGAAGCAGAACGATACAAATAGTGCGGTAAGCAAGGGATGGGACTATCTAACATGTCCCCCTCCAGGGGTAAGCTGCTGGATGATATGTAAAACAGGTATAATGCTCGTAATAGAGACCACTTGAACACTTGACGTGGCTTTTCCGCTTCCCTGGCTGTTGCATCGGGAGTTCGGCGATTCGAGTGCCGGACATGACTTCTCAAAGATGGAGTCCTGGAAGTAAAAAAAAGGAAAAAAAGAAAAAAAGAAAAAGGAAGTGACACAAACGGGAGCCCCTCGTGCGGTCGAGCCGTATTCTTGGCGTGCCGTTGTCTTGCCCCTCCCCATGTGCCCATGGTATCTCCAGAGCGTAATTATGTACGCGTAATACTAGCATCGCAATTTCGCGAGGGCTGGGGTTGGGGCCGGATTGCTACTCGTGCTTGAATCGTGCCAGGTGGTCTTGTTGCAGGTTACTCCGGGCGCGCTTGGCGGTGTCCGGACGCTTGGTGGCCGGACTCGAGAATTGCCATGAGAGGCTACTTTGCACCTCCGCCGCGAGGGCCGCCGTGTGCTCCTCCGTTCGGAGAGAGCGTTCGGTGTTTCCATTAACCGTGATTACTCCTCGAGGGCCTGGCATCTTGAGCTTGAGGTATGCGTAGTGCGGCACCGCATTGAATTTTGCAAATGCGGTTCGTCCGAGCAGTGCATGATAGCCGCGGCGGACTGGGACGATGTCGAAGATTAACTCTTCGCCGGAAGTTGTCCGGAGATCCGAAGACCACTTCGAGTGTGACCGAGCATGTGCAATTGGCCTCTACACGGTATGACGCCTTTAAAGGTCGTCTTTGTAGGTTTAATCCTTGAGGGGCTATGCCCATTTTGGCGATGTATCAGATCCCGATAAAGCAGGTTCAATTGCTACCGCTGTCCATCGGGACTACGGTGAGGTGAAATCCGGCCAATAATTGGGTCAAGAACCAATGCGGCGAAGCCGCCGTGACGGATGCTAGTAGGGTGGTCCTTCGATCGAAGGTGATTGGGCAGGAAGACCATGGGTTGAACTTTGGGGCGATCGGCTCCATCGCATATACGCCCCGCAGCAGCACGCTTCCGCTCCCTTTTGGGTATGTGGGTTGCTTATATCATGTTCACCGTCCGCACTTGTGTGGGAAAACCTTTCGTCCTCTATTGTTCGGGCGTCGGGGCTCTTCCTCGTCATCGCTATGCAGCCCCTTGTCATTGAGTTCGGCACTTAACTTGCTCGCTTGTTTGAACACCCAACAATCCCTGTTGGTGTGATTGGCTGGTTTTCGGGGTGCCATGTATTTGGCACAAGCGATCGAGTATGCGGTCCAAGTTGGACGGGCCCCGGTATTTCTTTTGAATGGCTTCTTCCACGACCGGGTTTAGAGCCTCTGAATCCGGCATTGACGGCCGTATCTTCAGTATTATCGCTGTTAATGCGGCGCTTATTCTTGTTGCGACGCGACCTACCATTGCTGTCCTTGGTATCCGGACTATCCGAATGTTTGACCAAGTTGTTGCTTCGAGCTAGCCAGCTGTCCTCTCCCGCACAAAAGCGAGTCATGAGGGTTGTGAGGGCTGCCATAGATTTCGGCTTTTCCTGTCCTAGGTGCCGGGCAAGCCACTCGTCGCGGATGTTATGTTTGAAGGCTGCAAGGGCCTCTGCATCCGGACAAATGACGATTTGATTTTTCTTTGTTAGGAACCGAGTCCGTAATTGTTCCGCCGATTCTTCCGCTGCTGAATTATGTGGTTAAGGTCATCGGCGTCGGTGGTCGCACATATGTGCCCCGGAAGTTATCAAGGAATGCGGCTTCCGTGTCCTCCCAACAACCAATTGATTCTGGCCGGCAAGCTATTGAGCCAAAGGTCGAGCTGGTCCTTTGAGCTTGAGTGGGAGGTATTTGATGGCATGTAGATCATCACCGCGGGCCATGTGGATATGGAGGAGATAATCCTCGATCCGCATCATGGGATTTGTGGTACCATCGTATGATTTGATGTTTACGGGTTTGAAGCCCTCGGTATTTGATGATCCATTACTTCATCCGTGAAGCATAGTGGGTGTGCTTTGCGCCTCAGATTGGGCTATATCACGACGTAGCTCATATGAGCTTTGTTCATCGTGGTTCGCCCGGCTGGTTTTGCTATATCCGGCGCGACGGTAATCATCCCGCATTGCTGGGCGCCCACACGATCCGTAGATCGATCTTGTATGTTTTGCTTTATCCTCCAATATATCTTGCAAGTCTGGCGCGTTTTCCCGTGCCTTGGTACTTTTTGAGCGGCGTCGGGTGTGGCTTTAGCGGAGGGTCTAGAGGCCTCTCTATCGCGGCCACGGGGTGGCCAGTCTGCCATGTCATGCGCTGGTGACTTGGGTGCTTCTTCCTCTAGTCGAGGCAACGGCCTGCGTTTGGGGTAGCTTTTGGAGGGGCGTTCGAGTTCATACTCTTTGCGCAAGGACTTCAGTCCACCTGTCAGCTAGCAGGTCTTGGTCAGCTCTAAGTTGTTGCTGCTTTTTCTTGAGGCTGCTTGTCGTGGCTATAAGCCTGCGTTTGAAACACTCCTGTTCGGCGGGATCCTCATGCACGACAAACTCGTCATCGTCGAGGCTTGCCTGATCTTCGGAGGGAGGCGCATAATTATCGTCCTCAACCTCTCTTTTCGCCACAATCGTCGTATGCGGACTTGCTTCTCCCTCCTCCCGCATAGAGTCCTGCTGGAGGGGTTCTCTTCAACCGTCCGGGGTGTTATTATCTCCTGCGGCCGGAATCACCGCTTTTATTGTGGCGGGATTTAGAGCGGCGCCACCGACGCCGGGCGCTTTGGCTGTTTCTTGGAGGGTCATCCTCCGTTGTTCCATCGCTGTTCCCATCTTTTGGGATGTCCACCATATATATGTCATATGACGAGGTGGCCTTCCGGTGCCCCTGTAGGCGCTGGTCTTGATCGCCTCCGCATCGCCGTCCCATACCGTCAATGTCTTGAGTCGTAGTCTAGCATGTCGGTTAAATCATCGGCGGTGGCTACAAAGTGGGTGGTGGGTGGGTGTTGAATTTCTTCGTCATCCGCATCCCAACCTTCCCGTCCGTAGTCCGCCAGGCTCTCCGGATAAAGAGAGAGACTTTAGTGAATTCAGGATGTCGCCAAGGGCGAAGTGCTGAAAAATGTCGGCCGCAAGTGAACTCCATGACCGGGCGCCCAATCGGATTCGACAAGGTGGGCGCGGAGGGTTCGGAGTCCGGCACCCTGGAGTCGAGGTCTTCGCAAAGGACAGGGATGGAGTTCGGCTCAATCGCCGTAGAGATTGTAGCCCCTGAGGCGGTGTCCAACCACTCATCTTTGATCGGGGAACCCGACTCCGGATTAAGGGTCGGAGCGGACACTGGTGCGGCCTCCGTGGCAATCGCTCGCCGCAGAGCTAGATCATGCCCATCGACACAGGCGGCGCCGCTTGCTGCGGCTCGAATCCGTCGAAGATCAAGTCCCCGCGGATATCGGTCGAGATAGTTTAAACTTCCAAATCTGACCGGATGGCTAGGGGCATAGCTTCGATATGCTCCAGATGGCTGCTTAATTGGCCCGCAGCAAAAGCCGCCGAACACGAAGATCTGTCCGGGAGAAAAGTCTCACCCTGGACCGCGTCGTTGTTGATGATCGAAGGAGCCATCGGGCCTATCGGTGACGACACAGAGGAACTCTCAATGAAAGCACCAATGTCGGTGTCAAAACCGGCGGATCTCGGGTATCCCGAACTGTGCGTCTAGGCGGATGGTAGCAGGAGACAAGGGACAGGATGTTTTTACCCAGGTTCGGGCCCTCTTGAGGGAGGTAATACCCTACTCCTGCTTGATTAATATTGATGATATGGGTAGTACAAGAGTAGATCTACCACGAGATCAAGGAGGCTAAACCCTAGAAGCTAGCCTATGGTATGATTGTTGTTCGTCCTACGGACTAAAACCCTCCGGTTTATATAGACACCGGATAGGTTAGGGTTACACATAGTCGATTACAATGGTAGGAGATCTACATATCCGTATCGCCAAGCTTGCCTTCCACGCCAAGGAAAGTCCCATCCGGACACGGGACGAAGTCTTCAATCTTGTATCTTCATAGTCTTGGAGTCCGGCCGTGACGATAGTCCGGCTATCTGGACACCCCCTAGTCCGGGACTCCCTCAGTTAGTCCCAAAAATAATATAAAAGAGCATAATAAAGCCCATTAAACATCCAAAACAGATAATATAATAGCATGGAACAATCAAAAATTATAGATACGTTGGAGACATATCAAACACCGCAAGATCGAACCCATCACAAAGCACCTCTTCCCATGGCAAAAAAATCGATCTAGTTGGCCTAACTAAACCAAAGATTCAAAGAAGATATACGAGGCTATAAATAATCATGCATATAAGAGATCATGCTAGAATTGTGTTTTGTCGACTCCCCTAGTGTTTCTGGAATATTTGGGAATTTATAGGGCGAAGAGGCGGTGCAGGGGGCTACGTGGGGGCACAACCCCCTGGGCGCGCCCTGGTGGGTTGTGCTCCCCACAGGCCTGTAGGAGATATGCCCTAGAGGCAATAATAAATGTTATATTTATCTCCATGTTCATCATTATGTTTATGTTCCATGCTATAACTGCTATGGTTCTCGAGTCTACAATAACACGAGGCTTGGAGGAAGACTCATATGCACGTGTGGAATAATAAATAGCAAAATGTATTCCTAGTCTGGCCTCTAAGACTAGCTCAAGTGTTGCATGATGGTTATGTTTTCCTGATCATGGGCATGACTGTGCCAGCAACTTTGGGGACACAATGTTAGTAGAACACTTGTGGTTGAATCGACCTGTTTGATGTTATGCTATGAGATACCTTCGTCACAAATTAATGGTTAATAACACAAAGGAATTTTACGTTTGCATAACCCCTTAGACCATGAGAGTATCTAGTTTCTTCATGCTTGCTTCATGAACTTTGGGGTTTTTAAACATCATCCGTAAATGGGTGGCTGTCACGACAAATTACGGGTTCATGGAAAAGTGTGTCAAGTAACTTGATAGCTCAAGATTGGGGTTTTCTCCTCCGACGATGGAGAGATATCTCTGGGCCCTCTCGGTGTTACGGTATCCATCATCGACTGGCCAAACACAGGGTGATTTGATCACAGGGATGTCGGAACACGGTAACGAGAAAAGAGAACAATACAGATCACGAGGTAACTGGCATAGTGGACAAGTTGTTGATCCACGGCGATGCCAACATGTCTCACCTCGGGTATTTGTAACATATCGCGAAGCAACAGGAATAGCACACGGGAACGAGAGGTTCACTCGAATATTCATTCGTGTGGGTATAGGGGTCAATATGGGTGTCCATGGCTCCGATGTTGATCATTGATCGGAAAGGGTTCCGGTCATGTCTATACTTCACCGAACCTTTAGGGTCACAGGCTTAAGGGTCATCTATCTCCGGAATACTAGACAGGGAGTCTGAGAGAAATTCGCCGAAAAAGTTTCGGAGCCAATGGAAGAGTTCTGGAGAGAGAATACCGAAATAGTTTTGTAAAACTGAAAAGTTGTTTCGGGGCAGACTAAGGCATAGCCTAGTGGCGGGGAGGGGTTGATGCCTTACCACCCACCCAGGTTCAAGGCATGGTACTTGCAATTTGGATTTGTTGCACCAATTATACTGTAGGGGTTCCCTTACAGTCTTTCTATAAAAAAAAGTTGTTTCGGTGTATACCATTAAGTCAAATTGTTTTCGGAACACGCCTGATAATTCTTGGAGGGTGCCAGAATTATTCTGGACACTTCTGGGAATTTTCTGGGATAAAAACCGGAAATGTTCCGGAGCTGCCGGAACCGGTTTGGTTGCTTTTCGCAGATGAAAATCACTAATCCGGAATTGTTTTGGAACGCGTCGAAAATTATTTTAGTGGGTATAGGAAATGTTCTAAGCCCACATAATTATTTTCGTTTCAAACGAACGCTGAAATATGTCCCTGTGAATAGTGAAAGTGCTTTTTGGGTGGCTTCTTGGAGAAGCCACATTGAGGGCCCTTTGTTATTTTTCCCCTTGGCTTCTTGGAGAAGCCACCCTTGGGCTTGGCCTATAAATAGGGGTGGAGGGGACTGCCTAAACACACCCTCTTTCTCACATACAAGTGCCATTGCAATGATTTGGCTTCTCTCTCCCTCCCCGTGAAAGAGTTTCATAGAGCCGAAAGGCTGTCTTGGTTCCGGCAGGAACTAGTTCTGGACGGCGAAGCCCTACCGGATAGAGGACACCGTATGTGTGCAACCCCGTAGAGAGGTTGTAGTTTCGATCTTTGTACCCGAGGGGCTGTTTTGAGAGTGCCTCCCGAAGGGCTGTCCAAGTAACGGTCCGAGTTCTATGTGCCCTCCCGAAGGGCTGGCCGAGTGACCGTCCAAGTTTTGAGGGTCCTTCCGAAGGGCTGTCCGCGACATCGTCCGAGGGAATGTCCGACTGCCTCCCAGAGGGCTGTCCGTGGGGCAGATGAGGGAGTACATCCTCGCGGTTGGGAGGTTGTAAATCCTAGCTGCTGGGATCTGCACCACCGATTATCATCGACTCTACTTCCGCTGCGCTACGAGTCGGTAACGAAAAGATCAAACCTTGTATGCACACTGGTATAGTGATGTGCTAAACAAACGGGTTTTAACCCCTTTCCGCGAAGGCATTTGGAACCGTCGCCAAGTGAGTGTGGGCGATAGGGGGGTCCTTCCCACATGACCCAGAAATCGTCGAGGATAGGCCCTCCTGGGACCCAGGCTGGGGCCGTGTGCGATCGGGCGAGGCATCGAAACCCAATCATTTCCGTAGGTATGTACATCCCACACGGTGAATCCCAGAAAATCATCTCCGTAGGTATGTACATCCCACATGGTGAATCCCAGAAAATCATTTCCGTAGGTATGTACATCCCACACGGTGAATCCTAGAAAAACATTTCCGTAGGTATGTATATCACACACAGTTCTTTGTGTGGAAACGTTTGTGCAAGGTGGCCTAACGCAAACAGTTCGCTGCCGGAAGCCGTGTGTGATTGTTAGTTGATCGAACACGCCTACTTTCTAGAAACCGTGCGGGTTGTTTGAGTTCATCGCCCACAGTGTTGTCTGAGTAACCGTCTGCAATAGAAAACCCCAATAAGCAGGGTAATTAGCCTATTATTGATAATCCATGTACTAATCAAACTGATATTTCTTATAAAACACGCCAGATATTTCATATCCGTATAAAAGCAACCAAGATTTCATAATCGAGTTACATTAGATAGCTTCGGCACTCAGTTACGCCATTACACAACCGCACCAAGTTTCACATGCAACATCAAAATCCTTTGGAAAGTAGCATCATACACAATAAATAGATAGATGAATCTCATCTCGGAAACTGCAGAAGCGGAAGGAAAATATTGAGCCTTCAGTGATGTTGAATGCCCTTGCAACTTTAGGCCAGTGGCTATGGATAATTGCCCGCCCAACCTTCGTCCTCTTCAGCAAGAGTTCAATATTGTACCGTGGGTGTTGAATGAATAACTTCCTCGCCTCTTGACCATGCAGGTGGTTTGAGAGGTAATCATCGGTGAACTGCTTTGGAAAGTATTGAAAACAAAGCTATGCATAAATCGCTGTTGTAAATTTTGAAATGGCACAAGGGGTAAAAACAAGGTAAAAGAGTTGGTACCATCCTATAGTGGACTGAAGTCTTCTTCATTGTGCAAACAAAGATCTTGCTGTTATTCGTCGCAATTTTCTTCATCCTAACAATCTTTCTGAGTTTCTTGACTTGACTAATATTCATGGACATCTAATTTCCCCATATGCAAAATGGGTCTAATAAAGGGTCTAAGCCTCGACAATGAGGACCTACATGTGCAAGACCAAATTGTAAGAAACCTAAATATTAGAATGATTCCTGCAACTACACAATAATGTGCTATTAGCCAAAGGACCCTGCTTGAACAAACCTCGATGGTAAACCGCAGTGTCTCCCATTGTTTCCCTGCAACACACATAAGGAAGATCTTGACCACGTTAACTAAGAGTTGCCATACTATCAGTAGAATATGTATTGAGTACAGACAAATTCGATTGGTGTCACATGCATAACAATACAAAATTGTACCCACAGCAAATGAAAATCAAATTGCAGAACTGAACCAAACAGTTAAATGGACAGCAGACCAAATGAACCAAAATAGTTAACTGAGCACGACATTGCAGAATAGAAACATGTACTAGAAGATAAGACAGTTAACAAAACAAAGAATGCTTGAGAACAGTATTACGAGATGTAGCAATTGTTGGACCAAAGTGTTAATCGAACATTACATTTCAGAGGACCAAACTGTTAATCGAACATCGATTGCATATTAACATTACAGAGGACAAATCACTAGAAGGCACTGGCGGTGGCCTCGATAAAACATCACAAACTGTATTTTAAAGTAGACAACCGCGTGGCGGTGTCGACGGTGGCCTCGAAGACGAGGTGCTCCTCTAAGATCTAGCGGTCGACACGCATGGCGGCCATAGCGACCTCGTTCGCGCGTGCGGCCGCATGCTACTGAGCTCCACGTTATACTGCGTGCGAAATGGTTGTGGGCGGCGCTTAATTGGAGGAAGGGGGCAGTGATTTCGGTAGAAGGTGTCGCTCCGTCGGTCGGGGCATGTGGGACGGGAAAGGAGGATGGTGTGGGTGGGGTGTGGATTACCTGACCATATCGACGAGGCCGCGCAGCAAGAAGAAGGGTCGGCGGCGAGGAGGCCGCACAGCAAGAAGAAGGGTCACTGGCGAGGAGGCGGCTCTGCAAGAAGAAGGGTCGCCGGCAAGGAGGCGGCGCTGCAAGAAGAAGGGTAGCCGGCGAGCAGGCGGCACTGCAAGAAGAAGGGTCGCGGGCGAGGAGGCTGAGCTGCCAGTAAGCAACAGTGAAGGTTTGAACTTGGAAAGCAAGGAGGAACAGTGGAAATGTGGCTTTTGGTAGGAGGGAGGGGGCGGGGAGATAGATATTTCCGCGGTGGCAAATTGTTTTCGCTCGGTGCCGCGAGAAACTGGCGCGCAAGTGTGGTTCAAGCGGGGGTCGTGGACTGTATACGACAAAGCTTCCTGCGTAAGCCAGACAAGACGGTGCGCCAAGATATTTTATATCGCATCCCACAAGATTCTTTCTAGTAAACTGCTTGTGGTATACCTGATTTTTTCATTATGTTTTGAAAGACAAAATGGTGTTACGAAGGGAAAGGATGGTGTTTGAATTGCTAGAAAATTTACGTACAGTTAACATGCAACTAGTACATGAGTGTCATGTTTAAATTTGGAATTATTCCAGGTTCGTTTGGCATTTTTATGCATTAATTGAGTTTCTGGGCATTTAATGTGCATAATTCAAATTTGAACTACAAGTGCATGCTCCAATGCACCAAAGTTGGTTGAAAAATCACATGTGTGTCCTTGGGTGAATTTATAGGTCCCATGCAAGAAATGGGAATGAAATTCAAACATCTGGGCGTCGTGGCTCGGCCGGAAAGATTGAGAAATTTCGTTTTTTAATTTTTGTAAATCCAAAACACGCCTAAAATCATGAAACTTGGCATGGTGTCATGACATGGCACCAACATGTTGCGGTAATTTTCTTGGCCGAATTGGGACAAGCTTTGGTGTAACCTTCTTGTAAACCGGAGCTTCCCTCAAGAAGGCTCGTGGTTCTGAGAGGGAACGTGTGACCTCCGTGTGCGAAACGACATGCGTACACTACCTTCTCCCGCCTTAATATTTTTACACGGGCAGTTTAGACCAAATAGAAATATTGTGCTAAATTTTGGAATTATTCCGGGTTCGTTTGGCCTTTTTTATATATTAATTGAGTTTCTGCGCATTTAATGTGCATAATTCAAATTTGAACTACAAGCACAGACTCCAGTGCACCAAAGTTGTTTGAAAAATCACATGTGTGCCCTTGGGTGAATTTCTAGGTCCCATGCAAGAGATGGGAGTGAAATTCAAACATCTGGGCGTCGTGGCTCGGCCGAAAAGATTGAGAAACTTGGTTTTTTAATTCCTGTAAATCCAAAACACGCCTAAAATCATGAAACTTGGCATGGTGTCATGACATGGCACCACCATGCTGCGGTAATTTTTCTGGCCGAATTGGGACAAGCTTTGATGTAAGCTTCTTGCAAACCGGAGCTTCCCTCAAGAAAGCTCGTGGTTCTGAGAGGGAACGTGTCACCTCTGTGTGCGAAACGACATATGTACACTGCCTTCTCCCGCCTTAATTTTTATACACAGGCAGATTAGACCAAATAGAAGTATCGTGCTAAATTTTGAAATTATTCCGGGTTCGTTTGACCTTTTTTATACATTAATTGAGTTTCTGTGCATTTAATGTGCATAATTCAAATTTGAACTACAAGCACAGGCTCCAGTGCATCAAAGTTGTTTGGAAAATCACATGTATGTCCTTAGGTGAATTTTTAGGTCCTATGCAAGAGATGGGAACGAAATTCAAACATCTGGGCGTCATGGCTCGGCCGGAAAGATTGAGAAACTTGGTTTTTTAATTTCTGTAAATCCAAAACACGCATGAAAGTCATGAAACTTGGCATGGTGTCATGACATGGCACCAACATGCTGTGGTAATTTTTCTGTCCGATTTGTGAAGGCGCACACATTAACAATCAACAAAGTCATTCTGGAACAAGTGTTGTCACGTTACAAATCGGAAACACAAGTATTATTGAAACCTTGGGCATTCTACTTACCAATTACGTGCCGCCACGCGTCCCCTTTTTTTATTGGCTACGAGGTGTCGTGTGGGGTAGCTATTTGAGTACGGGAGGCGTGCGATCAGACCCCTGCGCGTGCTCATCGGGAGGAGAGCCCTTTGACCGCTACCTGCCGCGCACCTCCCTCCCAACGTTTCCATTAATCCAAAGAGTTCTGGAGAGAGAATAGCGAAATAGTTTCGTAAAACTGAAAAGTTGTTTCGGGGTATACCATTAAGTCAAATTGGTTTCGGCACATGCCTGATAATTCTTGGAGGGTGCCAGAATTATTTTGAAAACTTCTAGGAATTTTCCGGGATAAAAACCGAAAATGTTCCGGAGCTGCCGGAACCGGTTTGGTTGCTTTTCGCACATGAAAATCACTAATCCAGGAATTGTTTCGGAACGCGTCAAAAATTATTTTAGTGGGTACTGGAAATATTCTAAGCCCACATAAATATTTTCAGTTCGAACGGACCCTGAAAAATGTCCTTGTGAATAGTGAAAGTGCTTTTTGGGTGGCTTCTTGGAGAAGCCACCTTGAGGGCCCTTTGGTATTTTTCCCCTTGGCTTCTTGGAGAAGCCACCCTTGGGCTTGGCCTATAAATAGGGGTGGAGGGGGCTGCTTAAACACGCACTCTTTCTCACATACAAGTGCCATTGCAATGGTCTGGCTTCTCTCTCCATCCCCACGAAAGAGTTTCATAGAGCCGAAAGGTTGTCTGAGTTCCGGCAGGAACTAGTTCTGGACGGCGAAGACCTGCCGGAAGATGACACTGTATGTGTGCAACCCCGTAGAGAGGTTGTAGTTGCGATCTTTGTGCCCGAGGGGCTGTTTTGAGAGTGCCTCCCAAAGGGCTGTCCAAGTGACGGTCTGAGTTCAGTGTGTCCTCCCGAAGGGCTGGCCGAGTGACCGTCCAAGTTTTAAGGGTCCTTCCGAAGGGCTATTCGCGACACAGTCCGAGGGATTGTCCGTGGGGCAGACGAGGGAGTGCATCCTCGCGGTTGGGAGGTTGTAAATCCTAGCTGCGGGGATCCGCACCACCGATTGTCATCGACTCTACTTCCGCTGCGTTACGAGTCGGTAACGAAAAGATCAAACCTTGTATGCAGTCTCCATAGTGGTCCTGGGCTGGCGCGTAGGTCGATTTTTTTTTTGTTTTTTGTCGTGTTCCCCAACAGGGCCTCTCCTCTGGTACTTTCTTGGCCCACAAGGTGTCTTCTGGTCCAGAAAAATCTTCAAAAAGTTTTGCTGCGTTTGGACTCCTTATGGTATTGATATTCTGCGAAGTAAAAAACAGCAACTGACACTGGGCACTATGTCAACAGGTTAGTCCAAAAAAAAGATATAAAGTTGCTATAAAATGAATATAAAACATTAAAAAATGATAATATAACAGCATGAAAAATATAGATACGTTGGAGACGTATCAAAGATCTATTCATGTAGGAATAGATCCTATCTTGTTACTCTTAATAGCAATGATACATACGTGCCTCGCTACCCCTTCTGTCACTGGGTGAGGACATCGTAAGATCGAACCCATCACAAAGCACTTCTTCCCATTGCAAGAAAAATCAATCTAGTTGGCCTAACTAAACCAGAAATTCGAAGAAGAAATACGATGCTATAAATAATCATGCACATAAGAGATCAAAAGAAAACTCAAATAATATTCATGGATATAGATCTGATAATAAACTCGAACTTTATCGGATCCCAACAAACACATTGCAAAAAGTCACTACATCAAATAGATCTCCAAGAGACCATTGTATTGAGAATCAAAAAGAAAAAAAAAATTATCTAGCTACTACCTACGGACCCGTAGGTCTATGGTGAACTACTCACGCATCATCGGAAAGGCACCAATGAGGATGATGAACCCCTCCATGATCGTGTTAGATTGGATCTCGTGGTTCTGGAACTTGCGGTGGATGAATTGTGTTTCGTCGACTCCCTTAGGGTTTCTGGCGTGGCCTGGTGTCTTGTGGTGCCCTGGCGTGTCCTGTTCCAACTACGCGTTGCCTTGTGCATTTGTAGGAGCTACAGTTGCTATCAGGGTGCGTGCGTCTATTTTCACGTATAAACACTAGTACCTCAAAAATTGCTTGTTACTTTCAGCTCATCAATCGCCTCCAGTTTGTGCTGATGAAAATTATGATGTAGCCTAGTAGCTCTTCATGTCTACCCCGCAGTCAAGAACGGAAACTGCATGCACAGAGTAAACGAGGCTAACTGAGAACATTTCAAGGATCCCTCAACTAGCAGCAAGTCACGACAACAGCTAAAGGCAGTAACCATATTGGCAATAAAAACGTACCTAAAAAAGTCATAAAAAGAAGGGAAATACCTGGGCATTATGAATCACAAAAGTCTCTTATTTAACAAGCACAACTGAAATAGGTGATCTTGTATATAGTTCACAACAAGCACACACACAAATAGCAATACATACTTCAGACAAGTCATGCGAAAATTCTTCTGAATATGGAAATGCAACTCACACAGTCTTGCAGTGAGTGACGTGCTATTTAAAAGCCGCAGCCAGAATGAATCAATATGCAATGTTATCACACTTTACAAGCAAAAGCAGAAGAACAGTAGTATAGCAGTAGTAAACGCAGGCAGTAGCAGCAGAAGTGAAGAGCACCATATGTGCCCAAATGTATAGTAACACATTGAAGAAGCTGAGGAGGAAGCCTGGACGGTGTGTAGTGGATCAGCAGCAGCACTGGATATGCAATCTTCTATTTAATCCTTTTTTTCCCCTTCATCTGCACATGGTCCAAATAATGAAGCATCTTCCTTCCAATTCCAATGGTGACCTGCATAACCAACACCATATCACATCCAACATGTTGAACTAGTAAGATTAGAATCCTGGGCGAAAGCAAGTAATTGTACTACTCCCTCCGTCCGTAAATACTTGTCCTAGAAATGGATAAAATGAATGTATCTATAACTAAAATAAGTCTAGATACAACCATTTCGAGGACAAGTATTTCCGGAGGGAGGGAGTAATTAGCAGCTGAGTGACTACTGTTGCTTACGTACGTACACATTTCCCGGCGGTGTGGCATGTCAGTGTCGGAGAGTATGCTGCCACTGTCTCCCTCGGATTGCAGAACATTGGTGCAGCTGTGTCAAGAAGTCACCGGTAATTCCATGGAAGCCTAGATATTGGAGGGGCAAGAGGAACTCAATGCCAGGTGGGACCTCTGTCATGTTGTAGAGGCTGACTAAGAATAGTCTTTCTAGGCTTGCCATGGCACCTTGTTGTATCTCTAGCTGGCTCAGATTAGGCAAGTCTCTTAGATAGAGAGTCTTCAGCTTGGGAAACCACCCCGTTTGAAATCTCAGTTGCTCTCCATTGTATGCTCTTCTGAATTGCAGATACGTCAAATTTGATAACCGAGAAAGAGAGGGCAGGGGGTCTACTCTCAGCTGCGACCAAAATAAACCTAATGAATACAGGTTCTGCCCCCCAACAGCTTGGAAGGGGTCCAGCGCTCCTTCCGCCAGCCGTCCTCTCAAATACAGCTTTTGCAGGCTTGGTAGGCAGACATCCAAGAAGAGAACCTCGTCCTCGTCGCATGCATTCACATCTAGGTTAGACAAATACCGCATCTGAACTAGAGACTCACTGATGCGTCCACAGTATATTCCCTTCACATTCAATAACCTCAAACTTCTCAGTTGCCTCAGCTCCGCTAAATGTCTAACAGACTCATCATGTGCTTTCAATGATTGTAGAGTCTGCAAGTTTGTTAGATTTCCAAGACCATTAGTGATAGACATACCACTACCACATTGGAACTCTCTCCAGTCTGGATTAATTATTTTCTCCGAAAATAAGTGCCTAAGCATCTTCAGTTTCACAATCCCTCTAGGCAACTCATGGATGTCAGATCGAAAAAGGTCCAGTGTTAACAAATTTAAAAGCTTCTCAACAGAATTCGGGAGCATCTTCACTTTGGAATCACGCAAACCCAAATACCGGAGATTAAAAAGATCTCCAATAGCATCTGGAATCTTCTTGATAGGTAGACCACTCAGTTCTAGCACTGTCATATATCTTGACTCCTTACATAGCTGAGGTAATAGAGTGAACGATGGCATGCTATAGTCCAGTGTAATGACAGTTCGAAGTTGGTGTGTACTAGAAAATGGTTGTTCAATATCCTTTTTTAGCTTGTGCAGTACCAATCGACGTCCATCCGTCTTAAGAGAAACCCCACACTTATCCTCATATGACAGACCAAAACAGTTCTTCTTGCACAAATCAATTGCCAATTCACGTAAGATATCGTGCATTCTGAATTCCTTCATCCTTCCAGATATATTCCTTCTAACAAGTTGCAACATGTTTCTGTCAATCAGCTCCTTCAGATAGCCTTCTGCCACTTCTTCTAATGTGCTTTCACCCCTCTCCTCGATGAAGCCCTCGGCTGTCCATAACCGTACAAGCTGCTTCCTTTTGAAACGATAGTCTTCTGGAAATAAGCTGCAGTACAGGAAACAACATTTCAAGTGTGTTGGAAGGTAGATGAAGCTCAGATGCAAAACATTCCTTATGTGATCGAGCCTCGAATTGTTATTTAGCTCCCAACTCAATTGGTCATTTATTCTTTTCCACTCTTCCACAGTTTTCTCGCGCACATACAAGAGGCTACCAACTAACACTATAACAAGAGGCAATCCTTTACACTTTCTAACTATTTGCTCGGACAAAGGCTTCAACTCCGCAGGACATTCATGATTTGTATATTTTGGAAACGCTTTTTTACAAAAGAGACCCCATGCCTCATCTTCTGGTAAAGCTTCTAGTGTTAAGATATGTCCTTGGGAGGCAAGTGCAGCAACATCACCTTCCCTCGTTGTGATTATCAGTTTACTGCCCTTATCATTACGAATAAGCACCCTAGACAAGTCATCAAATGTTTCTGGAGTCCAAACATCATCCAGTATGATCAAATACTTATGTTGCTCCAGAAAATTCTTTAGTGTCTCTTCAAGGCATGTGATGCCCATAGCCTCTGTTTTAGACAGAACGCTGACATTATCTTTGAAAAGTTCCTTGCTTATATTCCTCAAGACATCTTCTCTAGAATAAGTTTGAGAGATGGAGACCCAGGCATGGCACTGAAATTTATTTTTCTCATTCTTGTAGACATTTGCAGCTAAAGTTGTTTTACCAAGTCCTCCCATTCCATGCAGCACTATCACAGAGCATTCCAAATCATCACCTGTCAACCATTGCTGAAGTTTTTCTCTGTTTTTCTCCACCCCTATTAGATCATCCTCATCAAGGGAGTGTGAAATATTTGCTTGATCTTGGGCCCTCTTGACAATGTAATTCGAGCTGCTAGTATCCCCGGTTTCTATCATGGGAACCCAACGTTTTTTTGTCTCTGACAGATGCATAAGATCTTTCTCTATTTCCTTCAACTTGAAACCTATCTGGTTCATAGAAAGAAGAGAATTTGGTTTTCTGAACCCCCTTTTGAGGTAAAAGCACCCTATATATTGTTCCTGACCAACTAGATACAAGTACTCGTCCACCACGTCCTCCATCACATGTGCTACTTTCCGTACCTCCTCCAACCAGCCATCATATACTTGATTGTTGCGGTTTCGAATGTCCATTTGACAGAGAACATCATGCATTACACGAAGCTCCCTCGCAACACGGCCCATACTGCCCTGTAGCTCTACTAGTTGTGTCTTGTATTTCGCAAACTGCACACTGGCCTGGTTTACCGCTCCATTTGCCAAGGCATATCCAATCTTTTTAATGGCTAGTAGAATCACAATCTCGGCCATTACTTTCTGAAATCTGCTAATGTCTCACTGTTGGGTGCTGGCCTAGTTGTATATTTTCCTCAGTATTATCAGAGTCACGACTGCAAAATGAATAAGTGATGTATTAATTAAAACGAATAATACGTTCGGCTAGTAGTAGGCACTTGTCAAGGACAATTTAAAACTCTCCAACCACAATGGAATAGTGAAATAAGCAAAACCTTTCAAAGTAATCCTCATAAACTCTAATTTCATACAGTTAACTGATCTAATCTAAGCCACATAATCAAAGAAAACAGTACTTACGATATGCAGGTCATAAATGTTCAGAACATCTGTGATAGTCAACTGTGGCAAATTTAGTGTCACTAACTGATATAAGAACAAGTGACACTGGACCAAATAACAGACCCTACATGCTCTGCAGCCGTAGATGGACATCTCAGGTTCAGTAAACGCCTCAAATGTTGAAATTTGATTCAAGTCACAGTCAGACAGAGGGAACCTATCTGACATATCTGCCAGATCGCCACTACGAATATTCAATTTTCAGAGACTTGGCTAAGGTGATAGTTCCAGGTAACTTACTTCCATATTTTCCATGGACAAATAGATCAATAGTGTTATTCAAGCTGCAAAATCGATGTATTATTCGATTTCATGCATACTAGCTGTACGCCTGTACCACACTTCACATCTCGTCAGTTTGTCAGTGGAGAGGCAACCTCAGATCAAATCAAACAATTTCAAAGCCAACAGCTCAAGATGGTCTAATTAAGGTCGAGTTCATGTATACTGAGAATCAATCATACTTGGCTGGCTGGCTTACCTCGTGGTCACCGCCAGGAATCTATATCGCGACGGACACGGCGGGCGAGGGGACTTCCGGGGAGGGAGGTGCTGTCGCCGCACCGCCGGGTGGGGGGTGGGAGGGGGTTGAGCTTGGCCGGAGACGAAGCATTCGCCTGCCTATCCTAACCCTCGCCAGCGGTGAAGTCGTCTCCTTCCTCTCCGATCCCCATTTTCTTCTCTCAAAACTAGTGGTGAATGGTAGCTGACATTTCTGTGAAGACTTCTAGATAGTTGACCCAGGCTCAGCCTACACAAATCTATACTTCAGTCTGACCTGGTTTAGTATTTTTTTCGTATCGTCAATTAAGAGAGACGTGGTCAAGAGCCCGTCCTGGTTTTTATTAGCACCCCTTCAAATTTTGGTCTTTGATTTAACTATCAAAAAATAAATTATACTTCGCTCATTCGGAAATACTTGTCACATAAATAAATATATTTAAACATATTTTACTTCTAAATACATGTATTTTTGTTCATTTCTTCCACAAGTATTTCCGGACAGAGAGAATATACCATTTAAATAGGCCAGACAGAGGTAATATAATACTATAGGCCTATTTGGTTGCAGCCTTGGGTAAATTTTGCCTCTGTCGGCAACTGGAAGGCGGGAGGACATTGGGCGGAGCCAACGAGAGCTCCTACAGCCGCGACTAGGGGCCCACACGCATGGCTAGGCCACGTGGGGCTCCTGGCACCCGCCTTACATAGTTTCTTTCGGTTATAAATCTCATATTTCAAGAAAACTCCGGTACCGTTTATCTTCGACTTTTTCCATCCTGAAAGTTCATGTTTCGAGGAGATCCAATCTGAAGCCTGTTTCGACACCCTGCCGGAGGGGAAATCCATCATCGGAGCCATCTTCATCGACCTTGCTACCATCATGACCATGTGCGAGTAGTTTTCTTAGGACCTTATGGTCCATAGCAATAGCTAGATGGTATCATCTCTGCACTGTGATTCAATACAAAGTTTCCATAAGCTGTCTCACATGACCGGGGTCAATATGATGTAATCGGTGGTTGTTTTTGTTGGAATATGATGAACTAGACCATAAATGCACGTGTTGTCACATCCGTCCATGTTAAGGAAAGAACTATATAGATATCTAAAATGCATGAAACAATAGAAATATACAAATGTGTTTACGAGTACAAATAAAATACAATGTGCCTCAATATATATGTGCATCACAGAGCATATTTTTTGGGGTAACATCCAGCAAGCCAGTAATTCAATGGCATATGCATTTTCCCGGTGGATCTGATGGTTCGCCACCCATGTCATCCATGGTGGAAGCTAGGGCGGCGGTCGGGTACCGCTTATCATAGTGAAGTATGTTCAACCTGTATTTGGCGTTTGCGTATTTAGTGAATTACACACACAAAAACTTTTGCAGTCCTTTAGAAAAAGAGCAAGATGTATATGAGCATGAAGGGAAATAAAGCAAGAAGCTTATATGGAATATGCAGGGAAATGAATTAGGCAAAACTTATTTTCACATGAACTCACCATTAAGAGAATAACTCCCCAAGTCGGCTCACGTCAGTACTTAACATCTCATTCAGCATAACAGTTCATGTCAGAGTAATTGATCACGGGTAGCCTCATCGGCACCCCATGGTATTTCAAGACATCGGGGCTAGCTGCGCCCCTCACACCTTCCGGACGAAGGGCCGACCCTTTAAGAAAAAGGGTTTCCCTCCGCTTTGTATTACAAAGCAACCATCACCGATCTGATAACGATAGGTCTTTGGGGACGGAAGCAACCGCGATCACGCCCAAAAGAAACGAAAGAAAAAAATAGAAAAAGAAACAATGCGAACAGCGACGGATCAACGAAAACGAAGGAGACCTGCAACCGCTGCGCCCACCGGAGAATTCCACCACACTCCAAGCGCTCCGGACCGCCGCATACCAAGCAACACCTTCAAGAAGGATCGCGACGTCGACGACGCTGCTGCCCGGACAAGTCCTTGGGTTTCCCCCGGTACGCAGAGGGGTGTGGGGGAAGGGGTAAACCCGACGCCCTTCAGGAAGGCATGGCGGCGCCCACAGGCGTCACCGCGTCGGTGCCGGACAAGCCGACAAGGATTTCTTCTGACCACCAACCACCCATGACCCCAGACGATCCATCGCGCGCCACCAAACACGCCGCCCACCAACATGCGCCACCACGGTCGTGCACTCCCCATCGACGTCTCACCGTGGCAAACGAAGCGAGACCGGTGGGAACAGAGGAGGTAACCAGGAACGAGGAGCAGCAACAACAGAAGCCACGCGGGAGGGGACAGCCTCCAGCGCCCATGGTAGGAACCAGCCGGACGTAGCAACAGGGGCAAACCAGGCACCCGTGATCCAATCGACCAGGGGAAAGGGGAGGTGGAGAAGTGGCCCATGGCCACGACCGGCGCTCGTGCCGGCTCTAGCCCCCTCGAAACCATGTCTCGCCCCTGCGCCGAAGGCCCAGATGTGCCCGGCCGAGCCGGAAACGGGCTCGTGAAGCCCCCGTCGCCTCCGCAAAGACACGAGCCGCCGCCGCCGCTCCCTCGCACTAGTCGCTTGCCCGTCGGCATAGACGCCGCAGATGAGCCCTGGCTGCCGCCAGACCAGATGGGGCCCAAGGGCCCCGATCTGGCCGGAGGGCGCCGCCACCACCGCGACGCCCGCCGCCAAGTAGCTGCGCTGCCACCACCTCGCCACCCAGCATGCGCCACCCAATGGGCCATGCCGCCACCGGATCCACTGTCGCCGAGCAGCACCGCCGCCATCGGGAGGCCCTCACGCCTCCCCATGCGCACGCGGGGAAAGAACAGCCCGCCGGCGCCGGCGCCGCGTGGGCACGGCCTGGCGAACCACGCCGGCGTCGGCGGGGAAGAGGGCCGGGAGGTGGGGCGGAGGAGAGGCGAGCCGCCTGCCGTCGCCATGGGGCGAGTGGACGGGGCGGGGGAGAGGGACGGGGGTAGGAAGGTGGAGCGAGAGCGGGGGGGAGCCTTTTTGGAGATGGAATCCTTAGGGCCGACCCTTTGGGCCGTCTGGTCCGACGAGCCGGCTGCCAGAAGGCGGCGCACTCCCAACAGGCGGCCCCAGGGAGCCGGCACCTAGCAGGCAGCCCCGTGCTTCCTCGAAGTTCACACCCATTTACCATGACGAGACAGGGCGTGGCTACAGTACGACCTACCACCCCCGAATCCAGGGCGGAACATGGCTACAGTACGGGTGTACCAAGCGGACACCCCTCGCCCAGCGTGACACTGTCGCCACGCAGCCCATGACATCACCTACGTTAGAGGGAGCCATGCTCCCAGGATGGGCGGTCGGTACGGCCCGCAGGCGGCGGGCCCTACCTGTCCACGAGCCATCAGAAGGCTGTGAAACCCAAGCAGGCGGCGTCGAGGGCGGGCCGACTCCCAACAGGCGGCCTTCCTTCCCCTCGGAGTCTGTGTACCATTAAGCTGATGAGACGGGGTGTGGCTACAGTGAGCGCCCGAACTGTAGCCATGCGCCCCCCGACAAAGCTTCCATCATCAAGGGTGAGGTTACAGTATAAAGCAGTTAGCCGGGCCAGCAGGTGACAGGCCCTACCTGTCGGCCGAGTTCATGGCAGCCGGCGGGACCCACCAAGCGGCGGGCCCCAGTAGCCGGCGGAGAAGCCGGCGCCCAGAGACACTGACGGCCGGGTCCTACACCCGGTCGGATTACTATTGAACGCCTGGGGGTAGGCCTATATAAACTCCTCAGGCTCACCCATGCAAAGGGTTCAGAACCCTAGAGATCACACACACACCCATAGCAGGAATAGCTCGAGGAGCACTCTTGTAGCTACTCTATTGACGATAGTCATCATGCGGAGACCCCGCAGAGCAGGACTAGGGGTGTTATCTCCACAGAGAGCCCCGAACCTGGGTAAGACTCGTAGGCATTCGAGATCTCGCTCACTCTCTCTTATAGAGCCCGGCGACGTACTCCTAACCCCATCCATGATAAGCCACCCCCTGGCATACGTCGCTAGATATCCCCGACATTTGGCGCCCACTGTGGGGCTAAGTGCACCGTCGTCCGGAAACACGTTCTGGACGGGAACCCTCTTCCTTCCCGGCGAGCGCAGCCAGCCCGACACGCCCAATGGCATTTTCGTCGACGCGCTTCGCGGCGCGGAAGCCATTTGCGCCGCGAGCTGCCTCGCTGATCTCATCGGCGAGATCCGCCTCTCCGACGAGCCCGCGCCCGATGCGGGTTCGGCTAGCTCCGAGAGCTGCCTCGTCGGCCTCCTCGGCAAGCTCTGCATCGCCAATGAGCCTGCCTCCGACCTGGAGTTTGTTGGATCCACCGACACGCCCGTTGAGATGCTCATTGACTCCGACACGGCATCCACTGATGCCTTCCCTAGCAACATGCTGATCATTGACGACCCGCTCCCTCTTGCGGACGGCAGCGCCAGCACTAGCACCATCACGGAGGTGATGGTCACCAGCCACGACGGAGCCTCTAGCTAGGCTAGCCAGGACCCGCTGCAGGCGGCAATGCGGGGCATGTCCACGCCCGTGGCGGCAAACGCCGATGGAGTGACGCTGGAGTCATTCCGCGTCTCGCTCCTTGACAGCGCCAACAAGCTGGCGGCCATGAGGCACCTCACTGAAGCCTATCAGCGCGAGATTGACCGTGCTGTGTGCGGCATGCCGGCTGCTGGCGAACCCAGCTAAGTGGGCACGGTTCGACAGCGCGGCGCGGCCATCGCCAGGATGCTGGGAGCCGAGTGGACAGTCTACGCCACCTCGATGGAGAACTTGCACGCCGCCCAGGCGGCGGCAGACGAATTGGACCACCTAGAGGGCGATGAGCATCGCTACATGACGGCACGCCTCCAGCAGCTCCTCGACGCAGCTACCGCGCAGCAGGAGGCCGACCGCCGCGTGGTGGAACCCGGTGCGCAAGAGGAAGATCATCCTCCCCGCTGCGAGCATGGGGCGATCTCCCGGTCTCCAACAGGCGGCGCTCGCGGTCGGCGAGACCAAGAGCCGGCTGCTAGCCGCAGTCGGCGCACCCACATCATGATTGAACGCGACCAAGACATCCTCCCACGAGCAGTGGAACGGCGGGATGATCGTCCGCCTCCCCCTCGCAGGGAGAGGCGCGCTTCCCCGCCGCCTGTTGAGCATCCGACTCTCGGAGGCCGGCTAGGCCCCCGTGAAGGAGTCGAAGAGAACGACACCCGCCATCGGATCGGCCGGCTCGCTCGGTCCCTGGCGGCAGAATAAGAAGATGCAATCGGCCTAGCCTGTTTCGGCCCCCGCATTCGCGACAAGCCCTTCCCCAAAGGGTTCTCGCTCCCTCGAGAAACTCCCAAGTACAACGGCTCCGTGAAGCCGGAGGACTGGCTGGTTGATTACTCCACACCCGTCAGCATAGCAAACGACAACAAGCGCGTTGCCGTGAAGTACGTTCCGCTCATGCTCCAGGGCACGCCCCGGACTTGGCTGAATAGCCTCAAGCCATACAACTTTAATAGCTGGCTGGACTTCGCCGATGTCTTCATCCGCGACTTCACCAGCACCTACAAGCAGCCGTCCAAGCCTCGCCAACTCTCCTTGTGCGTCCAAGGCCCGACTGAGTCCACCCGCGACTACCTAACGCGCTGGGCCGAGCTGCGGAACTTCTGAGTAGGGGTGCATGAGGTGCAGGCCATCGAGTACTTCACCGCCAGGTGCAGAGAGGGCACCCTGCACAAGCACATGCTTTTGTGCTACGAGCCGGCTACACTGGATGAGCAGCTGATCATAGCGGACAGGTATGCCACGGCCGACTCCTCCATGAAGTCGGAGCTCCAAGTGGACACGTTCGGGAAGGTGCTCCCGCAGGCTCCTCAAACGCCGGCTGGTGACTCCAACCGGCGCCAGCAGCCGAACGACAATAGGCGCAAGGCCCAGCAGCCGGCTTCTAGCAGCCGGCAAGTGGCTACAATCGAAGATCAGCAACCGGAGGGGCAACCCGTCCCCAAGCGTCAGAAGGGCGGCAAACCTGCTTGGTTGCCCGCCTTCTCCTTCGAGTAGACCCTTGATGCTCCCTTCAAGTTCCACAGCAGCACGGAGCCGTCTAATCACACCACCCAGAAGTGCCACTAGCTCACCAGAATCGCCAAGGGCAAGGGTGTGACGCCCGGATAATTATGCTACAGTAATTCTCGACTAATGATGCCATGTCATCATTCTTACTGTTGCTAATCTCACTTAGTTTCAAACCAATTCAAATTTCAAATTTAAAATAAAGTCAAACAACGAAAGTTTTTTCAAATGTCAAAAATAAAATGTTCTAAGTGTGGCAAAATATTCCATAACCAATTATGGTGTTGACCCAACATTTTGTAAAAATGTTTAAATGCCCTTTGTGAATAAAATAGTGGCTAAAGGCAATTATATAAATGCTTTTTAATTTATCAAAACTCTAAACTAATTTATTTTTTGTGCCAAGTTATTTTGTGGCAGTGGCTTATTTAGTAGCACTAATTTAGGGGCTAGAGTTATATTTTATAAAACTAAAAGTAAAAGGAAACTAAAAAGAAAACAAAAAGTTAAAATAAAATAAAAACAAAAACAAAAAGAAAAGCACCCTCACCTCTAGGCTTGGCCCAGCTGGTCACTGGCCAGCCCACCAGCGCCCATCCACCAGCGCCACCCCCCTACTTAAGCCGGTGTCCCTCACCCCGCGCCCCTCTGGAACCCTACCTCCTCTGTTCCCCCCTGTTCTCTCTCCCTCGCTGGATCTCGGGCTCGGCCGAAGAAGCTCATCGCCACCGACCACCATTAGCGCAGCCATCGGCCTCCCCGCGTCGCACCGCCGTGTCCATCAACTCCGTCGACGTCGTCTTCGCCTTCCTCGGCACTGGATCGGAGATGGGAGGCCACCTTGAAGACGCCCGCATCGACTTCTTCCTCCCTCGGACCACCGCCGCCTCGCCAACAACTGCGGCAGCCGCGCGTCTTCCCCGGGCCTTCTCAGCAACGGTGGTGAGCTTCCGCTTCTCCTCTCCCTCGCCGTTCGCTCGCCCGCGCCCCCGAGCTAGTCCCGCCACCGCGTCCGAGAGCTTGCCGCTCCAGTTCGCCTCGCCGTCGCGGCATCGGTCCCCTGTGCTCGAAACCGAGCTCGGCCTCGTGCTCCTGGGGCTCCAAGGGCCCTGTAGAGCAGATCTGTGCTGCTCGCCGTACCCCCCCCCCCCAGCGCCGCTCCACCCGTGCCTGACCTCCGACCTCCGCCGTTGAGGTCACCGCCGTTGATGCGCCCCGCGCCCGACCGAGCTTCGCCACACGCCAAGACAACTCCCCGTCAGACTCCGCCGGTCGCGCTTCACTTCTCGGGCTCTCGTGGCGCCCTACTAGCCTCTGGTCACGAGACCTTGTCGGGTCACGGCTCGCCCCACGCCTCAAGCGGGAGGCGCCAAGGCCCGGTTCTGCCTGACGAGCGCCCGCGCCCATTAACCGGCCCAGCTGGCCCCTGGGCCACTGCCAAAGGGGCCCCACCAACCCCTTTTTCTTAAAAAAGAGAAGAAAAAAGATAAAAATAGTAATAATTAAAATTAATTAATTAACTTAATTAATCCTGTTAATTAACCTGATTAACTTATTAACTAATTAAACTGTCTAATTAATCTGTTCCTATGACAAATGGGCCCCACTGCCCTGTTTGACCAGTCAACGGTCAGTGTTGACCGCTGACGTCATGATGACGTCATGCTGCTGCAATAACTCCATTTAGATTTAATAATAATTTCAGAATATTGTTTAAACTTTGAAAAATCATATATAATAAACTGTAGCTCGGATGAAAAAGTTTTCTACATGAAAGTTGCTCAGAACGACGAGACGAATCTGGATACGCGTTCCGTTCGTCCGTCACACGTTCCTAGCATAGCAAACATGGAACTTTTCCCAGCCGTTTCATCTGTCCGAAAATGCTAAACCTGGGGAAACATTCCCGGATGTTATCCCCCTTCCCCGGTAACGTGTAGCACAATGTTAGAACACGTCTAGCTCTGCCTGTTGTCCTGTTATGCTCTTGCTTGCTATGTATTTACTACTTCTCCCCCCTTTCTCTCCGGTAGACCTCAGATCGCCGTTGATGTCATGATCGGATTACGCCGATTTAACGGCGACCTCCCTTCTTCTTGTCTGAGCAACCAGGCAAGCCCCCCTTTGATCATCCCAATATCGCCCATTCTATACTCTCATGCTTGCATTAGATTTTGCTACTGTAATTGTTTGCTCCTATTCTGATGCATAGCCTACTTTTGTACCTGCTTTTGTTACCTACCTGCTTATCCTAAACTGCTTAGTATAGGTTGGTTAGTGATCCATCAGTGACCCCCTCTTGTCCTTGTTGCCCTTGCTTCATCATCGACGACTCGAGCTACATGATCGACGACCAGCGCCCGACACCGCACATCACATCCCGCCCCTTTAGTTGTTCGACTCTGCAGAGCTACTATCGAGTGTCGAGGGTGATCCCTCATTACGCACTCCTGATGTTAATTCTGTAGTGTAGCTATTCGGTCGTGGTCATCGAGGGTGATTTCCTCCTTCACCATTACCGATACGGCTCTGTCGTGCAACCCCTCAAGTGTGAACCTCGAGGGTGGTTCCTCTTACGTTCACCTTGATGATTACATCGAGTGGGATCCTCCGAGGGTGATTCCTTGGGTTTTCCCCTTGATGTTTGGACACACGGTTACCTTGACATTACTTGAGACCTTTGGGAAAGTAGGGCGGGCCCGGAGAGCACCCGCAAGATGGTTACGAGGCATGGCCGGGAAGTCTGGCAACCCTCGAGTGGGCTGGGCTTGCCCTTGCCGTATTTCCTCGAGACGGGGCGACGGGGTCACATTATCGTGAGTCTCTGCTCGTCTCCGCGAGCTAATAATACACTATGGTTTGCGTATTTGTTCCGAATTGGCCATTGGCCTTTACGCACCAACCACCACGTGAGAATAGTTATGGGCCTCGACGTCGCAATATCAGCCGAAGCTTTGTCAGACGTCCAGTTCAGCATCGTGGGCCTGTCGGGCCAGTGCCATCCAGTATGAGGTGGTTCTCGTCCCGGTTCGTCGCACAACAACCCGGAGTGCTGCGGGCGATGGGCCCAGACCCCGGAGTGCTTAGGAGGTAGACCGGCGGAGACCTCTCTGCTGAGCCTAGGTAGGGTTGCGACGTGTTGATCTTCCGAGGCCGGGCATTGACCCCAGAAAGGTGTGTCCGGCCAGAGTGATCGAGCGTGTTGGGTAACGTGGTGCACCCCTGCAGGGAAGATCTTTATTCGAATACCGTGTCCACGGTAATGGACGTTCAGACTTATATCTTGATCTAATACAACTAGAAATGGATACTTAAGTTATGTGGCTCGGGATTGCTTTCTCGCAGGGAGTCGAGAAAGGATCTCTGGGCGTTATTGTTACAACATGCTTGTTAATTTTAACTGCTATTCTTTACTCTTCTACATGCTGCAAGATGCTTGGAGCTGCGTGAAGATGCTAGTCTTCGATAGGCTAGGCTACCCCCTCTATTCTGGCATTCTGCAGTTCAGTCCACAGATACATCCCTTCCGTTTGATACCAATGCATACTTAGTGTAGATCTGATGCTTGCGAGTACTTTGGATGAGTACTCACGGTTGCTTTGCTACCCGTTTTCCCCCTTCCTTCTTCTTTCCGGTTGATGCAACCATATGGTGGATCCCTGGAGCCAGATGCCACCGCCAACGGATCCTGCTACGTGAAGACCGCCGATGGCCAGGAGTAGTGAGGAGGTCCCAGGCAGGAGGCCTTGCCTCTTCGATCGTGTTGCTTTTGTGCTAGCCTTCTTAAGGCATCCTTGTTAAACTTAGGTCTGTACTCAGGTATTGTTTCTTCTGCTGACTCTTGTGTATCGAGCTTGTATTCGAGCCCTCGAGGCCCCTGGCTTGTAATATAAAGCTTGTATTATTTTAATTTGTGTCTAGAGTTGTGTTGTGATATCTTCCCGTGAGTCCCTGATCTTGGTCGTACACATTTGCGTGTATGATTAGTGTCTGGTCGAATCGGGCGCCACAAGTTGGTATCGAGCCATCGCCTGTATGAATCCCCCTTTCCAACTCCTTGGCCGAAGTTGAGTCTAGTCTTGAAAGAATTGTTTTGCTAACATGGCTGTGTGGCTTACGGGCCCACGTTGCCAATTGGGTGGTATTAGGATCTTTTATTCCTCGTCTATACTCTGGGAATCTGATTTCTCTTCTATTCGGGTTAAATGGTTTTGCAAACTATAACTCTAGGTTCTCGTAAATACTTCTCCCGGAGAGCCCCTTCATTCCAGATGATGGCCCGCTTCACCAGAAGATTCTAAAGATACTCTCCGATGCTTTCTCGAGACCCTTGTGCCCTTCGCCGTTGCAATCCCTACCACCGATAAATCCTTATGCGTAACTACCTAGGTTGTCGTTCATACCTTCATCCCCAGTTGCTCTTGTTATTACAAGATGTCTTGAAATACTCTTCAATGTTCCGAGGATCCTTTATGCTTACTGCCCTGCAGTCCTTGCCGCATGAATACCCCTACAGATAATTACTCGTTCTTATCGAGTATCCGTTCATCCCTAGTTATTCTTATGTTTCATAAGATACTTTGTAATACAATCCGAGCTTTCGATGACCTCTGTCGCCTATTGCTCTAGAAGGTCTTACCTGCCTACACTCTGGTTAATTCCATATGCCTAGCAGTATCCATTGACATTCTTTGTCATTATCATCTTGAGTCTTTCGATTTGATATGTCTGTGCTGCAATCATTAGTTGATCCTTATAGATTATCTTTCTAGCTCAGGCGTCTTCCCGAACATGAGCTGGTTCTCGGCCAATCAGATTGCCATCGATTGTGCCTTACTTCTATTCAACTTATTCATCCTTGATCAGAGCCTCTACTTCTGATCCCCCGATTTGGAAACCATAATTCCTTTGCATTTGAGCTTTGAATTAGTTAGTTGTTTTTATAACCTGACCTCCTTGCGTTCTTTCTCCTTCTGGTTGAGTACCGATACTCACATCAGATCCATTGTGGACCTCCACGTCATTTGTTGGGTTTTATCCAATAGAGTCCTTCATATTCAGTAACCTTGTGAGCCTTTCCTCGGATACATAATGCCTTTGGTAGATTGTATCCCCTGCTTTTGTCAACCATGCTCTACTTTCGAGCTTGAGTTACTTATTCCTAAAGTTTGTGGTGTATGTTCCTAAGATGTCCCTAAATCCGCGTGAACTCGAAAGTTATGCGGGTTATACTCTACTGGCTTTTCGTCAGGTAAAGTTCAACCTTACAACTTCTTCGAAGACGAGAGGTAAGTGGAAGGTTATGCTTTGATGAAGTGGGAGTCGACCTTGAACTTTGAGTTCATGACCATGGACCCGATGTGGAACTTATCATGGAAGCTTCTGGTTATAATAATAATCCCCCTTGTGATAAGTCCATCTTGTATCTATGTTTGATCCTTTGCATCCGTGGTTTCGACCATATTGTTCTTCTTTGATCCCATTTCTCGGACAAGTTAAAAGTACTTGTCCTCTTCAGATCATGTCACATGTCCAACCTCTACAATGATCTACCTTCGAGTATTACCCAATGATATCTCGAGATTATCACGAAACTGCATAACTTCTTATGAGTTATTCATCAACTGTTATTTCTCGCCGATTCAAAATTTTCCATGGGTCCTGAGTTGGTAGACACTCGAGGAAACCAATAACTGATTCGAGTCTACACTTTCCTTTCCATTTTTATGTTAGCCTTTCTTGTAACGTAACATATTTGAGCAGTGATAATTCGCTGCTTATGTAAATGCCTCGATGTACAACTCTATCAGTAAGACCTTGTTACTATTGTTGATGACATTCCGGTAGCCACCGATGGACGAGAACCTTGCCTATTAGTCTGCCTCGTCTTAACGAGCAGGAAAATGGTTCTCTTCGTCCCTCGCCCTTGGTACCAACGTTGTTGCCAACATAACTGACAGTTTGCCCTCTGACCTGCCTTGCTACCATGACCGTGCAAAATGTAACGCCTTCTTGCTTTTAACCCACATGGTGGGCCCATAACCCACAGTTCCACAGGATCAAAACCTGACTCGCATGTACATCCCAGTTTCCTAAGTTATTCCTCACACTTGGCTTCGTATGTAAATCACGAGCCACCTTCCTAGCGATCTATTCTGGTATCAGACGCAATACTTTTTCCCATTGCTCTGAACCCCTTCATCACCTGTGTTATGCATCAGCTGGATGCATACCTGGTTGAAACTTGTGATACCTTCTTATAGCGCTCTCGACACGTTCCTGGTGCTTCTAAAATCTTCTTCCTTGAGATAACTACTGGATGTCGATCCTTTCAGACGTCCATCCTTATAGCTTCCCCCTTATTACACGCCTTAAATCTCGGGACGAGATTTCTTTAGAGGAGAATTGTGACGCCCGGATAATTAAGCTACAGTAATTCTCGACTAATGATGCCACATCATCATTTTTATTGTTGCTAATCTCACTTAGTTTCAAACCAATTCAAATTTCAAATTTAAAATAAAGTCAAACAACGAAAGTTTTTTCAAATGTCAAAAATAAAATGTTCCAAGTGTGGCAAAATATTCCATAACCAATTATGCTGCTGACCCAACATTTTGTAAAAATGTTTAAATGCCCTTTGTGAATAAAACAGTGGCTAAAGGCAATTATATAAATGCTTTTTAATTTATCAAAGCTCTAAACTAATTTATTTTTTGTGCCAAGTTATTTTGTGGCAGTGGCTTATTTAGTAGCACTAATTTAGGGGCTAGAGTTATATTTTATAAAACTAAAAGTAAAAGGAAACTAAAAAGAAAACAAAAAGTTTTTAAAAATAAAATAAAAATAAAAACAAAAAGAAAAGCCCCCTCACCTCTAGGCTTGGCCCAGCTGGTCACTGGCCAGCCCACCAACCCCGCCCTCGCCTGCCTCTGTTCACGTGGGGCTCATGGCTAGCACCGATGGCCGCCACATCCATGGCAGACGCTGTGGCGCCCATCCACCAGTGCCGCCCCCCTACTTAAGCCGGTGTCCCTCACCCCGCGCCCCTCTGGAACCCTACCTCCTCTGTTCCCCCCTGTTCTCTCTCCCCTCATTTGGATCTCGGGCTCGGCCAAGAAGCTCATCGCCACCGACCACCATTAGCACAACCATCGGCCTCCTGCCGCAGACCGCCAGGTCCATCAACTCCGCCGACGTCATCTTCGCCTTCCTCGCATTGGATCGGAGATGGGAGGCCACCTTGAAGACGCCCGCATCGACTTCTTCCTCCTCGGACCACCGCCGCCTCGCCAACAAGCTGCGGCAGCATGCGTCTTCCCGGGCCTTCAAGAAGAACGGTGGTGAGCTTCCGCTTCTCCTCTCCCTCGCCGTTCGCTCGCCCGCGCCCCCGAGCTAGTCCCGCCACCACGTCCGAGAGCTCGCCGCTGCAGTTCGCCTCGCCGTCGCGGCCTCGGTCCCCTGAGCTCGAAAGCGAGCTCGACCCCGTGCTCCTGGGGCTCCAAGGGCCCCGTAGAGCAGATCCGTGCCGCTCGCCGTACCCCCCTAGCGCCGCTCCACCCGTGCCCGACCACCAACCTCCGCCGTTGAGGTCGCCATTGCCGATGCGCCTTCGCCCGACCGAAGCTCGCTTTGTCGCGCAAGACAACTCCTCACAGTCAGACTTCGGGTCAGCGCTCACTTCCTCGGGCTCGTGGCGCCCTCATCGCCTCGGCCGTGGGCGCCGTCACGCCGCCTCACGCCAAGGGGAGGCGCCACGGTCCGCCTCGACGAGCGCCCGCCATTAACTGGCCCACTGCCTCGGGCCACCGCCAAAGGGTCACCAACCCCTTTTTCTTAAAAAAAGAGAAGAAAAAGATAAAAATAGTAATAATTAAAATTAATTAATTAACTTAATTAATCACATTAATTAACCCGATTAACTTATTAACTAATTAAACTGTCCTAATTAATCTGCTCCTATGACAAATGGGCCCCATCGCCTGTTTGACGATCAGCCAGTCAACGGTCAGTGTTGACCGCTGACGTCATGATGACGTCATGCTGCTGCAATAACTCCATTTAGATTTAATAATAATTTCAGAATATTGTTTAAACTTTGAAAAATCATATATAATAAACCGTAGCTCGGATGAAAAAGTTTTCTACATGAAAGTTGCTCAGAACGACGAGACGAATCCGGATACGCGATCCATTCGTCCGTCACACGTCCCTAGAATAGCAAACATGGAACTTTTCCCCTCCGTTTCATCTGTCCGAAACTGCTAAACCTGGGGAAACATTCTCGGATGTTATCCCCCTTCGCCGGTAACGTGTAGCACCGTGTTAGAACACGTCTAGCTCTGCCTGTTGTCCTGTTATGCTATTGCTTGCTATGTATTTACTGTTTCTCCCCCCTTTCTCTTCGGTAGACCCCAAGACTGCCGTTGATGCCGCTGTGATCGACTACGTCGACGATTTAATTCCCCTTCTACCGTTCGAGCAACCAGTGCAAGCCCCCCTTTGATCATCCCGATATCGCCCATTCTATACTCTCATGCTTGCATTAGATTTTGCTACAGTTATTGTTTGCTCCTATTCTGATGCATATCCTGCTTTTGTACCTGCTTTTGTTACCTACCTGCTTATCCTAAACTGCTTAGTATAGGTTGGTTAGTGATCCATCAGTGACCCGCACTTGTCCTTGTTGCCCCTGCGTCATCATCGACGACTCGAGCTACATGATATACGACCAGAGCCCGACACCACACATCACATCCCGCCCCTTTAGTTGTTCGACTCTGCAGAGCTACTATCGAGTGCCGAGGGTGATCCCTCATAACGCACTCCTGATGTTAATTCTGTAGTGTAGCTATTCGGTCGTGGTCATCGAGGGTGATTTCCTCCTTCACCATTCCCGAGCACGGCTCGGTTGCATAACCCCTCAAGTGTGAACCTCGAGGGTGGTTCCTCTTACGTTCACCTTGATGATTACATCGAGTGGGATCCTCCGAGGGTGATTCCTTGGGTTTTCCCCTTGATGTTTGGACACACGGTTACCTTGACATTACTTGAGACCTTTGGGAAAGTCTGGTGGGCCCGGAGAGCACCGCAAGATGGTTACGAGGCACGGCCGGGAAGTCTGGCAGCCCTCGAGTGGGCTGGGCTTGCCCTTGCCGTATTTCCTCGAGACAGGGCGACGGGGTCACATTATCGTGAGTCTCGCCGTCTCCGCGAACTAATAATACACTATGGTTTGGGTATTTGTTCGAATTGGCCTTTGGCCTTACGCACCAACCACCGCATGAGAATAGTTATGGGCCTCGACGTCGCAAAGATGTCGGTAGAAGCTTTGTCGACGCCCAGCTTTAGCATCGTGGGCTGTCGGGCGATTGCCATCCAAGATGAGGTGGTGCTCGTCCGTTCGTCGTGACAACGACCAGTGTGCTGCGGCGATGGACCTGCACTCAGAAAGTGCTTAGGAGGTAGACTGGCGGGGACCTCTCTGCTGAGCCTAGGTAGGGTTGCAACGTGTTGATCTTCCGAGGCCGGGCATTGATCACAGAAAGGTGTGTCCAGCCAGAGTGATTGAGTGTGTTGGGTAACGTGGTGCACCCCTGCAGGGAAGATCTTTATTCAAATACCGTGTCCACGGTAATGGACGTTCAGACTTACATCTTGATCTAATACGACTAGAAATGGATACTTAAGTTATATGGCTCCGGGATTGCTTTCTCGCAGGGAGTCGAGAAAGGATCTCTGGGCGTTATTGTTACAACATGCTTGTTAATTGTAACTGCTATTCTTTACTCTTCTACATGCTGCAAGATGCTTGGAGCTGCGTGAAGATGCTAGTATTTGATAGGCTAGGCCTCCCCCTCTATTCTGGCATTCTGCATTTCAGTCCACAGATACAACCCTTCCATTTGATACCAATGCATACTTAGTGTAGATCTGATGCTTGCGAGTACTTTGGATGAGTACTCACGGTTGCTTTGCTACCCCTTTTCCCCCTTCCTTCTTCTTTCCGGTTGATGCAACCAGATGGTGGATCCCTGGAGCCAGATGCCACCGCCAACGGATCCTGCTACGTGAAGACCGCCGATGGCTAGGAGTAGTTAGGAGGTCCCAGGCAGGAGGCCTTGCCTCTTCGATCGTGTTGCTTTTGTGCTAGCCTTCTTAAGGCATCCTTGTTAAACTTATGTATGTATCAGGATATTGTTGCTTCACGACTCTTGTGTATCGAGCTTGTATTCAAGCCCTCGAGGCCCCTGGCTTGTAATATAAAGCTTGTATTATTTTAATTTGTGTCTAGAGTTGTGTTGTGATATCTTCCCGTGAGTCCCTGATCTTGGTCGTACACATTTGCGTGTATGATTAGTGTACGGTCGAATCGGGGGCGTCACAAAGGGCCTGCCCCCTCCGCCTGCCGGCCCGCCGGCATCGCTTCCACAGCAGCCGGCGCAATCCAAGATGAATTCCCCGAAGCAAACGCTACCTATGCCGTCTTCACTAGTGAAGCCGACGACAAGCACAACCGGTGCCAACAACACCGGGATGTGAATGCCGTCGCCTCAGGCGTCCCAGCGTTCATGCACTGGTCCGAGAGGCCCATCAGGTGGAGCCGTGCTGACCACCCGGACGTGATGCCTTCGTCGGGTTCCTACGCCATGGTGTTGGATTCCACCTTCTCGACGGAGAGGCGAGCTTGCCGCTTCTCCCGGGTCCTGATAGACGGCCGTAGCAGCATCAACATCCTCTACCGCGACACCATGGAGAAGTTGAGCATCAAGGAGAAGCAGCTCCAGCCCAGTCGGACTGTCTTCCACGACATTGTACCCGGACTTTCCTGCTCCCCAATCGGCAAGATCAAGATAGACATCATGTTCGGAGACAAAGATCACTTCAGGAGCGAGCCAATCTGGTTCGAGGTGGTTGACCAGGACAGCCCCTACCACGCGCTCTTGGGCCGGCCTGCACTGGCCAAGTTCATGGCGGTACCGCACTACGCCTACCTCAAGATGAAGATGCCGGGCACCAAGGGCATCATCACCATAGCCGGCGAATACCAGAAGTCAGTCGCATGTGCTGCTGCCAGCAGTCGGCTGTCCGAGTCCCTCGTCATCACCAAAGAGAAGCGTCTCCTTGAGCGGTTTGTGGCCATGGCCAGCAAGCAGCCGGACATGTCGCCGGACCCCAAGGAGTCGGAGGCTTAGGGCTTGTTCCAGCCGGCCAAAGATACCAAGAAGATTGCCTTGGACCCGGAGCACCCGGAGAGGCACACTATCATAGGGGCCAACCTCGATAGCAAATAGGAAAGTGAGCTCGTCGATTTCCTCAGTGAGAATCGAGACATCTTTGCATGGTCTCCAAAAGACATGCTGGGTGTTTCGACGGATTTCGCCGAGCACAAGCTACATGTGAGGCCGAATGCAAAGCCAGTCAAGCAACTCCTCCGCCGCCTGTCAGAAGAAAAGAGAAGAATTGTTGGTGAAGAGATTGCCCGGCTCCTGGTAGCCGGCTTCATCATGGAAGTGTTCTACCCGGACTGGCTTGCCAACCCAGTCCTCGTGCTGAAGAACAACAAGTGGCGTATGTGCATCGACTACACTAGCCTCAATAAAGCATGCCCCAAAGATCCGTTTGCTCTGCCTCAGATAGATCAAGTGATTGACTCCACAGCCGGATGCAAGCTGTTGTCTTTCTTGGATGCCTACTTCGGCAACCACCGGATCAAGCTGAACCCGACCAATCGGCTGAAGACCGCCTTCATCCACCATTCGGAGCCTTCTGCTACCTGACCATGATGTTCGGCTTGAGAAATGCCGGCGCCACGTTTCAGCATTGCATGCAGAAGTGCCTCCTCAAGCAACTTGGCAGAAATGCCCACATCTATGTAGACGATATTGTGGTGAAGACGGAGAAGCATGGCACCCTTCTGGAGGATCTCAAGGAGACCTTTGATAATTTGCGTCGTTTTCAAATCAAGCTCAACCCAGAGAAATGTGTCTTCGGAGTACCAGCCGGCTAGCTCCTTGGTTTCCTTGTCTCTGAACGCGGCATCGAGTGCAACCCTGTGAAGATCAAGGCCATCGAGCGGATGCAGAGACCAACCCCGCTGCGAAACGTCCAGAAGTTCATCGGGTGCTTGGCATCTCTCAGCTGGTTCATTAGTCGGCTGAGCGAGAAGGCCCTCCCCTGTACCAGCTAATGAAGAAGACCACTTGCTTCGAGTGGAATGGCAAGGCAGATGAGACTTTTCTCCAACTCAAGAAGATGCTGACCATGCTGCCTGTCCTGGCCGCTCCGGCTGCTAAGGAGCCCATGCTCCTGTACATCGCCACCACCAGCCGGGTGGTCAGCACCGTGATCGTGGTCAAGCGCCCAGAAGATGGCAAGGCACAGCCGGTCCAGGGGCCCGTCTACTACCTAAGTGAAGTGCTGTCAGCCTCCAAACAGAACTACCCCCACTACCAGAAGATGTGCTACGGCGTGTACTTTGCTGCCAAGAAGCTCAAGCAGTACTTCCAAGAGCACCCCATCACGGTCGTCTGCACCGCCCCACTTGCCGAGATCATAGGCAACAGAGATGCATCAGGTCGGGTGGCGAAGTGGGCCATCAAGTTGGCCCCCTACACCAACCTCTACCAGCCACGCACCACCATCAAGCCCCAAGCATTGGCCGACTTCCTCGTCGACTAGGCCAAAACCCAGTACCTGCCACCAGCACCGGATTCCACCCATTGGCGGATGCACTTTGATGGCTCAAAAATGCGCACCGGTTTGGGAGCCGGCATCGTCCTCACCTCTCCCAAAGGAGACAAGCTCAATTACACGCTGCAGATTCACTTTGCCGCCTCCAACAACGTGGCCGAGTACGAGGCGCTCGTCCACGGGCTCCGACTGGCCATAGAGATCGGCATCCACCGAGTGCTATGCTACGGTGACTCGAACTTGGTGGTCCAGCAGTCGTCTGGCGACTGGGATGCCAAGGATGCAAACATGGTGAGCTACCTTTTCCTCGTCCAGCAGATCGGTGGATACTTCGACGGGTGCGAGTTCCTTCACATGCCATGGGCCGACAACGAGCAAGCTGATGCCCTGACACGGATTGGCTCCACTCGGTAGGCAATACTAGCCGGCATCTCCCTCCAGTGCCTGCGCAAGCTGTCTATCAAGCCTTTGTCGAAATCAGAATCCATCTTCGTGCCGACTGACCCCGAAACAGTCGTATCCGGCTTGGGGGCTGCAACAGTCGGCCTGGGGACTTCGGTAGGCGGCCCGAGGACTACAGTACTCACACCCGGCCCGAGGACTTCACAACCCGGCCCGGGGGCTGCAGCAGCCGGCCCGGGGACTTTGGCAGTCGGCCCAGGGACTGCAGCACTAACACCCCGGCCTGGGGACTTCAGAACCCGGCCCGAGGGCCGTAACAGTCGGCCCGAGGACTTCAACGACGCAGCAAGCGGCGGCCGCCTCCAACCGACCGCCTCCCAACCCAACCGCCATGGTACTAGTAGCCGTGATGACAGTGGTAGAAATTCTGGCCCGGCAGATGCAACGCTAGGCAGCAACCCATCCTCAACTTCTTGGTGAGCAGAGAGCTACCAGCCGATGAAATTCTGGCCCGGCAGATGCAACACTAGGCAGCAGCATACACGATAGTGAACAGTGAGCTTGTCAGGCGCAGCGTGACTGGTGTCTTCCAGCGCTGCGTAGAGCCGGAGAAGGGCATGGCAATCCTCAGAGATATTCACCAAGGCGAATGCGGCCACCATGCGGCCTCCAGATCCCTTGTCGCCAAAGGTTTCCGCCATGGATTTTACTGGCCGACTGCTTTGGACGATGCCAAGGAATTGGTCAAGAAGTGCAAGGGGTGCCAACGCTTCAGCTCCAAGCAACACCTGTCGGCTTCTGCACTCAAGACCACCCCCCTCACTTGGCCGTTTGCCGTTTGGGGGCTGGACATGGTGGGCCCTTTCAAGACAGCACGGGGCGGCTTGACCCATCTGTTGGTCGCCGTGGAAAAATTCACCAAGTGGATTGAAGCAAAGCCAATCAAGAAGCTGAACGGTGTGACTGTTGTGACCTTCATCGCAGATATCACCGTCCGGTATGGCGTACCGCACAGCATCATCACTGATAATGGCACAAACTTCGCCAAATGCGTCTTGGCCCGTTTCTGCACGACGCAGGGCATCCGACTAGACTTAGCGTCCATTGCCCATCCGTAGTCAAACGGCCAGGTCGAGCGAGCAAACGGCCTCATCCTGTCCGGCATCAAGCCCTAACTGGTCGAACCACTGGAGTGCTCAGCCGGCTGCTGGATCGAAGAGCTGCCGGGCGTCCTTTGGAGTCTCCGGACTACGCCGAACAAAGCAACCTGCTTCACTCCCTTCTTCCTCGTGTACGGGGTCAAGGCCGTCATCCCAACTGACATCTAGTTTGACTCGCCTCGTGTCACCATGTACACGAAGGCGGAGGCGCGAGAAGACGGTGTCGACCTGCTGGAGGAGGCCCGGCTGCTGGCACTCAGCCGGTCCGCCATCTACCAGTAGGGCCTGCACCGCTACCACAACCGGAAGGTCAAGCCATGATACTTCCGCGAGGGGGACCTTGTGCTCCAATTGATCTAGCGAACAGCTGGCCAGCACAAGCTCTCGGCCTCTTGGGAGGGGCCTTTCATCATCAGCAAGGCCCTAGGCTATGACTCCTACTACCTCATCGACGCGCAGAAGCCCAGAGCACGCAAGAGGGACGATTCCGGCAAGGAAATAGAGCGCCCATGGAATGCAAATCTCCTCTGAAGATTTAACAGTTAATGCAGTATGTACCACGCTACCTTTTGTACTATGCAAAGATAACGGGTTCCTCGAGGAGCACTCATGGGCTACCCTTTTCTATCTATGTGGTAAGATTATGCCTATGAATGTATTATTTCATTCCTTCGCCTGGCACCGGGTCCGGTCAGTCGGCCCCGGGGCTCGCCGCCTTGTCCTATGTTGATACCATCCGCAGTCGGACAAGTAGTGTGCCGACATCTAAGCCCTCTCTTGCCTTAAGCCACAGCTCGCAGAGCGACTGTCCGGCTGGCAAGAGCTAAAGGCAAGAAACGATGTCCACACGAACAATGACTAAGGAAAAATACCAGCATAGGCCAAGCTGGATCCTCGCCTCACCAGTCCGGCTGCTGAGCAGCCGGCCGGCCGGCATCTCGCTTGACTATCTACGTTCCAGGCGGCTGAAGTACTTGTCTATCCTAAACGGCCAAGTCCCTGACCCAGCCTCAGACCGTAGAGCGGCTGTCCGGCTGGCAGGGCAGCAGCTAAAGGAAGACGACAAAGAAAAAAGCCAAAAAGGACAAAAAGCAACACCAAGCCAGAACCCGGCAGGAGCACAAGCATGTGCGAGAATAACTTATTTACATAGCAAAAGGCCCATGGCCATGTGACGCCCCCGAATTCAATCGTACATTAATCTTGCACGCAAACATGTACGATCAAGATCAGGGACTCACGGGAAGATATCACAACACAACTCTAAAACATAAATAAGTCATACAAGCATCATAATACAAGCCAGGGGCCTCGAGGGCTCGAATACAAGTGCTCGATCATAGACGAGTCAGCGGAAGCAACAATATCTGAGTACAGACATAAGTTAAACAAGTTTGCCTTAAGAAGGCTAGCATAAACTGGGATACAGATCGAAAGAGGCGCAGGCCTCCTGCCTGGGATCCTCCTAAACTACTCCCGGTCGCCGCCGGCCTGCACGTAGTAGTAGGCACCTCCGGTGTAGTAGGAGTAAATGCCGTCGATGGTGACATCTGGCTCCACAGGCTCCGGCATCAGTTCACGACAACCAGGTAGAAGGGAAAGGGGGAAAAGAGGGAGAAAAGCAACCGTGAGTACTCATCCAAAGTACTCGCAAGCAAGGAGCTACACTACATATGCATGGGTATATGTGTAAAGAGCCATATCGGTGGACTGAACTGCAGAATGCCAGAATAAGAGGGGGATAGCTAATCCTGTCGAAGACTACGCTTCAGGCCGCCTCCATCTTGCAGCATGTAGAAGAGAGTAGATGGTAAGTTCACCAAGTATCATCGCATAGCATAATCCTACCCGGCGATCCTCTCTCCTCGTCGCCCTGTGTGAGAGCGATCACCGGGTTATATGTGGCACTTGGAAGGGTGTGTTTTATTAAGTATCCAGTTCTAGTTGTCATAAGGTCAAGGTACAACTCTGGGTCGTCCTTTTAACGAGGGACACGGCTATTCAAATAGATAAACTTCCCTGCAGGGGTGCACCACATAACCCAACACGCTCGATCCCATTTGGCTGGACACACTTTCCTGGGTCATGCCCGACCTCGGAATATCAACACGTCGCGGCCCTACCTAGGCACAACAGCGAGGTCAACACGCCGGTCTAAATCCTATGGCGCATGGGTCTGGGCCCATCGCCCATTGCACACCTGCATGTTGCGAGGGCGGCCGGAAGCAGACCTAGCCTAGCAAAGTGCGTTCGGTCAATCCGACGCCGCGCCACTCAAGAGTCGACGTCAAGAAGGCTTCGGCTGATACCATGGCGTCGAGTGTCCATAACTGTTCCCGCATAGTTGGTTAGTGCGTATAGGCCAGTGGCCAGACTCAGATCAAATACCAAGAACTCGTTAAGCGTGTTATTTTAAAGTAACCGCAGACACCGACCAGGGCCAGGCCCACCTCTCTCCTAGGTGGTCTCAACCTGCCCTATCGCTCCGCCACAAAGTAATAGTCGGGGGCCGTCAGGAACCCAGGCCCACCTCTACCGGGATGGAGCCACCTGCCCCTTCAGCCCTATCCCCGAACAGTATCATAAGTAATGTAACAGTATAAAGTATATAGCATATGCCCGTGATCACCTCACGAAGTGATCACGGCCCAGTAGTATAACATGGTAGACGGACAAGAGTGTAGGACCACCGATGGAACACTAGCATCCTATACTATGCATTAGGATAGCAGGTAAAGGTATCAACAATTGTAGCAACATTGACATGCTATGCAGCAGAATAGGATTAACCGAAAGCAGTAACATGCTACACTACTCTAATGCAAGCTGTAGAGAGAAGGAATAGGCGATATCTGGTGATCAAAGGAGGGGCTTGCCTGGTTGCTCTGGCAAGAGAAGGGTTCGTCGTCGATGTAGTCTATCATAGGGGTACCGGCAGCGGTCTCGTGGTCTACCAGAAAGAAGTAACGGAGGGGGAACATAATAAATAATAGAGCAATCAAATCATCACAAAGCATAACATGGCAATACGCGATGCTAGGGGCGACCTAACGCAGTAGGAGGTGATATCGACGAAGGGGGGAAACATCCAGGAAAGTATCCCCGGTGTTTCGCGTTTTCGGATGAATGAAACGGAGGGGGAGAGTTGCATGTTTGCTATGCTAGGGATGTGTCGCGGACAAACGGGCTGCGTATCCGGATTTGTCTCGTCGTTCTGAGCAACTTTCATGTACAAAGTATTTTCATCCGGGTTACGGATTATGTTATATTAATTTTCAAAGTTTTAATACATTCTAGGATTTTCTGATTTAAATTAATTCAAATTTAAACAGTGGGTTATCTTTTATACCTAGCTGCAGCTAGCTACTGAGCATGACAGGTGGGGTCCAGAGGCTGAGTCAGCATGCACAATCAGCAAGTCAAAGGTCAATGTTGACCAGTTAAACAGGGGGTGGGACCTAGGTGTCATAGGAGGTTTTATTAACAATAATTTTAATTAGCTAGTTTATCAAAAGGGGCCCACTTGTCAGTGGGATATTAGGTGGGGGGTTAGGTTAGTGCCTATTTAACAGGGACGAGCCCACCCACTGGTTTTAACCAGCGCGCGCCGGCGGCGGCGTACAGAGGCGACGGGGCTCGCCGGACTCGCAGCTCCGGCAACCATTTGGGTCAGCCGAGAGCGGTTACGGGGAGACGGCGACAACGCGAGTCGAGGAGAGGGGTCTGTGGGTGCGGGGGTGGCCGGAGCGACGGCTACGGCGACTAGCGAGCGGCGGTGGCGGCAGAGCTGCGTCGGGGAGTCGCAGGAAGGTGGAGCTAGCGGGGGGGGGGGGGGGGGGGTCGAGGCGAGGCCGCACGCGGGAAGCAATGCGTGGGCGGGGCGACTGCCAGCGGGTAGCAGAGGCGGGTGTGGCGTCTACACAAGCGGAGCGCGGCACGACGACGGCAAGCACCAACGCAATAGTAGGCGGCGGAGGCGAGCATGACCGGGAGGGCAAGAGCAGGCCAGCAGGGCACCGTATCAGGGTGGAGGGGATGCAAGCAGCGCCGGTCGCGGCAGGGGAAAGGTGGGGCGCGGCAGAGCCAGGGCAGCGGGAGGGGAAGCATCTCGCAGGGGTGAGCATGACCAGCGGGCAAGCTCAACACGGCAGTGGGCGCAGCGCGTGGCCGGGGCGCGGTCAAGCAAGAGAGGAGTGCATGGGGTACGGGGACGACGGCGGTGGTGAAGCCAAGGCGAACGGGGAGCATGTCGGACAAGGACGACGTCCGGCGGCGGCTATGGGCGATGCACAACGACGGGAGCAGGGGAGAAGGGAGGGGAACGAACGATGGAGCTCACCGGGCCCTGTAGGTGTGCAACAGTGAGCTCGTGGGAGGCTTGAGGAAGACGGACGGCGGCGGCGATCCACGGTGGCCGAGGGCGTCGATCCACGCGAGGCAGGGGTCCGGAGCTCGAATGCGTCCATGTAGCCGACGAAGACGACAGAGGCGGTGCTCTCGGCATAGTCTCAGGCGGCGGGGAGGGCACTGGCCACGAGGATGAGGTCAGCCATGGCGATGTGGTTCAGCTACGGGCGAGGTGGAAGAAAGCAGCGCAGGGGAAAGGGGGAATGGCGCTAGGGTATTGAGAGGGTCTCACGGGTGACGTCCTTAACCACCCAGGGGTCCATGGGATGGCCGACGTGTGTCCAGCGGCGCCATGGACGGCGTGCAGGCGTGCACCCCGCCTCTGATGAACAGATGAAAGGGAAGGAGCCGGGGTGGGCTGGGCCGCCTATTGCCAGCAGGCCATAAGTGCAAAGCAGCACTACTCATTTTTCCTTTACCTCTTCAGTTTATTTATTTCTCCTCTGTTTGGCATTTAGATTAAGTAGCAAATGAATTTTGGTGAACAAGAAGCTTGGCACATAAATATTGGGTCATATAATGGAGCTGCACACCAAGTTTCAAGTCATTTTGAAAAGGATAAATATTTGTTTATTTTTAAATGGTTAAATTAAATGTTGTTTGTTCCTGTTTTAATTATCTTAGAGGAATATAAACATTCCCAAAAATGTTGGCTGATGTTTGTTTATTAGTTAGTGAATATTTGCAAACCAATGAACATTTTTAATTTTTTTATGGAACTATAATTTGACTTGTTATTTGAATTTGTATTTGAACTTACTTTGAAGCAAGTGAGGTTTAGCAAAATTTTAATTACGATGACCTGACATCATTAACACGGGTTTACTATAGCTTAATTATCCGGGCGTCACAATTCTCCTCCACTACAAGAAATCTCGTCTCGAGATTTAAGAGGGGAGTTAGGGATGAGGGATTGGGTTACGGAAAATTTATCAGATCCTCTCGGTCTTGGTTGCTCTTCTCGAAGAGGTCAATCCAATATATTCATGCCTTCCTAATCTTGCTTCGGGTCAAAATGATGAAGTCGTCATCCTTCCCTCGGGATCTTCATCGCACATACGAAAAGGATAAGCGGTAACTTCAGAAGAACGGACCTCTACAAGGTTGCTATCTGGTAGATAACGTCAACGAAGATGGCGGAAAGTAATAAGGTACAATAAGGAGTTTCAAGCGGCCAGGCAATCGTTCGATGCCTATTCAGAAGGTGAAAGGGTTTCAGGGCAACGAGAATAAGTATTGTGTCTGATAACAGAATTGGTGATCTCTCGGAAAGTGGCTCGTGAATTTCATACGAGGCCACATGCGAGGAACAACCTTGAGAACAGGGGGTGTACAGGAGAGTCAGGTTTCGATCCTGTGGAAGTATGGGTTATGGGCCCACTATGTGGATTAAAAGTAGGAAGGCTGTGGCGATTTGCACGATCATGTAAGCAAGGCATGCCGGAGGATAGCCTGTCAGTTATGCCGGTAACAACATTGGTACCAAGGGCGAGGGACGAAGATAACCATTTTCCTGCTCGTGGAACGAGGCGGACCATTAGGCAAGGTTCTCGTCCATCGGTGGCTACCGAAATGTCATCGAGGTGGTTGCACTTGCAGGGAATTATTACTGCTATATCATATAGATCAAAATAAGGGTTTAAACAAACCAATGGAAAGGGAAAAGTGTCTATCAGATTTAATCAAAACAATGGAAAGAAAAATGTGTTTAAACACATATTTCTGGGGTATATCCTTCCCAAGGATAAAAAAGCATGATATCCATGACAGGATATAACGTAGAAAACCATTTAGGTAAGGGGAGAGGATGTTCATGACATTGCCCAAACAACGGTGTTTGGATAATTGAGAAAGAAACATTTAGCATTGGCTTCAATGTTCATGTTGAAAATCAGAGTACCACATACATGCTTCGGGATAGCATTGACATGTTCTTCAAGCAAAGGTCAAACTTTGGATACACAAAGGATCCATCAGAAACAACTCATAAAATAAGTCTTGCAATAGATCCTCCAACCAGGTGTGCTAGGCATGACATCACCTTATTGGGTTATAGAAAGATCAATGCTATGACTCTTGGAAAATGTTCCAACCATCATATCTGACTGAGTTTCAGATCTGGTTGGTGTCAGGATACCTCATACTTAGGATGCCCGAGAAGAAAAGGTGTAACACAAATTAACGTAAGGACATTTTAAGATTCTCGGGGAATGAACGATGGAAGCGAGTTCCGAAACAAGAGTTCATCATTAAACCAAGGAGAGGATGAGGGGGTGGCTGATGGACTCAGCGACAATTCCTCGAGATTTCCAAAAAGAGGGATTTCCACACTTATGTGAACAGGGAGATAACATTTGTCAGATCAAATGATATAATGAGGTATGCTCGAGGAAAACATACACAATTAAACATTGGTTGAAAGGTGCACCCGAAATATGGGCTTGGGTAGAATGATCAATGTTAGAATGGTGATTCGATAACCAATGGTCTAAGAATGAATTATCGACCATTAACTTCAAAGCAATAGAGTTGCTAGAAGTTTTGAAGTCACACATCATAGTTCAATTGTCGGTTTTCCGGTTAGAAGGAGACGAAGGAATGAACGGATATGGCAAGAAGTATCACCTGTATCAAGAATTCTTAAGAGGTGGTGAAATTCTCACGACATTCTTGACATAAAAGATGGTAATACTTCAAGGTAGAATATAATACAAGCTCGATAGCAAGTTGCACCCACAACATGAACAAGTTTGTGGTGAAAGGAAGATAAGGATGTTGTCGATGGTAACTCAAATTACCAAGGGACGAGGATGGCACTAATCAAAGTAATCATGTCTTCTCAAAATAGCATGGCAAAAGAAAGTTCATCCCTACAAAATCATATAGTTAGGCTATGCTTCATTTTCGTCACACAAAGATGTTCCCAACTTCTATACCCCCGATGACAAGCTGAGAAATTGTTTCATACTTAAATAATCTTAAACTTTTTCAACCTTCACGCAATACATGAGCGTGAGCCATGGATATAGCACTATGGGTGGAATAGAATATGATGATGAGGATTGTGTGGAGAAGACAAAAAAGGAGAAAGTCTCACATTGACGAGGATAATCAACGGGCTATGGAGATGCCCATCAATTGATGTCAACATGAGGAGTAGGGATTGCCGTGCAACGGATGCACTAGAGCTATGAATGCTCAACAAAAGAAAACTAGTGGGTGTGCATCCAACTTGCTCGCTCATGAAGACCTAGGGCATTTGAGGAAGCCCATCGAGGAATATACAAGCCAAGTTCTATAATGAAAAATTCCCACTAGTATAAAAAAGACAACTTATGAGACTCACTATATGAAAAACATGGTGCTACTTTGAAGCACAATATATGAGACTCACTACATGAAGAACAAGGTGCTACTTTGAAGCACAAGTGTGGAAAAAGAGATAGTAACATTGCCCTTTTTTTTGGGCCTTTCTTTTTCTTTTTCTTTTTGGCCTTTCTCTCTTTTTTCTTGATTGGGCAATGCTCTAATAATGATGATCACCACACTTCTATTGATTACAACATAAGGATTACAACTCGAAACTAGAACAAGATATGACTCTAGATGAATGCCTCCGGCGGTGTACCGGGATGGTGCAATGAATCAAGAGTGACATGTATGAAAAATAATGCATGGTGGCTTTGCCACAAATACGATGTCAACTACATGATCATGCAATGGCAATATGACAAAAGTAAAGTCTGTTATGATGACGATGAACGGAACGGTGGAAAGTTGCATGGCAATATATCTCGGAATGGCTATGGAAATGCCATAAATAGGTAGGTATGATGGCTGTTCTGAGGAAGATATAGGGAGGTTTATGTGTGATAGAGTGTATCGTATCACGGGGTTACTAACGCAAACTTCTGGAACTCCAAAAAATCTACCAGAATTATAAGACTTAGACAATTTGTTTATTGATCAGCAGCAATTGGAATCAGTATTTTATCACGTTCTGGTGATTTTTAATAATTAAGCAATCGAGCACAAAGTTTCGGAAATTACAACAAGATCAAATAACTATCATCCAAGAAGATCCAATAGGTCTAGCTTGGCACAAACACTAATTAAAATATAAAACCACATCTAAACAGAGGCTAGATGGATTATTTATTCCTAAACAGAAGCAAAAACAAAAAATAAAAAATAAAATTGGGTTGCCTCCCAACAAGCACTATCGTTTAACGCCCCTAGCTAGGCATAAAAGCAAGGATAGATCTAGGTATTGCCATCTTTGGTAGGCAATTCTTCAATGAGGCATCTACCTTCTTTAGAATTTTCTTTCTTTCTAGTAATTGTCAAATTTTTAGTCAAAAGATCGAAAAATTCATTCAATGCAAATGGTTCCTTAATGATGGCAAAAAGATTGGGATGAACACTTATAGATTTAAGATCCACAGTTTCCTTACTAGATGGTTCACCCTTATTCTTAGGAACATAAATAAGCTTAGTATTTTTAGTAGACGAACTTGGAGTGTTTTTTACGGAAGAAAAAGCGGTTCCCAAGTTGGTAATGATACCCTCAAGTTTATCGATTCTTGTGGAATCTAGATTTATTTTCTCATTAACTATGGGTTCTTTTTCTTTAATATTTTTTAAAGTCATTCCTACCTTAGATCCATATTGGGTAATTTGATTGTGGATCTTTTTATCAAGATTTTCAATTGATTCAATGGTAGCAACTTTATTCTCAATAATTTCAAGTCTTTGCATAACATGCTCCAAAGTTAACATAGTTCCATTAACCAAAAGAGGTGGTGTGCCAAATAAATCTATTAAAGCATTATAGGAATCAAAAGTATGACTACCCAAGAAATTCCCTCCGGTAATGGTATCAAGGATATATCTATACCAAGGATTAGCACCTACGTAAAAATTACGAAGAAGAACTGAAGTAGATTGCTTCCTGGTAGATCTGTTTTGAGCATTCAAATCTATACCAAGCGTCTTTTAGATTTTCTCCCTCCCTTTGCTTAAAATTTAGAACTTCATTATCGGGAGATAACGGAGAAGATATAAGACTAGTCATGACGACAAGCAAGCAAACTAACACACGAGCAAACAAAAGGCAACGGAAAAAAAGAGGAGGAGATTGGGAAAGAGAGGGCGAATAAAACGGCAAGGGTGAAGTGGGGGAGAGGAAAACGAGAGGCAAATGGCAAATAATGTAATGCGGAGATACGGATTGTGATGGGTACTTGGTATGGTGCTTGACTTGCTCTTGCGTGAGCCTCCCCGGCAACGGCGCCAGTAAATTCTTCTTGCTACCTCTTGAGCACTGCGTTGGATTTCCCCGAAGAGGAGAGGATGATGCAGCAAAGTAGCGTAAGTATTTCCCTCAGTTTTTTAGAACCAAGGTATCAATCCAGTAGGAGGCCACGCACAAGTCCCTCATACCTGCACAAAACAATAGCTCCTCACAACCAACGCGATTAGGGGTTGTCAATCCCTTCATGGTCACTTACGAGAGTGAGATCTGATAGAGATGATAAATAATATTTTTGGTATTTTTGGTATAGAGATGCAAAGTGAAAAGTAAAAGGCAAAAGTAAAAGCAAAGCAAGTATTAAAGTGATGAAGATTGATATGATGAGAATAGACCCGAGGCCATAGGTGTCACTAGTGGCTTCTCTCAAGAGCATAAGTATTCTACGGTGGGTGAACAAATTATGTTGAGCAATTGACGGAATTGAGCATAATTATGAGTATATCTAGGTATGATCATGTATATAGGCATCACGTCCGAGACAAGTAGACCGACTCCTGCCTGCATCTACTACTATTACTCCACTCATCGACCGCTATCCAAAGATGCATCTAGAGTATTAAGTTAAAACAGAGTAACGCCTTAAGCAAGATGACATGATGTAGAGGAATAAATTCATGCAATATGATAAATACCCCATCTTCTTATCCTCGATGGCAACAATACAATACGTGCCTTGCAACCCTTTCTGTCACTGGGTAAGGACACCGCAAGATTGAACCCAAAGCTAAACACTTCTCCCATTGCAAGAACTACCAATCTAGTTGGCCAAACCAAACGGATAATTCGAGGAGACTTGCAAAGATAACCAATCATACATAAAAGAATTCAGGGAAGATTCAAATATTATTCATAGATAATCTGGATCATAAACCCACAATTCATCGGTCTCAACAAACACACCGCAAAAAGAAGATTACATCAAATAGATCTCCACGAGAGATGGGGAGAACTTGTATTGAGATCCAAAAAGAGAGAAGAAGCCATCTAGCTACGAGCTATGGACCCGAAGGTCTGAAGTAAACTACTCACACTTCATCGGAGGGGCTATGGTGATGATGTAGAAGCCCTCCATGGTGGATGCCCCCTCCGGCGGAGCTCCGGAATAGGCCCCAAGATGGGATCTCGTGGATACATGAAGTTGCGGCTGTGGAATTAGGTTTTTGGCTCCTGTTCTGATCGTTTGGGGGTACGTAGGTATATATAGGAGGAAGAAGTATGTCGATGGAGCAACAGGGGGCCCACGAGGCAGGGGGCGCGCCCTAGGGGGTGGGGCACCCTCGTGACCGCCTCTTTTGTTCCTTGGAGTAGGGTCCAAGTCTCCTGGATCACGTTCGGTGAGAAAATCACGTTCCCGAAGGTTTCATTCCGTTTGGACTCCGTTTGATATTCCATTTCTTCAAACACTGAAATAGGCAAAAACAGCAATTCTGGGCTGGGCCTCCGGTTAATAGGTTAGTCCCAAAAATAATATAAAAGTGGAAAATAAAGCCCAATATAGTCCAAAACAGTAGGTAAAGTAGCATGGAGCAATCAAAAATTATAGATACGTTGGAGACGTATCAGGAACTTACCATCATGAACTCGATTGATATCCTGGAAGAAGTAAAAATGTTGATGATGATCACGGCAAATTTTGTCGAGAGGCTGCACAAAGATGTAATCGATTGTCGATGACATCAAGTCAAAGGAATGATGAAGCGAAAGGTTAATGGAACCAAGGGTACGACACAAACTCCAAACCAAGCTTGTTGTTGGAGGTGAAATGATAAGATGAGGAAGATCGACATAAGCTTAGCTCATCGTCGAAAGTGGTGCTCCGAGAGTAAGGACCAGGTAGCCTAGTTAAAATCATCAAGACAATGATATAGCCAAACAGGCTAGGAATGGCGTGATCGGGTACAAACTCATACTTAAAGAAGATTACTAAGAGTTGTTGAACCGTAGTGCAGACTCAGTTCAGTTATCGGTGTCTTTGAGTGTGTAATAACTCAGAGCCCATGAAAAATTGTAATCAGTGAGAATGTAGTACTTGACGAAGAACTCAAAAGAAGTTATGCAGTTCCAAGATAATCTTGAGATACCAGGGGGTAATACTCGACGACAGATCAAAGTAGAGGTTGGACTAGGCTGTTGCTCTGTAGAAGACAAGTGCTTAAACTTGCACGAGAAATGGTATTTAAAGGAGAACATGGTCGGAACCACGACTGCAAAAGGTCGGATCCCGATATAAGAACTTATACCAAGGGAATAGTTAATTTAAGAGAAGCTTTAATGATAAGATCTACGTAGTGCCCATGGGCATGAACTCAAGTTCAAGGTCGACTCCCACTTCTTCAATGCATAACCTTCCATTCACTTCTCGCTTTCGATGAAGTTGTAGTGTTGAAATTATATCTGGCAAAACACCATAATAGTATGACTCGTGAAAACTCTTCTGGTTCACACGGATTAAGGAAGGCATAGTTTAACCCATCGGGGCATCTTAGGAACATATACCACAAACTTCAGAAGTAAATAACTCAAGCTCAAAAGCAAAGGATGGTTGAGAAAGGAGAGGATACAATTTACCAAAGGCATTATGTATCCGAGGAAAGGCTCACAAGGTTATTGAATATGAAGGACGTTGTCGGGTAAAATTCGACAAAGGATCTGGTGGTCCATAAGGGATCTGATGTGAGCATCGGTACTCAACCAAAAGAAGAAAGCATGCAAGGAGACCAGATGATAGAAACAACTGACTACTTCAAAGCTCAATTGCAAAGGAATTATGAATTCCAATACAAGGGATCAGAAGCCAACAGTCTGATTAAGAATGGATAAGTTGAATAGACTTAGGGGTACAATCGATGGCAATTTAATTAGTCGATAACCAGCTCATGTTCAAAATGACATCTCAGCCGGAAAGATAATTTAAAAGGATCAACCGATTGTTTGCATTCACACACATGTTGAATCAATGGGCTCAAAATGATAGTGGCAAAGGATGCCAATAAGATTACTATACTTATGGGATTAACCATAATGCAAGCAAGCAAGAATTTCAAGAGCAATAAGCTGTTGAGGATTTTCGGAAGATCGAATAGTATTTCAAAGACCTTTGTGAAATACATGAATCAAATGGGATGAGCGGATACTCGCTAAGTGCGAGAAACGTAGGGTTATTCAGGTGGCAAAGAACTGCATGGCAGTAGGCACAAAGTATTCTTCAAACCATAGAGAAAATTTCGAGGTATCTTTTAATAACAAGATCAACTGGGAATAAAAGTAGGAACGGCATGTGTATGTATTTATCCATAGGGATATTTTAGTGGTAGGAAATTGCAAAAGCAACATGCATAAAGTCTCGAGAGAATATTGGAGAGTATCTTTGAAACCTTTTGGTGCAGCCGACGATCATCTGGACTGAAGGGGCTCTCCGGGAGAAAGTATTTGTGAGAACCTAAAGTTAGATTTTTTAAAAATCATTTAACCCGAATAGAAGAGAGATCAGAGTCCCAGAGTATAGACAAGGAATAAAAGATCCTAATACCACCCAATGGCGACGTGGGCCCATAAGACACACAGCCATGTTAGTAAAAGTTTTGTGTAATGTCTAGACTCGACTTCGGCCAAGGAGTGTGGAAGGGGGATTCCTACAGGCAGTCGGCTCTGATACCAACTTGTGACGCCCCCGAATTCAATCATACACTAATCATGCATGCAAACGTGTACGATCAAGATCAGGGACTCACGGGAAGATATCACAACACAACTCTAAAACATAAACAAGTCATACAAGCATCATAATACAAGCCAGGGGCCTCGAGGGCTCGAATACAAGTGCTCGATCATAAATGAGTCAGCAGAAGCAACAATATCTGAGTGCATACATAAGTTAGATAAGTTTGCCTTAAGAAGGCTAGCATAAACTGGGATACAGATCGAAAGAGGTGCATGCCTCCTGCCTAGGATCCTCCTAAACTACTCCTGGTCGTCGTCAGCGGCCTGCATGTAGTAGTAGGCACCTCCGGTGTAGTAGGAGCCATTGTCGACGGTGGCGTCTGGCTCCTGGGCTCCGGCATCTGGTTGCGACAACCATGTAGAAGGGAAAGGGGGAAAAGAGGGAGAAAAGCAACCGTGAGTACTCATCCAAAGTACTCGCAAGCAAGGAGCTACACTACATATGCATGGGTATATGTGTAAAGGGCCATATCGGTGGACTGAACTGCAGAATGCCATAATAAGAGGGGGATAGCTAATCCTGTCGAAGACTACGCTTCAGGCCACCTCCATCTTGCAACATGTAGAAGAGAGTAGATGGTAAGTTCACCAAGTATCATCGCATAGCATAATCCTACCCGGCGATCCTCTCCTCGTTATATGTGGCACTTATAAGGGTGTGTTTTATTAAGTATCCGGTTCTAGTTGTCATAAGGTTAAGGTACAACTCCGGGTCGTCCTTTTACTGAGGGACATGGCTATTCGAATAGATAAACTTCCCTGCAGGGGTGCACCACATAACCCAACACGCTCGATCCCATTTGGCCGGATACGCTTTCCTAGGTCATGCCCGGCCTTGGAAGATCAACACGTTGCAACCCTACCTAGGCACAAGAGAGAGGTCAGCACACCGGTCTAAATCCTATGGCGCAGGGGTCTGGGCCCATCGCCCATTACACACCTACACGCTATGCGAGGCGGCAGAAGCGCACTCTAGCCTAGCAGCGTTCCAGTCCAATCCGGCGCGCCGCTCGATCGTTGACGTCAAGAAGGCTTGGTGATACCACGATGTCGAGTGCCCATAATCGCTCCCATGTAGTTGGTTAGTGCGTATAGGCGGTGGCCGACTCGAGATCAAATACCAAGAACTCGTTAAGCGTGTTATTTTAAAGTAACCGCGGACGCCAACCAGGGCCAGGCCCACCTCTCTCTTAGGTGGTCTCAACCTGCCCTGTCGCACCGCCACAAAGTAACAGTCAGTGGCCGTCGGGAACCCAGGCCCACCTCTACCTGGATGGAGCCACCTGCCCCTTCAGCCCCCATCTTCGAACAGTATCATAAGTAATGTAACAGTATAAAGTATATAGCATATGCCCGTGATCACCTCCCGATGTGATCACGGCCCAGTAGTATAGCATGGCAGACTGACAAGAGTGTAGGACCGCTGATGGAACACTAGCATCCTATACTAAGCATTAGGATAACAGGTAAAGGTATCAACAATTGTAGCAACAATGACAGGCTATGCAGCAGAATAGGATTAACCGAAAGAAGTAACATGCTACACTACTCTAATGCAAGCAGTAGAGAGAAGGAATAGGCGATATCTGGTGATCAAAAGGGGGGCTTGCCTGGTTGCTCTGGCAAGAGAAGGGTTCGTCGTCGATGTAGTCGATCACAGGGGTACCGGCAGCGGTCTCGGGGTCTACCGGAAAGAAGTAACGGAGGGGGAACATAATAGATAACAGAGCAATCAAAGCATCACAAAGCATAGCATGGCAATACGCGGTGCTAGGGGTGACCTAATACAGTAGGAGGTGATACCGACGAAGGGGGAAACATCCGGGAAAGTATCCCCGGTGTTTTGCGTTTTTGGACAAATGAAATGGAGGGGGAAGTTGCGTGTTTGCTATGCTAGGGATGTGTGGCGGACGTACGGGCTGCGTATCCGGATTCGTCTCGTTGTTCTGAGCAACTTTCATGTACAAAGTATTTTCATCCGAGTTACGGATTATTTTATATTAATTTTCAAAGTTTTAGTACATTCTGGGATTTTTTGATTTAAATTAATTCGAACTTAAATAGTGGAATATTCTTTTATACCTAGCAGCAGCTAGCTACTTAGCATGACAAGTGGGGTCCAGAGGCTGAGTCAGCTTGCACAATCAGCAAGTCAAAGGTCAATGTTGACCAGTCAAACAGGGGGTGGGACCTAGGTGTCATAGGAGGTTTTATTAACAACAATTTTAATTAGCTAGTTTATCAAAAGGGGCCCACTTGTCAGTGGGATATTAGGTGGGGGGTTAGGTTAGTGCCTAATTAACAGGGATGAGCCCACCCGCTGGTTTTAACTAGCGCGCACCGGCGGCGGTGTACAGAGGCGACGGGGGCTCGCCGGACTCGCGGCTCCGGCGACCATTTGGTCAGCCGAGAGCGGTTACAGGGAGACGGCGACAACGCGAGTCGAGGAGAGGGGTCAGTGGTGCGAGGGTGGCCGGAGCGACGACTACGGCGATTGACGAGCGGCGGTGGCGACAGAGCTGCGTCGGGGAGTCGCAGGGAGGTGGAGCTAACGGGGGGGGGGGGGGGGGGCGGGGGGGGGGGCGTGGATGCGAGGCCGCACGCGGGAAGCAATGCGCGGGCGGGGCGACTGCCGGCGGGTAGCAGAGGCGGGTGTGGTTTCTACGCAAGCAGAGCGCGGCGATGCAAGTGCGGCACAGCGACGGCAAGCAGCGACGCAACAGCTGGCGGTGGAGGCGGGCACGGCCGGGGAGGGCAAGAGCAGGCCAGCAGGGCACCGTAGCGGGGTGGAGGGGAAGCAGGCAGCGCCGGTCGCGGCTGGGCAAAGGCGGGGCGCGGCAGAGCCAGGGCAGCGGGAGGGGAAGCAGCTCGCAGGGGTGAGCAGGACGAGCGGGCAAGCTCAATGCGGCAGTAGGCGCAGCGCGCGGCTGGGGCGCGGTCAAGCAGGAGAGGAGTGCATGGGGTATGGAGACGACGGCGGTGGTGAAGCCAAGGCGGGCGGGGAGCATGTCGGACAGGGACGGCGTCCGGCTGTGGCTACGGGCGGTGCATAGTGACGGGAGTAGGGGAGAAGGAAGGGGAACAAACGACGGAGCTCATCGGGTCCTGTAGGTGCGCAACAGTGAGCTCGTGGGAGGCTTGAAGAAGCCGGACGACGGCGGCGATCCACGGTGGCCGAGGGCGTCGATCCGCGCGAGGCAGGGGTCCGGAGCTCGAATGCGTCCATGTAGCCGACGAAGACGACAGAGGCGGTGCTCCCGGCGCAGTCTCAGGCGGCCGGGAGGGCAGTGGCCACGAGGATGAGGTCAGCCATGGCGATGTGGTTCGGCTACGGGCGAGGTGGAAGAAAGCGGCGCAGGGAAAAGGGGGAATGGCGCTAGGGTATCAAGAGGGTCTCGCGGGTGACGTCCTTAACCACCCAGGGGACCGCGTGATGGCCGACGTGTGTCTAGCGGCGCCATGGACGGCGTGCAGGCGTCCACCCGCCTCTGATGAACAGAGGAAAGGGAGGGAGCCGGGGTGGGCTGGGCCGCCTATTGCCAGCAGGCCATAAGTGCAAAGCAGCACTGCTCATTTTTCCTTTACCTCTTGTGTTTATTTATTTCTCCTGTGTTTGGCATTTAGATTAAGTATCAAATGAATTTTGGTGAACAAGAAGCTTGGCACATAAATATTGGGTCATATAATGGAGCTGCACACCAAGTTTCAAGTCATTTTGAAAAGGATAAATATTTGTTTATTTTTAAATGGTTAAATTAAATGTTGTTTGTTCCTGTTATAATTATCTTAGAGGAATATAAACATTCCCAAAAAATGTTGGATGATGTTTGTTAATTAGTTAGTGAATATTTGCAAACCAATGAACATTTTTAATTTTTTTATGAAACTATAATTTGACTTGTTATTTGAATTTGTATTTGAACTTACTTTGAAGAAAGTGAGGTTTAGCAAAATTTTAATTACGATGACCTGACATCATTAACACGGGTTTACTATAGCTTAATTATCCGGGCGTCACAGGCCAGCATTCAACGGAATTTGAATTACACCCCTAGCAGGTGGAACTGCGCGAATTTAACTTGTTCAAGAGTTACAAGATAGGAAAAACAACAAAGATAAACGGCCGCCTAGCCCAGGGGCATAGCAGGCGGAGCAGACGGCTCGGCGGAGGCAGAGGGGCCGGCTGGTGGAGCGGCTGACTGGTGGGTCTCGGCCTGGTCGGCACCGGCAGCAGACGGCACGGCATCCCACGGCTCGCTGGTCGAGGCCTGATCAGGCTAAGGCCGACTGCTCGCTCTGTCATCCGGTGCGATGTCTTTGTCGTCCTCGTCCTCATCTTCCTCGCCCTCATCACTGGAGGCGATCTCCTCCGTCGAGTCCTCCCCCAGCTCCTGGTCCAGCGCGAACCAGTTGGGCGGCACCTGGGCCCCTTCATCATCTAGCTCCGGGATGAAGACGGTGGTGTCTGCGTACTCGGCGATCTCTGCGGCGCGCTTGACGAGATCACCACACACCGCCTCCAGCTCGGTCCCGGCCTCGTGCCGGAACGTGGCCAGCTGGGCTAGGTCCAGCCCTGGATACCAGTCCTTGACTAACTCCAAAGCCGTCTGAGTGCCCGCCCGGGCTGCGGCGGCTTTCCAAGCCTCGAACCACTCAGCCGCCACCTCCAGCCAGTCGGCAGTCCGATTGGGGGTGCGGGGTGCTACCTCGTGAGCATGCGTTGGTTTTCCCTTGAAGAGGAAACGATGATGCAGCAAAGTAGCATAAGTATTTCCCTCAGTTTTTGAGAACTAAGATATCACTCCAGTAGGAGATAACACGCAAGTCACCTTGTACCTGCACAAACTATCAAGAACCTTGCAACCAACGCGATAAAGGGGTTGTCAATCCCTTCACGGTCACTCGCAAAAGTGAGATCTGATAAAGATAATAAGATAAATATTTTTGGTATTTTTGTTGTATAGGTTGGAAAGTAAAGATTGCAAAATAAAATAAAAAGGAAACTAGAATTGTAGATCAGAAACTTATATGATGTAAAATAGAAGATTATATGATGGAAAATATTCCCAGGGGCCATAGGTTTCACTAGTGGCTTCTCTCAAGATAGCATATATTACGGTGGGTGAACAAATTACTGCCAAGCAATTGATAAAAAGCGCATAGTTATGAGAATATCTAGGCAATGATCATGAATATAGGCATCACGTCTGTGTCAAGTAGACCGAAACGATTCTGCATCTATTACTATTACTCCACACATCGACTGCTACCCAACATGCATCTAGAGTATTAAGTTCATAAGAACAGAGTAATGCATTAAGCAAGATGACATGATGTAGAGGGATAAACTCAAGCAATATGATATAAACCCCATCTTTTTATCCTCGATGGCAACAATACAATACATGCCTTGCTGCCCCTCATCCTTTGGGAAAGGACACCGCAAGATTGAACCCAAAGCTAAGCACTTCTCCCATTGCAAGAAATATCAATCTAGTAGGCCAAACTAAACTCATAATTCGAAGAGACTTGCATAGATATCAAATCATGCATATAAGAATTCAGAGAAGAACCAAATATTATTCATAGATAAACTTGATCGGAAATCCACAATTCATCGGATCTCAGCAAACACATTGCAAAAGAATATTATATCGAATAGATCTCCAAGAACATCGAGGAGAACTTTGTATTGAGAATCAAAGAGAGAGAAGAAGAAGAAGCCATCTAGCTAATACCTATGGACCCGAAGGTCTATGGTAAACTACTCACACCTCATTGGAGAGGCTATGGTGTTGATGTAGAAGCCCTCCATGATCGATTCCCCCTCCGGTAGAGCGTCGGAAAAGGCCCCAAGATGGGATCTCACGGGTACAGAAGGTTGTGGCGGTGGAAAAGTGTTTTCGTGGCTCTCACTGACGTTTTTAGGGTATAAGAGTATATATAGGCGAAAGAAGTACGTCGGTGGAGCTCCATGGGGCCCACGAGGGTGGGGGGCTCACCTACCCCCTGGACGCGCCCTCCTACCTCGTGGCCGCCTCGCGGAGTTCCAGACTTCAACTCCAAGTCTTCTGGATTGCTTTCGTTCCAAGAAAGATCATCGCGGAGGTTTCATTCCGCTTGGATTCCGTTTGGTATTCCTTTTTTGCAAAACACCGAAATAGGCAAAAAAACAGAAATTGGCACTAGGCCTTCGGTTAATAGGTTAGTCCCAAAAATAATATAAAAGAGCATATTAAAGCCCATTAAACATCCAAAACAGATAATATAATAGCATGGAACAATCAAAAATTATAGATACATTGGAGACATATCAAGCATCTCCCCAAGCTTAATTCACCTTTCGTCCTCGAGTAGGTAAATGATAAAAACAGAATTTTTGATGTGGAATGCTACCTAACATATTTTTCAATGTAATTTCCTTTATTGTGGCATGAATGTTCAGATCTGAAAGATCCAAGGCAAAAGTTTAATATTGACATAAAAATAATAATACTTCAAGCATACTAACCAAGAAATTATGTCTTCTCAAAATAACATAGACAAATAAAGCTCATCCCTACAAAATCATATAGTTTGGCTATGCTCCATCTTCATCACATAAAATGCTCCAATCATGCACAACCCCGGTTTCAGCCAAGCAATTGTTTCATACTTTAGTATTCTCAAACCTTTTCAACTTTCACGCAATATATGAGCGCGAGCCGTGGACATAGCACTATAGGTGGAATAGAATGGTGGTTGTGGAGAAGACTAAAAGGAGAAGATAGTCTCACATCAACTAGGCGTATCAATGGGCTATGGAGATGCCCATCAATAGATATCAATGTGATTGAGTAGGGATTGCCATGCAATGGATGCACTAGAGCTATAAGTGTATGAAAGCTCAAGAAAAGGAACTAAGTGGGTGTGCATCCAACTTGCTTGATCACGAAGACCTAGGGAAATTTGAGGAAGCCCATCATTGGAATATACAAGCCAAGTTCTATAATGAAAATTTCCCACTAGTTTATGAAAGTGACAATAGAAGAGACTCTATCATGAAGATCATGGTGCTACTTTGAAGCACAAGTGTGGAAAAAGGATAGTAACATTATCCTTTCTCTCTTTTTCTCTCATGATTTTTTTATTTGGGCCTTCTCCTTTTTTATGGCCTCTTTTTTTTTGTCCGGAGTCTCATCCCGACTTGTGGGGGAATCATAGTCTCCATCATCCTTTCCTCACATGGGATAATGCTCTAACAATGAAGATCATCACACTTTTATTTACTTACAACTCTAGAATTACAACTCGATACTTAGAACAAAATATGACTCTATGTGAATGCCTCCGGCGGTGTACCGGGATGTGCAATGAATCAAGAGTGACATGTATGAAAAATTATGAATGGTGGCCATGCCACAAATACGATGTCAACTACATGATCATGCAAAGAAATATGACTATGATGAAGCGTGTCATAATAAACAGAACGGTGGAAAGTTGCATGGCAATATATCTCCGAATGGCTATGGAAATACCATAATAGGTAGGTATGGTGGCTGTTTTGAGGAAGGTAAATGATGGGTTTATGGTACCGGCGAAAGTTGCGTGGCACAAGAGAGGCTAGCAATGGTGGAAGGGTGAGAGTGCGTGTAATCCATGGAGTCAACATTAGTCATAAAGAACTCACATACTTATTGCAAAAATCTACAAGTCATCAAAACCAAGCACTACGCGCATGATCCTAGGGGAAGGGTTGGTAGGAGTTAACCATTGCGCGATCCCGACCTCCACACATAAGGAAGGCAATCAAAGAAACACCTCATGCTTCAAATTTGTCACACAATGGTTACCATACGTGCATGCTACGGGACTTGCAAACCTCAACACAAGTATTTCTCAATTTCATTATTACTCAACTAGCACGACTCTAATATCACCATCTTCATATCTCAAAACAATCATCAAGTATCAAACTTCTCATAGTATTCAATGCACTTTATATGGAAGTTTTTATTATACCCGTCTTGGATGCCCATCATATTAGGACTACACTACAAAAAAAGACACACCCGTGACATTTTGGGCTGAACAAATTTTTTCTGTCATACTTATGACACCTCTATGACGATAATCGTGACAAAACCCGGTATCATCATAGATGTGGTGGGGTCCTACTTCTATGACAAAAAATCATGACAGAAAATGGGCTTTTCGTCCTGGGTGGGCCAGAGACGCAGCTGCATGACATTCTTTGGGCCGTCCATGACGGAAAAAACCATGGAAGAAGCGAGGGCGAGGAAAATATCAGGGTGTTCCCGAACGGTGGGTGGTCGGGGCCGAGCGATAGGCGTTTCTCTCGTACACGCACGCGCGTGGGTGCGAGGCATTGGGCTCTAACTGAGCCCGAGCAAGGCATTGGGCTCTAACTGAACCCAAGCGATTGCACTGCAGGCTACGCGTTACTAAACCCGAGCGATCGATCGATGGCTGTTAACTAAACCCGATTGAGCGATTCCTTCGCTACTGCTGCTAACTAAAGCCGATCGATGCTGCCTCTGGATGAATAGTGAGTGTTGCTGGGGGGGGGGGTTGGATGAACAGTTCTCGATGGGAGTGGACGAACATGACCCCGTGGTGTTGCCTCTGGATGAACAGGACCCCGATCGATCGAGCCGGTTGGGGCTGGATGAACAGGACCCCGTGGAGGGCAGGATGAACAGGACCACCCCGTGGAGGGCTGGATGAACGATGAAGCGATGGAGGGCTGGATGAACAGAGCCCGTGGAGGGTGGTTGAACAGAGCCCATGGAATGGGCTGGTTGAACAAGATGGCGGTGGAGTAGCGCGTGATGGAGGCTGGATGAACAGGAGCCCGTGGATGAACAGTTGCAGGTGGAGGCTGGAGGAGGTCGACGGTGGATGAACAGTAGCCCGTGGAGGCTGGAGGGGGTCGATGGTGGAGATGAATAGTACCCCGTGGAGTCCTGTTTTGCGGTACGCCGCACCCCTCCCGATGAACAGGACCCTCGTTTCAATCGTAGCACTCCAACACAAGTCCGTTTCCTCCGTTTTGCGGTACGCCACACCCCTCCCGATCAACAGGACCCCTGTTTCCACCGTAGGAGGTCCGTTTCCTCCGTTTTGCGGTACGCCAGACCCCTCCCGATGAAAAGGATCCCGTTTCGACTGTGGCGGGTCAAACACAAGGCCGTTTCCTCCGTTCCGCGGTACACCAGGCATCGTTTCCATCGGCTGTTCCGTCCAAGCCGGTTGGCTCCCACGCGTTCCGTTGCCTTCCGATGAACACGACGCATTCAGTTGCCTCCCCATGAACACTATGACGACGCAGTTTCTCCGTTCCAACCCAGCAATGTACACGAGCCCTGGCCGTACGTATGCGCGAGTAGGCGTTCGAGACCCTGCCCGTATGTACGTACGTGGCCGTATATTCTTTCTTGCACACTGGCCGCTGTACGTACGTGTACATGCTACGTGCGCACCTCTACTACGACACGTGTGCATCTCTACATCGACCAGTATTTACATACATGTTCGCGACCAGAATGACAATGCTACGTACGCTTCGACCAGGTGGGTCCCGACTATCAGGCACTTCCTTGCCTGCGAAGATGTAGCTGGTGGGTCCCAGCAGTCAGGGGGGCGAATCATTTTTTTTGCCCGGGCGCACTTCCTTGCGTGCGAAGATGTAGTTGGTAGGTCCCAGCAGTCAGGGGAAATGTTTTTTTCACGAAATACAGTTGTCCGTCCGGTGGGTCCCTGCTGTCAGGTGGAGGAATAATTATTTTGCGCGTAATAAGGAGGCACTTCCTTGCGGCCGCCATGGACCCAGCTGTCAGCCTCTCCACGTACAATACTCTTCCGATGGAAGTCGTTCCTTGACCACGTTGACCACAGCGCGCCGAGAGCACCAGGGTGGTCGACGACGGCGAGACCTAGGAAGGGGACGACGCAGAGCCGGGGAAGATGCGGCAGTGGAGGCCCGCGTGGAGAGGAGTACAATGGTTCATTGGTTCGGCTGCGGTGTGAGGCTGCCGTCACCACAGGGCCTGGCCAGTGGTGGGAATAGTAGGGGGCAGTGAGGCCTCTGCGGTAGCATAGCCGACCACGGGAGGCAGGAGCATGCGGCTTGACCGGCGCTGCTTTGGGCGGCTGGAGCAAGAAGACCACAGGTTGAAGAAGCATTACGGCCGTTGGATGGACATCGTACGATCACTGGAGCTAGAATCGTTCTTATTGACTAAGTTGACAAAGCACTCCGTCCCCATCAACTTAGTAGGCCCACAAGTCAGCCTCCCACCAAGGTGGGTCCCAACTAGCAGGGAGAGTATTCATTTTTTTTGTGCGTAATAAGGAGGCACCTTCGGTGGGTCCGAGCTGACAGCGGGGGGAACATTTTTTTCATGAAAAACGTTGGCCTGTCCGGTGGGTCCCAGCAGTCAGGGGGGAAACATTTTTTCTCCAAATACGGTGGCCCGTCCGGTGGGTCCCTGCTGTCAGGTGGAGGAATAATTATTTTCCGCGTGATAAGGAGGCACTTCCTTGCGGCTGCCGTGGACCCAGCCGTCAGCCTCTCCATGTATATTACTCTTTTGATGGAAGTCGTTCCTTGACTGCGTTGACCACGTCGCGCCGAGAGCACCAGGGCGGTGGACGATAGCGAGGCCTAGGAAGGGGACGACGCGGAGCCGGGGAAGACGCGGTAGTGGATGCCCACACGGAGAGGAGTACGAGGGTTCACTGGTTCGGCTGTGGTGTGAGGTTGCCGTCACCGTACAATAATAGGGGGTGTGGGTGAGTGAAGGGATGCACTGGCCAGCGGTGGGAGTAGTAGGGGGCAGTGAGGCCTGCGCGGCAGCACAGCCGGCCACGAGAGGCAGGAGCAGGCGACATGACCATCGCTGCTTTGGGCGGCTGGAGCAAGAAGACCAGAGGTTGAAGAAGCACGACGACCGTTGGATGGAAATCGTACGGTCACTGCAGCTAGAATCGTTTATATTGACTATGTTGACAAAGCCCTTGGTACGCGTCAACTTAGTAGGCCCATAGGCCAGCTTCCGAAATAGTGTGCCCCAGATGTCAGGGGGAGGAATCATTTTTTGGGCGGGTGAAGCTAGAATATCCGAGATTGAAGAAGAAGCACGGCATCCGTTGGATGGACATCCAACGACCATCGCCGCTAGAACCGTGTGTTGACTATAAGTTCACCAAGCCTTGCATACACGTCAACTCTTTTTTTTAGGGGACGCATCAACTTAGTAAGGCCACAAGTGTGTGGCAGAGAACTTATAGCCCATTTGAGATTTGTAAGAATGTGCAGCCAATTTTTGAATTCTAATGGAATTTACTACAACCCATTTACAGTTTGTTAAAAGTACAACCCATTTCAACCAACCGTTCAAAACATAATTCAATAAAATTTCCCACATTTTGATGGGATCCGAAATATTTTTATCCCGAAATTTCTAGTCAGATTAAATACAATTTCAGTATAAATTTATATTACTTAAAAATCCAACAAAACATTGCGCTCGCAACAATTAATGAAATTAAAATTTTCAATATCCAAAAATAATATTTTATAAAGTAATTATGTGTTTGGTGCATTTTTTATAGTTACTGCCCAGTTTTTATAATTACATCCTATTTATTATTTCTTAAAGCCCATTTTCTTGTTAAGCCTAATGCATCCCTCCTAGGAAAGATTTGTTGCCCAGCGGGGCGGAGAATTACAACGACCTTGCCTGGGTATTCCTAAAAAAAAGTATAGCTGGGCTAGCCATTTTCAGCTTGAAAAAATTTAATATCTGGGCTGGACAACTGGCCTGGGCTAGACGGGCCACAACCCGCCTAGTTAATAGCTGCATCGATGTTTTCGTTGTTGTTCAGAGGAGAAAAGTTAATATCTGGGCTAAACATCGCTCAAGAAAAACTCTGCAGTGCTCACACCTCAAAAACACAAATACTGCTCGAGCTGCTTGGTCCCAGCTGTCGGCCGCTTCTTGTGCAGTTCTCTCGTTTATTGACTACATAGGTTGACAATGGTGTGGGACCTTGATGTCAGGAAACCAGGAGGAAGCAAAAAAATAGTTTTATATACTAATAAGGAGGCACTTGCATACGTGCGCCTATGGCCCTGGTGGGTCCCCACTGTCATCCTCTCCAAGTAAAGTCATCTCCTCATCCTCATGTCCGTTGACCATGTTGACAACGCGAGACGGTGGCGCCACGGTGAGCACAACAACTCGAAGGACGACGAAGAGGGCCTCGCGGGCCCTATGGATGGTCTGATACATCGCATGCTGCTCATTCGGGAAGCCAGGATCATAGGGCCACATGTCCGTGACGGCATTGTCGCTCGCTTGTTCACCAGTGCTCGTTGAGGAGACGGAGGTTGCAGCACATGTCCTCCTGCGCTGTTAGCTCTTCCGCCATTAGGGCATCGAAGTGCGGCCGCACCTGCTCTATGGTGAACACGGCATGAATTGGCTTGGACAGTGGCGCCAGCTCCTGGTCGGAAGCTACGTCCATTGTCTGATTGTCGGCGGTCAGCTCGGCGAGGTAGCTGGTGAGCCAGCATGTCCGCTACTGGACCGACCCGCTGCCAAGCATGAGTCTGACTGTGCTGGCCCACACAGACCGCCTCCCTCGCCCGCGCGCGCTTTCCGCCCGTAACAGTCAGCGCCGTCCGCCCCGCTTCCCGGTGCATGTGATTGCTCCACCTTCAAACGACACAAGTGTCGTCCGTCTGTCCTTTTGCCGCCCACATTAATGATACGCAGTTGCCGAGGCAGCTACTCCGGCGCCACACGCCCGTCCTTCCGCTGCCCACCATTGCTATATAAACTGCTGCACCGGCCATAGCCACAGTTATCCGCATCCGTTCCTATTCTCCTGTCCACACCACTACTGCCCAACATGGCTTCCTCGCGCTCCAGCGCTCTTCGGGACGGGCGGACGACGGACCACAAGGAGATGGCAGCCATTGCTGCTGACTGGCTGGCTGGCAGGCAGCCGAAGGACGACGATGTCCCAATGGAGAACATGGTAGTCGACGATCCGGCGCCAACGCCCTCCTCCGCGCCATCCTCGCCGGTGCATTGCACCATGACCATCGGCGAGGCCCATGCCCAATATATGGACACAGTGAGGCAGAAGCGTGAGGAGCAGTTCCGGGAGGTGCAGGCCGACACCGCCTACAACCACCATCTTCTCCAGGAGCACCTGCAGGCGGAGGAGCAGATCGCCGTGGAGCGGGCGGAGCAGGAGGCGCTGCTCGACTCGTACCGCTCCGCCCGCGAGGGCCGCCTCAAGCGCTGGCGGTACCGTATGCGGGTGGCGGAGGCTGCGGCCACTTACAAAGAGGGCGATGAAGCGGGCAAGGCGCTGTTTGGCGAGACCGAGGATGAGGCAGAGGACAATGCCGGCTCTGACGAGTCCCCGCACCGCTGGCGTCGACGAGGCCCTACTCCGCCGAGGCCCCGTGGCGCCAACAACGAGGCAGAGGACACTGCCGGCTCCGCCGAGGCTCCACCCTGCCGGCAACGAGGGGGAGGATAACATGAATTGAACATAACATGAATTCAAAGTTTTTAATGACATTTGTTGTCGGCGTTCTGGGAACGGGGGTAGCCAGACTTGCCTGCCTGCGGCCTGCGGCGTGGCTCAAGGAGTGGCCCAGTACGGCCCATCTTAATCAACACAAGCTCAAGACCCTCGCGAGGGGCCAAGCCTCGCGGGGCGGATGACAGGAAGCTTCCTCAGGAACGGCCTTGTCAGGCTGGCTCGCGAGGAGGTGGAAAGATCAAGGCGGGGTACCTCACATAGTGCCCATGACGCAAGCCATGACGACCGAGGGCGCCAGGCGGGCGCCAGCCCGCGCAGTGTCCTTGTTTCCTCTTCGGTGCAAAGGTGGCAAGCGCAGGCCAAGGCATCAGGCAAAGGCAACCATGTCGGTGCAACAAGACCAAGACCAGCATATCGGCAGGAAGGAGGTCATCGTGGAGCCCAAGCTGGCGTCACCGTCAGAGTCTTTGGCAGGCGAGGACCGACTTTAGTCAGGATAAGTGTACTAGATGTTCCCCTCCAAAATGGCCAATTGTTGGAGCCCTTCCCACTCAATATTTGGGGAGAGGCCCAGGGCCTCTGCCTATAAATAGGACTAGCCACCCACAGGGTAGAGGGATCGATCGGATCGGCATCTAGAGAGAGAGAGAGAGAAAGAGAGGCGACTGAACTCCCCTAGCAGTTCATCGCACCAGCCAAGAATAGACCCTCGCGAGGCTGTTCTTCCCTTGTACTGTTCATCATCAGCCCTAGAGGCAATCCACTACACCACACACTAGAGTAGGGTATTACACCACAATGGTGGCCTGAACCAGTATAAACCTCGTGTCCCTTGTGTTGTTCTTTGTGTAGTTTAGATCCTTGCGAGGCGACGAGACGTAGGTAGGTTGGAGGTGTGATCTCCGCGTGCACCCCAGAGTTCGAACCTAGAGGGTCTGCCGGAACCCGAAATCCGACATTTGGTGTGCCAGGTAGGGGTGCACCGGAATCCGCCTTCTGCCGCCCTGCTCTTTGCCGCCCCTCGCATCCATGTCAGACGCTCGTCGAGCCCGCGCCGAGCGCCGGGCCGCTCTCGCTACTCGCGTCGCCCAGACGGCCCCCGGCGGCGGCCGCCCCCGCCGTTCCCCGTTGCCTGTCGTCAATGCCGCCACCGGCCCGACGGGGAACGAGCAGCAGGCGTCATCTCTGCATCCTTCGGTGCTGCGGGAAGGCCGCAACGCCACCCCGTCGCTGACTCCAGCCGGTTCTTCGTCCCACGCCCGTCGCGCTCCTGCGGAAGTGCACGCCGCGTTGCTCCTGGCACGGGAACTCTTGCACTACCGCCCTGTCGACGACCTCTATGACGAGTGGCTCGCCTGCATCACCGAGCTCGGCAGCGCCGCTGGGGGCTCCCCTGCGCCATCCCTCTCGCTGCACCGCACCTGCCTTGCACGGGCGATGAAGTTCCGGGGGCGCCTCAGCAACCTCCCCCTCAAGAAGGCGCCTTGGCCCCAAGGCGCGTGGCCCCTGGGCGGAACCCACTCCGTCCGCACCAAAGACAAAGAAGAGAAGAGCTGCCAAGAGGTCCTCGTCCCCAAGAAGCTGCCCGAGTGCTCCCCGCACCGCCCGGCTAAGACCGCAAGGCCTCGCTCCAAATAAGACCAAGACTCGTGACTGCCTCGGGCGGCAGCGCACGAAGACCTCCAAGATCAAGCCCTCCATCACCAAAGGCCTCCTGTGGCCACTACAGGTTGTCGTGCCTTCATCGCCGAGCTGCGCAGCGTGGCCTGGCCGGGCAAGTTCAAGTTAGACCTGCCCCCACGCTACGATGGCACGGCCGACCCTACGGAGTTCCTCCAGCTCTATGAGCTGGGCATCAAAGCCGCCAACGAGGACGAGAAGGTCATGGCGAACTGGTTCCCATGGCGCTCAAGGACGGTGCCCGCACCTGGCTCCTGAACCTTGCTCCTGGCACGATTTCCTCCTGGAACGAGATGCGCACCCGATTCATCGCCAACTTCCAAGGCACCTGCGATCGGCCCCCGGCCATGAGTGACTTGCGCCACATCAAGCAGTAGTCAGGGGAGACCCTGCAAAAGTTCATCCAACGTTTCAACAACGCTCACCTTAAGATCCCCAGGGTGTCTGAGGAGGCCATCATCTCAGCCTTCTCTGACGGTGTGCATGACGTCAAGATGAAGGAAGAGCTCGCGATCCATGAAGACCTGTGCACATCCCCGAGCTGTTCAACTTGGCGACTGGCGCGCCTGTGGCTGAGGAAGGACGCCTTTCCCTTCTCGAGCTGCCACTGCCGACCCGTAAGAGAAGAAGCCTGTGGTCAAGGACGTGATGCGCAAGGGGATGCCGTGCTTGCAGCAGAGCCGGACACCAACCAAGGAAGGGATCAGCTGAGTCATCCAAGGCGATCGATGCTGCGTGTACCATGACCTCCACACCCACAACACCAACGAGTGCCAAGAGCTCGTGGCCGTGCGGGACGTGCGTGCCGGCCGACGCCCCGAGCGCAGCGACCGGGGCTATGGCCGAGGAGGAGGAAGAGGTGGAGGACGATGGGAAGACCGTGGCCCTCGCCAAGGGTGGCGTGACCAACCTTGCAAGGACCGCTGGCAGGATCAGCCTTGCGAGTGAGGTTGGAGGGACCCGCCTTGCGAGGGAGGCTGGAGGGATCAGCCTCGCGAGGATCGCCCACAAGGCAACGCAGGCCTCCCTCCTCTGCCACCGCAGCCAAGGAGAAATGAAGACCATTGAGGGAGTCCTGGACTAGGGGGTGTCCGGATAGCCGAACTATCATCTTTGGCCGGACTCCTGGACTATGAAGATACAAGATTGAAGACTTCGTCCCGTGTCCGGATATGACTTTCCTTGGCGTGGAAGGCAAGCTTGGCGATACGGATATGTAGATTTCCTACCATTGTAACCGACTCTGTGTAACCCTAACCCTATTCTGTGTCTATATAAACCGAAGGGTTTTAGTCCGTAGGACGAACAACAATCATACCATAGGCTAGCTTCTAGGGTTTAGCCTCTCTGATCTCGTGGTAGATATACTCTTGTACTACCCATATCATTAATATTAATCAAGCAGGAGTAGGGTATTACCTCCATCGAGAGGGCCCGAACCTGGGTAAAAACATCGTGCCCCTTGTCTTCTGTTACCATCCGCCTAGACGCACAGTTCGGGACCCCCTACCCGAGATCCGCCGGTTTTGACACCGACATTGGTGCTTTCATTGAGAGTTCCTCTGTGTCGTCACCTATAGGCCCAATGGCTCCTTCAATCGTCAGCAACGACGCAGTCCAGGATGAGCCTTTTCTCCCCGGACAGATCTTCGTATTCGGCGGCTTTGCGCTGCGGGCCAATTCGCTAGGCCATCTGGAGCAGATTGAAAGCTATGCCCCTGGCCATCAGGTCAGATTTGGAATCCTGAACTATACGGCCGATGTCCGTGGAGATTTGATCTTCGACGGATTCGTACCACAGCCGAGCGCACCGCACTGTCTCGATGGGTACGATCTAGCTCTGCCGCTGAACAACGCCCTGGAGGCCGCACCAGTATCCGCTCCGACCCTTAATCCGGAGCCGGTTTTGCCGATCGAGGACGGTTGGTTGGACACCGCCTCGGGGGCTGAAATCTCCACGGCGATTGAGCCGAACACCATCCCTGTCCTTATGGCTCAGGACTCCAGTGCCGGACTCCTTTCTAGACTCAACCTCCGCGCCTACTACCGAATCCGACTGGGCGCCGGTTATGGAGTTCAGCGCCACGGACATCTTTCAGCACTCGCCCTTTGGCGATATCCTGAACTCATTAAAGTATCTCTCTTTGTCAGGGGAGCCCTGGCCGAACTATAGTCAGGAAGGTTGGGATTCGGACAACGAAGAAATTCAACGCCCAACCACCACCCACTTTGTAGCCACTGTCGAAGATTTAACCGACATGCTCGACTTCGACTCCGAAGACATCGACGGTATGGACGACGGTGCCGGAGACGATCAAGAGCCAGCGCCCACGGGGCACTGGAAGACCACCTCGTCATATGACATATACATGGTGGACATCCCAAAATATGGGAATGGCGATGGAACGGCGGAGGATGACCCTCCAAGAAACAACCTGCGCCGATGTCGTGGCGCCGCTCTAAATCCCGCCACAGTAAAAACGGCGATTCCGGCACGGGAGACAATAATACCCCAGACAGTGCCGAAGACGACCCCCTCCAGCAGGACTCAGCGCAGGAGGAGGGAGAAGCAAGTCCGCACGACAGTGCGGCAGAAAGAGAGGTAGAGGACGATAATTATGCGAACCCCTCCGAAGACGAGGCAAGCCTCGACGACAACGAATTCGTCGTGCCAGAGGACCCCGTCGAACAAGAGCGTTTTAAACGCTGGCTCATGGCCACGGCAAGCAGCCTCAAGAAAAAGCAGCAACAACTTAGAGCTGACCAAGACCTGCTAGTCGACAGATGGATGAAGTCCTTGCAGCCGAAGAGTATGAACTCGAACTCCCTCCAAAAGCTACCCCAAACGCAGGCCGTTGCCTCGATCGAGGAGGAAGCACCCACGTCACCAGCAAGACGACATGGCAGACCGCCACCCTGCGTGGCCACGACAGAGAAGCCTCTCGCCCTCCGCTCAAGCCACGCCCCGACGCCGCTCAAAAAGTACCAAGGCACGGAAAACGCGCCGGACTTGCGAGATATATTGGAGGATAAGGCAAAGCATACAAGATCGATCTACAGATCGCGTGGGCGCCCAACGACTCGGGATGATTACCGTCACGCCGGATACAGCAAACCTGGCCGGGCCGAACAAAGTAGACAAAGGTCATATGAGCTACGTCGTGATATAGCCCAATACAGAGGTGCCGCACACCTACTATGCTTCACAGATGAAGTAATGGATCATCAAATCCCTGAGGGCTTCAAACCCGTAAACATCGAATCATACGATGGTAGCATAGATCCCGCGGTCTGGATCTAGGACTATCTCCTCCATATCCACATGGCCCACGGTGATGATCTACGTGCCATCAAATACCTCCCACTCAAGCTTAAAGGACCAACTCGGCATTGGCTCAACAGCTTGCCAGCAGAGTCAATCGGTTGTTGGGAGGACCTGGAAGCCGCATTCCTTGATAACTTCCAGGGCACATATGTGCGACCACCAGACGCCGATGACCTTAGCCATATAATTCAGCAGCCAGAAGAATCGGCCAGACAATTCTGGACGCGGTTCCTAACAAAGAAAAATCAGATCGTCGATCAGACGGATGCAAGAGGCGCTTAGCAGCCTTCAAACACAACATCCGCGATGAGTAGCTAGCCCGGCACCTAGGACAGGAAAAGCGAAATCCATGGCAGCCCTCACCACACTCATGACCCGCTTATGCTGGAGAGGACAGCTGGCTAGCTCGAAGCAACAACTTGGCCAAACACCTGGTAGTTCGGATACCAAGGACAGCAATGGCAGGTCGCGTCGCAACAAGCATAAACGCCAGATTGCAAAGTGATAATGCTGAAGATACGACGATAAATGCCGGATTCAGAGGCTCTAAACCCGGTCAGCGGAAGAAGCCATTCAAAAGAAATACCCAGGTTCGGCCCAACTTGGATCGAATACTCGATCGCTTGTGCCGTATACATGGCACCCCAAAAAACCAGCCAACCACACCAACAGGGATTGTTGGGTGTTCAAGCAAGCAGGCAAGCTAAGCGCCGAAAACAACGACAAGGGGCTGCATATCGATGACGAGGAAGATCCCCGGCGGCCGAACAATAGAGGACAGAAGGGCTTTCCCACACAAATGCGGACGGTGAACATGATATACGCAACCCACATACCCAAAAGGGAGCGGAAGCGCGCACTAAGGGACGTATACGCGATGGAGCCAGTCGCCCCGAAGTTCAACCCATGGTCTTCCTGCCCGATCACCTTTGATCGAATTGACCACCCCACTAGCATCCGTCACGGCGGTTTCGCCGCATTGTTTCTTGACCCAATTATTGACGGATTTCACCTCACCAGAGTCCCTATGGACGGGGGCAGCAGCCTGAACCTGATTTATCAGGATACAGTGTGCAAAATGGGCATAGACCCGTCAAGGATCAAACCCACAAAGACGACCTTTAAAGGCGTCATTCCATGTGTAGAGGCCAACTGCACAGGCTCCGTTACACTTGAAGTGGTCTTCGGATCCCCGGATAACTTCTGGAGTGAGGAGTTAATCTTCGACATAGCCCTGTTCCGCAGCGGCTATCACGCACTGCTCGGACGAACCGCATTTGCAAAATTCAAGGCGGTGCCGCACTATGCGTACCTCAAACTCAAGATGCCAGGCCCTCGAGGCGTAATCATGGTCAATGGAAACACCGAACGCTCCCTCCGAACGGAGGAGCATATGGCCGCCCTTGCGGCAGAAGTGCAGAACAGCCTCTTAAGGCAATTCTCCAGTCCGGCCAATAAATAATCGGACACTGTCAAGAGCGCCCGGAGTAACCTACAGCAAGACCGCCTGGCACGTTCCGAACAAGCGTAGTAATGCAGCCCCAACCCCAGCCCTCGCGAACTCGCTGGCCAAGATTACGCCGCACGCAATTGCGCTCTGAAGCACCATGGGCATAGGGGACGGGCCACGACCACGGCACACCCAGAATGCGGCTAGACCGCACTAGGGGCTCCCGTTTGTGTCATTCCTTTTTTTCTTTTTCTTCCTTTTACTTTTAGGACTCTGTTCTCCAGAAGCCCTGTTCGGCATTCGCGCCGAATACACGATGCAACAGCTGTGGAAGCAGAAAACTGCCGTCAGTGTCCAGGTGGTCTCTATTACGAGCAGTATACCTGTTTTACATACCACACCGCAAACTTACCCCTGGAAGGGGGACATGTCAAAAGTCCCGTAACTTGCTTATCGCACAATTTGTATCGTTCTGCTGTTATTTGCAGTTTCTTTTGAATAACCAATATATAGCTCTTGCCTATTATTGCATTCTTTCTCATTTTATATGTTCATTTATGACATTGCGCAACCGTACAATTTGGTACGGCCAATACACTAGGGGCTTATGTACCCCAAAAACATGGTGTGCCAAGTCCGAACACTTTCACAAGTGCGGCACCCCGAACTTATAGCATTATATGCATCGGCTCCGAATCATATCTTGGGTCAATAGTTGGGTTTGCCCGGATCCCATGTTTTGGTACCTTACATTCCGTTATATCGGCTAAGGTAGCGCTGGGAGAACCACTGCGATTGTGCCCCGGTTGAGCTGGGTTGAGCACCTCAGTGGAGAAAGCTAAAACTGACCGTCATGATAAGGCGAGAGCCGGTCGCTGTTCGAGAGGTTTCTTCGAGTCCCTAAAGACTTATGCTGCTTAGAGCGAGGAACCGGCATTGTCCAGCCAAGGCGTGGATAGCGCCCCGAACTCGGTCTTCCGAATACTAGGGGCTTCGCGAAATTTAAAATTATAGAATTCTATGGCTAAGTGAGAGTGTTCAAGCATTATAGTCCGGTTGCACAGTTCGTTGTGTTGAGCGCCTCCCTCGAAGGACCCAAGAATGGGAACAAGAGCGCTCAAGTTTATCGAACACCCCAAAGACTTTTCGTGGCATGGGGCTGAAGCCAACGACTCGCCATCTCTCAAATTTGATAAACGGCCGCCTGAAGGTAATATTTTAAATTCAAAAGCGTTGCTTAGCGCATATGAAAAAGTTTTCAGCGTACAGGATAACAAATGCGAGTCTACTCAAATATTACATCTTTGGAGCATTCACCCGCTATAAGACGGGCACCCTTCAGGACGCCCTCATAATACTTCTCGGGCCTACGATGTTCTTTGCCCGGCGGCGGCCTGTCCGTCACCAGCTTCTCCGCGTCTAGCTTACCCCAATGCACCTTGGCACGGGCAAGGGCCCTACGGGCACGTTCAATACAGACGGAGCGCTTGATGACTTCGATCCATGGACAGGCATCCACCAGCCACCGCACTAGCCCGAAGTAGCTCCTGTGCATGGCCTCATTTGGCCACAGCCGAGCTATAAGGCCCTTCATGGCCTGTCCGGCGACCTTGTGGAGCTCGACCAATTGCTTCAGTTGGTCGCTCAAGGGCACCGGGTGTTCGGCCTCAGCATACTGAGACCAAAACACCTTTTTTGTCGAGCTCCCTTCTTCGGCTCGGTAGAAAGCGGCGGCATCGGAGACACTCTGCGGCAGATCTGCGAACGCTCCTGGAGAGCTCCGGATTCGGGTAAGTACTAGATAATTGACTTTTACATTCTTGCTCTGCATAAAGAATGCCTTACCCGCCGTGATCTTCTTTATTGCCTCAATATCTTGGAGGGCTTTTTGGGCCTCGGCCTTAGCAGCTTTGGCACTCTCAAGAGCCGAGGCAAGCTCGGACTCTCGGGTCCTCGAGTCACGCTCCAAACCCTCGTGTTTTTCCATGAGAGTTTGGAGCTCTTGCCGTACCTCCGCCAGCTGCGCCTCCCCCTTCTCTCGCTCGGTGCGCTCCGTGGCCGCTTTGTTTTTGGCCGCAGACACCGCCTCCTTCAGGGTCGCCACCTCGCCCGTGGCCCCTGCAGTACCCATGTTATTCCTGTTATCTTTTGCAACCACATTTTTTAAATTCCATAAGGTATTACTTACCTTCCTTGTCCTCGAGCTACTTCTTGGCTTGGCCGAGCTCATTCTCGGACCGCTCGAGGCTCCCCTTCAATGCATTGACCTCCGTAGTCAGTGCGGCAGAGGTCAGCAGGGCAGCCTGCATTCCCATATTGACATAATTATGTTAGACTCCTGCGTATATCTTTTTAGATCCTCAGTCCGGCTTTTCTTTCCGAACACCAAAGTAAGCATCAGGGGCTACTGTCTATGCGGTAATCTTCTTACATATGTTGAAAACTTACCTCAAAGCCTGTTAGAAGGCCGTTGCAAGCTTCAGTCAGCCCGCTCTTGGCGGACTGAACTTTCTGGATCACCACACTCATAATAAAGGCGGTGCTCCTCCTTGATGGAGGTGCCGTTAAGCGCCTCAAGAAGCTATCCGGTGCCTCCGGTTGGACGGAGGACACCGTGTCTTACCCTTCCTACGAAGGGGCCGCTTGCGGACTTGGAACCGCTGAAGGTTCGGTATGGAGTCCGGACAAGGGTCGGGCTTAGAGCCTCGGGGTCTCGCTCCCCTCGCGCCTAGAGTCCGGGAGGCTGCCTTGCGGCGCCTCCTGCGCCACCTCCTCTTGACCAGGCCCCCTTGGGGCCCCACCTCGGGGTCGTCAGCAGCGTGAGGTGAGGAGGCGGCCAGAAGTGAAGTACTCTCCACTTCCGACGAATTCAGGGACCCGCTCGACGGGCAGCGAGCTCGTCCTTGGGCGGGCTGCATGATTGTTCGGCATTAGAGAACACTATGCAATGAAAAAAAAAGCCATGGGTATCCGGACACTTACGATCTCGCTAGGGGCTTGGCCCTCAAGGGCCACTCCTCCTCGCCGTTGTTGGCATTGGTGGAGACGTCCGGAAGAAGGGTTCTTCCCTTCTTGAACCCTCCGGCCTCCCCAGCTGGGGCGACCTTTCTTTTTCTTCTCTCCCCCCGCTGGGGGAGAGGCTTCTGTTTCCTCCTCCTCGTTTTCACGGGAGGAGTCCGCCTCTGAGTCGTCGGACGATAAGTCCAACAACACCTGGCGCCGGGCACTCCTTCGAGTCCCCGTGGCCTTCTTCTTGGCCTTCTTCTCCGGCACCACGTAAGGCGCCGGGGCCAGCAGCCCCGCCAAGCGAGCGTCTACTGGGTCTTCTGGCAAAGGAGCCGGACAGTTAACCTGCCCGGATGTGCTCCGCCATTCCTGTCAAAGGCAAGGGAGTTTAGATCCCGCATAGAGTCAAACTATGAAAATCAAGATTCCCGTGAAGGGGAAAATAGCTTACCTCGGTAGCTTGACGCTGCGAGCTGAATCTGCGATGTTCTGTAGCGGATGAGGGAGCCTCGGCGCCCTTGAACAACACCTTCCAGGCATCTTCGTACGTAGTGTCGAAGAGCCTCTTCAGGGTAGGATGCTGTGCCGTATTGAACTCTCACAATCTGAAGGCCCGTTGTTGGCATGGGAGGATCTGGCGGATGAGCATAACCTGGACCACATTGACGAGCCTGAGATTCTTGTTCACCAAGGTCCGCATGCAGGTTTGGAGTCCGGTCAACTCTTTCGGATTACTCCACGCCAGGCCAGTCTCCTTCCAAGAAGTGAGCCGCGTGGGAATACCAGACCGAAATTCGGGGGCCGCCGCCCATTTAGGGTCGCGTGGCTCGGTGATGTAGAACCACCCCGATTGCCACCCCTTCACGGTCTCCACAAAGGAGCCATCGAGCCATAAGACGTTGGCGATCCTGCCAACCATGGCGCCTCAGCACTCCGCTTTGGCGGCCGCCCACCACCTTCGGGTTGACATTGAAGGTCTTCAACCATAAGCGAAGTGGGGCTGGATGCAGAGGAAAGCCTCGCACCACGATGATGAATGCCGAGATGTTGAGGATGAAATTGGGGCCAGATCGTGGAAGTCTAGGCCGTAGTAGAACATGAGCCCCTGACGAATGGGTGAAGTGGAAAACCCAGTCCATGGAGGAAGTGGGCAAGAAATACGACCAGCTCATGGGGCTCGGGGTGGGGATGAGCTGCCCGCCGTCGGGCAGCCGATGTGCGACGTCGCCGGACAAGTATCCGGCCTTCCACAATCTTTTTTACTTGGCCCTCCGTGTGAGGAGACCCTCCACCGCCTCCCGCTCCGGACATGGCTGGAGATGGTTGAGGAAGGATGTGCGGACTTGGGCGCTGGAGCTCAGAGTGCGCGGAAATGGATGAGCAAGGGAGGAGGAAGGCGTAGGTGAAAAGGGTGGATCCTTATCCCCTTATATGGACGGACGAGGCTATGCGTCCCCCACCAGCCTGATAAAACTCGCTTATCTCCCAAGCGCCGCAATCAATGGCGCGGTTGGGTTACCCACGTCCGTATTGATGAGAATCCCGGAATAAGGGGGCACGATCTACGCTTTGATAAGACGTGCCAAGGAAACCGCCTCGCTAAACGCGCTGAGGTGGGACAGTAAAAAACGATTCAAATAAAGGCTTGGCCATGGTGTGATGTCACGCCCTTGAATACGTCGGCAGATCTGCAAAAATTATTCTCTCTATGGTGGTATGTGGAACTTGTTTTGCAGAGCCGGACACTATCCTTGTCTCCAAAACCTTCTATGAAGTATTCGGAGGAGGAACCCGCCTTGCAATGCCGAAGACAATATGCGCGCCGGACTCATCGTCATTGAAGCCTGGTTCAGGGGCTACTGAGGGAGTCCTGGACTAGGGGGTGTCAGGATAGCCGAACTATAATATTTGGCCGGACTCCTGGACTATGAAGATACAAGATTGAAGACTTCGTCCCGTGTCCGGATAGGACTTTCCTTGGCGTGGAAGGCAAGCTTGGTGATACGGATATGTAGATTTCCTACCATTGTAACCGACTACGTGTAACCCTAACCCTATTCGGTGTCTATATAAACCGAAGGGTTTTAGTCCATAGGACGAACAACACTCATACCATAGGCTAGCTTCTAGGGTTTAGCCTCTCCGATCTCGTGGTAGATCTACTCTTGTACTACCCATATCCTCAATATTAATCAAGCAGGAGTAGGGTTTTACCTCCATCGAGAGGGCCCGAACAGGTAAAAATATCGTGCCCCTTGTCTCCTGTTACCATCCGCCTAGGCGCACAGTTCGGACCCCTACCGAGATCCGCCGGTTTGACACCGACAACCATCATCGGACGAGGGGCTGGGGCTTCCGAGAGCTGGCGCAATCGCTTGCATCCTGGGCGGAGCTCAAGCCCTAGCCTCTCAGCGCATCTTCAAGCAGTTCGCCCGCGAAGTGAATGCAGTCCTCCCCAGGCTCGAAGCCACACGCCCCCTCAGGTGGTCAGCGTGCGCCATCACATTCAGCTCAGCGGATCAGCTCAAGTGCGCAGCCACAGCCGGAGTCCTCCCGATGCTTTGTTCCCCAATCATCAGCAATGTGCAAGTCACTAGGACCCTCATCGATGGCGGAGCAGGGATCAATGTCCTGTCCGTTGAGACATTCAACAATCTCCAAGTAACATACAATCAGCTTCAGCCAACCAAGCCTTTCTCCGGAGTCACTGATGGCTCCACAGTTCCGATAGGGCAGGTCCGCCTTCCTGTCACCTTCGGGACGCGCGACAACTACCGCACCGAGCTCATTGACTTTGACGTCGCGCACATTCGCCTGCCGTATAATGCCATCCTCGGGTACCCAGCTCTGGCCAAATTCATGGCCGTGACTCATCACGGCTACAATGTCCTCAAGATGCCAGGAAGCGGTGGAGTCATCACGGTGCCTTGTGAAGAGAGAGACGTTGTGTGTTCTCTGGAGCGTGCTTTCCAAGCCGCATCAATTGAAGACTCAGATCACAGGAGCGGGAGGCTTCCCGAGGCTGCTCCTAAGAAGAAGAAGACATCCCCTGGTCGTAGCCCTCGGGAGGCAGGCCTCTCAGGGTCCGCGCCTGTGCAGGGGGCGCCTCCTTCTGTCGCATAGGAAGGCGCGCCTGGCGCCCTCCTCGAGCAAGGTTCGGGGGCTCTCTCCTGGAGGGCCACCGACTTTGCTAAGATCACAAGGGAGGCGCTCAGGCACCACTTGGAGGCGTGCTTCAACGCACGTTTCCCTCAGGAAGAAGCAAGGCAAGGAGGGCCAAACCCTCAGGAGTTCGTCAGCAAGATCATCCAGGAGCTGTGGGAGTCAAGAGTCATGAGTGGCAGCCGCCGCTTACCCGCCGTAGCTCCCCATCCAGGCGAGGATGGTGGACTGCGCGTCTGCATCGACATACCAGGGCTCAACCGAGCCGCCTCTCAGGAGCGCCTCTGGCCCTCACGCGTGGGATGCTGTGAAGGCCCACCCCACATCTATGTTCGCATGCCTTACGACTTGCCGAACCCGGCTGCCGCGCGCCAGCGCCTCATGAGGAGCATCCTGGAGGCTCAAGTGGCCAGCGTTCGCAGCCTCTGGCGGAGATGGAGATGGTCCGCAAGGAGCCACCGGCGCCTCCGGAGCCTCCCGAGGCTCCTGGGCCTGGGGGCTCGTGAAGATCGGCTTCCGCAGCGCACGACGTCCGCTACTTCAGCATCCCTTCATCTCCAACATCACCAGGTGACGTCCTTCGAGTTTCATTTTCAGCTGGGAGCGCCCCCCCAGGGCTGCATCATTCCCAGGCCGCGTGGGTCCGTCCCTGCGGCATGTATCCCTTTTGATTCATGTTTCTAGTTTACTTTATTGGGGGCGCCCCTCGGGCTGCGTCATCCCCAAGTCGCTCGGGCCCGACCTAGTGATGTTCGCCTTCTCTGCGCCTATCTAAATGGATTTGCTCCTTCGTGATTAACGTGTTTGACCTAATCGCCCGCTCGATTGACACCAACTGATGGAGCTGCTCCCTAACGGCACGACGCTTGCGCATGGGTCCGTCCCTGCAACATCGCCAAACCTGAACGCCTGAGCTCTGGCCGCGGCAGCCCCGCAAGGCGCCACCTTGTCAAGCCTTCAGTGCCTCGTCACCCCTCTAGAGCAACCAACGGCTGACTGTCGATTGTCCTGGCGAACTCTCGTTCTTCTTGTGATGAGCCTGCAGGATCTCTACAAGGAGCAGTGTCAGGCGAGCCTTCAAGACGTCTCCTTCACTCTCGTCCGCGCGAACCGCTTGCACGTTAAAGGGGGGGCGGGGGTACCTGAGCATCGCGACTCATGGAATCCTACTGGCTCTCCAGCCCTCACCTCCTGGCCTTGTCCACGGCATCGCGACCTGGCATACCAGCGACGGCTGAGCTCGCTCGAGGGCTGGGACCCGAGGACGTAGAGCAGAAAGGGGAGTAAAGGCGAGAGGGAAGAGGCACGCGGGGACCTCGCCGGGCAACTCCTCAGCTGCCGATGCGCGGACCTAACGCCGCACCAAGAGGCGGTTCCTGACTCCCGAGATAAGTCATCCTCCGGAAATACTAGCTATCGCATCACCGACCTCGCACCTAATACAATCCCGTGTTAGCAACATCGTGCTCCTTTCTCACCGAACGATGGCTGCTTGAGCGCTAAAGGGGACCTCCTGAGCATCGCGACTCAGGGGCTCTTACTGGACCCCGGGCCGCTCACCTCCTGGCCTTGACCACGACATCGCGACCTGGCATACCAGCGACGGCTGAAGCCTGCCTTGGGACCAGGACCTATCGGCGTAGAGCGTCAAGCCCTCGCGAGGTTCGAAAGGAGGAACTAAGCTAAGATGGGATGAGCATCTCGCACCACTTCACGACAAGGATCATATTAACAAACGGAACCGCAGGCACCTAACAAGCCCCCACTGGGTGTGTTCTTCAATTCCTTGCAGGGAACAAAAGGAACAAATCCTAAGAGAGCGCTAACAACGCGCCTCTCCGCAAGGAGATGCCATCATCAATAGTGGGCCTCCAGGCACCGACGCCAACCCCATCCAGATCACCGGCGCTGGAAGCCTGACGCGCCCGGCTCCGAAAGGCGGTGCAAGCTCGAGGCTCAGAGCTGTCGCCGCCGTCTCCGGAGTCGCGAAGAGCTCGGCGGAGTCGCTGGATCCTCCGACGCCTCCGCTGCCTGAGGAGCTGCTGGGGGAGCAGTCGGCGAGCCTAGTCCTCGCCACGGCAGGGCCCCAGCCGCCTCTCTCAGGGCAGCACTCCAGCAGACGTCCTTCCGAGTCGAAGACCTTGAAGAACATCAAGAAAGCGCCATCGTACTCCAGGTGGATCACGAGGGCGCCCCTCGTCCGGCAGACCCGGGCAATCTCGCCCCAGCCTCGGGCCCTGAAGACCTTGCCCGGAGCGACGACCGCAACCTCCGCTCCGGTCACAGGGGTGCTGCAGCCGGCATGCTGCAACCAGAGCTCCAGAGAGCCCCTCTGTGGAATCACGAAGGCGAAGGAGGGAGGAAGGCGAATCCAAGACTGAGGAGGCATGGCGGCATGGAGCACAAGCTCTCGGGAGGAGCCCTCGGCATGGACTCCGAGAGGACCAACTCGCACCGCCGTGACCGCCGACGCCGACGGGCGGCGTCGTCCAGAAGGCCAAGCGCCGACTCCTTCAGGGCCCTCAATGCGGGTGTAGAAGGGCAGAGGGAACCCTGGCGGTGGACACTCGTACCAGGGCCTCGACACCTCCTGCCGGGCGCCCTCATCTCGGCGGCAGAGGGCTAGCCGTTTCTTCGGAGGAAGCGGATCGGGACCCTCTCAGGGGGCCTTTCCTTTTGTTCTGCGGAGAACCGGCGGATCGGAGCCATTGTCGCAATGTGGAGCAAGGGCAAGGATGGAGAAGAAGGAGAAGCAAGAAGAGATGGACTGGAAGGGCTCGCGCCATTCCGTACATATAGCCGGGGAGGCCAACCGTCGACCTCCACGATCACAGGTAATCATGACCCACTTTGCATGCAGGGACTTGTCAATTCGTGTAGTTGCTGAGGCATCGTGGGGAAGTGGAGACGCCCACGACCAACCAATCGCCACGCGGCGCTCAAGGCCGCAGGCTGTTGGGGCCCGCGGCGCTTCACACTTGCCCTTTCACTTCTCTGCTAAGCCAAGTCCAGGCACACCTTGGGCCCGGGGGCTACTGTCGGCGTTCTGGGAACGGGGGTACCCAGACTTGCACACTGCGGCCTCTGGCGTGGCTCAAGGAGTGGCCCTGTACGGCCCATCTTCATCAACGCAAGCTCAAGACCCTCGCGAGGGGCCAAGCCTCGCGGGGCGGACGACAGGAAGCGTCCTCAGGCACGGCCTCGTCAGGCTGGCTCACGAGGAGGCGGAAAGATCAAGGCGGGGTACCTCACGAGGTGCCCATGACGCAAGCCATGATGACCGAGGGTGCCAGGCGGGCGCCAGCCCACGCGGTGTCATTGTTTCCTCTTTGGTGCAAAGGGGGCAAGCGCAGGCCAAGGCATCAGGCAAAGGCAACCATTTCGGTGCAACAAGACCAAGACCACCAAAACGGCAGGAAGGAGGTCATCGTGGAGCCCAAGCCGGTGTCACCGTCAGAGTCTTTGGCAGGCGAGGACCGACTTTAGTCAGGATAAGTGTACTAGATGTTCCCCTTCAAAATGGCCAATTGTTGGCGCCCTTCCCGCTCAATATTTGGGGAGAGGCCCAGGGCCTCTGCCTATAAATAGGACTAGCCACCCACAGGGTAGAGGGATCGATCGGCATCTAGAGAGAGAGAAAGAGAGGCAACTGAACTCCCCTAGCAGTTCATCGCACCAGCCAAGAACAGACCCTCGCGAGGTTGTTCTTCCCTTGTACTATTCATCATCAGCCCTAGAGGCAATCCACCACACCACACCTTTGGAGTAGGGTATTACACCACAATGGTGGCCTGAACCAAAGATAAACCTCGTGTCCCTTGTGTTGTTCTTTGTGTAGTTTAGATCCTTGCGAGGCGACGAGACGTAGGTAGGTTGGAGGTGCGATCTCCGCGTGCACCCCAGAGTTCGAACCTAGAGGGTCTGCCGGCACCCGAAATCCGACATTTTTAGTGCGAATTGATTTGGTACAGTATACGTTAGGCTTGTCCGGAAAATTCAACCCGCGCCTTGTTAGCCCGAAATATTTAAGATATATCTTTGTCTCGTTGTGCTCAGACAACTCCCTCCATCTCAACCCACGCCTTGCTATTCCAAAACTACAACGCGCGCGAAAACTCCCACCTCATGTGAAATCCCGACACACGAAATGCCCGTGATACCCCTAAACCGAAAGAACCGCCTCAAATCAGTGGGGGTACTTTTGTAACTTACCCCACATTTCGGACAAGTGCGTCCCTAAGCCATGGTTCCCCACTCCCATCCCATCCGCCCACCCATTCGTACACTGAGGCCGGCAAAATCCGTGAAGCCCCACACCCTCCTCCATCCGCCACCCAACCGGAGCCTCTTCCCCGACGACATCGTCCACAACAACACCTCAACGTACCTAATCCACCGTACCGGATGAGGATCCATCGTCGATCTGCTCGTCCCACCAGTTCAGCCACCCCGTCCTCCACCTCCAAGGAGCTGCCCCGATGTTCCCCTCATCTTTCGTGCCACCTCCATTCACACACCGCCGTCTTCACCTACACCACCGAAAGAGCATCATCATCACCGTTTCCTCGGATGAAGCTGCGGCCTAATCGGCACCACCAAAGAGGTTGTACACTAATCGCCGCATTTTCTTCTTGATTCGATCTCACGGTGCTGCCGGCGCTCGGTCCCGAGCCGACACGGCGCGGCTCCATCCATGGCGGCATCGCCGGCCACTTCCTCCATGGCGTCGCTCCCTCGGTGGCGACGTCCACATCAGTAGGAGATGCTGCTCCTTTAGCTCTTGCTCGCGCTGCTACTCTGCTCTTGCTCTTGGTCCCCTGCCTGGTCTGCTCTTGCTCACGCTGCTGCTCTCGCTCTTGCTCTTGCTTGCGATGCTTCTCAGATTTAGCTACACTTCAGTCGACTGCATCGACTTTTGGGTCAGTCGATGATACGTCTCCGTCGTATCTATAATTTTTTATTGTTCCATGCCAATATTATTCACTTTCATATACTTTTTGCAACTTTTTATATTATTTTTGGGACTAACATATTGATCCGATTGCGGTTCAGTTCACATGCATTGCATGTTTTATGTTTCGCAGAATATCCATATCAAACGGAGTCCAAACGGGATAAAAACGGACGGAGCTTATTTTTGGAAAATATGGAAAATTCGGAAGAAAAATCCACGCCGAGACGGTGCTCGAGGTGGTCACGAGGTAGGGGCGCCCTACCCTCGTGAGCCCACCGTAGGCGGTTGATGCTCTTCTTTTGCCGCAAGAAAGATAATATTCGGAAAAAAATCACGGCGAAGGTTTCAGGCCAATCGGAGTTACGGATCTCCATATATACGCGAAACGGTGAAACAGAGCCAGGAGAGAACGCAGAAATAGAGAGATAGATCCAATCTCGGAGGGGCTCTCGCCCCTCCCAAGCCATGGGAGCCAAGGAACAGAGGGGAAACCCTCCTCCCATCTAGGGAGGAGGTCAAGGAAGAAGAAGAAGGGGGGCTCTCTCCCCCTTGCTTCCGGTGGGGCCGGAATACCGCCGGGGGCCATCATCATCACCGCGATCTTCACCAACACTGCCGTCATCTTCACCAACATCTCCATCACCTGGACCCTTCTATATTCAGCGGTCCACTCTCCCGCAACCCGATGTACCCTCTACTTGAACATGGTGCTTTGTGCTTCATATTATTATCCAATGATGTGTTGCCATCCTATGATGTCTGAGTAGATTTTCGTTGTCCTATCGGTGGTTGATGAATTGCTATGATTGATTTAATTTGCTTGTGGTTATGTTGCTGTCCTTTGGTACCCATCATATGAGCGCGCGCGTGGATCACACCATAGGGTTAGTTGTATGTTGATAGGACTATGTATTGGAGGGCAAGAGTGATGAAGCTTCAACCTAGCATAGAAATTGATTCATACGGGATTGAAGGGGGACCAATATATCTTAATGCTATGGTTGGGTTTTACCTTAATGAACGTTAGTAGTTGCGGATGCTTGCTAATAATTCCAATCATAAGTGCATAGAATTCCAAGTAAGGGATAACATGCTAGCAGTGGCCTCTCCCACATAATACTTGCGATCGGTCTAGTAAAGTAGTCAATTGCTTAAGGGACCATTTCTCCACACCTATCACCACTTTTCCACACTCGCTATATTTACTTTTGTTGTGTCTTTACCCTAGCAGCCCCTAGTTTTATTTTCGTGCTCTTTACTTTCTTGCAAGCTTACCCGAAAACACCTACAAAGTACTTCTAGTTTCATACTTGTTCTAGGTAAAGCTTAACGTTAAGCGGCGAGAGTTGTATCGGTGGTCGATAGAACTTTAGGGAATATTTGTTCTACCTTTAGCTCCTCGTTGGGTTCGATACTCTTACTTATCGAAAACTGTTGCGATCCCCTATACTGGTGGGTTATCAAGACCTTTTTAAAGCTGTTTCTGGGGAGCAATAGCGTGGGGTGAATATTCTCGTGTGTGCTTGTTTGCTTTATCACTAAATAATTTTTATTTGCTGTTCTTAGTTGTTTTCTATCTTTAGTTATGGGTAGGAAACGCAAAATACAAAAACAATTAGTTGTACCTACTGCTCCAATGGTTGAAGAACCACTCAAAATCTATCACACTACTGAAGCTTTTTACTTGGATCATCTTCGATCCCTTTGTGCTCGTGCTGAAACCCCAACTAGCTTAGTTGAGGGCAAATCTTTAGATGACCATGCTTGTTATGTGCAACACCGTATATCTGAAAAAGGGAAACTATTATGGGATCAAATTCAACGTTTGAAATGCTATGCTTGGAATTTATGCTATTATTATGATTTTACTTGTTGTTCTGAAAACCCTAAGAAACACCTTCCCTACCAATGTGAGTTTATTGATAATGGAATCTTATCCTCGTATGCTAAGGGTGTTTATAATTACTATGATGTTCAACAAATCGAAGAATTTGTTGCTTTTAAGGGTGCTTACGAAATTGCTTCTTTGATTGAAAAGTATGGTGCTACTCCTTATGTTAAACCATATATTGAGAACTACTCCGCTGTCCAAGAAGAGACTAATATTTTGCAGGAAGCTATGGAAGAAGAAATTGATGAAACTGTGAGCTCATTGGATGAAAAAGATGATGAGGAGAACAAAGAACAAAAGGAGGAAGAGCGGATTAGCTACCGTGCCCACCTTCTAATGAGAGTAACTCTTCAACTCATACATTGTTTAATTCCCCTTCGTGCTTACCGAAGGATGATTGCTATGATGATTACTATGATGATTGCTATGATCCCTTGAATTTGTCTGACATATCCCTTTTTGATGATGATTGCAATGCTTGTGGCCAAGATGCCAATATAAATTATGCTTATGGAGATGAACTTGCTATAGTTCCTTATGTTAAACATGAGATTGTTTCTATTGCACCCACCCATGATAGTCCTATTATCTTTTTGAATTCTCCCAACTACACTATATCGGAGAAGTTTGCTTTTATTAAGGATTATATTAATGGGTTGCCTTTTACCATTGCACATGATGATTTTGATGAATATAATATGCATGTGCTTGCTGCTCCTACTTGCAATTATTATGAGAGAGGAACTCTATCTCCACCTCCCTATGTTTCCCACACGATAGAATTGCAAGAAACTGTTTATACTATGCATTGGCCTTTACTATGTGTGCATGAATTGTTCTTTTATGACATGCAGATGCATAGTAAGAGAGTTAGACTTCGTCATTACATGATATATGTTAATTTGTGCTCACTACTAAATTACAAATCATTGCTAATTAAAATTGTCTTTGATATACCTTGGGATCCGGGTGGATTCATTACTTGAGCACTAAATGCCTAGCTTACTGGATTTAAAGAAAAGCGCTGCCAGGGAGACAACCCAAAAGTTTCAGAGAGTCATTTATTTCTGTTGAGTGCTTTCATATAGTTTAAAAACAACAAAATAAAGAGGGGAACCCAAAACTTTTTCAAAAAGGAAAGCGAAGGTGAGAAAGACAAGCATTGTTGAAGTGGGAGAGCTCCTTGAACTTTGTTCATGCTCACGGCAACTTTGTGAATCTTGATTACAGAAACTTTGCATCAAAAATAATTATCCCCTTGTACAATTCCATTGTATTATAAAAATAATGTGCCAAGATTTGCCTTTAGGATGTTTACGATGCTTGTTGGTTTGTACGGTGCAGGACAGAAACTTTGGTTGTAGTGCGCAATTTTTAATGTCTAGCTGGAACGTCAAATGGTTCTGATTCTGTTTGCACTGTATTTCTGTACAAATTTTTTATTTTTCCTAATTTTGGCAGAAGTTTTCAAGTATCAGAAGTATGGTGAATGTTCAGATTTCTACAGACTGTTCTGTTTTAGACAGATTCTGTTTTTGATGCATAGTTTGCTTGTTTTGATGAAACTATCAATTTATATCAGTGGATTAAGCCATGAAAAAGTTATATTACAGTAGACACAATGCAAAAACAAAATATGAATTGGTTTGCAACAGTACTTAGAGTAGTGATTTGCTTTATTATACTAACGAATCTTACCGAGTTTTCTGTTGAAGTTTTGTGTGGATGAAGTGTTCGATGATCGAGAAGGTTTCGATGTGAGAAGAAGGAAGAGAGGCAAGAGCTCAAGCTTTGGGATGCCTGAGGCACCCCAAGTAAATTTTCAAGGAGACTCAAGCGTCTAAGCTTGGGAATGCTGGGGAGGCATCCCCTCTTTCTTCAACAAATATCGGTATGTTTTCGGATTCGTTTCGTTCATGCGATATGTGCAAGTCTTGGAGCGTCTTTTGCAATTAGGTTTTTATTTTTCTTTTATGCACCATGCTGGTATGAGATCGTCCTTGGTTGATTTATAGAATGCTCATTTCACTTCACTTATATCTTTTGAGTATGGCTTTATAGAATGCTTCGTGTGCTTCACTTATATCATTTGAAGTTTGGATTGCCTGTTTCTCTTTACATAGACAACCGCCATTTGTAGAATGCTCTTTTGCTTCACTTATAATTGTTAGAGCGTGGGCATATCTTTTGTAGAAAGAATTAAACTCTCTTGCTTCACTTATATCTATTTAGAGAGATGACAGGAACTGGTCATTCACATGGTTAGTCATAAAATCCTACATAAAACTTGTAGATCACTAAATATGATGTGTTTTATTCCTTGCAATAGTTTTGCAATATAAAGGTGGTGATATTAGAGTCATGCTAGTCGAGTAATTGTGAAATTGAGAAATACTTGTGTTGAGGTTTGCAAGTCCCGTAGCATGCACGTATGGTGAACCGTTATGTAACGAAGTCGGAGCATGAGGTGTTTAGTGATTGCCTTCCTTATGAGTGGCGGTCGGGGACGAGCGATGGTCTTTTCCTACCAATCTATCCCCCTAGGAGCATGCGCCTAGTACTTTGTTTTGATGACTATTAGATTTTTGCAATAAGTATGTGAGTTCTTTATGACTAATGTTGAGTCCATGGATTATACGCACTCTCACCTTTCCATCATTGCTAGCCTCTTGATGCAGTGCATTGCCCTTTCTCACCTCGAGAGTTGGTGCAAACTTCGCGGTGCATCCGCACCCGTGATACGATACGCTCTGTCACACTTAAGCCTCATTATATCTTCCTCAAAACAGCCACCATACCTACCTATCATGGCATTTCCATAGCCATTCCGAGATATATTGCCATGCAACTTCCATCATCATCATATACATGACTTGAGCATTTATCGTCATATTGCTTTGCATCATCGTAAGATAGCTAGCATGATGTTTTCATGGCTTGTCCGTTTTTTTGATGTCATTGCTACGCAAGATCATTGCACATCCTGGTACACCGCCGGAGGCATTCATATAAGTCATATCTTTGTTCTAGATATCGAGTTGTAATATTGAGTTGTAAGTAAATAAAAGTGTGATGATCATCATTATTAGAGCATTGCCCCAGTGAGGAAAGGATGATGGAGACTATGATTCCCCCACAAGTCGGGATGAGACTCCGGACGAAAAAAAATATAAAAGAAAGAAAGGGAAAAAAGAGAAGGCCCAAAAAATATGAAAAAAAGAAAACAAAAGAAAATGAGAGAAAAAGAGAGAAGGGGCAATGTTACTATCCTTTTACCACACTTGTGCTTCAAAGTAGCACCATTTTGTTCATAGAGAGAGTATCCTATGCTTTCACTTTCATATACTAGTGGGAATTTTCATTATAGAACTTGGCTTGTATATTCCAACGATGGGCTTCCTCAAATGCCCTAGGTCTTCATGAGCAAGCAAGTTGGATGCACACCCACTTAGTTTCTTTTGTTGAGCTTTCATACACTTATAGCTCTTAGTGCATCCGTTGCATGGCAATCCCTACTCCTCACATTGATACCTATTGATGGGCATCTCCATAGCCCGTTGATACGCCTAGTTGATGTGACACTTTCTCCTTTTTTTGTCTTCTCCACATAACCCCTATCATCATATTCTATTCCACCTATAGTGCTATGTCCATGGCTCACGCTCATGTATTGCGTGAAAGTTGAAAAGGTTTGAGAACGTCAAAAGTATGAAACAATTGCTTGCCTTGTCATCGGGGTTGTGCATGACGTGAATGCTTTGTGTGGTGAAGATGGAGCATAGCCAGACTATATGATTTTGTAGGGATGAGCTTTCTTTGGCTTTGTTATTTCAATAAGACATAATTGCTTGGTTGGTATGCTTGAAGTATTATTGTTTTTATGTCAAAGGATAGACTATTGCTTTGAATCACTCGTGTCTTAATATTCATGCCATGATTAGACATATGATCAAGATTATGCTAGGTAGCATTCCACATCAAAAATTATTCTTTTTTATCATTTACCTACTCGAGGACGAGCAGGAATTAATCTTGGGGATGCTGATACGTCTCCTTCGTATCTATAATTTTTGATTGTTCCATGCCAATATTATTCACATTCATATACATTTTGGGAACTTTTTATATTATTTTTGGGACTAACATATTGATCCGATTGCGGTGCAGTTCACTGCATTGCATGTTTTATGTTTCGTAGAATATCCATATCAAGCGGAGTCCAAACGGGAGAAAACGGACGGAGCTTATTTTTGGAAAATATGGAAAATTCGGAGAAGAAAAATCCACAGCGAGGCGGTGCGAGGTGGTCACGAGGTAGAGGCGCGCCTGCCCCCAGGCGCTCCCCTACCTCGTGAGCCCACCGTAGGCGGTTGATGCTCTTCTTTTGCCGCAAGAAAGATAATATCCGGAAAAAAATCACGGCGAAGGTTTCAGGCCAATCGGAGTTACGGATCTCCATATATACGCGAAACGGTGAAACAGAGCCAGGAGAGAACGCAGAAATAGAGAGATAGATCCAATCTATGAGGGGCTCTCTCCCCTCCCAAGCCATGGGAGCCAAGGAACAGGGAAACCCTCCTCCCATCTAGGGAGGAGGTCAAGGAAGAAGAAGAAGGGGGGCTCTCTCCCCCTTGCTTCCGGTGGCGCCGGAACACCGCCGGGGGCCATCATCATCACCGCGATCTTCACCAACACCGCCGTCATCTTCACCAACATCTGCATCACCTTCACCCTTCTATATTCAGCGGTCCACTCTGCCGCAACCCGCTGTACTCTCTACTTGAACATGGTGCTTTATGCTTCATATTATTATCTAATGATGTGTTACCATCCTATGATGTCTGAGTAGATTTTCGTTGTCCTATCGGTGGTTGATGAATTGCTATGATTGATTTAATTTGCTTATGGTTATGTTGCTGTCCTTTGGTGCCCATCATATGAGCGAGCGCATGGATCACACACCATAGGGTTAGTTGTATGTTGATAGGACTATGTATTGGAGGGCAAGAGTGACAGAAGCTTCAACCTAGCATAGAAATTGATGCATACAGGATTGAAGGGGGACCAATATATCTTAATGATATGGTTGGGTTTTACCTTAATGAATAGTAGTTGCGGATGCTTGCTAATAGTTCCAATCATAAGTGCATAGAATTCCAAGTAAGGGATAACATGCTAGCAGTGGCCTCTCCCACATAATACTTGCTATCGGTCTAGTAAAGTAGTCAATTGCTTAAGGGACAATTTCGCCACACCTACCACCACTTTTCCACTCTCATTATATTTACTTTAGTTGTGTCTTTACCTTAGCAGCCCCTAGTTTTATTTTCGTGCTCTTTACTTTCTTGCAAGCTTACCCAAAAACACCTACAAAGTACTTCCAGTTTCATACTTGTTCTAGGTAAAGCGAACGTTAAGCGTGCGTAGAATTGTATCGGTGGTCGACAGAACTTTAGGGAATATTTGTTCTACCTTTAGCTCCTCGTTGGGTTCGACACTCTTACTTATCGAAAACTGTTGCGATCCCCTATACTTGTGGGTTATCAGTCGATTTTCAGGGGGTGGGGGGGGGGGGGGGCTCGCCGGAGTTAAGGTAGAATGAGCCGCAGTGGGGAGGGGGGCTCGCCGGAGAGGTGCCCCACTATATATCTTATGGTTCAGGGTGGGGGCAGTGGTCGCCGGTGGTGGTGGGCGGTGGCGTGGGGATCACGAGAAAAGCTTCGGCGCAGGGGCTGAGGATGGCCGGGCGGCGGACCGGCGGTGGGGAGTGTTTTCGAGGCGGGTGGGGCGGCGCCACCACCGGCCGCGGGCGGCGTGGGACAGCTATTTGGTCGGTGGTGGCTGGCGGCTCAGGGGGGTGGAGGTTGAAGATGAACTGCAGGCCCTTGATTTCTTATCCAACGGCTGCAAAATCGACTGACCAAAGATGAAAAAGTCAGTCGACTGACGTGTAGCCTCACCTCTAATGCTTTCAGTTTCAACAGTAAAATTCAGTTTCGATAGAAAAATTCGGTTTTGATAGTTAAATTCAGTTTTGACAGTTAAGTTCAGAGATGAGCGGCTGATGTATACATCTAGCACTTTTGTGGTTATGTATTTTACGTCATCTATTGGAGATGCTATTAGAATTCCACTCAGGTTAACGTTGTCTCTCTTGTCCTGCTTCAGCCTCGGCGTCGTACAACTCACCGGAGCTGCTCGACCAACGAAACCCTCCATCACAGTGGAGCAGTACCTCGGGCTCCATCTCCAGACGCCTAAGATCTTCTTCCCCTCCTCCGACAGTCAAGTCAGCCGGAGCATCCTCACCGGGAAACCCAATCACGCTGAGATCGACATGGCTTCGCCAAAGAGGTTGTACACTTGTTGCATATCTTTTTTACTCTACATGTTATATATATTGTCCACTGAGCACACGGAGTAACGGGAAATAAGATTGTTTTATCATACTATATGACAAGCAGTGAGGTACCAGGCAACTTAGCTATCCGTGACGGACTCTCTTGAATGCCATCATTATTTATCTCTGCGCGTTTGAGCTGTGCATTTGTCGATGGCCCTGGGAGTTGAGCTAGTAGGGCAGTGGCCTGGGTCCAAAGTAATAGAAGTAGCACAAAACATTTTTTTAGTGTAGGCTTTTCCTTGCTCAAGCCTGCCTACTAGAATCGCCAGTGCTTGAAAGGAAAAGTGAATGAAAAACATAGGAATTGAATGTTTCGTATGGTACTACTTTTCATGAATTTGTTGCAAAGGAAAACTGTAGGATTTGTTCCTTTAGTGTCTCCTTGAAAGAAAAACCGTAGGAATTTTAATTTCCACTTGTCCTCCTTTTCAAATTCCTATTCATGAAGCACAAGACTAAGAGATAGTAGCATAATAGCGTTATAACCGTACATTTTCTTGTGGTTTGACTTAATCTCACCATGCTTCTTTGCATCCTGTGATCTTCCAATTCTTGTGAACCAAACATCCAGATTTGCAGAAATCCTGTGTTTTTAAATTCTCTGTTTTGCACGTGCATTCCTATCCTATTCATGTCTATTTCCTATCCCTGCATTGTTAGAATCCTCAAATTCAAACAAGCCCTTACACAATTACTTCTATTACAGATTTGTGTCAAAGAAAACCTTGTGTGGTTTGTCCTGCCCTGCGGTGCTGTGTTCCACCCTATCTCAGCTGCTCCAACAATGGAAGGGTTCACCACAATAGGGATCCGCTCTCCAGACTGTCTTTCGCCGCCTCAGATCTTCTTCCCCGCCGCCGGCAGCCACAACAACTGCATTACCATCATCAACTGAGCAGATGACCTTGAGGACTACACGGGTCCGCAAGAGAGGTCGCACTCTTCCGTGTCTGCTTATGTTATGTATCGCTTAATATGATGACATGCTAGTTTATCGTCGTGTTCACCTATTAGACTCCAAGTCAGGTCCAAACTTAAGCTGAAACTTGAGTTTTTAAATGGTTGTGGGGTACATATTGGGGCAGCAATCAGTACTATCTGGTTAATCTCGGGTGTCTACTATGAGTTTCATGTTGGGTGCAAACAAACATTAAAGGAGCCATTATCTGTATTTTTTAACTAAAGCTATTATCTGCCTACTATCATTGGTTTTGGGTCTATCCACAGTTTGCTACCATCACTCTGGATTTGTGCATGCACTCCTTACATAATCTCACTATGTTTTATTCCTATGCATGTCAGTTATTGTACACAATGGAACTGAACATGTAGTGCAAAAGAGAAGAGCCTTGCGTGGAAATAAAATTTCATGCAGACGTCGCTCCATGGTGGGCGCAAAGGCAGCCCCCTCCACCCATTTCGAATCGTAATCAAGAGGAAGATAACTGCTCGAGGGGATTCATAGCGAAGACCACTCCTATTTACCCCATGAGGTCTTCGCTCTAACTTGGCATCTTGATGTTGGTTATATCATGCATATGGTGCCTTGCATTGCTTACTTTATACATCAAATATGTCAACTGCTTAGTTTAGACATGCTTTGTGTGAGTGCCATCTGTTTAGTTTATTCATCGTTTATGTGAATTATGCAATGCCATCTTGTTTAGCCAGGCATCATATATGTGAATTTTGCAATACCATCCTGCTTAGCCAGTAATCTTATATGTGAATTATATCAGGCCATCCTTTTTTCCGTTACGTATTACATTTGTCAACAATGTTAGTACATTCAACTACTGTTCGAGTGCATCAGCCATTTGACATGGCGATGGAAAATTCTGGAGTGAAAACAAGGTCTTCAAGGCAGATTATGCTATCTGACGAGGCGCATATCTCACTGGTTACGGATAGCTCCTCAGAGGAGGATTCAGAGACAGATGACCAGTCCTATTCCCCCCCCCAAGGTGTATGCTCTAATTAACTTGGTAGGGTTATGTTGCTCATATCGTGCGTATGGTGTCTTGCATTGCGATGTCATTTGATTAGTTTAGACATGCTTTGTGTGAATGCCACCTGTTTAGTGTCTAATTACCATATATGTGAATTATGCATTGCCATCTTGTTGCAAGACATTATGTATGTGAATTATGCAATGCTATCTTGTTGCAAAGTCATTATATATGTGAATTATGCAATGCCATGCTGTTGAGCCAATCATCATGTATGTGAATTATATCATGCTATCATTTTTTTGTATTACGTGTTCCATTTGTCGACAACGTTTGTATATTCAACTACTCTTCACGTGCATCAGCCATTTGAAGCGGTGATGGAAGTATTTGGAGTGAAAACAAGGTATTTAGAGCAGACAATGCTACTCTTTGAAGCAGAACATCTTCTTTGAATCTGAGAGAGCTCCTCAGAGGAGGATTCAGAGACTGATGACCAGTCCTATTTCCCCCCTGAGTTCTATGATCAAACTTGGCAGGGTTATATACCCTTGTCATGCATGTTGTCTTGCATTGCTTAGTTTTTACATCATATATGGATTGCCATCTGCTTACTTGCTTACTATAGAAATCATATATTTGAATTATATCATGCCATCATGTTTACATACACAACATCTATTTGAATTATGGCATGGCAACCCATTTAATAAAGACATCATATAATTATATCATCTCATCCTTTTTAGTGTTTACATTCATCATATTTTGAATTATGTCATTCTATCCGGGAATTAATCATGCTATCATGTTTCCATAGGCGGCATGTATGCGAATTATGGCATGCCAAACTATTTAATAAACACATTATATGGTTATGTCATGTCATCCTATTTACATAGTCATCATATTTTGAACTATGTCTTTCCATCTTTTTAGTTAGCCATCATAATGTGAAATTGTATCATGCTATCCTGTTTAGTTAGCCATCATATATGTGAAATTGTGTCATGCTATCTTGTTTGGTTAGACAACATAAATGTGAATTATTTCATGCCCTCTTTTATTCCCCACTATCCATTGCACCTGTCTATCATACAATGTGTGTGCATTCAATTACTTTTCTTGTTTATCAGCCATTTGAATTGGAGAGGGTGATGGCAGTATCTAAGAGAGTAACAAACCGGTCTTCAGAAAAGATAGTGCTACCAGTTGATGCAGATAGAACCACGGTTGTACTTGCCCAAGAACCAGCCCCACCACACATAATCTAGACTCTCGCAGATTGTACCCCTACACAGTTGGACAGAGAACCAGCTACACCCCTTCTAACCCCAACCCCAGCAGATAGTAACCCAGTTCCAGTTGACACAGCACCGTCTCCACCACAGAGCACCCAAACACGAGAAGTTAGCAAGGGAACTGCAGTGCCCAAAGCACGAGGACCACCACTCCGAATCCCAACTCAACGCTTAAAGGAGAATAAGAATTGTTCTCAGGTCAGGTTCTGCAGCTATGGTTCATACTCCTTTGCTCTTGCATCACTGTATTTACTCAGACCAACTATTTTCAAATTTGAAGGATGGAATTGAAACTCCAATGGCGCAACAGGTATGTTTTAAACTTGTTTCTTTAACTGGTTTGCTGTTGTAACTTGCTCTATATTGATTTCAGTTTCAATTGAATAAACCGTTATGTTCTCATGTCATGCACATTACAAGTGTCTAGTTTCCCACACTTATATTCTGACTATTCTGCTTTGTCTTGAAAAAATATTATTTGAACTGTGTCTCTATCTTGATTTGGCAACAAAATCTAGAATGATATAGACCATAAAGTGACCATGGTACATAGATATATGTTTGTTTCATGCTGTTATCCTGTGCACTTTACTACTGAACTGATTTACCAAAATGAGTTTCATATACAACATGGTAAACCTGTGATGTGTCTGCTTGTTTATCTTTTAGAATGCAGACAAAATATTGGACAACGGTACCCCGTTATGAAATGGTGAAGGAAGTAATGCAGATAAGGTTCAAGATAGTGAGACATCCCTATTGGTCTCCAAGAAAGCTGATAAAAACTACCTTGACGACAGTGAGAGAACCCAGAAGTCCTGTCTTGATGTAGTGTTCGAAAGTTCGCCACTACTGCGGGCACAAGCTATTCGAACTCCTTTGCTGAATCGGTTCGTCTTCTTGAGTCTCGACTTCAAGTTGAAAGACATCGATCGAGATGTGTTATGACAGGAAGTCAAGGACTGAGGAAGTCCTGCGAAATTCAAATGCATACTTTCTGGTGCAATAATAAGCGCTGGAGGATTTAAGCGCCAAACAAGAGAAAGTTAATAAGCTTGCTAAGCATCTTGCTGGCATTATGGGTACCCAGGATATTGTTTCTTGAGATCTTCTGAAGTGGTTTCAGTTCTGGATTTGTTTTGCTGCGGCGTTTATTTGCCTTTGGTTGCCAACTTTGACAACCAGTGTATATGATATGCTGCTTTGTTCCCTATATTTGCACTGGTGGCGAACTTTGATGCCCAGTGGATGTAATATGTGTAATAGCCGTGATAGCCTAGCGTAAATTGCTTGATTATTTATTTCCTTGTTGTCATGTTTATTTGTTTGCTTGTAGTCAGTGCTATTCTTTTTCCGCGGTTTGCTAGTGGCCGCAATAACCTATTTTTAAAAACTAGGCCACAATAACCATGGGCTACATATTTACTGTAGTGACACTGGGCCTTCTATGGACCGTAGAAACAATGGGCCTTCTACGAGGCGTAGGAACAATGGGCCTTCTACGGGCCGTATCATCAATGGGCCTTCTACGGGCCGTATCATCAATGGGCCTTATACGGGCCGTATGATCGATTGCCCAAACATGACCCAATAACATACCGCTTTATGGCCGTAAACCGGCTAGAGTTGGAATCATCCGTTCATGGGCCGACCTTAATGGACCGTCGTTAATCGGCCGTATTTGATGACGCTATGAAAATGGCCCAACGTATTAACGGGCCACAAACGGGCCGACTGTAAGCACGGGCTGAATTTGGCCCACAAGCAGAAAATGACAGTAACGGGTCGTAAGTAACCGAATGCTGGAAATGAGCCCAAGAATAAATGGGCCCTGAGAAGGCCGAAAGATAACATGGGCTGGAAATGACCCAACGGAATAATGGGCCGTTAATGGGTATAAAGTGTACCACTGTTCATTACGGGCCAGTTTTACCACAGGCCATTAATGGGCCGAGGGTTACTAAGGGCCTCATATGGGCCAAAAGATGTCATGGGCCATACATGGGCCGGAAGTTAAAACAGTCTGAAATTATATTGGACGGCCCAGATGACGCTACTGGGCCTAATTCGGAGAGGCCGTAAACGGGCCCTGGGTTAGCGGGCTATAAATGGGCTATATGCGAACATGCCGTTAACAGGCTTGCCGTGGGCCGGCCCTCCACCTTTTGACCAAGTCAAACGGGCCGGCCTTTTCACAGGAATGGGCCTCTGTTGGGCCGTGCCACGTGTCGACGTATCATAGGCGCTTTATGTCCAATGAGTGGATGACATCTGTCCCAACGGTGAGCCGACACGTGTTTCCTCCAGCCAATGATGATTTTACATGTGGAAAATCCCCATTGGTCGGGGGTTGATGTGAGTTATCGGATCCAAAACCAGACCCAATAGCTTAACGACGTTTCGTTATGGTGGATGCCACGTGTCGGTCACCCTTGACGAAAAGCACTTACGTGACGCGATTTATCGTCATGGAAGTGGACACTTCCGTGATGATAATTTTGGTAATGTCATGGAACACTTGTACGATAGCACAGGTATGACTATCTTGATTCTGTCATAAATTTGTCATGGATGTACATGCATGACAGAAAACGTGACCTACTGTGACAAACACGTATCATCACGGAAGTGTATTTTTTTGTAGTGTAATTTTATAACCAAAGCAAATTACCATGCTGTTCTAAAAGACTCTCAAAATAATATAAGTGAAGCATGAGAGATCAGTAATTTCTATAAAATAAAATCACCACCGTGCTCTAAAAAGATATAAGTGAAGCACTAGAGCAAAATTATATAGCTCAAAGGATGTAAGTGAAGCATATAGAGTATTCTAATAAATTCTGATTCATGTGTGTCTCTCCCAAAAGGTGTGTACAGCAAGGATGATTGGTAAACTAAAAAGCAAAGACTCAAATCATACAAGACGCTCCAAGCAAAACACATATCATATGGTTAATAAAAATATAGCCTCAAGTAAAGTTACCGATAGACGAAGACGAAAGAGGGCATGCCTTCCGGGGCATCCCTAAGCTTAGGCTTTTGGTTGTCCTTGAATTTTACCTTGGGGTGCCTTGGGAATCCCCAAGCTTAGGCTCTTGCCACTCCTTATTCCAAAATCCATCAAATCTTTACCCAAAAACTTGAAAACTTCACAACACAAAACTTAACAGAAAATCTCATGAGCTTCGTTAGTATAAGAAAACAAACCACCACTTTAAGGTACTGTAATGAACTCATTCTTTATTTATATTGGTGTTAAACCTACATTATTCCAACTTTTCTATTGTTCATACCCCCCAATACTACCCATAGATTCATTAAAATAAGAAAACAACACACGAAAAACAGAATCGGTCAAAACAGAACAGTCTTTAGCAATCTGATTCATACAAATACTTCTGTAACTCCAAAAATTCTGAGAAATTAGGAAGTCCTAAGCAATTTGTTTATTAATCTTCTGCAACAAGAATAAATTGAAAATCACATTCCTGTGATTTATGAAAATTATTTTCATGCGCGCAAAAGTTTCTGTTTTTCAGCAAGATCAAATTAACTATCACTGTAGGTTATTGTCGGTGTCAAAACCGGCGGATCTCGGGTAGGGTGTCCCGAACTGTGCGTCTAGGCGGATGGTAACAGGAGACAAGGGACACGATGTTTTTACCCAGGTTCGGGCCCTCTCGATGGAGGTTAAACCCTACTCCTTCTTTATTAATATTGATGATATGGGTAGTACAAGAGTAGATCTACCACGAGATCAGAGAGGCTAAACCCTAGAAGCTATCCTATGGTATGATTGTTTTTCGTCCTACGAACTAAAAGCCTCCGGTTTATATAGACACCGGAGAGGGCTAGGGTTACACAGAGTCGGTTACAATGGGAGGAGATCTACATATCTGTATCGCCAAGCTTGCCTTCCACGCCAAGGAAAGTCCCATCCGGACACAGGATGAAGTCTTCAGTCTTGTATCTTCATAGTCCAGGAGTCCGGCCAAAGGTTATAGTCCGGCCAACCGGACACCCCCTAATCCAGGACTCCCTCAGTAGCCCCTGAACCAGGCTTCAATGACGACGAGTCCGGAGCGCAAATTGTCTTCGGCATTGCAAGGCGGGTTCCTCCTCCGAATACTTCATAGAAGATTTCGAACACAAGGATAGTGTCCGACTCTGCAAAATAAGTTCCACATACCACCATAGAGAGAATAGTATTTACACAAATCCAATCTGCTGACGTATTCCGCAACATGACATCACACCACGGCCAAGCCTTTATTTGAATCGTTTTTACTGTCCCACCTCAGCGCGTTTAGCGAGGTGGTTTCCTTGGCATGTCTTGTCGAAGCAGAGATCGTGTCCCCTTATTCCGGGATTCTCATCAATACGGGTGTGGGTAACCCAATCGTGCCTGTTGGTATGTCTCCTCAATCGAAGGCGAGTCCCAAACGGTCACGGGGAGGGCTCTTGGTATTCAACCTCTTTATAAAGTGACCAAGGCTCGACTCCTTTCTTTCAATCTCAATCGAATCCGCCTCTCACCTTGAGTTCCAACACCCAAAGCTCCAGATTCAGCGCTTGGACCTTCGATGATGTCCGTTCCGACCTTCAAGGCTGGTGGATGCCTTCCCCCATTACGGAAGAAGACGTGCTAAAGCTAAGAGATGCCAGGTATCTGACCGGCGAAATCTCACATAGGCTGCCTGCTCAAGGGCAGGTTATTCCCACTCCCAAGCCTGGTGAGAGCGTGGTGTTCGCGTCTCACTTCCTTCGGGGGCTAGGCTTCCCGGCAGACCCCTTCGTGAGGGGGCTCATGTTTTATTATGGGCTGGAATTTCATGACTTGGCTCCGGAGTCCATCCTCCACATCTCATCGTTCATTGTCTTGTGCAAAGCCTTCCTCCGTATTACTCCTCACTTCGGATTGTGGCTTAAGACCTTCAAAGTAGAGCCGAAGATGATCAAGGGACAGCACGCGGAGTGCGGAGGTGCTGTTATAAGCAAGAATGCTGGCGCTCCATGGCCCGAGGGCTCTTTTCAAGAGGAGTTCAGCTTATGGCAACGAGAGTGGTTTTATACCACAACTCCCAGGGGCACCAAATGGGTGGCGCCACCTGCCTTTCGCTCGGGTCCCCCACCATAGCTAGCGTCATGGGTCAATAAAGGGTTTAATTGGGCACCGTCCAAGGACGTGCCCTTGTTGTAGGGCCGCATTCGAGACCTCCTAGAAAGAGACATCAATCTGGTCGTAGTGACACATGTCATGTTGATTCGCCGCACCCTGCCCTGCAAACGTCGCCCCCTCACTTTGTGGGAGTTTAATCCGGAGGGACCACGAGCCCTCCAACATTTTACGGGCGCGACGCCCATGGAGATGTACAAATTGTTCTTCGGATCACAAACAATGTGTCCGGACTCAACCGAGGACGCAGGTCTGAGCTGCAATCGCCCAGATACTCAAGTAAGTAGCCCTGTACCCGGACACGCTATCCGTATATTTATCATAAAATTGCCCTTAAAGGAGCTGTCCCTTAAACAGGAGTGGATAGCGAAAGCAAAGCTAATCAGATGTCCGGCCCCCTCCCTGAGACCACGCCGGATCCCGTGTTAACCAGGATGCTGGAGGTTGCGCCTTTGAAAGAAGGCGAAGGGGGAACAAGGAAGCTACCGCCTCCCCGAAGGAGGCTGTCAGGAAAGGAGGAATCGAGAATTCCTCTATCCATGGGAAGAAGAGGACCACCTCAAGACCCGGAGACCATGGTCTCAAAGCGGGGAAGAAATCTTCGTCGAGGGTCCTGGCAGGGATGCCTCGACCGCACTGTACCCCCAAGGGGATCAGCCCTCCACCGAGCCATAAGTAAAAGGGGAGTTTTAAAATGAGAGACATCCCTGTTCTATTTCTGAGGAAGATAACCGAAATTTCACCTTGTAGTTCAGATCTCAGCCCTTCTCAGCAGAGCTCATCTTCAGGGATCTTCGTCCGGAGATGATGGAGAGTGGAACGCCTCCCCTGGGTGCCGCCTTGGCGGGCGACCCTGAGGTGTCGTCACGGAGGGTTTCTCTGAATCTGGCAGCGCTGGAAGGCAGTCGTATGGCCCCCCAAAGCCCTCCGTGTCCGGCCTTCGAAAAAGGCCATCGGACGAGTCCGGCACCGTCCGGTGCACGGTCGGAGGAGCTGAAGGATCAGCTCGACGGCGTCTATCTCGGAAGAACACCGTGCGTTGATGGGTACGGTGATTGAAAGGATTTCATCCGCGGAGAGCGGGTTATGCGAGGCCGTCGGGAGTTCTGGCGAGTTTTGAGGTATGCGAAATGATGTACCTTTTGACAGTTCCGCATATATAAGATGCGCCCTGTGTAGATAGTAGCCCCTGAGACTCTGTGCGTTGTCAAAAATGACGGCACACCGAGGATCATAATCCCAGGTATAAATATGTAGGTGGGGAAGTGTCCGGTGGCTAGCCGGACTGATGGATTTCCCGAGCTAAAGCGACAACTTGACGTGGCAGATGCCGACATCGCGCTTGTCAACAAGCGGCTTGACGAAGCACAAGGTATGTAATTTCTCCGAAGACACCTGGTAAGAGGAGCTTGATGCTCGTATCTTACAACATGTGTGCTTGATGCAGATGGTGCCGCTGCCATGGAGAACCTTGGTCGGAACTTGCCCGAGCCAAGGATCAGGCCAGGAAAAGCGATGCGGCTGCCTTAAAGGCGTCTGATGAGCTGAAAGGCGAACATGCTGCTTACTGCCGAAGCAAGAAGGAAATGGCCGAGATGGCTGTGAAGTTGAAGAATGCTGCCGACCGCTGCAAGCTTCTTGAAAAAGAAGATCGGGCGGAACAGAAGGACCTGGAGAAGGACACTATCGAGGCTAGGACTCCCTCAGTTATCCTAAAGGTATTACTTGGCATGAACACTAATTAAAACACAAAACCACATCTAACCAGAGGCTAGATGAATTATTTATTACTAAACAGGAGCAAAAAGCAAAGAACAAAAATAAAATTGGGTTGCCTCCCAATAAGCGCTATCGTTCAACGCCCCTAGCTAGGCATTGAGATTTCAATGATGCTCACATGAAAGACAAGAATTGAAGCACAAAGAGAGCATCATGAAACATGCGTCAAACACACTTAAGTCTAACATACTTCCTATGCATAGGTATTTTATAATCAAACAAGTTATCAAGGCAAGCAAAAACTAGCATATGCAAGGAAGAAGAGAGAGACGATAGCAATCTCAACACGAAGAGTGGTAATTTAGTAACATGAAAATTTCTACAGCCATATTTTCCTCTCTCATAATAATTACATATAGGATCATAAGCAAATTCAACAATATAGCTATCACATAATATATTCTCAACACGATCCACATGCATGCGAAGTTGACACTCTTCCAAAATAGTGGGATTAACATTAACTAAAGTCATGACCTCTCCAAACCCACTTTTATCAAAAATACCATAAGATTGAACATTCTCCAAATATGTGGGATCTAAAGTTGACACTCTTCCAAACCCACTTTCAATATTATTGCAAACACTATTATCAATCTCATATTCATGATGGGGCTTAAATAAATTTTCAAGATCATAAGAAGAATCACCCCAATCATGATCATTGCAACAAGTAGTAGACATAGCAAAACTAGCATCCCCAAGTTTAGGATTTTGCATATTATTAGCACAATTGATATCAAGAGAATTTATAGTAAAATCATTGCAATCATGCTTTTTATTCAAGGAGCTATCGTGAATCTCTTCTTAAATTTCTTCATCACAATTTTCAAATTCACAAATTTCAAGCAAAACCTCATAAAGATAGCCTAGTGCACTCAAATTGCTAGAAATTGGTTCATCATAATTGGATCTCTTAAAAAGATTAGAAAGGGTATGAGGATCCATAAACTTTTAGCAATCAAAGATGCAAGAAAAAAGAATGCACATGGTTACACAAGATCGAACGGAAGGAGGGCGAAGAAAAGGCAAAGGTTTTCGAAAATCGTTTTAGAAGTGGGGGAGAGGAAAATGAGAGGTGAATGGCAAATAATGTAATGAGAGGGAGAAGAGTTTATGATGGGTACTTGGTATGTCTTGACTTGAGCATAGATCTCCCCAGCAACGGCGCCAGAAATCCTTCTTGCTACCTCTTGAGCATGCGTTGGTTTTCCCTTGAAGAGGAAAAGGTGATGCACACTACTGCAGGATGCTGCTAACGCGACACTACGATCAGAGACCCTTTCACGAAACTGTGCGCAATGCATTAATCACAAACGAGGATGTAAAAAAACCATCAAAAAAGGTGCAAAACGTTTGCAATGGAGGATGCATCAAACACGATTCAGATTTTAGTTGCGTGTGTGATCCAGGGCATACGGTTCAGTCCAATGAACCGTTTGCGATGAGGCAAAACAAAAGAAACGGGTAGCCTGATGAATGCGTGTGCGATGTACAACATACAATTCACTCGGATGAACTGTCTGTGATTAGGCAACACAAAATAAACAGTCAGCCAGATCAAGGTGTGTGCGATGTACATCATACAGTTCACTCGGATGACCTGTTTGTGATTAGGCAACACAATAGAAACGGTCAGCCTGATCAAGGTGTGTGCGATGTACGACATGCGGTTCACCCAGATGAACTGTTTGCGTTGGGACAAGAGAACAGAAATGGTTCAATATAACAAATACCATAAATATTGCAAGGTTCAAGTTCAAAGATTACAACGCCCAAATTCAAACATTGCAAGCTGCGTCATTTCTGAAAAGATATCAGCCGCTGACAAGTCATGTATGGGTTTGACACAATAACTTCCAATTGCTTTGCCATATGCTCTTCCAATACGAGGTTTGGCATTTTTGGAGGCACTTGCACTCCACTGTACCAGCCGCCTCTGATAATCATACCATTGATCTTTCCTAATTAAATGCGTGTTCAACCTCAGTACCCTCAGCACCTTTGCTCTGGCAAGAAAGAACATGGCGAGTGTAATCTCCAGTGGGGTCCCTCGGTAGGGGTTCAAAGTAATATTTGAGAGATGCAGATCCAGGCATACGAAGTGATTGTCATTGTCAACATCTTCCACCGGGCCTAATATGCACTTCAAAAGAAGAGAACATGTTAGTACCTACATGCAGTTTTGAACACTGCTACACGCCCATTTGGTTTGCAGGATTTGTAAAATGCACCAACGTGTCATCTTCGATCTATCATGATTAACATGGGCATTAATTTGATTACAATCTAGAAACATGTAGCCTTCTGATACGTCTCCAACGTATATATAATTTTTGATTGCTCCATGCTACTTTATCTACTATTTTGGACTATATTGGGCTTTATTTTCCACTTTTATATTATTTTTGGGACTAACCTATTAACCGGAGGCCCAGCCCATAATTGCTGTATTTTTTGCCTTTTTCAGTGTTTCGAAGAAACAGAATATCAAACGGAGTCCAAACAGAAAGAAACCTTCGGAAACGTGATTTTCTCACCGAATGTGATCCAGGGGACTTGGACCCTACTCCCAGGAACGAAAGAGGCGGTCATGAGGGTGGGGGGCGTGCCCCCTGCCTCGTGGGCCCCCTATCACTCCACCGACGTACTCCTTCCTCCTATATATACATAAGTACCCCCAAATGATCAGAACAGGAGCCAAAAACCTAATTCCACCGCTGCAACTTCCTGTATCCACGAGATCCCATCTTGGGGCCTGTTCCGGAGCTCCGCCGGAGGGGCCATCCACCACGAAGGGCTTCTACATCAACACCATAGCCTCTCCGATGAAGTGTGAGTAGTTTACTTCAGACCTTTGGGTCCATAGCTAGTAGCTAGATGGCTTCTTCTCTCTTTTTGGATCTCAATACAATGTTCTCCCCTCTCTCGTGGAGATCTATTCGATGTAATCTTCTTTTTGCGGTGTGTTTGTTGAGACCGATGAATTGTGGGTTTATGATCCAGCTTATCTATGAATAATATTTGAATCTTCTCTGAATTCTTTTATGTATGATTGAGTTATCTTTGCAAGTCTCTTGAATTATCCGTTTGGTTTGGCCAACTAGATTGGTAGTTCTTGCAATGGGAGAAGTGCATGGCTTTGGGTTCAATCTTGTGGTGTCCTTACCCAAAGGATGTAAAGGGTTGCAAGGCACGTATTGTATTGTTGCCATCGAGGATAACAAGATGGGGTATTTATCATATTGCATGAATTTATTCCTCTACATCATGTCATCTTGCTTAAGGCGTTACTTTGTTTTTAACTTAATACTCTAGATGCATCTTTGGATAGCGGTCGATGAGTGGAGTAATAGTAGTAGATGCGAGAATCGTTTCGGTCTACTTGTCTCGGACGTGATGCCTATATACATGATCATACCTAGATATACTCATAACTATGCTCAATTCTCATCAATTGCTCAACAAAGTAATTTGTTCACCCACCGTAGAATACTTATGCTCTTGAGAGAAGCCACTAGTGAAACCTATGGCCCCCGGGTCTATTCTCATCATATCAATCTCCATCACTTTTATACTTGCTTTGTTTTTTACTTTGCTTTTACTTTTCACTTTGCATCTATATACCAAAAATACCAAAAATATTAGCTCTATCAGATCTCACTCTCGTAAGTGACCGTGAAGGGATTGACAACCCCTAATCGCGTTGGTTGCGAGTAGCTATCGTTTTGTGCAGTGCACGAGGGACTTGTACGTGGCCTCCTACTGGATTGATACCTTGGTTTTCAAAAACTGAGGGAAATACTTATGCTACTGTGCTGCATCATCCTCTCCTCTTCGGGGAAAACCAACGCAAGCTCAAGACGTAGCACCTTCTTCACAAGAGGTTGGATTGGATGAAAAATTCCCTAAGAAAACTAGTACAGATGAATCCAAAGGAGAAATGCTTATGGATGATTGTAACCATATGAATGAAGCAACCAATATGTGGTGGGGGTGTATGTCCTAAAATCCTCCAAATTTCCTTCAGAAATCGTAGTACATAGTCATTGTAAACTTGGGAAAAGGTGCAAAAAATTGAACTCCCTTATGGTTAACATTTAATAGGAAAGGAACATCACCTCGATATAGAACTTCTTCAGGCACGGAAAGCATCTTAGGAAACTGAAAACTTGGTCCAGGTTGGGGACGACAGATTCTAGTGCCAAGACCTTCACTGTGCCCAGAGTCTGGGTGAAGCTTCGCTGGATGACAGACGAACATAGATCTTGAAAACTAGAAATAACGTTGATATCAAGAAGGAGAGGTATATAAGGCGACTGTTGTACCTGAAATTTGTAGTATTTGACACGCGAGTAGCCCACCACTTACAATTTCGGCGCAGAAATGACATTGATTCTTGTTAGACCTTGTTGATCAACTACAAGTAATCTCTCAAGTGAAGGTGTGTCCTAGATGACCATATTGTGGTCCACCTTTTGTGATCTCTCGTTGCAGCACCAGCAACACACATAAATAGTGCAAAGAGTCCTGGAGGTGATGTGCAAGGTACTCGACCAATTCATCGCCTGAAGACGAAGGAACTCGAGTGCAGTACAGCCGCGGAGCAGGCGCTCCATGTCATCCTTTGGGATGTGGATGGTGACGATATCGAGGTGCTTCAGTCGTGGTAGAAAAAGAGCGGGCACGTCATTAAGGGGGGGGGGGGAATGGCAGTTCATGAACTTGGCGAGGCGCAGCATGGGTGCGAAGTGGAGTACAGACGTTAGCAACAAGCTCATATGCCCATCATTATAACTTAGCTTCTCGAGCTGATCTATGGCGCGAGATCGGAACCACTCGTCAAGCTTGGCTCGCACCTTGCCATTGGAACGGAACTTTCCCGTGATAAGGCCTTTGATTGGGCCATGGTGACTGTCGAGGATCTGGGAGAACGCATCCAAGCTTTGGCGATAGCCATGGCAGGGCTTCTGGGCATGGAGGAGGCGACAGGGGTGCGGAGCCATAGGGTGCGCCACTGCCGGGAAACGGCGGCCGTCCTCGCCTGATTTCTGATTGGGAGGAGGGATATAATGACTATCAACATATCATTGGGGAGGTTGTCTAGGCATGCTGGAGTCGCTTGCGGTTCTTTCTCGACCCGCCTCCGCTTGTTGGTAGCCTCGTTCTCCACCTCGTCGGCGGGGACGGGAACCTCTGTCTCCATATTCACGCTGTGCTCCGGTGCTTCAGTAGCCCCGGCTTCGCCACTCCCTCCGATGGGGCACTTTGGCGGCATCCTCGTACACTGACGGCTTTGAGGACTCAGAGCAGCGTCGAGGATGCGGGCTTAGAGAGAGGAATTGTGTGTGTCCCGAGGATAGGGGGTGCGGCCGCTCGGCGGCGCCATTAATATAGACCAGTGGGAGCGATGCGGGCGGCGGTCCAAGGCTGTCTCGCTTCCCAGTGAGAACGACTGCTTAATCTCTAGTATGAATGGAATCTATGCTTAATTACTGAATTTTAGTTGCAAAAAATAGACAGTGATATTGATTTTTAGCTGCATATTTTGACAAATCGCAGTGTCTCTTGGCTTAGCGCCGAAGTCTGGTTTTAATTTGCATATAGTAATCTAAACCATTTGCGTTGAAGAGATGCACAGATCCTGCATTGAACAGCTTGTACGCTTCCCGGTGAGCCTGCACATCGGACTGCGCTTGCACACCTCCCGTTCAGTCAAGCAGCTGTCCACACGGCACCTCCTATAGCCATTAAAACCAAGACATGTGGCGTCACGTGAATGGTTAACCGAACGCACACGGTTAGAGATACACAACATTTGAGATATTAAAGTGGCAGCTATTTTTTTTCAAAATACCTTTGTTGGCCGTCATTATTTGAGTGCGCCTTCTCTCAAAATGGACACGAAAAATACCACAACATGTCGGGCGCCCTTCCATGATAGCATGCCAAGTTTCATGAATTTGAGACGAGTTTTGGATTTACTAGAATTTAAAAACCAGGCATCTCAATGTTTTGCCGGCAATCAACGGTGCCCTGGTGTTTGAAATTCATTCCCATTTCTTGCATGGGACCTAAGCATGCACGCAAGGACACATATTTGATTTTTCAACCAATTTATATGCACTGGAGCATGCACATGTAGTTCAAATTTGAATTATGCACATAAATGCATTGAAAACTCAGTTAATGCATAAAAATGTCCAAACGAACCCCGAAAAATAACAAAAATTCACACAACACTCCTGTTGTTCTATGTTGACACGAGAAAAAAACTTGAAAGCAATAAAAGGCAATTGATATCGTTTCGTCCCCAAAGGTGCGACGTTCCCTACCAAAAACCATCATGCTTGTTGTGAGAAGCTCCGGTTTGTGAGAAGCATATACCCAAACCTGCCCCAAATGGGACAAAAATTGTACCACGACATGTTGATGCCGCTCCATGATAGCATGCCAAGTTTCCTGAATTTCAGACGAGTTTTGGATTTACTATAATTCAAAAACCAGGCATCTCAATGTTTTGCCACCAATCAACGGTGCCCTGGTGTTTGAATTTCATTCCCATTTCTTGCACGGGACCTAAGCATGCACCCAAGGACACATATTTGATTTTTCAACCAATTTATATGCACTGGAGCATGCGCATGTAGCTATGTGCATATTACAAGCCTAGAAAATGTGTACATTCGAGGTATTGTCACTTAGAATTGATATTGTAAATTATCTTGTTCCTAAGTGTCATGTTAGCTCTACAAGTTGAAATTTGCTTGTGTTTGGTATGAAGATCGTGTTGGATATTCTTTCTATCTACCACCGGGAATTATTTCAAATACCTCTTGTCTTTTGACAATTGGTACTCACCTATGTGGTAGAATTATTAATCATCTCTACATTGGCTTTGCTTCTATTTGCCTTATCTCTTGCCAAGGATTGTGTCAACTCCCATTGTCTTCCATACCACTTGTGGATCTTGTTAATTTCTTGATCTTGTCTAGTGTTTTCTAGATATAGTGAAAGTGCTGATCCCACCTTGTGCATTTTGTATTCAAATGCAAATTCTCTATAATGCACTACTCTTGGGGGAGCTATCCTATTTTCTATAAAACACTCGTCTTGTGATCCTTATCAAGTGTGTTTTGGTGGAAGGCAAGCCATTTCTTTTTGCTACTTTGTCCCATCATGAAACTTTGTAGAGAGCTTGGTTTGTTTGGAACCATCCTCTCTTTTGGGAGTTGATATCTTTTTTCCATGTGTAATGGATATCTCATTCCTTGATATATCTTTTCGTGATATATTTCAAGTGATGATTTCTCCATTTGGTATCCTAATTTCACTTGGCATTTCTTTTTCATTTGGTTTTGGTCCTTGAAAGTTTCAAGCATGCATATTTACTTCATGTATTTTCTTAGACATGCTTTCTTTCGTTGACCCAATATATAGGGGAAACTCCATCAAGTCTCAAATTGGATGAGATGTGCATGAAATTCATTTTCATATCTATATGCACATATTTATGTGGAGTTTGTCCTATGTATTGTTGGTTGTCTAACTCTTTCATCCCAATGAGTTTGGGTACCATTTAGTTTGTGTTGTTGTTCTAGGAACAAGTGGAGATGCATTGGATGCTCGACTCACTCTCAAGGAAGGTGTTGTCACCATGTGCTTATTGGAGTCAAGCAAGGATGATCAATGAACTACTATCTACTACATTCTATTGGTATCAACTACATCCTTCCAATGCTATCTCGGTAACAAGTGTCTATTCATGCGTAAATTTCTTGCATTCAACCTTGTATAGGTTGCATCATAGCATGAATTTCTTGATTGGTTCTTGTGCTACTTGTTTCCTTTCTCAAAGCATCCCAACAATGATCTCTTATTGCGAGTTGTGATGTCTTTGATGGTTATGAGTGTGGAGTTCATTGATACATAATAAGACAATTTTAAGCCATGTGCTATGCTTTCAAGCAAATAGATTATTGGTATATTTAGGACTTACTTTTGGATATCTTGTTCTTTCCTTTTAGTAACTATTTAGTGTGTACATCCTTCTTTGTGGATTGATATCATCATGATCTTCATCTACCTAGAATCTTATACACTTGAAAGAAGTTGAATATCTTGCTGATATCCCTTTCTTTCACGTCCACTTTGTCTTTTTGAACTATTTGTTTGGTGGCTCTGTGAAAGCATTTTCCTTGAGTGCGGGTCATATCTTGTTGCATCTTGATGCACTATTTTGTGCTAAAGATTATTTTCCGCATGCTTTTCTTGACGAGGCTTTACCATTTCGATAGGTATCCCTCCTCTTGAAAAATCTATCATTTTCTATCTTCACCCACAAGCTTTGGTTCTTAATTTGCATAATAGTAAACTTGTGAACCCATTTTCTTGTTGTGTGTGTGTGTGTGTGTGTGTGTGTGAGAGAGAGAGAGAGAGAGAGAGAGAAGGACATGTCTTGCACCTTGTAACTCATTTATTCAAGACTATGTTGATGCTTAATGCTCATCCTTATATTATTCTTCACAAGTGCCTTGCCATGACTCACACACATCATTTTGGTTGAGCCTATTTCTAAGTTGCCTCTTTTACTTGTTGCTCAACCATTTGTTTGTTTCAAGTGCTAGGATTAGTTTCCTACACGCCCGCTTGCACTTGTTGTGAGGTTCTATTCATTTTGGGGGAGTGATGGTCCTATTTTGTGCACTTTGTATCCAAATAAAAAAATTCTTATTTGTTCACAAATCATGGGGAGCTTCTCTAGTTTCTTTAGAACACTCCTATGCTCATATCATAATATCTTTTATTCATGTCGCTCGTAGGATCATTGGTCTAGTTGGTTTAATTAGTATCTTTTGATAGCTTGTTTCAATTGGTATCTTTTGATTGCGTGTTTTCTTGTTTCTCTATTTTTTATGTCTTTGTGGCATATCATTATTTAGCAACCTTTGAGCCTCAATATAGTTTGTCTTGCTCCAAGTATTTACCTTTGGATATGTGTATTGCATCCCACTCTATTGTTGAGAAATTTACAATTTATGGAGCAACACAGTTTATATTGGCCTTCTCAGCTTTTCACCCATTTTGGCAATCAATGCCAATGGGGGAGAAGTTTCAGATAGTTTTGTGAAGAAGTTTAGAGAGCTACTTATTCTTGCTTTATTGATGCATAATTCCTTGTATAAACTCTCTTGAAAGAGATTTTCACCAATTACCAAATTGGGGGAGATTGAAAGAACATGCAGTGACCCCATGTTTGGTTTTGGTAATTAATGACAATCTCTATGCACTAATGGTTGCCTTGAGTTATATTTGAATGATTTGTCCATAGGAATTTATTGGAGTCTATGAGTTGGTTTCAAGGAGTTTATGTGTTGACCAAGGTGCTATTCAAGGAATTATTTAAAGATTGGTCATGGTTCAAGGTTGATCAAGACTAAGTCAAAGAGTGAATCAAGTTGATCAACTCACAAAACGTAGAAGATGTATCGAGAAGAATCAAGTGATCCCACGGTATGGTAAGCAATGTCCGTTACGCTTTGTGTAGTAACCCATGGTATACATGAGAGTTATATGTGGGGTTAGGTATGTTTCCGTGGGCTTGCGTCAAGAGGAAGATATCATACAACCCATAGAGAGGATGTCATCAAGTGGTGATCGTCATCTAGATTGCGGTATGCAAGTTCAAGTGGAGCATCACAAAGATATCAAGTTCTTGAATCTTGCCATCCATTGTGGTGACAATGGACTTGTGAAGATGTGCCAAAGAGTGGATCACCCATAGTGGAGTATGCGGAGCAATCAACTAGTCTTCACCGAGCCAACGCAATCAAGAAAGGTGGTCCAACTTGATGAAGTCAAGATCGTCATCATCCATCTCAAGTGGGCTATGTGCAAGGCAAAGTTTTTTCCCTTGATAGGTTTTCTATTTTACTGGTCTCATGGTGGTAGTTGGGAGACCGAGTTATAGGATCGATTGCCGTACTATCAAGGGGGGCTCTCAAGTGAGTAGCTTGATCTTATCGTTCGTAGAGAGCTCAAACCATTGCATCCTTGCATCATCTTTCTTGGTTCTTGTTTGCTTTTTCTCCTTTTGAGATTTGGAGCTTTTGCTCATATTCATGACAAGCTCGAGTTCATCGAAAACAGAGTTCACATGCATGGTCTATGATGTTTTCGATGTTGGAGGTTATGTCGGTTCTTCTCTGTTGGAGGTTTCACCCCTATATATCTAAGGCATACCTCCCTGTCTCTTCTAATTATAAATAGTTTCAGTTTGTATGCTTCTCGACATCATCTATCCAACAAACTTGAGTTTGCTCAATTCAGAGTTCGTTTGCAGAAGTTGTGGCAGTTTAGGCTTTATTGCATCGTCTGTTTTCTCTGTTGTGTTCTTGAAAGCCTCAAGCGGTAGTACTGCTCTATCGAGCGGTAGTACCGCTTGTAAGCGGTAGTACCGCGCGTAGTACCGCTACTTCTGGGGATGCGGTTTCTCGTGTCGGGTTTCGCCGTAGTAGAGCAGTAGTACCTCTTATAAGAGGTAGTACCTCTCCGGATGGTACTACATCTCCCCTGAGCGGTACTACCTCTCTGGCAGAACTACAATTCGTGTTTTTCTGTCTCATTGGGCTATTTTGACCATGCTAAGCGGTAGTACCGCTCCTCCGGGCGGTAGTACCGCTTGTGCATGACCTGAGTGCATAACGGATGGATTCGGGGGTGCCTATAAAAGGGGGTCTTCTTGCCCATTGAACCGTATCCTTTGAGCTCGTATTTGCCCCCCATTGTTGACCTTCTTTGAGCTTGTTATCTCTCCATCCCTCCATGGATTCTTGCTAGTTTTGGGGGGGTAAAGAGAGAGGATATCTATATCCACATTTCCACCAATCACTTTCTCCTCTTTGTGAGGGGAACCCATTGGATCTAGATCTTGGAGTTCATGGTGTTCTCCTTCTTGTTCTTCCTCTCATTTTCCTCCATACTTTCGTTACTTTGGTGGGATTTGAGAGTTAGGGACTTGGGCACTCCATGTGCCCTTGCCATTGCATTTGGTGCATAGGTTTGAGTTCTCCATGGTGATACGTGGAAGTTACAAGTTGAGAAGCTTATTACTCTTGGGTGCTTGGTACCCTTGAGGTTGTTCCTCTTGGGTGCTTGGGCGCGCTAGATGGTTGGTGGTTCTTTGGAGTGCAATCATTGTGGTGTAAAGCTCCGGGCAAGTGTCAAGATCTCCAATTAGGTTGTGGAGATTGCCCCGAGCAATTTGACGGGTACCGCTGACCGCCCCCAACGGTTGCCAAAGTGTATGGGTTTGATGAGCGGCCCAAGGGTTGCCAAGGTGTACGGGTTTGGTGACCACCCTCAAGGGTCCCTAGTGGAATCACAACATCTTGCATTGTGTGAGGGCGTGAGGAGATTACGGTGGCCCTAGTGGCTTCTCTGGGAGCATTGTACCTCCACACCGCTCCAAACAGAGATTAGCATCCGCAAGGGTGTGAACTTCAGGATACATCATCGTCTCCACGTGCCTCAGTTATATCTTACCCGAGCCCTTTACTTATGCACTTTACTTTGTGATAGCCATAGTGTTTCATGTTATATATCTTGCTATCACATAGTTGTTTATCTTGCTTAGCATAAGTTGTTGGTGCACATAGGTGAGCCTAGTTTTTTAGGTTTTGTGCTTGACAAATTAACCGCGAGGTTTATTCCGCATTTGTTTAAGCCTAAACTATAATTATTTTAAAGCGCCTATTCACCCCCCCTCTAGGCGACATCCACGATCTTTCAACGGTGTTGTTTCCTCCTTTCCCACCCAGCTGGTTGGTTGCCGATGAACACGACGTCATTGTTGTACGCGTTCGAGAGAACAGCCGTTTATATGTACGTGGTCAGATTTTCTACAGCGTGGCTGTATGTACGTGTATTCGATTTAGATGAGACTGCCTGAATTGCTACATCGGGGGCTCTACTACGACATGTGCTGCACCTTACTTGGTCAAGATTCATCGTTGCAGAGAGACCAATCGACCATTATGTACATACACGTTCGCGACCAGACAGGCAACGATACGTATGATTAGATCGGGTGGATCCCAGTTGTCAGGGAGGATAAGGAGGCACTTTCTTGTGTGTGAAGATATAGTTGGTGGGTCCCAGCTATCAAGGGGATGAATCATTTTTTTGCCCGTAATAAGGAGGCACTTCCTTGCGTGCGAAGATGTAGCTGGTGGATCCCAGCTGCCAGCTTCTTCACGTACAATCCTCTTCCAATGGTTGTCGTTCGTTGAACGTGTTGACCATGCCGTACTGAGAGCACCAAGGCAATGGACGATGGCAAGGCCTAGGAAGGGAACAAATCAGAGCCGGGGAAGACACGACAGTGGTTGCCCACGCGGAGGGGAGTACGAGTGTTTACTGTTTCCACTGCGGTGTGGGGCTGCCCTCGCCGGAGAGTAACAGGAGGTGTGGGTGAGTAGAGGGATGGCATGACCAGCAGTGGGAGTAGGGTGGGCAGTGAGGCCTGTGTTGCAACATAGCCGGGCATGGGAGGCAGGAGTAGGCGGTCCCGCCGGTGTTGGTTTGGGCGGCTGGAGCAAGATGACCAGAGACTGAAAAAGCAGGGCGGCCGTTGGATTAACATCCAATGGTCACCGCTGCTAGAATTGCTTGTTGACTAAGTTGACAAAGCCCTATGTACATGTCAACTTAGTAGGCCCCAAGTTAGCCTCCAAATCTGGTGGGTCCCAGCTAGCAGGGGAGAAATCATTTTTCTTGTGCCTAATAAGGAGGCACTTCCTTGCATGCGATGATGTAGCTGGTGTGTCCCAGTTATCAGGGGGAGGAAACTATTTTTCCCGCGGAATAAGAAGGCACTTCCTGGCATCAAAGATTGTAGCTAGTGGGTCAACCTGTCAGGGGGAGGAACTGTTTATTCCCATGTAATAAGGAGGCACTTGCTTGCGTGCAAAGATGTAGTTGGTGGTTCCTAGTTGTTAGCCTCTCCACGTACTACATGTTGGCTCTCGTTGTTAACCATGCATCATCGTGCGCACAACGGCGGTGGACGAGGCGAGGCCTAGGACGGGAAGGATCTGGAGTCATGGAAGACAGGGCACTCGAGTCCCTGGCGGAGGGGAGTACGTGGGTACACTGGTTTGGCTGAGGGGTGAGGTTGCCATCACCGAAGAATAACAGAAAGTGTGGGTGAGTATAGGTATGACCTGGCCACCGGTGGGATTAGGGTCGGGCGGTGAGGCCTGCGCAGCACATCTGACCACGGGAGGCAAAAGCAGGCGCTTCCGCCGATGATGGTTTTGGCGGCTCGAGCAACAAGATTAGAGATTGAAGTAGGATGGATGTTGGATGTCAATCCAATGGCTATACGGTAGTCAGAATAATTTGTTGACTTTTGTTTTTGACCAATAAATCATTTTCTTGACTAAATGGACAACACCATGCGCAGTTTTCGTCCTAGTAGGCTAACAAAGTCAGCTCTGAAAGTTGTGGCAGATAAGCAGCCCATTTATTCAGGTTTTACAACCCATTTCATTTTGTTTTTCAATACATCTATTTCCTGGGCTGGGTAAAAATAATAATAGCCGATTTACTATTTCTGAGAATTTGCAGCGCACTTGATTATTTATTCGAGTACACCTATTTACTGGGCTGGGTGAAAAAATAATATTGTGGACATGCATCCCATTTATTATTTTTATAATTTAGAGCCCATTTTATTTTAGTAGAAATAGACTCATTTTCAGGGATGGGTGAAAAACAATGTTGGTCTGGACAGACCATTTCTTATAAAAATTTAAGATTGAGCTAGGAATTTTATTAAAAAAACTTAAGTTGGGCTTGGTAATCTTATTATATAAAAATATAAGTGAGTTGAGCATTTTCTTGAGAAAACGTAGGCTAGGCTGCGCTTATTTTAGGACAAAACAAAACCTGGCTTGGCACGCGTCATTCGGCCTAGTTGCATTCCTGATATTCAACGAGCAATGGCTGTGTAGTATAGTACAACTTCACGTAGCTACTCAGCCCACATTCAACGACCCCTGAAATGGCCCAAACAAGGCTCGTGTACAACATTTTGAAGTCACTGAGCTCGAATTATAACTTTAGAAAAAGGTACTCCCTCTGTAAACTAATATAAGAGCGTTTAGATGACTAAAGTAGTGATCTAAACGCTCTTATATTAGTTTACGGAGGGAGTAGAGTCTAGTGAAACCTAATTAAAAGTTGTCACGAGCGAAGAAATAATTCAACGGGTACCATTTGTTAGCGAGAAAGAGAGACCGCCCGATCGATGCTCGTGAATACATATTGCAGCCATATGTATTGCTAATGCTTACTACAAATTTATATAGTTGACACAATCAAACACAACAACATAGCACATTGAGCTTGCATACAAAAAATTCACGTGGACGAAACAATAGGGGCAGAAGCAGTGGATCGCTGCGGGTAGGGCTATCTTGAAACCAACAAACTTGTAGATAACTGTTCATCGTCTCGATCAACGATGTGAAAATATCTTGAATATTGTGCAAAGAAAACATACAGACAACACAAATAAGTTCTGCTAGCACATTAAGTTGACATACACTCATTTATAAAAAAAATTCAGATACAAAAATAGAACAGGTCACAACAACTATATTGGCACATCAGAGCTTCACACCTATAGCTCGGATATAACTAGTGTTAGGGCCGAGAGTATACCGACCTGAGGGGGGGGGGGTTAATGGGAGATTCAAAAAATTCTTGCGAATGCTATGAACTGATCCCAAACACAACAACAGAAATAAGGTTTGGTATAAAAGTACTTAATCAAGTTCATTGCGAGGAACGTATCTATCGAGGTAGGAGGCAATAATAGTTTGAGCATAGGATATCACAGGTTTGACAATAATGATGGTAATGCAATATGCGAACTGATGCAGTAGCATGAGAGAATACAAGATATGAACTACAAAGGAAAAGCACGAGGAAGAACAATGACGAGGTGAATGAAAGCGATACAAGGAAATCACACCATTCTTAATAAGGTAAGTGCAAAGAGAAATTTATATGACTGGAATGACTAAACTGAATGACGAGAATGCAACATGGTGAGCAATGATATATAATAGATGGGAACAACAGAGATGAAAAAAATGAATGATATGCAACAGTCAATGAAATGATCAGATAAACTATCGTCACAGAGCACGAAAGTAAACTGCTGAAGGTTTACCAGTAAGATACAGTGAACCAGTGGTGCTCGATGGCGACAGATGGATTCGGTAGACTAGTTGCCTTTTTGCCAAAGGACTACGTCTGGTTGGAGGGGTTGTGATTTAACATAGAAGATAAACTCTCTTTTCCCTATTCTCCTTCAAATCGGAGCTGATCAGACTCCAGTTGATTTCCCTCATGGTAGATACTTGTCGGCAATCTCCAAACCTTCGATAGACCTCTTTGCGAACCACAATGACTCTTGGTTGCTGAAGATCTTGCTCGGTGAAGACAATAACTCTTCAACACTTGAGCTAACACCTATTCGTCTAGAGAGTGCGCAACTCTCAAGAGTAATAGGTACATGAACTCTAAACTCAGAACTACTATGATGCTCAACCACTGTCTAAGTTCGGTTCTTGATTTTTTTTCTCGGTGGATCTTAAACTCAAATCACTCGGAGAGGGGATGCTCCATCAATCTTCTTAGAAATCTTAAATCTTCTTAGAAATCTTAAGCAGAGCAGCCAATGGGCAACGTTGGAGTGGGGTGGCTATTTATAGCAGCAGCCTTTCCTGAAGGGAAAAAGACCAAATTGGACACGTGGAGCAGCCAATGGCCGAACGACACGAGTCCAACAGCCGGAAATTGAGCAGAATGGTAACATTCCTTGTAGAGCAAGTAATGCTAAATCCTGAGTTCGAAAGATATCTCCCGCAACACGAAGAACAACGTCTACTGCTGGCAGGTAATCATTCGAAACATACACTACTGCAGGATGCTGCTAACGCGACACTACAACCAGAGACCCTTTGACGAAACTAAGTGCGATGCATTAATTGCAAACGGGGATGTAAAAAACCATAAAAAATGCAAAACATTTGCGATGGAGGAGACATCAAATATGGTTCAGATTTTATTTATGTGTGCGATGCGGGGCATACGGTTGATCCATATGAATTCTTTGCGTTTAGACAGACCAACAGAAACATGCAACCATATCAATGTGTGTGCGATATACGGCATACAATTCGCTCTGATGAACTGTTTGCTATTAGGGAACGCAACAGAAACGGTCAGCCAGATCAAGGTGTGTGTGATATAAGGCATATGGTTCACTCGGACAAACTGTTTTTGATTAGGGAAAAGAACATAAATGGATCAACTTAACAAGATGTGTGTGATATGCGGCATACAGTTCACATAGATGAACTGTTTGCGATGAGCCAAAAGAACACAAATGATTCATGTAAACAAGATGTGTGTCATACGCAGCAAATAGCCCACTCGGATGAACAGTTTGCGATGAGAAATTATAACACAGACGGTTACTACCTTTAGTTCGTGCGCGATTCCATGTGTACAGAAAATTTTGAAAAAATGCAACTAGTTGCTTGCGGTGGCTAGGAGTATCGCACACAATGCGTCTGCGAGTACTCGTGTGCGATGATTAGTAAGTTACACATACGTTTCCTTATGTTAACACATGTGTGATAAATAACACGTGGCACCACATACGGTATTCAGGTTGTCTGCTCCACTTAGTCTTCCCGCGCTCCACATGGGTGAATTGTAAAATCCCCACCTCTTCCCTCATCGGTTTCCCAGCACCAGCTAATGGCTTGCTGCATATAACCCAGGCGGCAACGCACCGTCGTGACACTCTGCGCAAATATGGCCGAGGGAGTCCTGGACTAAGGGGTCCTCGGGCGTCCGGCCTGTTATGCATGGGCCGGACTGATGGGCTACGAAGACATGAAGGCCGAAGATTATACGCGTGTCCGGATTGGACTCTACTTGGCGTGGAAGGCAATCTAGGTGACCTATTATGAAGATTTCCTCCTATGTAACCGACCTCATGTAACCCTAGATCTCTCTGGTGTCTATATAAACCGGAGAGCATAGTCCGGATAGGACAGAGATTCATTACCATATTCATATAGGCTAGACTCCTAGGGTTTAGCCATTACGATCTCGTGGTAGATCAACTCTTGTAACACTCATATTCATCAAGATCAATCAAGCAGGAAGTAGGGTATTACCTCCATAGAGAGGGCCCGAAACTGGGTAAACATCGTGTCCCCCGTCTCCAGTTACCATCGATCCTAGACACACAGTTCGGGACCCCCTACCCGAGTTCCGCCGGTTTTGACACCGACATTGGTGCTTTCATTGAGAGTTCCACTATGCCGTCGAAGTAAGGCTCGATGGCCCCTCCAATTGCCGCTAATGGCGTCGTTCAGGGAGAAATCTTTTTCCCCGGACAAATCTTTGTGTTCGGCGGCTTCGTAATGTGGGCCAACTCGCTTGGCCGCCTGGAACAGGTCGATAGCTACGCCCCTGGCCACCAGGTTAGATTCAGAAACTTGAATTACGTCGCGGATATCCATGGAGACTTGATCTTCGATGGATTTGAGACCGTGGCAATCACTCCCCCTCGCTCCGATGAACTTGACTTAAGTCTGTCATCGGATCACATCTAGGAGATGGATCCTGTTGCTACAACGGCATTAGAGCCAAAGCAGATAGCGCCCTTCGAGGCCATAAAGTCCGTGGCGTTGGAGACGCACACGGACTCGACATCCTGCAATGCTTGCGTCAACGGAACCCCGGACTCGTCTCCGGCTACACGTTTCGGACCGGATACACCTGCGGACACCGAGCTGGATCGGTTGTCGATTTTCGAATTTAGCGCCGCAGACATCTTCCAGCATTCGCCTTTGGGTGACGTACTAAATTCTTTGAAGATCTTGACCCTTGAGGAAGACTCACAGCCGAACTATATTCGGTTTGAGCTAGAGGTGGACGATGAGGAATTTTGCTTCCCACCCGCCACCCACTTCATAGCCACCATCGACGACTTAACCGACGTGCTTGAGTACGGCTCCGAAGACATCATAGGTATGGACGACGATGCCGACAATGAGCAAGGCCAAGACCCGCCATTCACTGGACGTTGGACGGCCACCTCCTCATACGACGTGTACATGGTTGATACACCCAAAGGATCTGGCGATGAAAAAGAAGAGCCGGATATGAACAAACCCTCTGAGACGCAGTCCAAGCGTCGGCGCCCCAAACACCGTTCTAAGACTCGTCGCTCAAAGGATGGCAACACTGGTACCAGAGAAAATAGCACTCCGGGTGACGCCGAAAACAATGAAGACCCCGTCGGTGCGGCATCCGAAGAGGAGGAACATGACAACAGGCAAGACAACCCTGATGACCAGGTCACAGAAGATAACTTGAAGGACGATAGTTACCATCCACCCTCCTAGTAAGAGACAAGCCTCGGCAACGAAGAATTCATCATGCCGGAGGACCCTGTGGAGCAGGAGCGCTTTAAGCTTCAGCTCATAGCCACTGCGAGGAGCCTGAAAAAGAAACAGGAGCAGCTTCAAGCCGAACAAGATCTGCTCGTAGACAGATGGACTGATGTCCTGACTGCCGAAGAATACGGCCTCAAGCGCCCAGCTAAGAGCTACCCGAAACGCAGACTGCTACCTCAATTCGACGAGGAAGCATCAGCGCACACATCTCCCTCGCGTAATGTGGAACGACCACCGCGTGTTCGAGACAGGGTGGCCGACCGGCCACCCCACGGTCGGGATAAAGCGGCAACTCAGTCCGGACAGCAGCCTGCCCCACCACCCAAAAAAATAAAGACGAAAGAGTTCGGGGTCACACATACGACCTTCGGCAGACCCTGGACAATAAAGCAGGACATACAAGATCGATCTACGGATCGCGCGAACGTGCCTCAAGGCATGTATATGGCTACCTATTCGGACATGACAAACCTAACCACGCCGAGCCGAATGTCGTAGACGGACTCCACCAGAGCTACGCCGTGATGCGGCCTGATACAGAGGTGCCGCACACCCTCTCTGCTTCACGGATGAGGTACTGGATCACGAATTCCCCGAGGGATTCAAGCCCATCAATATCGAATCATATGACGGCACAATCGATCCCGCAGTATGGATCGAGAATTTCATCCTCCACATCCACATGGCTCGAGGAGATGACCTCCACGACATTAAATACCTCCCACTCAAGCTTAAAGGGCCAGCTCGACACTGGCTTAACAGCCTGCCTGAAAATTCTATCGGCAGCTGGGAGGACTTGGAAGAAGCTTTCCTAGACAACTTCCAAGGAACATATGTCCGACCATCAGACGCCGATGATCTAAGCCACATAGTTCAACAACCTGGAGAATCAGCCAGAAAATTCTGGACAAGGTTCCTAACCAAAAAGAACAAGATCATTGACTGTCCGGATGCCGAGGCCTTGACAGCCTTCAAACACAAAGATCCGTGATTTAATGGCTAGCACGCCACCTTGGCCAAGAAAAGCCGAAGTCCATTGCAGCCCTCACGGCACTCATGACCCGCTTTTGCGCGGGAGAGGACAGTTGGCTGGCCCGTAGTAACAACACAGCCAGCAAGACAGGCCCCTCGGAGGCCAAGAATAGCACTAGCAAGCTCCGGCGCAATAGACACAAATGCCGAAGCAGTGACAACAACACCGATGACGCCGCAGTCAATGCCAGATTCACTGGCTCCAATTCCGGCCTGCGGAAGAAGCCCTATAAAAGAAACAATGGAGGACCTTCCAGCCTGGACCACATACTCGACCGTCCTTGCCAGATACACGGCATCCCGGACAAGCAAGCCAATCATACCAATAGGGATTGTTGGGTTTTCAAGCAGGCTGGCAAGTTAATGTCGAAAACAAAGAAAAGGGATCACAAAGTGAGGACAAGGACGAAGAGCCCTGGCAGCCGAACACTGGGGGGCAGAAGAAATTTCCCCCTCAAGTCAAAACGGTGAACATGATATACGCTACACACATCCCCAAAAGGGAGCGTAAGCATGCACTCAGGGACGTCTACGCGGTAGAGCCAGTCGCCCCAAAATTCAATCCATGGTCGTCATTTCCGATCACCTTCGATCGTCGAGACCACCTAACCAGTATCCGTTATGGCGGTTCGGCCACATTGGTCCTCGACCCAATCATCGACGGATTTCACCTAACACGAGTCCTAATGGACGGTGGTAGCAGCCTCAACCTGCTCTATCAAGATACAGTTTGGAAGATGGGCATTGACCCCTCACGAATCAAACCAACAAAGACTACCTTCAAAGGAGTCATACCAGGCGTCGAGGCCCGCTGTACGGGCTCAATCACGCTGGAAGTGGTCTTCGGCTCTCCGGACAATTTCCGAAGCGAGGAGCTAATCTTCGACATCGCCCCCTTCCGCAGTGGCTACCATGCATTACTCAGATGAACAACGTTTGCTAGATTCAACGCAGTGCCACACTACACTTACCTCAAACTCAAGATGCCCGGTCCACGCGGCGTCATAATAGTCAATGGCAATACGGAACGCTCTCTCCAAACAGAGGAGCACACCGCCGCCCTAGCAGCAGAGGTACAGAGCGGCCTTCTCAAGCAGCACCATAGTGCGGCTGTCGAGCCCCTGGACACCATCAAGAGGTCCCGAACTTCATTGCAGCAGGACGACAAGGTTCATCAAGAGCTCGACTAGCAATTCGGCTTCCGTCCCAGTCCGGATGAAGTAGTGGCATTTGTACCACGCGTACATAATTACGCACTCGAGATTCCATGGACATCGATGGAGGCACAAGCTCAACCGGGATCTATAGTTCGGATAGACCGACCCCGAATACACCTTTTTCTTTTTATTTCAGGTTCCTTCTCCCGCGAGCCTGATCAGAAGCCCATTCGAAGGATTGGCATACAAAGGGGACATGCAGCATAGGTGTGTAGGCTCACCTCCATACGTTCTTCTTGACGGTATTTTTACTTCTTTCTCAGGACCCGTACGTTGCCCCCTCTTGATTCCGGCATATTACATAGCCCGGGTGCTTATCGTACTATTTGTACCAGATACGCCTTAACGTATCCATTTAGTTATAATGATAATGATTTGCGGCCCAGTTTTTGTGGTTTTTGCCCCTTACTTCATTTCATTTTGATCTGCTTATTAGCTACACCGGTACTCTTTTGTACGTTTCATATTCGCCAGGGGCTGCTTATCGCCCCACAATAAGGCAACAAAGTCCGAACACTTCTTGTATAAAAGTTCGGCACCCCGAATTTAGCATTATATGCATTGGCTCCGAATCATATCTTTGGTCAATAGTTGGGTTGCCCGGCTCCTGTTCTTGCTACCCTACGTTCCGCTCTATCAGCTAGGGTAGTAAAGGGAGAACTACTGCGATTGTGCCCTGGCCTTGACCGGATGAGCACCCCAGTATAGAAAGCCGAAAACTGACTGTCATGATACGGCGAGAGCCGGTCAGCTGTTCGTGGGTTACAAAATTGTTGGAGATTTTTCTCCGCCTCACGCGAAGGATCGACACTTCCCGATCAGATGCTGATAGCACCTTGGCTTGGACCAGGGGCTACGCACTTGCTTAATTATAAAACTCCTATGGCTAAGTGAGGGCGTTCAAGCCATATAGTATGATTTCCTTGTTCGTTGCACTAAACAACTCCTCCAAAGGACCATATAATTGGATCAAGATTGTTTAGAATCCATCCCTAACACCTCTGTACTATCTACGCGAGGGCAGAAGCCAACGACTGGCCAGCCTCAGATTACAAATAACACGACCGCACAGGAGGAAACAATTTAAAGCATAATAAAATTATTTTACAAAAACCGGCTTAGTTCCCATAATACAAGGCAAAGGCAACATGAATACATTTATTCATATACAATGTCCTGCGAACATTGCGCCACCACAAGTCAAGACCCCTCTATGACATCCGCGAAATATCGCTTGGGTGTGCGGTGCTACTTGCCCTCCGTCGGCCCGCTGGCAACTTCAACAGCGTTCATCTTCGCCCACCACATCTTACAGCGAGCGAAGGCCATACGGGCTCCTTCAATACAGGCGGAGCGCTTGATGACGTCCAGCCACGGACAGGCCTCCACCAGACGCCTCACGAGTCCGAAATAGCTGCCGGGCATAGCTTCGGCTGGCCATAGCCGGATTGTCAAATCCTTCATGGCTAGTTCAGCCACCCTGTGCAGCTCCACCAGCTGATCGGTGAAGGACACGGGATGCTCTGGCATCGTGTACTGCGACCAGAATAGCTTCTCCGTAGAACCTCCTCCTTCGGCTCGGTAGAACTCTACAGCATTTGATACGCCGCGTGGCAGATCCGCAAAAGCCCCTGGGGAACTCCGAACCCGGGTTAGTAAAAGGTATTGCTTCTCCGCATACTTGCTTTGCATCTTAAATGCCTTACCCGCCGTGATTTTCTTGGCCTCCTGGATCTCCTGGAGGGCGGCCTGGGCCTCATTCCGTGCGGTCTCCGTGCTCTGACGAGCCTTGGTGAGCTCGGCCTCTTTAACCAACGCATCATTCTCCAAGGTCTCAAATTTTTTCACCGCATCCTGGAGCTCCTGCTGGACTTCATTGACCCGGGCCATGAGTTTTTTTTGAGCGGCCTACTGCTGAAAAGCTTTCTCCTCGGCCTCGCCCAGGGCCTCCCTCAAGGCCTCGACCTCGGTTGTGGCTCCTGCACATATTATGACACTACAGTGAATATACATCGCCTACGCTTTCCGAACACACAGCAAGTCGTTATTCACCTTGCTTCTCCTGGAGCCGAACCCTAACCTCGCCAAGCTAGTTCTCGGTCCGTTCCAGCCTCTGCCTCAATTCAGAGACTTCGGCAGCATGCGAGGTTGCGGCCAACAACGAAGCCTGCTTATGCATACATGCTACATTAGTCTCCTACAATAGATCCTCTGTCCGGTTCTTCTTGCCGAACACCGGACAGTGTCTCAGGGGCTACTGACTACAAGGGGGGTTTTCTCTTTCTATGTCACTTACCTCGAAACCTGTCAATAGGTTACTGCAGGCGTCGTTCAGTCCACTCTTGGCGGACTGAACCTTCTCAATCACCGCGCCCATAAGGACGTGATGCTCGTCCATAACGGAGGCGCCTCGTTGCGCCTCCATCAGGTTGTCCGGCGCCCCTGGATGGACAGGGACCACCGGCGGAAGCGGGCACCCCCCTCCCTCAAACGGGGCTGCTCCCCCGACTCTGGAGCCATATGGGTCTCCGGAATCATATCCGGCTGAGGGCCAAACTGGATACGGCCCTCTTTGCCAGTCTTCATGGGGATTGTCTCCTCCATGTGTCCGGCAGTGGAGGCCTCGCCTCGTGGCGCCTCCCAGACAGCGTCCTGGGCTCCTCCCCGGTTCGGATAGGCCCTCCGGGACAGCACTTCGGTGTCGTCCCTAGCCCTAGGGGAGTAGGCGGGCGGTGGCGACTGGCTCGCCATCTCCGACGGAGCCAACGAACCTTCAGATGAGGATCACTGGACAAGGTCATGGGACGGACTGCAATAGTACAGTTAAACTTTGTCAAAGATAAATGGAGAGAAAGGGCCGGGTGCACGCACGAGCAAGCCACGTCACCTACGATGCGGCCTGGGGCTTAGTATGGGGGCGTCGCTCCGGACTACTATCAACATCCCATGCGGTGTTGACCGCCGGGGCGCCTTTCCCCTTCTTGGGCGTCTCCGCCTCCAGACGCGCCGAAGCCACCCTCTTCTTCTTCTCCTCGGGGGGAGGGTTGTTCTCCTCCTCCTCCTCTTCCTCGTCATTGTCCTCAGGGACAGAGGAATGAGCTTCGTCTTCTTCAGACGTCACGTCCGGAGTGCCCTTGCGACGGGGGCCACTCTTGGCCCCCTTGGCCTTCTTCTTGGCCTTCTTCTCCGGCGCCTTATATGGCGCCGGCACCAGCATCTTCGCCAGGTGCGGGATGAAAGGTTCTTCGGGTAGTGGGGCCGGACACTGGATCTACCTCGCCCTCTCCATCCAGTCCTGAAAGAGCAATAATAAAAACTTAGATATCATCCTCGAAACATTTAAGTTGGGGATACGTAAAAAAAAATATACCTCGCTAGCGGGGTGTTTACAATCGTGGCCCTTAAAGAGCAACTTCCAGGCCCCTTCATGAGAAGTCTCAAAGAGCCTTCTCAAGGTCTGGTGCTTCTTCGAATTGAACTCCCATAAAGGGCGGCTTCAGCGCTGGCACTGAAGAATCCGTCGGACCAGCATCACCTGGATGACGTCAACGAGCTTGACGTTCTTGGTCACCATGCTTTGAACGCGCGTCTGCAGCGCTATCGACTCATCAGGTGAACACCAGTCCGGACTCTTTTCCCAACGACACGGTCTGAGTCCATGGCCGGTGGCTTCTCGTTGCCCTTAAAGAGCAACTTCCAGGCCCCTTCATGAGAAGTCTCAAAGAGCCTTCTCAAGGTCTGGTGCTTCTTCGAATTGAACTCCCATAAAGGGCGGCTTGGCCATCAAGAATCCGTCGGACCAGCATCACCTGGATGACGTCAACGAGCTTGACGTTCTTGGTCACCATGCTTTGAACGCGCGTCTGCAGCGCTATCGACTCATCAGGTGAACACCAGTCCGGACTCTTCTCGACCCAGGAGGTGAGTCGCAAGGGAGCAACGGAGCGGAATTCGGCAGTCGCGGCCCAGGTGGTGCCGCGAGGTTCTGTGATGTAGAACCACTACTTCTGCCATTCCTTTACTCTTTCCACGAAAGTGCCCTTGGGCCAGGAGACGTTGGAGAGCTTGCTCACCATGGCTCCTCCGCACTCCGCGTGCTGGCCATCCACCACCTTCGGCTTCACGTTGAAGACTTTGAGCCACAGCCCGAAGTGGGGATGGATGTGGAGGAAAGCCTCACACACGACGATAAACGCCGAGATGTTGAGGAAGGAATTCAGGGACAAATCATGGAAATCTATCCCATAATAATACATCAGCCCGCAAAAGAAAGGGTGGAGTGGAAACCCTAGAACACGGAAGAAATGAGGGATGAATACTACCCTCTCTGTGGGCTCCGGCGTGGGGACGATCTGTCCCTCGGCCGATAGGCGGTGGATGATCTCCGTCGCCAAATATCCGGCCGCCCGGAGCTCAGTAATGTCCTCCTCCGTGACAGAGGATACCATCCACTTGCCCTGACCACCGGATCCGGACATGGTTGCTAGGGTGGAAAGGAGATTGGAACTTGGGCGTTGGAGCTCGAGGTTGGGAAGGCAGAGACAGAGAGATAGCGTGATAATAGGAAGGGGGAATCCTTATCCCCTTATAAAGGTAGCAAATATTAAACGCCTCCTCACTCGCCTTAGGATTCGCCTATTCCCAAGGGCTGTGTAAACGACACGGTTGAGTTACCCATGCCCGCATTGATGAGAATCCGGCAATAAAGTGGACACGATCTCTGTTTTGACAAGACGTGCCAATAGTGACCGCGTCTCGTAACATGGGTTGCAGAAGAGAAATGGTTCGAAATTATGACCGGACAAACGCGATGCCATGTTGTAAAGAAGCTGTCAACAGATTAGATTCGTGCAAATATTATATTCTCTCTGTGGTTGTGCATGGTGTGTGTAACAGGTCCGGATACAATCATCGCATACGGAGACTATCTTGGAGTTTGGAGAAAGGGGAACCCGCCTTGCAATGTCGAAGATAATATGCGCGTCGGACTCCTCGTCATTGAAAACCGGGTTCAGGGGCTACTGAGGGAGTACTAGACTAAGGGGTCCTCAGGCATCCGACCTGTTATCCATGGGTCGGACTGATGGGCTACAAAGACATGAAGGCCAAAGCTTATACCCATGTCCAGATTGGACTCTACTTGGCGTGGAAGGCAAGCTAGGCGACCTATTATGAAGATTTCCTCCTATGTAACCGACCTCATGGAACCCTAGATCTCTCCCGTGTCTATATAAACTGGAGAGCATAGTCCGGATAGGACAGAGATTCATTACCATATTCATATAGGCTAGACTTCTAGGGTTTAGCCATTATGATCTCGTGGTAGATCAATTCTTGTAACACTCATATTCATCAAGATGAATCAAGCAGGATGTACGGGATTACCTCCATAGAGAGGGCCCGAACCTGGGTAAACATCGTGTCCCCAGTCTCCTGTTACCATCGATCCTAGAAGTACAGTTCGGGACCCCCTACCAGTTATCCGCCAGTTTTGACACCGACAATGGTCCTCACCCATCTACCATTATTTATTGCAAGCATGCCAGGCAACGACAAAAGCTTCGACATCGACCCCTACCTGCGTTACATCTTTTGTGAGGAACAACCGGAGCAGCTCGGGGAGCAAGAGCTTCATCAGCTGGTGCAGGCATCATGGCCTATCGGCAGAAATATTGGCGTCAGAGTCCTTGGGTGCACAATCAACATATTACAGAGGAACCGTGATGAGAAGTTTGCCATCCACCGTTGATAATCCCCAAGTGTAGGGAATCATCGTAGCAATTCCCAAAGGTGGAAGTGATAAGTATGGAGTGTCGAACCCACAAGGAGCTAAAGATAAGATCAATATTCTCTCAAGTCCTATCTGCCACTGATACGACTCTACGTACACCAAGCGTTTGCTTCCAACTAGAAACGAGAAATAAAACTACGTTGTGGGTATGAAGAGGATAACTTTGCATGATATCGGAGAGCTAAAATATAAAAGTAGGTGCTTCTATCATAATGTTAGAATATATTACTAAGTATTATAAATAGCGAGTGTGGAATAATGGTGGATCGGTGTGCGGAATTGTCCTAGGCAATTGTTAACAAGACCGGTAGTCGTCATTGCAATTTCATATGAGGGAGAGGCATAAGCTAACATACTTTCTCTACTTGGATCATATGCACTTATGATTGGAACTCTAGCAAGCATCCGCAACTACTAAAGATCATTAAGGTAAAACCCAACCATAGCATTAAAGCATCAAGTCCTCTTTATTCCCATACGCAACAACCCCCTTACTCGTGTTTGTGTTTCAGTCACTGACCAACCCACTATAAGCGAATCATGAACGTTTTGCAACACCCTACAACGTAATCCCTCACGCTTGCGCGACACGGAGGGCACAATAGGACAACACCAAAATAAAATATACAACTCGTACCAATCTAGATCATTAATCAACCCAAGGACAAAACATATCTACTCAAAACATCATAAGATGGCAACACATCATTGGATCATAATATGTGGCATAAAGCACCATGTTCAAGTAGGGATTACAGCGGGGTGCGGGAGAGTGAACCACGTAAAAGAGATGATGATGGTGATGTTTTTTGAACCGTGAACAGTAGGAGAACCTCCTACTGTTAAATTAAATTAAAGAATGGAAAATAATATACAAAGTTTTTTACATCCCCATGAGGTGGGTAGAGAAAAGGCTATACTATTGTGGCTAAGATAGATGGGATAAAGGGTTTGTGCTTTTCCTTCACCCTATGAGTGAGGAGAGATAAATCTTCTTTGAATCTTCTAAGCCAAGATTCCTTCGAGGCAACAATTTTCCTTAAGTGTTTGTTGTTCCTTTCTTTCCAAAGGCTCCAAGCAGCCAGCAGGAATGTTTCCATGAAGAGTGGCCGGTTCCAAGCAAGTTTGGCCTCAGAAATCTTTTGGTAAGCTGCGACCCAAGTGGTCCAGGACCTGTTGGTGGCATTCAAACAGTGAGTACTAAAAGGGCAGTCGAAGAAGAGGTGATCCAAGGTTTCCTCTTCAGTTGAGCCACAAAGAAGGCATCCATGATCATCTCCAATATTGTAGTGCCTTCGTTTAAGCATGTTGCGAGTGTTTAGTCGATCAACCTGGAGAAGCCACCCGAAAAATTTAATTTTCATAGTGTACCTAGACTTCCAAAGCCACTTGAACACGTCGTGAGCTTGCACATCTCTGAAGTAGAACGTGTAGAATCTGTGTGAAGAGTAAATTGCAGATCCCCAAGCATAACTCCACGTATCCACCGAGTCACTTAATGTGATACTTGCCAATTGTAATTGCATATCCTTGACCTCATTGAATGCTTGGCTGGACAGAGGAAGGTGGAATGTTTGTTCCAGCGATGTTGCATTTAGGAATCCCTGAAGCGACAAATCTTCATTAATGGCATATGAGAATGCACGTGGGAATGAATCAGCCAGGATATCATTTGTCCAAAGGTCCTTCCAGAAAAGAACATCAGCCCCACTGGCGATCTGCGCGCGGGCAATACCTCGGTAAACAGGCATAAGTTTTGTCACGTCTTTCCACCAGAATGAGCCACAGGCGTCAGAGGCATGTGGAACTTTTGACTCATAGTAGGTGGACCAGATTAGATCAACCCAAGGAAGATCATGGTGATTATAGAACTTATGCAAGAATTTAAGCAGTAGAGCATCACTTTGAACTTTAAGGTTGAGGACTCCAAGTCCACCACAATCCTTCGGGCGACAGACCATCTCCCAAGCAGCAAGGGAATTACACTTGTCACCTTGCTCAGATTTCTTGAGCCACAAACATTTCGTTTTGATTTTGTCCAATAGTTCAACGATTTTTGCAGGAAGTCTCAAAGTGCATAGGGCAAAGATTATCAGGGATGTGATGACCGAGTTTAGAAGTGACAGTTTGCCTCCATATGAGATCATATTCAGTGTGGCCGAGAGTCGACGTTCAACGCTACACACGAGATGCATTAGATCTTGAACCGTGGGCCTCGTAGAACCATGTGGAAGACCAAGGTATGTAAATGGCATTTTCCCAACGGCACATCCAAAGATTTGAGCAAGACTTGCACACTTGGCAGCATCACAATTAATTGGAACAATTGTAGACTTGTGGAAGTTAATTTTCAGTCCAATTGAGTCTGCAAAATCAGTAAGGATGCTCTTGGTGGCTCTAGCTTGGTCAGGGCAGGCAGGAAGGATTAGGATCGTGTCGTCCGCATATTGGATTACCGGATAGTCCATTTGTTGAGAGCATGGGAATGGTAAATTGATGATACCTTTTGCAAATGCCTCATTAATGGCAGCTTGTAACAGATCCGCGGCAAGAACAAATATAAGAGGCGAGAGAGGGTCACCTTGTCTGACTCCGCATTTACAAAGAAATTGTCTACCCGGAGTGCCATTGAGGAGCACAGATGATTTTCCAGATTTGAAGATGCATTCAATCCAATTAAGCCATTTATCATTAAATCCCATGCTCCTCATAATATCGATCATGGCATCATGTTTAATTGTGTCAAACGCTTTTGGAAAATCAAGCTTCAAGAGCACAATCTCCTTCTTGGAGGCCTGACATTGATATATGTATTCAAATGCCCAAGCGAGGTAGTCCTGGATTGATCGTTCTTTTATGAAGCCGTATTGATTGCGATGGACGATTTTCAAAATAACTCGTTGGAGTCTGTTTGCAAGAATTTTGGTGATGACTTTCAGACAATAATTGAGCAGCGTTATTGGCTGAAAATCATTTACCATGGCAGGAGAGTTAATCTTCGGGATAAGAGTTATGTATCCATCATTAATGCTCTCAAGATTGAGATTGCCTTCAAAGAATTGATTGCATAGATTATAAAAGTCTTCTCTAATGATTGGCCAACATGATTTTAAGAATGCTCCATTAAATCCATCTGGGCCTGGATCCCTATCTGCCGGCATAGACTTAATTACACTGTCAATTTCCTCTTTTGTGAATGGGATCGTGAGCTGGTCTAAATCCACACTCCTTTTAATTATGCTTGCAAGATCAAACTTCATGGTGTGAGTGGATGATGAACCCAGGCGTTCTTTGTAAGTATGGTAAATAATGGACTCTTTACCAGCGTGGTCCTCAACACAAGTTCCATCTTCTGTCACTAAGGAAGCAATGTTATTTCTCCTATATCTTTCAGATGCCATAGCTTGGAATTTTTTTGAATTCTCATCCCCGAATTTGACCCATCAGATGGTGCATCTCTCTTTCCAGTATTGTTGTTGATAAGAGAGTAATCGGAGGAGGTGGCTCTTAAGAATCAGTCTGAAATTCGTCTCTGGAGTAGTTAAGCGTCTTTTATTCTCTAATTCATCAATTTCATTCAGAGCTTTGTTGGAGTTTTCAATTGCAATAGAAAGCCTGGAAATGCTCTTGCTCCATTGTTTTAGATCTCTTCTTAAATTTTTGAGTTTCCTGCAGATTACCTTGGCAGTGTTGTCTCCATGCACGGGTTTGGACCATGAATTTCTCACAATTTCTTGAAAGCCAGGATGGTCTATCCAAAAAGATTCAAACCGGAACAAATTTGACCTTGGAATGGCAGTTTCAGTGTGAACCACACAAGGGGTATGATCAGATACTGGTTTCCCTAGTGGTTTTAGAATAGTCTTAGGGTATGAGAGAGTCCAATTAGTACTGGTGAAGAACCAGTCAAGTTGTTCAAGGAGCGGGTCCAATTGCATATCACTCCAAGTGTATAAACGACCCTTAACAGGAAGCTCAATCAAGCATTGGGATCTGATGAAGTCATTAAATGTTATCATATCAGAGATGTTCCCACCCGGCTTGTTACGATTATCAGGGGCACGAATAAAGTTAAAGTCACCCACAAGAAGCCAATCTTCATTATTTGGAATGTTTAAGTTGAGCAACCAATTAACAAAGTTATCCGGTTATTCTCCCTGACATGGACCATATACATTCACCAGGGTCCAACATTGTGCAGACTGTGTTGATTTGAAACGAGTAACAAGTGCAAAATCTTCAGTTGCAATCACATCAGCAGAGAACAGAGAACTATTCCAAATGGTAATGATTCCCCCAGAGCCCCCCCCCCCCGAGAAGGCACATAAGCAAATTGATCAAAACGACGAGGACAACAGGATTTAACGAAGGCTAAATCAAAGGAGGTCTTTTTGGTTTCTTGTAAACAAATGATAGCACACCCACTTGATGTGATAGCATTAGAAACTGCAAGTTGCTTATCGCCAGAATTTAAGCCACGAACGTTCAAACATAAAACATTCCAATTAACCAAAAGCGGCATAAAGCACGAAGAACTTAGGTTGAGGAAGATGACGCTCCCTCCTTTGGAGCCTGAAGAGCTTCTTCAGAGAGCTCAGCCGGTGGGATCGCACACAGATGGATTCCCACCTGCTGAATCACATGTATTGGAGTCGGAGGAAGGACTGCATCAGCATTGTCTTCAGTGTTATTGGTGGTCATAGCAGAAGGAACAATTCGAGGCTTAACTTTGGAGGATTTGGGCTTGAGATCAGTGGTCATTTGGACGCGGAAGCCATCATATTTGTTCTTGCGGGTACTCCTGTGCAGGGTAGTGACACATTCATGAACCACAGATTTGCCTTTTCTGCCAACAGTGGGAAGCACTGAAGAAGAGCCACCAGCATCCTCAGGCAGCATAGGTTCATTCAGAGCATGTTGCATTATCATTTCAGAGTCCACAACTACAGGGGTTTCTGCCTCAACCAGATTGTCTAAAGGTGCAGACTCCATTAAATCCATAGAAGATGCATCAGGTGTCTCCTCAATTATTAGAGATGAGATAGGAGGCAGTGGCTTAGCAGGGACCACAACATAGTTTGTCCTGATTTCATCCGAGATCTCTTCAAGTACCACAGAAGAGGAGGCGGACACATTTGTCACTTTTGTAGCAGAGTCAATGGACATCACTCCATTAGAATCAGAAATCATGAACTGAAATTCCACACTGTCATTCTTGAAACCAAAGCCATGGCTCCAAGGCCCATAAGAGGTCAGAACAGGTCGCATAGTACCAGTGAGCAGCGTATTGAGGCGTAGAACATGAATACATTCATGAAGCAGAACATTGGAAACTATGTTACCCTGCGGTATCATGTCCAGGTGCAGAACTTCAGCAGAAATGGAGATATTAATAGTCATGCGATTGGGGAGGATTATGCTAGTGTCAGAGGCAACACCCAAAGCCGGAACGATATCCAGTGACTGCTGAGGAGGGGCGGTACTGGAGGATGAGCCTGCCCAGATGTTGTTCATCATATTAACTGGCACCAGGACATAGGAGTCAGAAAGAGTAGCACTGGAGTCTGAACTGCTGTAAGATGAAACATAGTCATTCCATGCCGCAGTAGGGCTATCCGACAGGTTATTGGGTGGCAGAACACCATCTTGCACTTGGAGACCTTCCGCCGCAAGCCATTGCTGAAAATTATAGAGCACAGGTGGGGGTGAAGGTGGCCATTCACCACAAGCTGGCTGGAACTGTAGACCATCACACCCATTAACCACAACATCTTCCTCATTAGCATTTCCGCAGCACCCGCAGCCACATTTTGAGCCATCCAGTTGTGAAGTTGTTGTTGATATAATTGTTCTGCATTGAGGCCCTCACCATGCAGAGGATGTGGGATTCCATTGGCAGGAGCAGGATCCTCTCCATCAGGTGGCACATCATGAATGTGAGCATTCCAATCTGCACTACGCAGAATTGTGACTGCCACAGTCCAACAATGGCGAGCACCCACCAGCTGTCTGACGACTAAACTTTTTGGGACCAACCTGAGATGAATCACTCTTACTTTGATCAGAACAAAGCGTCTATCACCCCGAGGATTATTCCTATCCACTAGACTACCAAACGTATCCACAGACTTATGCATGTAATGGTTCGTTTGATAATCATAGGGGAATCCAACATATAACTACCAAACCTCAGGTCCAAAAGTGGTGAACCTCATATTAAGAGCAACATCATGCGGAACAAAGGAGATAACTGTGTGTTCATCAACTTCATCCTGATCTAGTTCAAAAGTAGTACCCACCACCCCATCCCTAACAGCAGAATCCACAAATCCAAAAATGCCAATACCCAGCGGATGATCCTCAACTTCAGTAGGGAAAAAGTGGGATTCATGCAGCAAACCTTGAACGATGTGACAGATTTCAGCCTTGCGGTGGAAGGGAACAAATCGATTGGCCTCAGCAATAGCGAGAAAATCATGGCGGAAGGGCGGAGACGGGTGCACCACCAAATCCTCACGCACCTTCCGGTCAGCCGGCCCGAGCTCCACCGTCATCCCATGGGGGATGTAAGGGATGACATTGAGAGGAAAGTTCACCATGGATGCGCGTGGTGGAGCTGTCACGGTGGAAGCAGAGGCAAGCACATGGAGCGAGGCAGAATGGGAAGCGTCGAGCCTCAAACTTGTTTTGGGTACCCAGACTTGACGGTGGGACGCTCTATGCTGTCGATAGGATGGAACCACGTGTTGAGCCTGCTTCGCAGATGCCCATCGGATGGCTGGCGTAGGGTCGTTGTGGGTTGCGTCTAGATGGGCAGGTAACTCATTACTCGGCAAGTCATCAGTAGAATCAGGACCAGTCAAATCACAATTGATATGGTTCAAGTTTCCATTTATCTGCAGATTCTGGCCAATTGATCGCAACAGCTGAGTCTGGTTCTCAGGGATTTGATTTTTTGGTTTCCAAATGCAACGAACAGACCTAGGATTTTTACAGCCCATTGAACGATAGCCTAAAAGCCCACAAGAACCACACTTAAGATTAGCGGGACAATCAAAGAAAATATGGCCCCAAGAGTTACAGAACGAACAAGCTCCCTTGGGCCGAGGGAGATGAGCTGCTTGCCCAGGCCCATCAAAGACTGAGGGCTCCGAATGATTAGATGATCCAGATATAAGGCAGGAGCAGGGCCGTGAAAAGCAGACATGGCAATAAGGCCCAGGACAAACATTCGCTAGATGTCCACAATCTTTGCAAATGGAGCACAAGTTGAGTCGGTCATAGATGTAAGCTGAAGGTGGCACGGACGGGAATCTTCCAAATAGCAGCAATTTTCTCATCAGAATATCCGAAAACACGTTGGTCCAGAATATGATACAGCAAAAAAGTAGGGAGTGAGTGCCATGCAGATTGCTGGTAATTAATTCCTTGAAATCTCATAGCGTTGCCCTCAATGGCGACATGAGTAATACCCTCATTAATGCTTGATTGAAAACTGCCAAAGACCAAATTGTGAGTTGATTGCTCCTTGCCCTGCATACTGAGATTATTGCCAATAATGCTATCGTCAGCTCTGACCGGATCTCGATCACTCGCCGCCGGCGAGGTTGCTGGTGAGTTCAGTGGCGCACATGAAGAAAAGAGATCAAACTTTGAAAATTCTTCACGAGAACGCATGTCAGGACCAACCTCCTGATTCAAGAAATTGAGCTTAGATTTATTGGCCATAGGAGAGCGTGCTAAAACCTCAGGAATCTGTTGATCAAAGTGCCAAACAGACTTATTGACGGATGAACCATGTTTCCCTGGCCTGAAAAGGCTGAAGTGACATATGAAATCCGGCCAGACTCGATCTTTAAGCCCATAGATGAAATGTCCAACACGATTGGATGCCACAGAAAACCTAAAACGACGATCTTCCAGATGATAAACATTAAAGCCTGAAGCAAGACCACCAATACAGCATTGCAAAGCCAGACCAACTGATTCTTCGTTGAGAGGAAAGCTAGCCGAGGAGAAGAAAACCACCAAGAAAAATTCCTTGGAGGAGCCGGATAAGGAAAAGTGAACCATGGAGCCAAAACGACGATGCACCTGATCCGCGACCGCAAGGCCGAGAGATAAATCCCAGTGTAGTAGCCCCTCCATGCACACATCTAGAGATCTCCATTGCTAGAGTATGGTGGCGTCAGCAGGTGGGAGGAGCTCCATCCTCGACAGATAGGACATTCAATGATGATGGTGATGTTGATGAAGATGATCACCGCGGTGATGATTCCCCTCCCGGTGGCACTCTGGCGCCACCGAGAGAGAGGACGAGAGGTTCTCCCCCTTGTGCTTCCTCCTCCATGGCCTCCCCCTAGATGGCGAGAGGTTCTCCCTCTGGTCATTGGCCTTCATGGCGATGATGGCCCCTCCGGGATCCTCCTCCATGGCCTCCGGTGATGATGGCCCCCTTTGGCAGGGTGCCAGAGAGGACCTAGATTGATTTCTCGTGGCTACAGAGGCTTGCGGCGGTGATACTTCTGATCTAGTTTATTTTCTGGGGGTTTATGTATTTATAGGAATTTTTGGAGTTGGTTTCACGTCAGGGGGTTATCCGGGTCATCCACGAGGCAGGGGCCCACGCCCAGGGGGGGTGGGCGCGCCCCCCACCCTCGTGGACAGCCCATGACTCTTCTAGCCCAACTCTTTTGCTCCAGGGGCTTCTTTTGGTCCATAAAAATCAACAAAAATTGGCACATCAATTAGACTCCGTTTGGTATTCCTTTTCTGTAAAACTCAAAAACAAGGAAAAAACAGAAACTTGCACTGGGCTCTAGGTTAATAGGTTAGTTCCCAAAATCATATAAAATAGCATATAAATGCATATAAAACGTCTAAGATGGATAATATAATAGCATGAATACTTCGTAAATTATAGATACGTTGGAGACGTATCAGCATCCCCAAGCTTAATTCCTGCTCGTCCTCGAGTAGGTAAATGATAAAAGAAATAATTTATGAAGTGTGAATGCTAGCAGGTGCACAAGTTTGATGAATGATAATTTCAATCACATTTTCTAGCATCATTATATGTCATAACAGTAGCTCATCTCATAAAACTTTTCATGATCAAGTAACAAGCTATTCAGATGTTAAAGTATAGATCATAAACTTTCTTGAAAACTAACGAACAATGCTCTTAGACATCAAACAATTGCAATTCATCTTATTTTCAGGAAGGGTCTATGTCAGAGCTTTGATTTAGCAAACTCCACATACTCAACTATCATTTAATCTTCTGCAATTGCTAACACTCACGTGATATTTATGGGTTCAAAGTTTTAATCGGACACATAGAAAGATAGGGGCTTAGAGATTCGCCTCCCAACCTTTTACCTCAAGAGTAATGTCAACAATAATAGTTCATGATAACTTACATCCAATTTGATATATATATATATATATATATATATATATATATATATATCAGGATCTTTCCAACACAATGTGCTTGCAAAAGGATAAAATGTAAATAGAAAAGGTGAAGATCACCATGACTCTTGCATAAGGTAGAAGATAAAAGTAAAAGATAGGCCCTTCGCAGAGGGAAGCAGAGGTTGTCATGTGCTTTTAAGGTTGGATGCACAAAATATTAATGCAAAAGAACGTCACTTTATATTGCCTCTTGTGATAGAGACCTTTATTATGCAGTCCGTCGCTTTTATTTCTTCCCTATCACAAGTTCGTATAAAGCTTATTTTCTTCGCATTAATATATCATACATATTTAGAGAGCAATTTTTTATTGCATGCATCGATGACAACTTACTTGAAGGATCTTACTCAATCCATAGGTAGGTATGGTGGACTCTCATGGCAAAACTAGTTTAACGGATATTTGGAAGCACAAGTAGTATCTCTACTTGGTGCAAAGAATTTGGCTAGCATAAGGGGGAAAGGGAAGATCAGCATGTTGGATGATCCATGACAATATACTTTATTTCAGATATAAGAAAACATAACGCATTACATTGTCTTCCTTGTCCAACATCAACCTTTTAGCATGTCATATTTTAATGAGTGCTCACAATTACAAAAGATGTCCAAGATAGTATATTTATATGTGAAATCTCTCTTCCTTCAATATTCTTTCATGAATTGTTCAAGTGACCAATTCTGAGTTTGCTAACCTTCAATAGGTTTACTACCTATACTTATTATGTGTGAAGTCATTACTCCCCATGTTATAAGCATATGAAACATATATAAATTCAGATTTATGATATTCAATTCATTCTACCATTTACTCATAGATATACGTGAAGCACGTGAGTAAATGACAAACTACTCCAAAAAGATATAAGTGAAGAACACTGAGTAGTCAAATAATTAACTAGCCATGGGACGGTTCTTTTTCACTCAAGATTTCAGATCCAATTATTTTATTCAAACAACAAGTAAAATTTAAAATACGCTCCAAGCAAAACACATATCATGTGACGAATAAAAATATAGCTCCGAGTAAGGTATACCGATAGTTTTGAAGACGATAGAGGGGATGCCTTCCGGGGCATCCCCAAGCTTATGCTCTTGATTATTCCTTGAATATTACCTTGGGGTGCCTTGGGCATCCCCAAGCTTAGGGTCTTTCCACTCCTTATTCTCCTCATATCGATATCTCACCCAAAGCTTGAAAACTTCAATCACACAAAACTTAACGGAACTTCGCGAGATAGGTTAGTATGATAAAGAGTAAACCATTCACTTTGGTACTATCAAAGACAAGGTTCATAATTGTTCCCACACAATGCCTACTGTACCATACCATTTCTACAATTTATATTGAAAAATATAAGCCATAGAAACTAGAAAACAAGCAAACTATGCAATGAAAACAGAATCTGTTAGAAACAGAAGAGTCTGTAATGATCTGAACAGAAACCATACTTTTGCTACTCCAAAAATTATAAGATAAATTGGTGGACGTGAGGAATTTTTCTATTAATCTTCTGCAAAAAGAATCAACTCAAAATCACTCTTCTGCAAAAAATGGTAGCTAATCCCGTGAGCGCAAAGTTTCTGTTTTTTACAGCAAGATCACATTAACTTTCACCCAAGTCTTCCCAAAGGTATTAGTTGGCACTTCATTGAAACAAAAAGCTATAAAAAATGATTACTACAGTATCTTAATCATGTAAACACACAAATACAGTAAGGGTAAATATCGGGTTGTCTCCCAACAAGCGCTTTTCTTTAGTGCCTTTTAGCTAGGCATGATGATTTCAATGATACTCACGTAAAAGAAAAGAATTGAAACATAAAGAGAGCATCATGAAGAATATGACTAGAACATTTAAATATAACCCACTTCCTATGCCTAGGGAATTTGTGAGCACATAATTTATAGGAACAAGAATCTACTAGCATAGGAAGGCAAAACAAGTATAACTTCAAAACTTTAAGCACATAGAGAGGAAACTTGGTATTATTGCAACTCCTACAAGCATATATTCCTCCCTCATAATAATTTTCAGTAGCATCATGAATGAATTCAACAATATAACCATCATATAAAGCATTCTTTTCATGATCTACAAGCATAGAAATTTTCTACTCTCCACATGAGCAAAATTCTTCTCATTCGGAGTAGTGGGACCACTAATTCCTAAAGTTGACACTCTTTCAACCACTTTAGATGATAGTATTATTCATAATCCAAAATATATAAGTGAAGTTCATGGAGCATTCTACAATTAATATAGTCTAACCAATATCCAAGCTCAAAATATGTAAGTGAAGCACACGAAGCATTCTATTAAACCATACTCAAAAGATTTAAGTGAAGCACAAAGAGCAATGCTATAAGATCATACTTAAAAGATATAAGTGAAGCACATGAAGTATTATATAAATCAATGAAGGGATATCTCATGCTAGCATGGTTCTTAAAGGAAAAACAAAAACACAAAGGACACAAATCATGTGAACGAAACAAAAACCGAGGTATACCGATAATTATCGAAGAAGAAAGATGGGATGCCAACTGGGGCATCCCCAAGCTTAGATGCTTGAGTATCCTTTGAAATATTTACTTGGGGTGCCTTGGGAATCCCCAAGCTTGAACTATTTCCTCTCTTTATTATTCTCATATTGATAGTTCCTCGATCTTCAAACACTTCATCCACACAAAACTTTAACAAAAACTTTGTGAGATCCGTTAGTGTAATAAAGCAAACAACCACTTTAAGGTACTGTAATGTACTCATTATTTATTTATATTGGTGTTAAACCTACTGTATTCCAACTTCTCTATGGTTCATAACCCCCGATACTAGCCATAGATTCATCAAAATAAGCAAACAACACGCGAAAAACAGAATCTGTTAAAAACAGGACAGTCTCTAGTAATCTGGAAGTTTAGTAAAATTATGTAAATCCACAAATTATGAAATAAATTTGAAAATCTTAAACATTCGTACATAAGTAATGCGCAAGAAGTTTCAGCCCCATTTGACCTTCCAGTAAAAAATGTAAAATCACGCACTACGGCCAAAGTTTCTGTTTTTGTTCTGCACATAGTAAACAAGCAATCTAATCATCCTAAAACCGAAGCTTGGCACATTATTTTTATAATACAATGGATATACACAAGGGGATAATTATTTACAGAGAAACTTCCATGAAAAACTCTACATTGTTTCCATGAGCATGAACACAAGTGCTCAAGGTCGACCCTCACTTCTTCAATGCATAACTTTCCAATCACTTCTCTTTTTGAAAAACTTTTTAGGCATGAAAGGCAAGTATTTTTTTTGTATTTTCATTCTTTCAATTTTTTTGTATGTTTCACCCACAATTAAACAGAAAAAAAGGGTAAAACAAAATCTACTTAGTGAAGAAAGCAAACAAGAACACACGAGAATATCAACCCCACGCTATTGCTCCCCGGCAACGGCGCCGGAAAAGAGCTTGATAATCCCCAAGTGTAGGGAATCATCGTAGCAATTCCCAAAGGTGGAAGTGATAAGTATGGAGTGTCAAACCCACAAGGAGCTAAAGGTAAGATCAATATTCTCTCAAGTCCTATCTTCCAATCGCTACTTAATTTCACGTGACACCGAGCGTTTGCTTCCAACGAGAAACGAGAAATAAAACTACGTTGTGGGTATGAAGAGGATAACTTTGCATGATATCAGAGAGCTAAAATATAAAAGTAGGTGCTGCTATCATAAAGTTAGAATATATTACTAAATATTATAAATAGCGAGTGTGGAATAATGGTGGATCGATGTGCGGAATTGTCCTAGGCAATTGTTAACAAGACCGGTAGTCGTCATTGCAATTTCATATGAGGGAGAGGCATAAGCTAACATACTTTCTCTACTTGGATCATATGCACTTATGATTGGAACTCTAGCAAGCATCCGCAACTAATAAAGATCATTAAGGTAAAACCCAACCATAGCATTAAAGCATCAAGTCTCTCTTTATTCCCATACACAACAACCCCCTTACTCGGGTTTGTGTTTCAATAACTCACCAACCCACTATAAGTGAATCATGAACGTATTGCAACACCCTACAGCGGAATCCCTCACGCTTGCGCGACACAGAGGGAACAATAGGACAACACCAAAATAAAACATACAACTCGTACCAATCTAGATCATCAATCAACCAACGACAAAAGATGTCTACTCAAAACATCATAAGATGGCAACACATCATTGGATCATAATATGTGGCATAAAGCACCATGTTCAAGTAGGGATTACAGCGGGGTGCGGGAGAGTGAACTACATAAAAGAGAAGATGATGGTGATGTTGACGAAGACGATCACCGCGGCGATGATTCCCCTCCCGATGGCACTCCGGCGCCACCGAGAGAGAGGAGGAGAGGTTCTCCCCCTTGTGCTTCCTCCTCCATGGCCTCCCCCCTAGATGGGCAGAGGTTCTCCCTCTGGTCCTTGGCCTTCATGGCGATGATGGCCCCTCCGGGATCCTCCTCCATGGCCTCCGGTGATGATGTCCCCCTCCGGCAGGGTGCCAGAGAGGGCCTAGATAGATTTCGCGTGGCTACAGAGGCTTGCGGCGGCGAAACTTCTGATCTAGGTTATTTTCTGGGGGTTTCTGTATTTGTAGGAAATTTTGGCGTTTGTTTCACGTCAGGGGGGTCTCAGAGTCATTCACGAGGCAGGGGCCCATGCCCAGGTGGGTGGGCATGCCCCCCACCCTCGTGGACAGCCGGGACTCTTCTGGCCCAACTCTTTTGCTCCAGGGGCTTCTTTTGGTCCATAAAAAATCAACAAAAATTGGCACGTCAATTGGACTCCGTTTGGTATTCCTTTTCTCAGAGAACTCAAAAACAAGGAAAAAAGCAGAAGCGGCACTAGGCTCTAGGTTAATAGGTTAGTCCCAAAAATCATATAAAATAGCATATAAATGCATATAAAACATCTAAGATGGATAATATAATAGCATGAATACTTCATAAATTATAGATACGTTGGAGACGTATCAGCCTCCCCAAGCTTAATTCCTGCTCGTCCTCGAGTAGGTAAATGATAAAAGAAATAATTTATGAAGTGTGAATGCTAGCAGGTGCACAAGTTTGACCAATGATAATTTCAATCACCTTTTCTAGCATCATTATATGTCATAACAGTAGCTCATCTCATAAAACTTTTCATGATCAAGTAACAAGCTATTCACATGTTAAAGTATAGATCATAAACTTTCTTGAAAACTAACAAACAGTGCTCTTAGACATAAAACAATTGCAATTCATCTTATTTTCAGGAAGGGTCTATGTTAGAGCTTTGATTTAGCAAACTCCACATACTCAACTATCATTTAATCTTTCACAATTGCTAACACTCACGTGATATTTATGGTTTCAAAGTTTTAATCGAACACAGAGAAAGATAGGGGCTTATAGATTCGCGCCGCGTTGGTTTCACGTTAGGGGGGGGGGTCTCCGAGTCGTCCACGAGGCAGGGACACCAGAGTGGAGCGCGCCGCGGCCGCCTCAATGGCGAGCAAAACGCGTGGACAGACGCGAGCAGAGCGCGCCCCGGCCGCCTCAACAACGAGAAGAGCGCGCCACGGCCACCTCAACGGCGAGCAACCACATGGTCAACCTTCTGGCACCCCGTGGGAGGCGCGACGGTGCATCCATCAGACACGATGCTGATATCTTGACCATGTGTGATAGTGGGCAGACACATACACATACATCCGAGAAGGAGAATGAGGGCCCACGTTTCAGGCTTCCGATGCGTGGCATACGGTTGATCCATAAGAACTGTTTGCGATGAGCCAGAACAACAGAAACTTGCTTTGTAGGCCTAGAACCATCAATAAATTTTGAGTAATTGCAAATCTTTTCACACCGATCAAACTAATATGTGTTCACACTTAGCATCGGGCTATAAAAACTACCCACTCGAAAATTACTTCACTATTCCTCTCTATCGGTGTCAAAACCGGCGGATCTTGGGTAGGGGGTCCCGAACTGTGCGTCTAGGCGGATGGTAACAGGAGACAAGGGACACGGTGTTTTTACCCAGGTTCGGGCCCTCTCGATGGAGGTAAAACCCTACTCTTGCTTGATTAATATTGATGATATGGGTAGTACAAGAGTAGATCTACCACGAGATCAAAGAGGCTAAACCCTAGAAGCTAGCCTATGGTATGATTGTTGTTAGATCCTCTGGACTAAAACCCTCCGGTTTATATAGATACCGGAGAGGGCTAGGATTACACAGAGTCGGTTACAATGGGAGGAAATCTACATATACGTATCGCCAAGCTTGCCTTCCACGCCAAGGAAAGTCCCATCCGGACACGGGACGAAGTCTTCAATCTTGTATCTTCATAGTCCAGGAGTTCGGCCAAAGGTTATAGTCCGGCCATCCGGACACCCTCTAATCCAGGGCTCCCTCAGTAGCCCCCGAACCAGGCTTCAATGACAGCGAGTCCGGCGCGCAGATTGTCTTCGGCATTGCAAGGCGGATTCTTCTCCAAATTCCGTGTACCTATTGAATAGTGTCCGGCTCCTTCTGAATATTGCGCTCCTTGGCTTCCGTGCCCAATAATGGCCATCTTCCACGTGTCAAACGAATGCGAAAAGCCAGGGTGTTTTACATTTACCCCCCTAGCTGCACAAATTAGCTGTCTATTAAAGAGACGAGGATTTAGATCCAAATCACACCACCTTCCGTTCGCGAGCTTTCATCAGAGCACACCCGACAGAGATCCATTCCATCATGGCCGATCATCGTAGCTCCTCCTCTCGCCCTCCCAGTCCTCAACCTGGAGATTGGAAGAGATGTTCCATCCCGCACAGCGAGCTAGTGGCGCTCCAAGCCAAGGGATTCCTCCCCCCGGCCTACATGGTCCCTGTTCGAGCCGGACTTGCCACCTATAATGGCGGAGAGCAAGCGGAGAGCGTCCATAATCCCTCAATAGGAGAGCGAGTATGCCTTATCCCTTATTTGATAAGAGGGCTCGGATTTCCAATTCATCCGTTTTTCCGGGGGCTGCTGGAGTTCTATGGCCTCCAGCTGCACAACCTTACGCCAGCCTCCATATTGCATATCGCGGGCTTCGTAGCCCTTTGCGAGCTGTTTTTGGGCTGCGGGGCTCATTTTGCACTGTGGAAGAAGCTGTTCTGCCTTGTGCCCCGTTCTCAGGAGGGGTCAATATATCAAGTGGGCGGAGCCGAACTATGGCGCATCGCCGGGACCAGATATCTATCCGGAACCCCAAAGAAGGCATCCGAAGACTGGCCTTCAGAATGGTTTTATATATTAGATGTCCCCCTGCCGGACCCTGTTCGGATCGGCCTCCCTGAGTTCGATAATGCTCCTTTGAAGAAGCGCCTAAGCTGGCATCCACGGAGCCCTCAGAAGGAAAATGACAAGGACGTCCTTTACCTGATGAGCCGGATAAGGTTGTTAGCTCATTCCGGACTGACCATGATCGAGGTCATGGCCACATGCATTATGCGGGGGGTGCAGCCGCTTCAGTATAGAGGCCACCCCATGCGGGATTTCAACAGGGAGGATGATGCCACCCGCTGCGGTAGTAAGGGGCCGGAATCGGTTGCCGCTCTGACGGAGACCTTCTCCACATTATACAAGGGAGAAGAGGAGGAGTTTCTCCACGTCAATCCACAGGGTGGATTTTCTATGTACAATCCCCCAAACTGGGTAAGCGGACACTTATTTTTGCCCATCCGTTCCATATTCCCGTGGTTAAGTATCTCATCTTGTGATTTCGACGCAGGAATTGCGCCAGGCCGTAAGGGATATAAACAGCCCTCCTCCACAACCCGAGGATCCGGAACAGTCCCTCGATCCGGCCTCCCAAGAGGATCCGGACATATCCGTGGAGCTGATCGAAGGGGTATTTTACCAACTGAGCATCGACAATGCCTTGGTGGCTATTACAGCCGATTATCCTGGACTGCTCCCGGCCTCACAAGTAACCGAGACCGAAGTCCCAATACTTCGAAGATGATCCGTCTGTACTTATTTTTTATCACCGTACACCAATGGCGTTTTGCAGGGGAGGATCTCGAGGCGGAATGCCAAGCCTGCGGCGACTAGCCAACAAGGGACCGCGAGGGCGGGCAGGCTAAAGAGACACGCAGTCCGGGTCGAGGCACCGGCGCAGCAGTAAAGCGCGCCGCCTTATTCCAAGGTATTATTCTTGCGATGCATACTAACGCTCGTGCTCTTTTTAGGAAAAAGAGGGCTCGCCGGACTATATCCGGAGAGGTTGCCAATCGCGCCTCTACCAGGCAGGCTCCAAAGCCAGGTCCAGAAGCAGAGGCAAACATGAGGCGTGCGTCGGACGCTCCTCCGACAGAGGATGCAGACGGACTGTCCGCCACCAATTCCGAGGTGGAGAGTGCCATGAATCACAGGCGCCGCCGGACAGTTCTTTGCAACACTTGTTTCTGTTGGGGAACGTAGCAGAAATTCAAAATTTTCTATGCATCACCAAGATCAATCTATGGAGATTCTAGCAACAAGAGAGGGAGAGGATGAGCATCTTCATACCCTTGAAGATCGCTAAGCGGAAGCGTTACAAGAACGCGGATGAAGGAGTCGTACTCGCAGTGATGCAGATCGCGGTTGATTCCGATCTAAGCACCGAACAACGGTGCCTCCGCGTTCAACACACGTACAGCCCGGGGACGTCTCCTCCTTCTTGATCCAGCAAGGGGAGAGGAGAAGTTGAGGGAGAACTACGACAACACGACGACATGGTGGTGATGGAGCTCGTGGTTCTCCTGCAGGGCTTCGCCAAGCACTACGGAGGAGGAGGAGGTGTTGGAGGAGGGAGAGGGCTGCGCCAAGGGAAGGGTGCGGCTGCCCTCTCTCTCTCTCTCACTATATATAGGGGGAAGGGAGGAAGGGGAGGCTCCCTAGGGTTCCCTAGGGGAGGGGCAGCGGCCATAGGGGAAACCTTAGATGGGTTTTGGCGCCCCCACCCCCTAGGAAACTTGTCCCCCAAGCCAGGAGGGGTGGCGCCCCCACCTCTCCAGGTTACGTGAGATGGGGTGGGAGGGGCGCTCAGCCCCTTAGTGGGCTGATGTGCCCTCTCCCCCTGGCCCATAAGGCCCCCCAAGCTTGCCGGGCCTCCAAACCCCTTTCGACACGCTGGTCATCACCGTACCCCGGAACAATTCCGGACTCCAATACCCTTCGTCCAATATACCGATCTTCACCTCCGGACCATTCCAGAGCTCCTCGTCATGTCTGGGATCTCATCCGGGACTCTGAACAACCTTCGGTAACCACATACTATTTCCCACAACAACTCTAGCGTCACCGAACCTTAAGTGTGTAGACCCTACGGGTTCGGGAACCATGCAGACATGACCGAGACGTTCTCCGGTCAATAACCAACAGCGGGATCTGGATACCCATGTTTGCTCCCACATGTTCCACGATGATCTCATCGGATGAACCACGATGTCAAGGATTCAAGCAATCCCGTATGCAATTCCCTTTGTCTAGCGGTATTATACTTGCCCGAGATTCGATCGTCGGTATGCCGATACCTTGTTCAATTTCGTTACCGGCTAGTCTCTTTACTCGTTCCGTAACACATCATCCCGTGATCAACCCCTTGGTCACATTGTGCACATTATGATGATGTCCTACCGAGTGGGCCCAGAGATACCTCTCCGTCACACGGAGTGACAAATCGATCTCAATTGGTACAACCCAATGTACACTTTCGGAGATACCCGTAGTGCACCTTTATAGCCACCCAGTTATGTTGTGACGTTTGGTACACCCAAAGCATTCCTACGGTATCCGGGAGTTGCACAATCTCATGGTCTAAGGAAATGATACTTAACATTAGAAAAGATTTAGCATATGAACTACACGATCTTTGTGCTAGGCTTAGGATTGGGTCTTGTCCAACACATCATTCTCCTAATGATGTGATCCCGTTATCAACGACATCCGGTAACCATCTATTGATCAACGAGCTAGTCAACTAGAGGCTTACTAGGGACATGGTGTTGTCTATGTACCCACACATGTATCTAAGTTTCCTATCAATACAATTATAGCATGGATAATAAACGATTATCATGAACAAGGAAATATAATAATAATAACTAATTTATTATTGACTCTAGGGCATATTTCCAACAGTTTCTCCCAAGAGGCATTGGATGCCTTCAACTCGGGAGATGCGTTCCTCCGTGCGGCTCAAAATGGTCTAACCAGGGCCATGGAGCAGTATGTAAAAGACATACGGGTAAGAAAATTTGATGATTATATATATATATATATATATATATATATATATATATATATATATCAGTAGCCCCCGAGACTTGAAACAGTTAGAATAACTGATTTAAGGATCATTTATTATCTGAGTTCTTATAGAAGAGAATACCCTCTTGTCTGGGAGGCTGGAAGAGTGCAAAGCCCAACTTCAGGCCGCACTAGCCGCAGCAGGGGAGCCCAAGAAGACCCCCTCTGGTATTATATGCCTCAATTGATAAGCATTATGTAGAGTGCGGCATGTAGGCAAGTCTGACAATAAAATTGCAGATGACGCCGGATTACATCCGGAGAAGCAGCACTACGCCAGCTAAAGGCTGGTGAGAGCGTGCTTACAAACGTGAGGCGGGAGAAGAATGATCTCCGAGATGCCAAAACCCAGTTGGTCGTGGAACTAAAGGATGTTCGTGCCAAACTGTCGGACTCCGTTAAGGAAAATCGGCGGCTTTGACGCGGCATGTTTAGTAAGTACTTGAACAAACTTTGAAAAAGAGTTCGGCGAGGAAGTCGACTAACAGAGTTATGTCTGTAGGTATGCTCACAGGTCGTCCTGTAGAGGAAATGCCCGGTCCTGCGGGTGACCTTCTTCCCGAGCTCTTACAACTGCACGAACGAAGGCGTCGCCCATGCCTTGTGGCCATCTGTCTCCATGCCCGAAGGCCTTGGAGAGCTTGCAGAGAGGCTTAAGGGAGCGCGGCGGCGCTTCCGATTATGGAAGATATCGGCCTGCCGTCAAGGCGCCAGGGAGGCCTGGGCCATGGTGAAGACGCGGTACACGAAGGCTGACCAAAACCACATGGCCGAGGTCGGACCTGTGGGGCCTGATGGGAAGGAGATCCCTGTGAGCGTAGTGTACGGCCAGGTAGAGTTGGCCGCCAAATATTCCCAACAGGACTGTAAACTAGACAACCTGTTGGATGGCATTGAAGAGGAATATACGCAGTCAAATTAACTATGTAATTTAAGATGACATGTAAAATGCCTTCTAGCCGGATTGTAGATCGTTTGTCATGGCGGACCTTTTCGCTTCTACCTCGGGACCCGATAGTCCGGAGTGTGTCCGAATACCCTCTCGGTTATGTAGGAACCGGGCATGCGTGGAGACCAAAGCGAGGGTCATTAGTGCTTGAACAGACAAGTGCCCAACTAGTTATGTTATATTACATGGTTAGTAAGAAACATCTTCCAGGGAGAATAGTTCCGTTAGGGGTTCCTTTCCTTGGGAGCCATGCCCTAAAGTGCATGTCCGGACTGCGAAAAAAGCAGAACAACATCTGGGGGCGGATAAATAAACGAGTGAGAAATCATCTTTAGTTCAACGACCGAATATTCCCTTAAGAACGCTAGCTTTCGGCTTCACCCAATCCGAGGTACACATCCGGCTGACCCGGCAGTAACAATCGCAGAGGTGCTCCCTTTACCGCCTAGCCGAACAATCGGGAACGTAGGGGTAAGCACATGAGCCAGGCAACCCAGCTTGGCCAAAACTTAAGTCATATCGATGCATATAATGGTGAATAAAAGGTACATGCGGAAGTGTGACACATGTGTTGGGCATGAAGCCCGTATAAATAAGCTTCATTAAAGAAGCCCCTGTGTATAATAAGCGCGGATAGCGCGTCGGTTAATGTCTTGAACAAGGCGTGAACGAGTCCTTAAAGGCTGTAAGAGAAAGGGAGGGAGAAGGAGAGAAATATAAGACAGCTAATGTGTAAAAAATAGATAGAGGAAGGAGACAAACACAGAGTCCGGCGCTAGGCGTAGAATCTTCGGAGACGGGCTGCGTTCCATGGGTTCGGCTCGAGTCGGTTATCCGATGCATCTCACAGACGGTACGCTCCACCAGTCAGGACTTGGTCAATAATAAAGGGACCTTCCCATTTGGGCTTGAGTTTGTCCTTTTTCTTGTACGGCAGGCGTAGAACTAACTCGCCAACATTGTAAGTTTTGGCCCGTACTTCTCTGCTTTGGTATCTTCGAGCCTGCTGTTGATAGAATGCGGAACGGGCTTTTGCCACGTCACGTTCCTCCTCCAAGGCGTCCAAATTGTCCTGCCGATCGAGTTCGGCTTCTCTTTCTTCGTACATGCGCACACGAGGATACATGAATTATGTCGCAGGGCAGAACCGCCTCTGCGCCGTATACCGTAAAGAATGGTGTGTATCCGGTGGTGCGATTCGGCGTGGTTCGCAGCCCCCAGAGTACGGAGTCGAGCTCCTCTACCCAGTGCATGTTAGATTCCTTGAGGGACCGCACTAATCTGGGTTTGATGCCGCTCATGATTAGACCATTTGCTCGCTCGACTTGACCGTTAGTTTGTGGGTGATAGACTGAAGCATAGTCGAGCTTGATGCCCATGTTTTTGCACCAGAGTTTCACCTTGTCGGCCGTAAAGTTCATGCCGTTATCAATGATGATGCTGTGGGGGACGCCGTAATGGTGTACGACCCCTGATATGAAGTCTATCACCGGTCCGGATTCGGCCGTCTTAATAGGCTTGGCCTCTATCCATTTGGTGAATTTATCCACCATGACCAGTAGGTATTTTTGCTTGTGGGTTCCTCTTTTAAGGGGTCCAACCATGTTAAGCCCCCAGACCACAAAGGGCCAGGTGATGGGTATAGTTCGGGGGGCGGTGGGTGGCATATGGCTTTGGTAAGCAAAGAGCTGGCAACCGACGCATCGTTGGACTAAGTCCTGAGCATCTGCCCGGGCCGTCGGCCAATAAAATCCTGTACGGAAGGCCTTGCTTACAAGGGCCCGGGCTGCGGCGTGGTGCCCGCCGAGTCCGGCATGAATTTCAGCCAGAAGATTCCGCCCTTCCTCTTCGGAGATACACCTTTGAAGGACTCCGGTGGTGCTTTTCTTATAAAGCTCTCCCTCATGGACTTTATAGGCTTTAGATCGCCACACTATGCAGCGTGCCTCGTTTTGGTCCTCGGAAAGTTCCTTCCAGGTTAGGTAGGATAGGAATGGTTCTGTCCATGGGGCAATGACTGCCATTATTACGTGGGCTGAAGATGTTACTTCGTTGGCAGAGCCTCCCGTTGTGTCAGAATGTTTGGTGTCGGGCAGTGCGGTTCGGTCCGGGCTGTTATTTCCGGATTCTCCTTCCCATAATACGGATGGCTTGAACATCCTCTCAAAGAAGATGTTGGGGGGGGGGGGGGGACGGCAACGCGCTTTGCGCCAATGCGTGCCAAGACGTCTGCTGCCTGATTGTTTTCCTAAGCTATATGGTGAAGTTCGAGCCCCTCGAACCGAGCTGACATTTTTAGGACGGCATTGCGATAAGCTGCCATTTTTGGATCCTTGGCATCAAAGTCTGCATTTATTTGGGATATCGCGAGGTTCGAATCCCCACGCACCTCTAGGCGTTGGATGCCCATGGAGACTGCCATCCGGAGACCATGTAGAAGGGCCTCATATTCAGCTGCGTTGTTGTAGTCCGTATACATTATCTGGAGTACGTATTGAACTGTATCTCCTGTTGGGGACGTCAGAACGACGCCTTGACCCCAGACCAGCCAACATTTTGGAGCCGTTGAAGTGCATGATCCAGTTGGAATATTTGCCATACTCTTTAGGGAGTTCGGCTTCAGTCCATTCGGCAACGAAGTCGGCCAAAACTTGCGACTTAATAGCTCGCCGTGGCTTATAGGTTATGTCAAATGGGAGGAGCTCAATGGCCCATTTGGCAATCCGGCCCGTCGCGTCGCTTTTGTTTATATTATCGTTAAGAGGTACTTCAGAGGCTACTGTTATCAAACACTCTTGAAAGTAGTGTCGCAGTTTTCGGGATGCCATAAACACCGCGTACGCTATCTTTTGATAATGCGGGTACCGCGACTTGCATGGAGTGAGGACAGTGGACACGTAGTAAACTGGCTTTTGAAGCGGGAATTTGTGTCCGTCCGTTTCTCATACGGCGACGAGCACTGCGCTTACAACTTGATAAGTTGCCGCAATGTATAATAGCATTGGTTCGCCGATGTTAGGCGCGGCCAGGACCGGATTTGTTGCCAATATGGCTTTTATTTCTTTGAGTCCTGCCGTGGCGGCATCCGTCCACTCGAAGTGTTTGGTGCGCCGGAGGAGGCGATAAAGGGGTAATGCCTTTTCTCCCAAGCGGGAGATAAAGCGCCTTAGAGCCGCCATGCATCCGGTCAATTTTTGTATTTGTTTGAGGTCCTTTGGGATATGCAATTGTGACAGAGCTCGGATCTTGGCTGGGTTTGCTTCAATTCTTCTACCGGATACAATGAAGCCCAAGAGCTTTCCTACCGGTAAGCCAAAACGATTTTCCGGGTTAAGCTTGATGTCATATGTTCGGAGGTTGTCGAATGTGAGCCTCAAGTTGTCTACTAGAGTTTCCACATGCTTTGTTTTTACGACCATGTCATCTACGTATGCCTCCACTGTTTTGCCGATCTGGTTTGCCAGACATGTCTGAATCATGCGCTGATATGTCGCGCCGGCGTTTTTGAGCCTGAAGGGCATTGTGTTGAAGCAGAATGGGCCGTATGGGGTGATGAATGCCGTTGCGGCTTGGTCTGGCTCTGCCATCTTAATTTGATGGTAGCCGGAGTATGCGTCGAGGAAACACAATGAATCGTGTCCTGTAGTAGCGTCGATAATTTGATCGATGCGAGGGAGGGGGAAGGGATCCTTTGGGCAAGCCTTGTTGAGGTCCTTGAAATCGACGCATAGGCGCCAGGATTTGTCCTTCTTTCATACCATCACCAGGTTTGCTAGCCAGTCCGGATGTTTTATATCTCTGATGAATCCGGCCTCGATGGTTTGGCTAGCTCCTCTCCCATGGCTTGTTTCTTAGGTTCGGAGAAACAATCAAGAGCCTGCTTGACTGGCTTGAATCCTTTTAGGATGTTTAGGCTGTGCTCGGCCAGCCGGCGTGGGATTCCTGGCATGTCTGAAGGGTGCCAGGCAAAAATGTCCCAATTTTCACGTAGGAATTCTCATAGTGCGGCGTCTACATCAGGGTTTAATTGCGCCCTGATGGAGGCCGTTAGGGTCTCTTGGATGGACTTGGAATTTGACTATTTCGTCCGCCGGTTTAAAGGAGGTGCACTTGGATCTTTTATCGAGTATCACGTCGTCCCTATTCACTGTGGAGCGCAGCGCAGTCAGTTCCTCGGTCGCTAGGGCTTCGGATAGTGCCTCAAGGGCCAGTGCGGCTGTCTTATTTTCGGCGCGGAGTGCTATGTCCGGGTCACTAGCAAGAGTGATGATTCCGTTGGGCCCGGACATTTTGCGCTTCATGTACCCGTAATGGGGTATAGCTTGAAAAATTGTGAATGCCTCTCACCCTAATAGAGCGTGGTATCCGCTGCTGAACGGGGCCACTTGGAACGTGACCTCCTCGGACCTGTAATTATCTAGCATGCCGAACACCACATCGAGTGTGATTTTTCCTGTACAGCATGCTTCCCGACTGGGGATTATTCCTCTAAAGGTTGTGCTGCTTCGCTCAATGTGGCTCCAGTCTATTTCCATTTTTCGAAGGGTTTCCTCATAAATGAGGTTCAATCCGCTGCCACCGTCCCATGAGTACCTTGGTAAGGCGAAAGCCGCCCACTATTCGACCGAGGACCAATGCGGCTGGTGCTCGGGCTGTTCGAATTTAGGTTCATCAACGGCATTAAAGGTAATAGCCGTGTCACTCCATGGGTTTATTGTTGGTACTTGGTAGACTTCGCAAGGTCATGGAGTGTTCGTTTCCGCATATTATTTGATACGAAAGTCTCGAAGACTGTTAATACCGTACTGGTATCCCTGGGCTGGTGCTCTGTGGATTCTGGAGTTAGAAGCTCTTCGCCACTTCAGGCCACCTGCCGGAGTATCCAACATGCTCTAAGGCTATGAGTTGGTGTGGCGCCCTCTGTACTATGAATTTTACAGGGTCCATTGAGCCATCCCTCCAGTACGGTTCCATGCCCTGTAGGGGATTTGTGCTTTTTGGTGTTTAACCCAGGTGCCTGGCGATAATGCACCCTTTTATTTCCGACTGGGGTTGTATTCATGGCCGGATTGTCCCAAAATTTTATTTCGGTTTTCCAGGCGCTTTCCATCGCACAGTACTTTCGTACTATGGACGCCAAGTCAGTGAAGCGTGTAATTTTATGGCGACTTATGGCGTTTAGGATTCCGTTGTCCGTGCAATTATTGCAGAAGAATGAAATTGCATCCTCCTCGCGGCAGTCCTTTATCCTCTTCATGACCAGGAGGAATCTGGCCCAGTAATGGTGTACTGTTTCTGCGGGCTCTTGCCGAATTTGGGATAGATCGCTTATGTTTGGGTGGGTGGGTGGAATGAAATCCGGAACCTCGCCCAATCTGAGACTTCGAGGGCCAAGGAGTTTCAATTCGGAAGCTTGGGTTCTTGGATGTTGTCCAATGAATCTATCCCACGCCTGACTTTAGGTTCGTGGCTTGAGGACGCCCTCCTCCGCTGGGTATCCGGCTTGGAGGGATCGGGAATCCAGACATAACTAGTCCTTAAGATAGATGAAGGCTTGCCGCATTGTTCCTCCACCACTGCAATGTGATGGGTGACCTGGGGAGAGTTAATCTCTCTCAGATCGGGTTTAGGCCCAATCTGATCGTAGTCTGTAGCGACTCCCAGGGCGGCGATGCGATCCAAGAGCTCGTTTAAGAAAGAGAGCTCCATCGGATCTAACTGCTCGGCGAGTTCCGAGTTGACGTGAAGATTGCTTTCGATGACCCGAGAAGTCATCGTCGGCGCGGCGGCCGAACAGGCGGTCATGAGAAAACCGCCTAGCCGGAGAGTTTGGCCGATAGCCAAAGCTCCTTTAGAAACAGTGTCGTCTTTAAAGACGGGATGAGGCATCCTTCCTAATGGTGACGGCACAGCGGAGCTCTCAATGAAAGCACCAATGTCGGTGTCAAAACCGGCGGATCTCGGGTAGGGGGTCCCGAACTGTGCGTCTAGGCGGATGGTAACAGGAGACAAGGGACATGATTCTTTACCCAGGTTCGGGCCCTCTCGATGGAGGTAAAACCCTACTCTTGCTTGATTAATATTGGTGATATTAGTAGTACAAGAGTAGATCTACCACGAGATCAAAGAGGCTAAACCCTAGAAGCTAGCCTATGGTATGATTGTTGTTCGTCCTACGGACTAAAACCCTCCGGTTTATATAGACACCGGAGAGGGCTAGGGTTACACAGAGTCGGTTACAATGGGAGGAAATCTACATATCCGTATCGCCAAGCTTGCCTTCTACGCCAAGGAAAGTCCCATCCGGACATGGGACGGAGTCTTCAATCTTGTATCTTCATAGTCCAGGAGTCCGGCCAAAGGTTATAGTCCGGCCATCCGGACACCCCCTAATCCAGGACTCCCTCATCTCCCTTGTGCTGTTTTTTTGTGACGACACGCATATAAGTGGGCTCCCAGAGTGTATACATATCGTCCCTTTGACCGATAACGAGGGGTATGTGTTGGCGATGAATGGATTCCTACTAGTTCGTGTTATGGCCGGTCACCGTCACATGTCGTTCAACCAAAGCTCGAGCTCATGCGTTGTTAGGATTCCCTCCCACATGCTCGGACTGCAGGGTTCGACCGACACTATACCCTGCGTATCTCGTCCTTAACTACCTGGCTTTCATGGTTGTTGTCTGTATCAAGAGGCAGGCACCACATCTAAATTGTACATTATTCTATATTAAAAACACACATCACCCCTTCCAACGTACATCATTTTGGGCCACATGCAAGAAGTGTTGGTTTTGTGGTCCCTACTGTCGGTGTCAAAACCGGCGGATCTCGGGTAGGGGGTCCCGAACTGTGCGTCTAGGCGGATGGTAACAGGAGACAAGGGACACGATGTTTTTACCCAGGTTCGGGCCCTCTCGATGGAGGTAAAACCCTACTCCTGCTTGATTGATATTGATGATATGGGTAGTACAAGAGTAGATCTACCACGAGATCAGAGAGGCTAAACCCTAGAAGCTAGCCTATGGTATGATTGTTGTTCATCCTACGGACTAAAACCCCCCGGTTTATATAGACAACGGAGAGGGCTAGGGTTACACAGGGTTGGTTAGAATGGTAGGAGATCTACATATCCGTGTCGCCAAGCTTGCCTTCCACGCCAAGGAAAGTCCCATCCGGACACGGGACGAAGTCTTAAATCTTGTATCTTCATAGTCCAGGAGTACGGCCAAAGGCTATAGTCCGGCTATCCGGACACCCCCTAATCCGGGACTCCCTCAGTAGCCCCCGAACCAGGCTTCAACGACAACGAGTCCGACGCGTAGATTGTCTTCGGCATTGCAAGGCGGGTTCTTCTCCAAATCGTGTGTACCTATTTGAATAGTGCCCGACTTCTCGTAAATATCACGCTCCTTGGCTACCACGCCCAATAATGGCCATCTTCCACATGTTGAACGAATGCGAAAAGCCAGGGTATTTTTACATTTACCCCCCTAGCTGTGCAAATGAGCTGCCTATATAAGAGACGTGGATCTAGATCCGAATCACACCGTCTTCCCTTCGCGAGCTTTCATCGGAGCGCGTCTGACAGAAACCCATTCCATCATCGACAGTCGACGCGACTCCTCCTCTCGCCCTCCCAGTCCTCAGCCTGGAGATTGGGATAGATGCTCCGTCCCACACAGAGAGCTAGTGACGCTCCAAACCAAGTGGTTTCTTCCCCCAACCTTCATGGATCCCGTTCGAGCCGGACTCGCCACCTATAAGGGCGGAAAACAAGCGGAGAGCGTCCCCAGTCCCTCCCGAGGAGAGCGGCTATGCCTTGTCCCTTATTTGATAAGAGGGCTCGGATTTCCAATTCATCCGTTTCTCCGGGGGCTCCTGGAGTTCTATGGCCTCCAGTTACACAACCTTACGCCTGCCTCCATTCTGCATATTGCGGGCTTCGTGGCCCTTTGCGAGCTGTTCTTGGGCATCGGGGCTCATTTTGCGCTGTGGAAGAGGTTGTTCTGCCTCGTACCCCGTTCTCAGGAGGGGTCGATATTTCAAGTGGGCGGAGCGGAACTATGGCGCATCGCCGGGACCGGATATCTATCCGGAACCCCGAAGAAGGCGTCCGAAGACTGGCCTTCGGAATGCTTTTATATAGAAGGTGTCCCCCTGCCGGACCCTGCTCGGATCGGCCTCCCGGAGTTCAGTAATGCTCCTTTGAAGAAACGCCTAAGTCAAGGCGTCCACGGAGCCCTCGGAGGGAAAATGACAGGGGCGTCCTTTACGATGAGCGAATAAGGTTGTTGGCTCATTCCAAACTGACCATGATCGGAGTCATGGCCACATGCATTATGCCGGGGTGCAGCCGCCCAAAGATAGAGGCCACCCCATGTGGGATTTCAACGGGAGGATGATGCCACCCGCCATGGCCGTAGGGGGCCGGATCGGTCGCCCGATTCGATGAAGACCTTGTCCGCATTGTACAAGGGAGAAGAGGAGGAATTTCTTCGCGTCAATCCATAGGACGGGTTTTCTATGAACAATCCCCCAAGCTGGGTAAGCGGACATTTCTTTTTGCCCATCCGATCCATATTCCCATAGTCAAGTATCTCATTTTGTGATTTCAACGCAGGAACTGCGCCAGGCCGTAAAGGATATAAACAGCCTGCCTCCACAACCCGAAGATCCGGAACGATTCCTCGATCCGGCCTCCCAAGAGGATCCGGACATATCGGTGGAGTTGATCGATGGGGTATTTCACCAGTTGAGCATCGATAATGCCCTGGTTGCCATTACAGCCGATTACCCCGGAATACTTCCAGCCTCGCAGGTAACTGAGACCGAAGCCCCAATACGTTGAGAATGATTCATCCTTGCTTATTTTTTATCATCGTACACCAACGGTGTTTTGCAGGGGGGAGCCCTTGAGGCGGAAGGCTGAGCCTGCGGCGGCTAGCCAACAAGGGGCAGCACGGCCCAGCAGGCTAAAAAGAAGTGCGGTCCGGACTGAAGCACCGGCGCAATGGTATACTAACGCTCATGCTCTCTTCAGGAAAAAGAGCGCTCGCCGGACTATATCCGGAGAGGTTGCCAATCGAGCCTCCGCCAGCCAGGCTTCAAAGCCAGGCCCAGAAGCGGAGGCGAACACGAGGCGTGCGTCGGATGCTCCTCCGACAAAGGATGCCGACAGATTGTCCGCCACCAACTCCGAGGTGGAGAGTGCCATGAATCACAGGCGCCGCCGGACAATTCTTCGTGACACATGTTTCTCCCAAGAGGCATTGAATGCCTTCAATTGGAGATGCGCACCTCTGTGCCGCTCAAAATGGTCTAGACAGAGCCACGAAGCAGTATGTAAAAGACATACGAGTGAGGAAATTTAACGGTTATATATGCCAGTAGCCCCCGAGACTTGAAATAGTTAGAATAACTGATTTAAGGATCATTTATTGTGCAGGATCTTACAGAAAAGAATACCCAACTGTCCCAGGAGCTTGAAGAGTGCAAAGCCCAACTTGAGGCCGCACAAGCCGCGACATGGGAAGCCAAAGAGACCCCCTCTGGTAACATATGCTTTTTAAAAGATAAGTATGTTGTGAAGTGCGGCGTGTATATAGATATGATAATAACATTGCAGATGGCTCCGGGGTAGATCCGGACAAGCAACAGCTATTGCGTCGGTTAAAGGCCGGCGAGAACGTGCTTACGAGGGTGAGGCAGGAGAAAAATAATCTCCAAGCTGCCAACACCCAGCTGGGTGAGGAACTAAAAGATTTTCGTGCCCAGCTGTCTGACTCCGTTAAGGAGAATCGGCGGCTTCGACGCGGCATTTTTAGTAAGTGCTTAAACAAACTTTGAAAAAAAAAGTTCGGCGAGGAAGTCGACTTAACAGAGTTATGTCTGTAGGTATGCTCACAGGCCGTCCTGCAGAGGAAATGCCCGGTTCTACGGGTGACCTTCTTCCCAAGCTCTTACAACTGCACGAACGAGTTCGGTAGGTGATGAAAGGCGTCGCCCAGGCCTTGTGGCCATCTGTCTCCCTGCCCGAAGGCCTTGGGGAGCTTGCAGAGAAGCTCCAGGGAGCGCGGCGGTGCTTCCTATTATGGAAGATATCGGCCTGCCGTCAAGGCGCCAGGGAGGCCTGGGCCATGGTGAAGACGCGGTACACGAAGGATGACCCAAACCACATGGCCGAGGTCGGACCTGTGGGGCCAGATGGGAAGGAGATCCCTGCGAGCTTAGTGTACGGCCAGGTAGAATTCGCCGCAAAGTATTCCCAGCAGGACTGTAAACTAGACAGCATGTTAGATGGCATTGAAGAGGAATACAATCAGTCAAATTGACTGTGCAATTTAAGGTGACATGTAAAATGCCTTCTAGCCGGATTGTAGATCGTTTTTCATAGCGGACCTTTTCGCTTCAACCTCGGGACCCAATAGTCCGGAGTGTGTCCGAATACCCTCGCGGTTATATAAAAAACTGGGGCATGCGTGGAGACCAGGCGTAGGGGTCATTAGTGCTTTATCAGACAAGTGTCCAACTAGTTATGTTATATTAAATGGTTAGTAAGAAACATCTTCCAGGGAGAATAGTTCCGTTAGGGGTTCCTTTCCCTGGGAGGCATGCCCTAAAGTGCATGTCCGGACTGCGAAAAAGCAGAAAAACATCTGAGGGCAGATAAATAAATAGGTAAGAAATCTTCTTTTAGTTCACCGACCGAATATGTAACGCCCCCGATGCGGCTATATCTCCCACGTGTCGAGGCACGACTTAGAGGCATAACCGCATTGAAAGCAATGTCGCAAGTGAGGTAATCTTCACACAACCCATGTAATAATTAAGGGAAAGATACATAGTTGGCTTACGATGCCACTTCACATAGTACATAAATAAACATCCATCATTGAGTACACTCAAGGTCCGACTACGGAACCAAAATAAAAGAAGATACCCCAAATGCTAACACAGATCCCGAATCGTCCCAACTGGGCACCACTCATCGATCATCTGGGAAAGACACATAGTAACGACCACGTTCCTCGTCGAACTCCCACTTGAGCTCGGTTGAGTCACCTGTGACCGCATCGTCGGCACTCGCAACTGTTTGGAAGTATCTCATGAGTCACGGGGACTCAGCAATCTCACACCCGCGAGATCAAGACTATTTAAGCTTGTAGGAAGGATGAGTAGTATAGTGGAGCTGCAGCAAGCGACTAGCATATATGGTGGCTACTTCAAAAGAGAGCGAGAAGAGGAGCAAAGCACGGTCGTGAAGCTAATAGCGATCAAGAAGTGATCTGAACTACTTACGCCGAGACATAACTCCAACATCGTGTTCACTTCCCGGACTCCGCCGAGAAGAGACCATCACGGTTACACACGCTGGTTGAAGTGTATTTTATTTGAGGTCAACTTTAGGTTTTCTACAACCGGACATTAACAAATTCCCATCTGCCTCATAACCGCGGGCACGGCTTTCGAAAGATATTACCCTGCAGGGGTGTCCCAACTTAGCCCATTATAAGCTCTCACGGTCAACGAAGGATTATTCCTTCTACCGGGAAGACCCGATCAAGCTCGGAGTCCCGGACTACAAGACATTTCGACAGCAATAAAACAAGACCAGCAAAGCCGCCCGATTGTGCCGACAAATCCCGATAGGAGCTGCACATATCTCGTTCTCGTGGCACATCCGGATGAGACTAGCTACGAGTAAAACCAAGCCTCGAGTTTCCCGTGGTGGCCCTTGATCAGCTCGATTCGGGCCGACACTCGAAGGAGCACTGGTCCGGGGGGGGTTAAAATAAAGATGACCCTCGGGCTCGCGAAAACCCGGGGGAAAAAGGCTTAGGTGGCAACTGGTAAAACCAAAGTTGGGCCTTCTTTGGACGAGTCTTATTCAAAGCGAACTGTCAAGGGGTCCCATAAATCACCCAACCGTGTAAGGAACGCATAAAATCAAGGAACATAACACGGTATGGCGGAAACTAGGGTGGCAAGAGTGGAACAAAACACCAGGCATAAGGCCGAGCCTTCCACCCTTTACCAAGTATATAGATGTGTTAAACATAGCAGATATATATATATATTGTGATATCCCCAACAAGTAAACATGTTCCAAAAGGAACAACATCTCCATGTTCCAACAAGGAACAAACTTCAGATTCACCTGCAACTAGCAACGCTATAAGAGGGCTGAGCAAAGCGGTAACATAGCCAATCAACGGTTTGCTAGGAAAGGATGGTTAGGGGCTGACATGGCAATATGGGTGGCATGATATAGCAAGTGGTAGGCATGGCAGCATAGGCATAGCAAAAGAGCGAGCATCTAGCATAGCAAAGATAGAAGTGATTTCGAGGGTATGGTCATCTTACTGCAATGTTCTCAGAGTTGTCGAAAGCTTGATCCTCGAAAACGTTCTCAACAGGCTCCTCGTTCACGTACTCGTCTCCCGACTCTACCCAGAGCAACAACACAAACGAAGGAACCACAATAAATCACGGTGCAACGCACAATCAACATGATGCAAAACATGGCATGATATGCATGATGTGATATGCAATGCTTATGTGCGCTCCGGAAGGAAAATGATGAACCAGGCATCAACTTGGCAAACCAAGCATGCCACTGGAAAGATGAGATGATTTCGGGTGAAATCGATATAAAGATCACCGGAAACGGATGCACGGTTTGCAAATGGCGAGCAAAACAAGAATGGCGCAAATCTGCCATTAACAGCAATGATGCCACTTTGCAAGCAACAAATAATTAAGCTACTGCACCCAAATGTATCAACAAAGCACATGGCAGTGATCTACACAAGATGCTCGACAAAAGATGAGCACTGAGCTACGGCTAGTTCACATCACAACAGGTTCAAACAAGCATGGCAAAAGTGAACAAAGTAACAGGCTGGACATGGCAAAAACAGCATCAGGCTGCAATGTTCAGAGCAGCAAAACTACATGCTACAGGACCTTAAAATAGCAAAACAAGGCATGGCATGAATCTACTCAAAGCATAGAACAAAAAGTCCCTTACTGACCATAAGCCAAAAGGGATCCGAAAATATAGTAACACCCATGTCAATATTGAAAGTTTCGTTAACAGATTCAGCAACATGACATGTCAAAAACTGATAACGAGACGGCATGTTAACAAGCTCAATGCACTCACTACAGAGCCTCAAATGATAAACTAAGCATACCTACATCAAGAAGACATGACATAGAAGACATCCATGGCAAGAACAATAACATAGCCTACATGGGTCACCCACAACATCCTAGGCAAAATTGAATAACACGTATACAATCTGCCAGGAAACAATTGATAGCAAAAGTAGAGCTCGATTGACTCAAGCTATGGCATCCCATAATTGCAAACAAAGGCATGGATGGATAGAGCAAGTCATGCTTTACAAAACACCCTTACTGAAGTATCTCAAAATATGCATAGATCTCTCGGTATCATCAAGCAAACATGGCATCAAAATCAGCTAAAACAGGGCTGAAATCAGCAACATTAGGACACCTACTTTGCATGCTTGTGCTAGTCACCACATAGATCACAAAAATACATGGCATATACCCCTGGAAAGATGGCATGGCATTTAACAAAACACATGTAGGACTCAAATTCATAGGATGCACATATTAATCATGGCAAAATTAACAAAAGTGCAACTCCTGATAAAAATCAGAATCTAACAGCACATAGCACTCTTCCAACAGCATTTCGGGCATCAAGATGAGCTCAAATGAAAATGATGCAATGGAATGAAATGATCTACTCTTCGAGACGAACATTTTGACATATTATACGCGAAAAATGGATCTACGGATGCGAAGATATAGCATGTTGAAAAATGCACGAAATTACAAAAGATTTATGACTTAGAGAAAATTAAGGGGGGAAGAGAGGTCAACGGCGGAGCCCGAGGTCGGATCCGATCGGGCGGATCGGGCGCCAGTGGATCTTGGGCTCGCCGGGTGGCGCCGGCGAGGGAAGGAGGCGAGGCGGGCGGCGACCGGCGGGCCGGCGAGGGCCGGGCGACGGCGTGAGCCGGCCGGGCGGCGGCGAGGAAGGTGGCGGCGGCGGCGCGACGAAGCTCACGGGCGCTGCCGGGCGGCGCGCGGAGGCGGCGGGCGCGGAGGCGGCGGGCGCTGTCATGGGAGCTCGGGCCGGGAGGGCCTCAGACGGGCCTCGCGGGCCTGCTGGGTCGGGCGGCGGTGGCGCGGGTCACGCACGTGGCGGCGTGAGAGGTCCGGGCGGCGGGCGGACGTGTCCGGCCGCCTGGATTTCGCCCGCGCGGGCGGAAAGGGAGACTAGGGTTTCGTCCGGATTTCGGGAAGGGACCTATATTTATAGGTAGAGGGAGCTAGGAGACTCCAAATGAGGTGTAGTTTCGCCCACGATCGTGATCGAACGACGGAGAGCATGGGAGTGACTTAGATGGGTTATTGGGCTGTTTTGAAGGGGTGTTGGGCTGCAACTTAACAGAGGCCTTTGCAAGAGTCACGGTTAACCGTTGGAGTACCAAACGAGCTCCAAATGACCCGAAACTTGACCGGTGGTCTCCGGGTGTTATACCAAGGCCACTAGACAAACCTCGGTCCATTTCGAGACGGTTTAATACCCGCACACGGAAAAACGTAAAAGGGACCGCCGGGGGAGATAGGAGTGTCGGATTGCAAAACGGACAACGGGAAAAAAGCTCGGAATCAAGAGACGAACACGTATGCAAATGCGATGCACATGATGACATGATATAAAATGCATGACATGGACAAAATGCAAAATGAAGAAAACCCAACCACGGAGGGAATATCATATATCAATGCCGAAAATGGCAAGAGTTGGAGTTACAAATATGGAAAGTTACATCCGAGGTGTTACAACACTCCACCACTACAAGAGGATCTCGTCCGAGATCTAGGACTGAAAGAACTCCGGATATTCGAACGGAGGTGATCCTCGCGCTCCCGTGTAGCTTCTCGGTCGGAATGGTGTGACCACTTCACTTTCAGGAATTTGATAGACTTGTTGCGAGTCTTGCGCTCGGTTTCTTCAAGAATAGCAACGGGTGCTCATGATAAGAGAGATCTTCTTGAAGGTCAATCTCTTGAAGTTGATAGTGCGTTCAGGAGTCTTGAAGCACTTGCGAAGGCTGTGACACGTGAAACACATCGTGCACGCTTTGCAAAGTTGGATGGAAGCTCAAGTTGATAGGCGAGATCGCCTCTTTTCCCAATGATCTTGAAAGGACCCACGTATCTAGGGGCAAGCTTCCCTTTGATACCGAAGCGACGAGTGCCTTTCACTGGAGAGACGCGGAGGTAGACATGGTCTCCGATTTCAAAAGTCACATCACGGTGCTTATCATCATAATAAGCTCTTCCGGCGCGATTATGCGGCTTTGAGATTCTCACGAATGACTTTGCACATTTCTTACATACGTGATCAAGTCATTGCCAAGAAGTTGGCGTTCACCTGTCTCGGACCAATTGAGAGGAGTACGGCACTTTACGCCATAGAGAATTTCGAATGGGGCCTTGCCGAACTTCGCTTGGAAGCTGTTGTTGTAAGAGAACTTCGGCATATGGAAGACAATCTTCCCACTTCATACCGAAGGAAATGACACAAGCCCCGAGCATATCTTCAAGGATTTGATTAACTCGCTCGACTTGGCCACTTGTTTGAGGATGGAAAGCTGTCTTTGAAACGAATGTCGGTGCCCATGGCCTTCGGAAAGAATCCCAGAACTTGGAGGTAAAGATGCTGCCACGGTCTCAAGAGATCACTTGTGGAATGCCGTGCAAGGAGACAATCCTCGAGGTGTATAGCTCGCCAACCGAGCTGCAGTGATGGATTCTTTGATAGGAAGAAAATGAGCCACTTTAGTAAGCTTGTCAATGACCACGAAGATAGCATCATTTCCACGCTTGGACTTTGGAAAACCAGTCACGAAGTCCATTTCAATATGGTCAAACTTCCATTCAGGAATAGCAAGAGGTTGAAGGAGACCAGCTGGTCTTTGGTGTTCTGCTTTCACCCTTCTGCAGACATCACACTCATTCACGAATTGAGCAATCTCTCGCTTCATTCGAGTCCACCAATATGACTGCTTGAGGTCATGGTACATCTTCGTACTTCCAGGATGAATGGATAGAAGCGAATTGTGCGCCCTGCTCATAATGACTTTTCGCAGATCACCCTTAGGAACCACAATCCGGTCCTCAAAGAACAGAGTGTCTTTGTCATCAACGTGGAAGCACTTGTACTTGGGAATGCCCTTGTCGATACCACGTTTCACTTTCTTCACCATGGTATCCAGAAGTTGAGCCTCACGAATCTGATCTTCCAAAGTAGGAGAGACTAAGAGGTTGGCAAGAAAGCCTTGAGGAACAACTTGAAGATTCAGCTTGCGGAAAGATTCACAGAGATCCGGTGAAAGGGCTTGAGGATTAGATCACAGTAAGAAGCTTTCTGCTCAAAGCATCTGCAATGACATTGGCTTTGCCCGGAGTATATTCAATACTTGGGTTGTACTCTTGAATCATTTCGACCCATCGAGTCTGCCTGAGGTTGAGGTTAGGCTGAGTGAAGATGTACTTGAGACTCTTGTGATCAGTGAAAATGTCCACTTTCCTTCCCAACAAGAGATGTCTCCAAGTAATCAATGCATGAACAACTGCCGCCAACTCAAGATCGTGAGTGGGGTAGTTCTTCTCGTTGGGCTTCAACTGGCGAGATGTATAAGCCACAACTCTCTTCTCTTGCATTAACACAGCACCGAGACCTTGAAGGGAAGCATCACAGAAAACTTCATATGGCTTGGATTCATCAGGAGGAGTCAAGACAGGAGCTGTGACGAGTTTCTCTTTTAGAGTATTGAAAGCAACGTCACACTCAGGAGACCAGACATACTTCACATGCTTATGGTGGAGGTTGGAAAGAGGCTTTGCAATCTTGGAGAAGTTCTCAACGAATCTTCGGCAATAGCTTGCAAGACCAAGAAAGTCATGGAGCTGCTTGACATTCCGAGGAGGTTCCCAATTCACAATTGCGGACACCTTCTCGGGATTAACAGCGATGCCCTTGGCGGAGATGATATGACCAAGATAAAGCACTTCATCAAGCCAAAATTCACATTTGGAGAACTTCGCATAGAATTGATACTCTCGAGCTTGTCTAGCACCAATCGCAAATGTTTGGCATGATCCTTCTTATTCTTGGAGAAGACCAAAATATCATCAAGATAGACCAAGACGAATTCATTGGTGTAGGGATTGAATATGAAGTTCATCATCCGAGAGAATGTTGGAGGAGCATTGACGAGGCGAAAGACATGACAAGATATTCATAAGAACCAAAGCTTGTTACGAATCTTTGTCTTGGGAATATCTTGTTCACGAATGCGAATCTGATGATACCCCATACGAAGGTCAAGCTTGGAGAACAACTGTAGCACCTTTGAGTTGCTCGAAAAGCTCATTGATGTTGGGAAGTGGATACTTGTTCTTGATTGTCTTCTTATTCAATGGACGGTAATCGACGCAAAGTCGGGTCCGTGCCATCCTTCTTCCGGACAAAAAGAACACCACAACCCCAAGGAGATGAACTGGTGCGATCAAACCCAGACGCTCTTGTTCATCGAGCTGCTTCTTCAATTCCTTCAGCTCATCAGGTCCAAGCTTGTATGGACGCTTGCAAGCGGGTTCGGTGCAGGGCTCAAGATCAATAACGAACTCAATCGGCCGATGAGGAGGCATACCCGAAGCTCTTACGGAAAGACATCTTGGTACTCACAAACGACCGGAATCGAGAGATGGCATTCAATTCGCCCTTCTCATTGAGAGAAAACAGCGAATGGTTTCATCACGAGAGGCATAGATGATCACATCATTAGAAGAATGAGTCAATTGAATTTTCCGGCAGCACAATCAATCGAGCTTTGTGCCGAGAAAGCCCGATCCATTCCGAGAATAAGATCCATATCCGAGTCACCAAGAACAATTGGTTTAGAAAGAAATCTATAATCGCCCATCTTGATAGAAACGTCCGGGACATAATTATTAGCTGTCATTTGCTTACCCGGGGACACAATTGATAAGGAACTAGGCAATTCTTGATAACCCAACTCATGCTTAGATGCAAATGGTCTTGAGATGAAACAATGCGATGCACCAAAGATCAAATAAGACTTTCGCAGAATATCATTAACTGGAAGATTACCCATTATCACATCAGTAGATTCCTCCGCTTGCGCTGCATTCATCATATTCACCTTGGCATGCTTTGGATTATGCTTGACCACTGCATTGCTGGAAGATTTCACAGGAGGAGGAGGCGGAAGGCGCCTCTGGTTGAAGCATTTGTTCGCATAGTGACCTTTTCACGACATTTGTTGCAAGTCACCTCGAGCAATGGACGGTGGTAAGGAGCACTTGACCTTGGAGCTTGAGAATTAGACTAGTTCTGATAGCTTGGGTTGGGTGGGTGGGAAGATCCACGGCCACCTGAGAACTTCTGCTGATAAGGCTGACGGAACGGAGGAGGAGGAAGGTAAAACTTCAGCTGCTTAGCTGCCACTTGAGAGGAAGAAGAAGACTGAACTGCATCCCTGATTCTCTTCTTAGAAGCCTCACATTTGAGCTGGGCAGCTTCTTGCTTCAGTGCCATGTTGTAGAAATCATCATACTTAACTGGCTCAAAAAGCACAAGAGGTAATTGCAGATCTTCTCTCAGACCACCTCTGAATTGATAGATCATACTCTTCTCATCAGGCACGTCTTGCTTAGCAAAACGAGCAAGCTTCTGGAACTGGATATTGTATTGATAGACAGACATGGTGCCTTGCTTGAGATTGCGGAACTCCTCACGCTTGCTCTCAACAACACTTTTCGAATGTGGTGAGCTCTGAAATCACGGCGAACTCATCCTGTGTAAAGACACGACCTCCTCCGGAATCTTTGTATTGTCGGGTACCACTCGCCAGCCTTGATCCTTGAGTTGAAACGATGCAAACTTGACAAAGTCCTCGTGTCCGACATTGCTACAGTCAAAGTGCTTGCAGATATCCACTAACCAATCGTCAGCGTCTGTGGCCTCAACACAGAAACTGAAAGACTTCGGCTGATTAGCGAGAAACTGACTGAGAGTAGCAAAGTGTGGCTGATTGCTGCCTTGACCTTGATTGCCTTGATTGCCTTGCCCCTGAGTACGTTCTTGCAAGAGCTGCAAAATCATCTGAGCATTGGCATTGGTGGCTGCCATGATAGCTTGCCGTGCCTCACGAAGGCGGAGGTGGAGGTGGAGGTGGAGGGTTCGACCGATCCCCATCATTGCGATCCGGATTCGTACGCCATGGCGGAGCCATCCTGAAGAGGGTGACATCCGTTAGTCCTTTGATAGACAAATGATAAGTAGAATCAACGGATAGAAATTGCAACATATAGTCTTCACAATAAACATTCGAACAAGAATGAACGAATGAATTCCAAAGTTAATCATCACACGTCCAATAAGGTGAGAAGCCACTTAGATAAAGATATGGAAACAACATCTGTCTTAGAAACAATTCGAAAATCACAATTGAAACAAATGATTGGCTTCTAGAATGAGCCGGAACAAACACATGATAGAGATTTCGCCCAAAGTGTTCGTGGTGGGGCTCACACGGGCACGACGTATAGCGGACGTCACGAATGACTAACAAGACGTCCCCGAATCAGCATAGCCAAGGATTCTTTAAGACGTCTCGCGACAAATGTAAATCGACCGTGAATGGGCGGACCACTAAACTTTGAACCCCAATCTCAAATCATACATCCATCGGAAAGAATATCCCGTAAGCTACTAGAATTCCCACCTATAAACTCCCGAAACTTTCTGGTTATGCAATCTGGTGTTGGGGATACAGGGACACAAAATATATCACCCAAACTAACAATACCTAGATCCAAATTGTATCCATCCGTCAACACATAACCAAGAAATCCTCGGAAATCGTGGTACCTCGACCTTGAAAAACATCCGTTATACAAGTCATGGCAATACTCCCTTTTCACTCGCCACAAGATCGGGCTATCGAGGTTATCTCACCAACAACTGTACAAAAGAGATTTCGATGTCGGCAAAAACTCGTGTATTCCAGAACTGCAACGATAAAATTGTGACGACAACACCTCGGAGCTCAACTCCCGGACACCGCCACAACCCCTAAATGTCAGGAGGCACCAAGAACAATGTTCTCGTCACAAAACCATCGGAACGATTCCAAGATACCCACGTGATCCTAAATTTTTTTTTAGTGAAATTTGAGAAGAGAAGAGTCAAAACTCTACGTCAGGAGGCCTCACAGAGCGATGAAGGGACCGAGGAGTAAAAAGAATCCTACTCTCCGATATATATAATCCTAAGACTCAAAGCATTTTTCCATTCTAGACTCAACAACGTCAGCAAACAATCTAGTAGGGGGCTCCTAAGTCGGGGAAGGCTCTGATTACCAACTTGTAACGCCCCCGATGCGGCTATATCTCCCACGTGTCGAGGCACGACTTAGAGGCATAACCGCATTGAAAGCAATGTCGCAAGTGAGGTAATCTTCACACAACCCATGTAATAATTAAGGGAAAGATACATAGTTGGCTTACAGTCGCCACTTCACATAGTACATAAATAAACATCCATCATTCAGAGTACACTCAAGGTCCGACTACGGAACCAAAATAAAAGAAGATACCCCAAATGCTAACACAGATCCCCGAATCGTCCCAACTGGGCACCACTACTGATCATCTGGGAAAGACACATAGTAACGACCACGTTCCTCGTCGAACTCCCACTTGAGCTCGGTTGAGTCACCTGACCGCATCGTCGGCACTGCAACTGTTTGGAAGTATCTGTGAGTCACGGGACTCAGCAATCTCACACCCGCGAGATCAAGACTATTTAAGCTTGTAGGAAGGATGAGTAGTATAGTGGAGCTGCAGCAAGCGACTAGCATATATGGTGGCTACTTCGCAAAAGAGAGCGAGAAGAGGAGCAAAGCACGGTCGTGAAGCTAATAGCGATCAAGAAGTGATCCTGAACTACTTACGTCAGACATAACTCCAACACCGTGTTCACTTCCCGGACTCCGCCGAGAAGAGACCATCACGGTTACACACGCGGTTGAAGTGTATTTTATTTGAGGTCAACTTCGGGTTTTCTACAACCGGACATTAACAAATTCCCATCTGCCTCATAACCGCGGCACGGCTTTCGAAAGATATTACCTGCAGGGTGTCCCAACTTAGCCCATTATAAGCTCTCACGGTCAACGAAGGATTATTCCTTCTACCGGAAGACCCGATCAAGCTCGAGTCCCGGACTACAAGACATTTCGACAGCAATAAAACAAGACCAGCAAAGCCGCCCGATTGTGCCGACAAATCCCGATAGGAGCTGCACATATCTCGTTCTCGTGGCACATCCGGATGAGACTAGCTACGAGTAAAACCAAGCCTCGAAGTTTCCCGTGGTGGCCTTGCAGTAGCTTTCGATTCGGGCCAGCACTCGAAGGAGCACTGGTCCGGGGGGTTAAAATAAAGATGACCCTCGGGCTCGCGAAAACCCGGGGAAAAAGGCTTAGGTGGCAACTGGTAAAACCAAAGTTGGGCCTTCTTTGGGCCGAGTCTTATTCAAAGCGAACTGTCAAGGGGGTCCCATAAATCACCCAACCGTGTAAGGAGCATAAAATCAAGGAACATAACACGGTATGACGGAAACTAGGGTGGCAAGAGTGGAACAAAACACGGGCATAAGGCCGAGCCTTCCACCCTTTACCAAGTATATAGATGTGTTAAACATAGCAGATATATATATATATTGTGATATCCCCAACAAGTAAACATGTTCCAACAGGGAACAACATCTCCATGTTCCAACAAGGAACAAACTTGATTCACCTGCAACTAGCAACGCTTATAAGAGGGCTGAGCAAAGCGGTAACATAGCCAATCAACGGTTTGCTAGGAAAGGATGGTTAGGGGCTGACATGGCAATATGGGTGGCATGATATAGCAAGTGGTAGGCATGGCAGCATAGGCATAGCAAAAGAGCGAGCATCTAGCATAGCAAAGATAGAAGTGATTTCGAGGGTATGGTCATCTTGCTCGCAATGTTCTCAGAGTTGTCGAAAGCTTGATCCTAAAAACGTTCTCAACAGGCTCCTCGTTCACGCACTCGTCTCCCGACTCTACCCAGAGCAACAACACAAACGAAGGAACCACAATAAATCACGGTGCAACGCACAATCAACATGATGCAAAACATGGCATGATATGCATGATGTGATATGCAATGCTTATGTGCGCTCCGGAAGGAAAATGATGAACCAGGCATCAACTTGGCAAACCAAGCATGCCACTGGAAAGATGAGATGATTTCGGGTGAAATCGACATAAAGATCACCGGAAACGGATGCACGGTTTGCAAATGGCGAGCAAAACAAGAATGGCGCAAATCTGCCATTAACAGCAATGATGCCACTTTGCAAGCAACAAATAATTAAGCTACTGCACCCAAATGTATCAACAAAGCACATGGCAGTGATCTACACAAGATGCTCGACAAAAGATGAGCACTGAGCTACGGCTAGTTCACATCACAACAGGTTCAAACAAGCATGGCAAAAAGTGAACAAAGTAACAGGCTGGACATGGCAAAAACAGCATCAGGCTGCAATGTTCAGAGCAGCAAAACTACATGCTACAGGACCTTAAAATAGCAAAACAAGGCATGGCATGAATCTACTCAAAGCATAGAACAAAAGTCCCTTACTGACCATAAGCCAAAAGGGATCCGAAAATATAGTAACACCCATGTCAATATTGAAAGTTTCGTTAACAGATTCAGCAACATGACATGTCAAAAACTGATAACGAGACGGCATGTTAACAAGCTCAATGCACTCACTACAGAGCCTCAAATGATAAACTAAGCATACCTACATCAAGAAGACATGACATAGAAGACATCCATGGCAAGAACAATAACATAGCCTACATGGGTCACCCACAACATCCTAGGCAAAATTGAATAACACGTATACAATCTGCCAGGAAACAATTGATAGCAAAAGTAGAGCTCGATTGACTCAAGCTATGGCATCCCATAATTGCAAACAAAGGCATGGATGGATAGAGCAAGTCATGCTTTACAAAACACCCTTACTGAAGTATCTCAAAATATGCATAGATCTCTCGGTATCATCAAGCAAACATGGCATCAAAATCAGCTAAAACAGGGCTGAAATCAGCAACATTAGGACACCTACTTTGCATGCTTGTGCTAGTCACCACATAGATCACAAAAATACATGGCATATACCCCTGGAAAGATGGCATGGCATTTAACAAAACACATGTAGGACTCAAATTCATAGGATGCACATATTAATCATGGAAAAATTAACAAAAGTGCAACTCCTGATAAAAATCAGAATCTAACAGCACATAGCACTCTTCCAACAGCATTTCGGGCATCAAGATGAGCTCAAATGAAAATGATGCAATGGAATGAAATGATCTACTCTTCGAGGCGAACATTTTGACATATTATACGCGAAAAATGGATCTACGGATGCGAAGATATAGCATGTTGAAAAATGCACGAAATTACAAAAGATTTATGACTTAGAGAAAATTAAGGGGGGAAGAGAGGTCAACGGCGCGGAGCCCGAGGTCGGATCCGATCGGGCGGATCGGGCGCCGGTGGGGATGCGGGCTCGCCGGGGTGGCGGCCGGCGAGGGAAGGAGGCGAGGCGGGGCGGCGACTGCCGGGCCGGGCGAGGGGCGGCCGGGCGACGGCGAGCGGGCTGGCCGGCGGCGGGCGAGGGAAGGTGGCGGGCGGCGGCGCGACGAAGCTTGCCGGGCGCGGCCGGGCGGGCGCGGAGGCGGCGGGCGCGGAGGCGGCGGGGCGCGCATGGGAGCTGCGTCAAGCTGGGGAGGGCCTCAGACGGCCTCGCGGGCCCATGGGTCGGGCGGCGTGCGCTGGCTCGCCACGGGCGGGCGCGCGAGGTCCGGGCGGCGGGCGGACGTGTCCGCCGCCTGGATTTCGTCCGCGTGCGCCAAGGAGCGGGAGACTAGGGTTTCGTCCGGATTTCGGGAAGGGACCTATATTTATAGGTAGAGGGAGCTAGGAGACTCCAAATGAGGTGTAGTTTTCGCCCACACGATCGTGATCGAACGACGGAGAGCATGGGAGTGACTTAGATGGAGTTATTGGGCTGTTTTGAAGGGGTGTTGGGCTGCAACTTAACAGAGGCCTTTGCAAGAGTGCGGTTAACCGTTGGAGTACCAAACGAGCTCCAAATGACCAAACTTGACCGGTGGTCTCCGGTGTTATACCAAGGCCACTAGACAAACCTCGGTCCATTTCGAGACGGTTTAATACCCGCATACACGGAAAAACGTAAAAGGGACCGCCGGGGAGATAGGAGTGTCGGATTGCAAAAGCGGACAACGGGAAAAAGCTCGGAATCAAGAGGCGAACACGTATGCAAATGCGATGCACATGATGACATGATATAAAATGCATGACATGGACAAAATGCAAAATGAAGAAAACCCAACCACGGAGGGAATATCATATATCAATGCCGAAAATGGCAAGAGTTGGAGTTACAAATATGGAAAGTTACATCCGAGGTGTTACAGAATATTATCTTAAGAACGCTAGCTTTCGGCTTCAGCCAGTCTGAGGTACACATCCGGCTGACTCGGCAGTAACAATCACAGAGGTGCTCCCTTTACCACCTAGCCGAACAATCGGGAACGTAGGGGTAAGCAGTGGAGCCGAGCAAGCCAGCTTGGCCAAAACTTAAGTCATATCGATGCATATAATGGTGAATAAAAGGTACATGCGGAAGTGTGACACATGTATTGGGCATGAAGCCCTTATAATTAAGCTTCTGTGAAAGAAGCCCCCGGGTACAATGAGCGTGGATAGTGCGTCAAGTGTGTGCGAACAATGCGCTAACGAGCCTTCAGAGGCTGGAAAGAAAAAGGAGGGAGAAGGAGAAAAATAGAAGACAGCTAAAATGTAAAATACGGACAGAAGAAGGAGACGAACTCATAATCCGGTGCTAGGCGTAGAATCTTCGGAGACGGGCTGCATTCCATGGGTTCGGCTCGAGTCGGTTATCCGATGCATCTCGCAGATGGTACGCTCCACCGGTCAGGACTTGGTCGAGGATAAAGGGACCTTCCCATTTGGGCTTTAGTTTGTCCTTTTTCTTGTCCGGCAGGGGTAGAACTAGCTCGTCAACATTGTAAGTTTTGGCCCATACTTCTCTGCTTTGATATCTTCGAGCCTGCTGTTGATACAATGCGGAACGGGCTTATGCTACATCACGCTCCTCCTCCAAGGCGTCCAAACTGTCCTACCGATCGATCTCGGCTTCTCTTTCTTCGTACATGCACACGCGACGTGAGTCATGAATTATGTCGCAGGGCAGAACTGCCTCTGCGCCGTATACCATAAAGAATGGTGTGAATCCGGCCGTGCGATTCGGAGTGGTCCACAGCCCCCAGAGTATGGAGTCGAGCTCCTCTACCCAGTGCTTGTTAAATTCCTTGAGGGACTGCACTAATCTGGGTTTGATGCCGCTCATAATTACACCATTTGCTCGCTCAACTTGACCGTTAGTTTGAGGGTGATAGTTTGAAGCGTAGTCGAGCTTAATGCCCATGTTTTTGCACCAGAGTTTGACCTCGTCGGCCATAAAGTTTGTGCCGTTATCAGCGATGATGCTGTGGGGGACACCGTAACGGTGTACGACCCCTGATATGAAGTCTATCACCGGTCCGGATTCGGCCGTCTTGACAGGCTTGGCCTCTATCCATTTGGTGAATTTATCCACCATGACCAAAGAGGTATTTTTTGCTTGTGGGTTCCCCCTTTAAGGGGTCCAACCATGTCAAGCCCCTGCACCGCCAAGGGCGGTGATGGGTATAGTTTTGAGGGCAGTGGGTGGCATGTGGCTTTGATTAGCAAAGAGCCGGCATCCGACGCATCGTTGGACTAAGTCCTGAGCATCTGCCCGGGCCGTCGGCCAATAAAATCCTGTACGGAAGGCCTTGCCTACAAGGGCCCGAGCTGCGGCGTGGTGCCCGTCGAGTCCGGCATGAATTTCAACAAGAAGATTCCGCCCTTCCTCCGCGGAGATACACCTTTGAAGGACTCCGGATGTGCTTTTCTTATAAAGATCTCCCTCATGGATCTTATAGGCTTTAGATCGCCGCACTATACAGCGGGCCTCGTTTTGGTCCTCGGGAAGTTCCTGCCTTGTTAGGTAGGCTAGGAATGGTTCGGTCCACGGGGCGATGACTGCCATTATTACGTGGGCTGAGGTTGTTATTTCGTTGGCAGAACCACCAACTGTGTCGTAATGTTTGGTGTGGAAGGCGGTTGGGTCCGGGTTGTTATTTCGGACTCTCCCTCCCATATACTGGATGACTTGAACAGCCTCTCTAGGAAGATGTTGGGGGATGGCATCGCGCTTATACCGATGCATGCCAACACGTCTGCTGCCTGGTTGTTATCCCGGGCTATATGGTGAAATTCAAGCCCCTCAAACTGAGCTGACATTTTTAGGACGACATTGCGATAAGCTGCCATTTTCGGATCCTTGGCATCAAAGTCTCCATTTATTTGGGATATAGCGAGGTTCGAATCCCCGCGCACCTCTAGGCGTTGAATGCCCATGGAGACTGCCATCCGGAGACCATGTAGAAGGGCCTAGTATTCGGCTGTGTTATTGGAGTCCGTATACATTATTTGGAGTACGTATTGAACTGTATCTCCGGTTGGGGACGTCAGAACGACGCCAGCTCCCAGGCCAGCCAACATTTTGGAGCCGTCGAAATGCATTATCAAGTTGGAATATGCGCTGTACTCTTTAAGGAGTTCGGCTTTGGTCCATTCGGCGACGAAGTCGGCCAAAACTTGCGATTTAATAGCTCGCCGTGGCTTATAGGTTATGTCGAACGGGAGGAGCTCAATGGCCCATTTGGCAATCCGGCCCGTCGCGTCGCGGTTGTTTATAATGTCGTTAAGAGGTACTTCAGAGGCTACTGTTATCGAACACTCTTGAAAGTAGTGTCGCAGCTTCCGGGATGCCATAAAGACCGCGTACGCTATCTTTTGATAATGCGGGTACCGTGACTTGCATGGAGTTAGGATAGTGGACTCGTAGTAAACTGGTTAGAGCACCCGTTTGGTAAGCGGGAGGTCTTGAGTTCAACTCTCAATAAAAGCACCAATGTCAGTTTCAAAACCAGCGGATCTCGGGTAGGGTGTCCCGAACTGTGCGTCTAGGCGGATGGTAACAGGAGACAAGGGACACGATGTTTTCACCCAGGTTCGGGCCCTCTCTATGGAGGTAAAACCCTACTCCTGCTTGATTGATATTAATGATATGGGTAGTACAAGAGTAGATCTACCACGAGATCAGAGAGGCTAAACCCTAGAAGCTAGCCTATGGTATGATTGTTGTTCGTCCTACGGACTAAAACCCTCCGGTTTATATAGACACCGGAGAGTGCTAGGGTTACACAGGGTCGGTTACAATGGTAGGAGATCTACATATCCGTATCGCCAAGCTTGCCTTCCACGCCAAGGGAAGTCTCATCCGGACACGGGAGGAAGTCTTCAATCTTGTATCTTCATAGTCCAGGAGTCTGGCCAAAGGCTATAGTCCAGCTATCCGGATACCACCTAATCCGGGACTCCCTCACCTATCGTGCGATTTTTTGTGATGGTTCAATCTATTGGCCCAAGTAGTTTATCGATAACAACAATTGTCGTTTGTCCAAACGATAGATTCACTGGTCCATCTTATGTAGGTCATGGTGACATGTATGTATGACCAAAGTATCATTACGTGCATCCGCCCCGCTTACATGAAGTGGGAGGTGGGTCAAGCATCCTAGCTAGCTACGACATTATGTCATTATAGATATATCCAAGGGTGCTTTCGGGTTTGCGAGGCAGGTGCCACCAAAGTTGTGCATTGTGTATTTAAAGTTTTAAACATCACACCCTATACTCCTACATATATTTGGCCACTTCCCGGTGGATCTTGACTTTTGGCCCCTCTCATCGATCTTCGACGATGCGCCCAAACGTGGGCCTGCGCGGTCAAAGTTGTGCATTATAATTTTGAACATCACACACCACCCTTTTCACTCATATATATTTGGGCGACATGCTAGTGTGCCTGTCTTCTGACCCTCTCTAACGTTTTTCTTCTGCTACAAAGACTCTGATGACGCTCAACGAACACGTTTATAATGTCTTAACCGTGTGCGATGCAAGTGTGCTATGAATCACCACGATTGCGCAAGCGCGAGCAAAGGTGGAGGTACTGGCTTAACCGTGTGCGATGCAAGTGCGCTATAAAATCACCACGACCGCGCAAGCGCGAGAAAATAAGGTGGAGGTACTGGCTTAACCGTGTGTGATGCAAGTGCGCTATAAAATCACCACCTACACAAGCTAAAGGCGGGTAGTTTATTTAGATTGAATTCCACATCTACGTGTGAAAATTAGGACGAACCGTGTGCGATAGACCAGCTAGCTAGAAATCTATAAACATACTACCCGCCTTGAGCGTTGCAAAAATCGGCGGTTCCGCCACTTTTCCTGATTATCATACACGCATATTCTTATAGGACCATGTGCGATCTTGGGTACTCCTGCCCCGCATCAATTCCTTTACCCAAACTTTAGTAGCCGCCGTACTTGAACCGTCGCCCACACCCCTCTAGCACCGACCTGATAGTAAAATTGTGTCGGTGTACAAAAAGAGGGGCGCGCTTTTGTACCCCTTTACCTGTGCACGGGAAGTCAGAGCCGCGCCCACGGCCACACCAAGCAGAACGAGGGAGGAGAGCCAAGGTAAGATCGAAGCCCAAGACAATCAAAGCAACGCCAATGCCAAGACCACAAAGAGCAGAGGGACGAAGCAGGTTCCCCTAGCAAGACCCTTGCTGGGCGGCCTCAACGGCCCCGGCAAGACCCTTGCCGGGACAGCTCGCCCCGCACCAACAGAGCGAGCCACCCTTGAGCCCACGACCACGAGCGCCATCATCAGCGTGGGGCCAGGGCTCGGAGAGGCACCTCTGTGGTGGCATTCAGAACATTGTGAAGACATATTCAAGATGAGATGAGGGCTAGAACACGACAATTCTCGGCAAGATCCTTGCCGAGGAAGGCCACCAGACCCCCGACAAGATCCTTTCCGGGGACTATAGCACGCCACGACAATACCCTTGCCGGGCCACCCGGCAAGGCCCTCGCCAAAGACACCGGCGAGGCCACCGCCAAACCCACGCCAACCAAGCTTCCACCGCCGTTCCCATGCAGCTGCCAGCCCAACCAGCTAGGCGGCACCTGCGTGGCAACATGCAGCTCCCAGGCCAACTCATCAAGCGCCTGTGTGGCGCCATGCAGATCTTCGTGAAGGCTCCACCACCGTGCCACCCAGCTGCCTGCCTACCTACATGGCACCGCATGCATCACTGGCCGGGGCGCATGTTGAAGAGAGGAGGAGCGGCGACGGACGGGACGGGCCTAGCCCCGTCCCCGATAAAGCAAGGGGACACCTAAGCCACACATTAAATGCGTCTTGTCCTGTGTCTGACGATAAGCTCAGGCACTTGACACCTTTCCACCTCCGTGTGTCACCATGGCAGCCCCTTTCAACTATAAAAGGAGGCCCATGGCATCTTGAAGGGGATTCGCTCTTCGAACCACACGCTGACCACAGCTAGTTCGAGAGCTCAAGAACTCTCAGAAATACACCCACAAAAGCAGGACTAGGGTTTTACGCATGCTCGCGCCCCGAACCTGGGTAAACGATCCTTGTGCTGTCTACTAGCCCTGCTCTCCTCGCAACCATGCGCCCCGGCAACCGTAGTAGGGATTCTTGTGATTCCATAGGTGTTGTTCCACACCGACATCTTTGGCGCGCCATGTAGGGGGCGCAATTGTGAGAATCTGGTCTAGTAGTCAGCCTAGCAGTTCTTCATCGCCATGGCCCCTAAGAAGAAGATGGCCACGGCGGTCGACTCGTTGGGAGCCGAACGACCCATGCCGGTGCGGACGAGCAGCGGACCGGTCGCAGACAGGACCCGGGCCGCGGCCCGTGAGCACCAGCATCGCCCAGGCAGTCGGAGCCTGGCGAGCGGCGTCGTTCGCGCGCCAGACGACCGGCTACACGTCGCCGGATCCAAAGACGGAGCCGCCCAGCGGCGCGAAGCCCTCTAGGGGGTGTCGTTGTGCCGACTCCGGGTGGCGCGGTGACCTCCAGGACGCTTACACCGGCGACCACCACACATTCTTCCCATGGTGTTTGCGCCGAGCAGCGTCACCACGTTGGTGACCCTGGGCACCACCGTGGGAAGAGCCTTGTGCATCATCGGCAAGATGAAGGGGTTCAGCACGCTCGCCGAAGCGCTGGTGAAAATGGCACGCAACCGCTGGGCCCTGACGGAGCTCCTTCTAACATAGTTAGAAGTCGAAGCGTGCCGCGATCCACGCAGCTGTCGCCGCCACCCACGCCAGCAGAAGCTTTGGCACGCGCACAGCTGCTCCTCGACTTCCCTCCTGCTGCGGAGAAGCTCGACGAGTGGAGAGCCACCATCCGGAGCCACGTCGCCGTCGCAAACAAAGACGATCTGCGACCCGCGGGGCCCTCGGGTCGGTGCTCCACGAGCCACCACATGCTGGCGCTGGGAGGACCGGGGAGCTGCGGCTACGGTGCACTCTCCTCCTCCTCGCCAGCCGCCACGGGTGTCGGCCCGTCGCGACGACGCTTGTGATAACATCTCCATAGCGTCGTCCGACCCGTAGACCCTCCACGACCAGCGCCAGGTCCTTCGAGGGCGAGCTCACAAAGACGCTCGAACCACCGTCGAGCGCCGGCGTGAAACGCGCCGCCAGTCAGACAAGCGGGCTGGACCCGCTATGGACCACAAGGTAGGCTGCCCGGCTTTTACCCGTGAGCTGAGGCAGTTCCAGTGGCCGTCCCACCGCATGTTCAAGCCCGACGTCGGCGAGAAGTACACTGGCAAGACCCATCCACCCGAGTTCCTCAGCATCTACACCATCGCGATGCAGGCCGCTGGGGCTCACGATGACAAGGTGCTTGCCAACTATTTCCCGTTGGCGCTCAAGCCCAATGTGATGTCTTGGTTGATGCACTTGCTGGTGGATTCCATTTCTTCTTTGTCAGATATGTGCCATGAGTTCATTGGCACCTTCACAGGAGGCCACCAAGCTCATGGCCGTGCCGATGATCTCGCATATCATTCCCGAAGGAAGGGGAGACCCTGCGCAAGTACATCCAGAGATTCAGCCGGGTGCAGAACAACATCCCCGACGTTCATCCCGCCGCTGTGATTAGCGCATTCCACTAGAACGTGCGCAATCGCAAGATGCGCGAGGAGCTGGCGATGGCCAAGGTTAAGGATGTGGCCGAGCTCTGCGTTCTGGCCGATAGGTGCGCCCGGGCTGAAGAGGGAACGAAGTACCCCGGCAAAGACGCCGGTGCGGAAACCGACTCTACTGTCAGGACCGGGATTTTGGGATATATTTTCCCAGAAAATGATCCTTGTGCTCATCAGCCCCAGGATTACTGTTAGCTGATGAGGCACCAACTTGATACAGAAATTCCAAGCAAAGTACATAATATGTAGTACAAGACCATTGTGGCCTATGAGTATAACAAATGGTTTCTAGTGGCTGATGGCGGAAGCGGTTTGTGGTTCATCTGCGTCTGTGGGACTCCATTTCTCACAGGAACAGCTGACCAGGATAATTCCTATCTTCGCGAGGCTGCTATCATCATTGCGTTGATTCCAGGGCTGTCATCGCATCGCTCCTCTCCAGGCAAGAAACCTGGCCAAGACAATAGCCAGGGACAAGCCAGTGAGTACTTTTTAATGTACTCGCAAACATTATGAACACAGGTATAATATAAAAAATGATAATCACGCTCTGAAATATACTATAATTACGACGTCAGTCATGATGCACACAAGTAGGGTTATTTATATACGACATGAATATGCCATAATGGAGTAGAAATAATATGTACCGATCGGGTGTCTGAAGCGACGCCTTGAAAGGACTATAACATAAAGCATGCCACAGTCGGGCGTCTGAGCGACACCACATAAAGGGCTTATAAGTAAAAGGAATGACAAGCATGCCACAGTCGGGCGTCTGAGCGACACCACATAAAGGGCTTATAAGTAAAAGAATGACACGCATGCCACAGTCGGGCGTCTGAGCGACACCACATAAAGGGCTTATAAGTAAAAGAAATGACACGCATGCCACAGTCGGGCGTCTGAGCGACACCACATAAAGGGCTTATAAAGTAATCACAGTGAATATCCAGGAGGTAGAACCGTCCCAGGGATACTCGATAATTCAAATAATATAATGGGTTAGTCCATAATAAAACTAATCATAATCATCACAAGTCACAAGTCTTGATCCATGTTCCGGTTTAGCAGTTTTTCCTCCGAAGGCCGACGCTAAGACCAACACTTGACCCATCCCAGACTGTAGTCCTTAACCGTGGACACGGCTATTCAAATAGATGTTTAATCTCTGCAGAGGGCGTACTCTTTACCCACGAGTAACAGATTCCTTTAGTCCAACGGGACTAATTCCGTCTAGGGTCTTTTTGTTGAAAACACACCGAACCGCACACACCAGCCTAACTTACCGGTGTCTGGAATCACCCAGGACACCCGTTAAGTGAAACTCTAAGTGGGTGAGGCTACAACCTCGACTTAACATGGGATCACAAAATTTATAACGCGTGCAAACTAGGGGAGCTACCCCTTCTGCTCCAACCGAAAACACTCATGCCCCCGGACCAGGTGGCATGCCTACCGAATGCCTCCGGTATCTTCCACCGTGGCCTCTCTATACGGTGTGTGCTAGGAAAGGGGTTGACGACTAACTGAACCGTACCCTACCTATGGCAGGGACAAGTGGTAGTATGAAATAAGTTTGGGGGTTACCGGAACAAGACTCGATCTATGGTCGACTCAGGAGGTTTAAGTATTTCCTGCATGATTAGCATAACAATTATATTTCAACCAACGGAGAGAATCACCACTCGACATACCTCATCATGCCGTACCGGACATATCCGTCTCGACGGAGGACTAGGGACAAGCCCGTGTCTACCCAAGACAGAGGCCTTCCTGGATTCCTTCCAGTATGCATGAAAGGCATATGATGGTGACTACGATCACAAACATATCAAACTCCAATAGCATGAAATCATCAATATGCACTCATGAGTAGGAACATATCATCACATAAAATAACGGATACTCCGTGTCGAGGTGGTGTTGTAACCGTGTCAAATAACATACACAATATTATGCCAGGGTTCAGAATGCTTGCCTTCAAGTTGTGGAGAGGCATTGTGCACTCCAAAACTTTTGAAAGTTTCCTTCTCTCTCCAAAAATCCTATTTTTGAAAATATTCAAATTAATACATAGTTTCAAAACAGTCCAAAAAAGTTGTCTCAAATTTTTTCAAATAAATATTAAAATAAACTAGACAAAATTTGAGGAAGGTAGGAAGAAGAATCAACTCATTTGGAGTTATATTTAAAAAGTTATAGCCAGTCAAAGTTTCAGTCAAATTCTGTTTTTTAAAAATAAAACAGAAAAAGAAAAACGATTCGAAAACTAAACACGTCGAAGGCGTACTCTGGGTTTACGTCTTCACTTATTCCAGCGTGGACCGGCTCGTGGTCACTGACGGTGGGTCCAGGGGGCCCACTGGTCAGGTTTGACCAGTCGCCTCTCCCTCCCTTCTCCTCTGCCCGAGCGATGGCGGGACTCCGGCAATCACCGTCGACGAATGGCGGTTCCTCGCGGGGATCTGAGGGCGGGGATGGATCCGCCAGTCCAGGGCAGTCCTCCTGGTGGTCGAGGGGTTGGTGGAAGTGGAGGGAGTCGCTGGCGGCGAGCTCTGCGGCGGAGGGCAGCTTCGGTTGAATTGGGGCTTCGTGCCACGGTGGTTCCCGAGCGACTTTGAGAGGCTGGGCAGCTCCGCACGGTCGAGGGGAGTCGGGTGGTGGTGTTGGATGGTCAGGGGGAAGACCTGGTTGCGATGAACGGCACCGGAGGGCGGCTGCGGCCGAGCTGGCCGTAGACGGGGAAGATGGCCTTCCCAGGTCGATTGCAGGCTATGGGAGCCCTAGAGGAACGGCTTGATCTTGTCTGAGGGCCTAGGCGAGCTCGGGGTTTCCTTATATAGGCGGCCGAGGTCAGTTCCCGTGGCGGTGGATAAGGATGTCAGCGAACCGCCGTCCTGTTGCAGCAGGTCCACGTGGAGGAGATTGGGGCTGGTCGGCGCATTCGGCCAGGCTCCCCCGCTTGCTCAAGGGGCGAGCTGGCATCTTGTGGTGGCTTGGGCGCTGCCACGCCTGGGCTCTGTCGCCGGCCGCTAGTGGCTACGGCCGGGCTCTGTGGGCGGCTCTGCGAGGAGGGTCGGGTGCGTCGGCTGGAAGCGGGAGGGACCAGAGCAGGCGGGGGAGGCGACAGGTGGGCATGGCTCGGGCGCACTTGCGTGCAAAGCAGCGCTCTTGCCGCTCCTAGAGCACGCACGATGTCCGCTCGACGAAATGTCCTGGTGAGCTAGGAGGCTTGGATGCAAACACAAATTAGCAGGGCTAGGTTATCACTAGCCAGGGGATTAGTGGAAATGATGGTTTGGTCAGGGGATCATGTTCATAACACAAACTAAAAACTAAGCCAAAACTGGTTATGCACACAAGGTGCTTGACAGAATGCCAAGGGCATCTAGGTAACTCTTGGGCTGGCCAAAATCTCCAGATTGGGGTCTCTTTAGATGTAGATGATGGTGGCAAGTTTAGTTGGGCAAAGCTAGAAACTTGCTAGTGCAAATATTTGAGAAAACCAAATCTGGTCAGAAAGAAAGGGATATGGATTCATGGACCAAAACTACTCCAATGGGTCCATCCTCCTGGACTTAGGGCTTTTGTAGGATGGGCTACAAGCAGGAAAAAGAATCATGGGTAACAGAGCAAAATAAAATGTGGTTGCTGTAGAAAATGCCAATCTGGTCCAGAGAGCAAAAGAGGATGGTTTTCTCAAATCTTGCAAAGAACATACATGGTTTTTTGCATAAAAAGGAGTTATATGCATCTACTGTCATCTCCAAATACTTGGTAATTTTTTTAAAGAATTATTTAAAGAGGTTGTAGTGCAAAGGTACCAACTGGACTAGTTCTGAAACTTTGGGGTAGGGCTCTAAATTTCCAATGAATAAAAGATATTTTTGCATCAAAGTGATTTAGAAACATCACATGACATGCTCAAATTTTGGTGCAAATTTTAGATGCATTTAACAAATGGTTGTAGTGCAAAAGAGGCTCTAAAACTTAGGTAAAATCATTTTTAGGGAAATAGAGCTCAGGGAAAAATAATCATAAAAATAATTCCACTGATAAAAGGAATGTTTCAAGAGAGGGTATACAAGTCCAGCAATATTTTTGAAAAGTTTTCCCTTGGGGTGGAAACTCCACAATATCAAAGGAAAGGGATGTTCTGAAATCAAAGGAAAATCCAGAAAGTAAAAATTTTAATAAACAAATCTTGGTTTATTTTTTTGGGTTGTTACATCTACCGATGAAGACACCGCCACGCCGACGAAGAAGAGCCGGTGTCGCAACAGGAAACACAAAGGGAAGGCCGTGCTTGCAGTTGAGGGATCTGACGATACCGGTGCCAGCAAGAAGGTCAAGGCAGACGCCCCTGGCAAGGAGATTGCCGGGTGCGCCGCCTGCCGGGCCCTGGCGGCTACCGACAAGCCAGGAAGCTCTGGCAAGCAATACTGCAAGATCCACTGCACCAAGGGCCATGACCTCCAGAACTGCCGACAAGTCGAGCTGCTTGCTGAAAAGAAAAAGGCTGAGTACAAAAGGCGGGACAAGGAGAAGGACCAGGACGGTGCTAAGGGATCCGGCAAGAAGCGTGGTGGCCAAGGAGGCTGCACCGGCAAGGACAACCAGCAAGAGAGGCCCGCCCGGGGCCGCGACAAGATACAAGAAGACGACGATCACGACGAGGACGATGAGTCTAGTGAGCAAGGGTTCCAGAAGGCTACGGAGGCCATGTGCATCGATGGCGGCGCCTTGCTGCATACCTCTCACCGCCAGCTCAAGCAGTGGGCGCGTGAGATTACAGCAGCAGAGCCGTCGTTCGACGCTCAGAAGCCGCTAAAGTGGTCCAGCACGCCCCTCATCTTTGACGCCGAGGACCACCCTGACCGCACTACCGCGGTCGGGTGTTTGCCATTGTTGGTCTCGCCAACGATACACAACCTCAGGGTGAACAAGATGTTGGTTGAAGGCGGGGCTGGCCTGAACCTGATCTCGCCTGTCGTGATCAAAAGGTTGCAAATCCCTGATGGAGACCTCGAGGAAACGAGCATGTTTCAAGGGGTCATTCCGGGGAGGAGCCAGCTGAAAGGAAAGGTCACACTGCCCCATGAAATTTGGAGGAGAGTTGAACTACAGGACGGAGAGGATCGTCTTCGACGTGACCGAGATCCCCTTGCCCTACAACGGGATCCTCGGCCGCCCGGCACTAGCCAAGTTCATGGCGGCGTGACACTATGCCTACAACATGCTAAAGATGCCCAAGCCATTGACCATCATCTCCGTCCCCTCCGACAAGAAGGACGCGCTGATCTGCGCCGACCAACTCTACCGGGAAGCAGTTGCAGCAGCTGCCGTCAAGGCACCTACTCCTGCCGCTGAAGGCCCGGGAGGGAAGAAGGAGCCTGACAAGACCTCTCGCACCCACTCCGACAAGCGCACCTCCTCGGAGTGTTGTGCTACCGTTGAGGACGTGACAGAGAGCTCTACCGACAAGAGCAAGAGATCCAGAGCCGAGCGGCCGCAGACCAAGAAGGTGCCCGTCGGGGAGGATGGCACGGGAGGGGCCTTCATCATAGGCTCCACCCTCGACAACAAATAGGAAGGCGCGCTCGTCACCTTCCTGCGGGAAAATGTTGACGTGTTTGCATGGCAAGCGTCCGACATCCCCGGTGTTCCCGGGGAGGTGATTGAGCACCACCTAGCTATGCCCCACGCGGCCCGTTAAGAAGAAGGTCGAGCAGGCTCTGGAAAGGCAGGAGTTCATCACAGAGGAGATCAGGAAGTTGGAAGCAGCAGGTTTGGTGAGAGGGGTGCTCCACCTGACGTGGTTGGCCAATCCGGTAGTGGTGCGCAAGGCGAATGGGAAGTGGAGGCTGTGTATTGATTACATAGATATTAATAAGGCTTGTCCTAAGGACCCCTTCCCGTTGCCGCGCATCGACCAGATTGTTGACTCCATAGCCGGGTGTGATCTGTTACCATTCCTCGACGCCTACTCAGGCTACCACCAAATCTTCATGACAAGAGAGGATGAAGAGAAGACATCATTCATCACCCCATGTGGTACGTATTGCTTTTTACGGATGCCTTTCGGGTTGAACAGTGCTGGCTCAACGTTTGCAAGAGCAGTCCAAATTGGTTTTGAACCTCAGCTCCATTGAAATATGGAGGCCTACATGAATGACATAGTGGTCAAAACCAAGGACGGGCCAACTCTTGTGCAAGATCTGGAAGAGACATTTGCTAACCTGCGCAAGATCAACCTCAAAGCTGAACCCTGAGAAGTGCGTCCTCGGTGTTCCGTCCAGCAAGCTTCTCGGGTTCTTTGTGTCGCAGCGCGGGATCGAGGTAAATCCAGACAAGATCAAGGCTATTGAGTAGATCAAGGCGCCCAAGCGGATCAAGGATGTGCGTCGGCTCACCAGCTACGTTGCCGCCATGAGCCGATTCATCTCCAAGTCCGCCGAGCGCGCCCTTCCCTTCTTCAAAATCTTGAAGAAGGAAGGCCCAATAGAGTGGACCCCAGAAGCCGAGGCAGCACTGCAGGATCTGAAGAAATACCTTTCCTCCACGCCAATACTGGTTGCGCCTAAACCACAAGAGCCGTTGCTGCTGTAGACGGCGGTGACGTATCAAGTGGTCAGCGCCGCACTGGTGGCACCGAGGGAGGTTGACGAGGAGGCAGCAATGGCGGCAGAACCAGCGGATGGCAAGCCAAAGATTCCCCCAGCAGGGCCTGGTGCCGACAAGGCGCGGCCCCCGGCAGAGTCTGGTGCCACCAAGGCAATGCCCGCGCAGTCGAGTGAAGTGGTGCCAAAGAAGAAGATGATGCAGCACCCGGTTTACTTTGTCAGCTCCCTCTTGCAGGGGGCTAGGTCGAGGTATTCCAGCATGCAAAAATTGCTCTTTGGCTTCCTTATGGCCTCGAGGAAGCTGCGTCACTACTTCTAGGCCCACGAGATCACTGTCGTCACCCGCCTCCCATTCCAACGGATACTGCACAACCCGGACGCAACCAGAAGAATTGTGGAATGGGCCTTGGAGCTGTCAAGCTTCGGCTTAAAGTTTGAAAGTATCTCGACAATTCAGAGCAGAGTCTTGGCGGAGTTCATCGCAGAATGGACCTCGACGCTTGACAAAGAAATCTAGGAGACCAGTCACCCCGGCAAGGAAGCAGAACGCGACTGGATCATGTACTTTGATGGGGCTTTCTCGCTGCAAGGCGCTGCTGCCGGTGTGCTGCTCGTCACACCCACCGGAGAAGACCTCAAGTATGTGATCTAGATGCACTTCCCCAGGGAGATGTCCACAAACATCACCGCTGGGTACGAGGGATTGCTTGCCGGTCTCAGGATCGCGGCAGACCTCGGGGTTAAGAAGCTCATCGTCAGGGGTGACTCGCAGCTTGTTGTCAGGCAGGTCAACAAGGATTATCAGAGCCCATTGATGGAAGCTTACGTAGATGAGGTGAGGAAGCTAGAGGAACGCTTTGACGGTATCCAGGCGGAGCACGTCCCCCGAGCGGAGAACGATATTGCCGACACTGTCAAACTGCGGTACGCATTCAAGCTACCTGTGGAACCAGGTACCTTTTTGCGCCGGTTAACTCAACCATCCATCGAACCATCAACGGGGCAGAGCAAGCGGAGAAAATCAGGTCCCGACAAGTACTTTCCTACCAAGCCCCCTGGGGCTGCCGGCAAGGGTGCTGCCGCGGACGCTGAGCCTGCCCAAGAGCAACTGGCTCCGGCAGGGCGTCAAGCCCTGGCCGTAGAGACAACCGCTCCCATGGCGGAAGAGATGCCTTTGGTCCTTGCCGTCGAGCCCCAGGCTCCGGCATGGGCGTAGCATACCGTCCAATTCCTCCAAACAGGGGAGCTTCCTAAGGAGCAGGAAGAAGCAGACAAAGTAGCCCATCGGTCCGCCCCAAACAGGGGACGTCCTGTACCGGAGAAGGCCGAACAGTGAGATACTCAAGTGCATCCCCCGGGAGGAAGGACTGGAGCTGTTGGCGGATATACATGGAGGCCTATGTGGCTCCCACATAGGGTCGAGGGCCCTTGCCGGGAAGGCGTTCCGGCAAGGTTTCTTCTAGCCCACCGCCCTCCATGATGCGACGGCACTAGTAACCAAGTGTGAAGCATGCCAGTTCCATTCAAAGAAGTTTCATCAACCAGCCCAAGCCCTTCAAACAATCCCTCTCTCCTGTCCATTCTCGGTCTGGGGGCTTGATATACTGGGCCCTTTCCCCATGCTGTCGGGGGCTTTGAGAACTTGTACATTGCAATCGACAAGTACACAAAGTGGTCGTAGGTGGAAGCAGTGAGGAAGGTGACTGCTCAGTTAGTCGTCAAGTTCTTCAAAGGACTGGTCTGCCGTTTAGGTGTGCCAAACAGAGTCATCACCGACAATGGCACACAGTTCACAAGCCACACCTTCATGCAGTACATCCAAGACCTCGGCAAAGAAGGTTCTGTTTTGCTTCCGTGGCACATCCACGGAGCAACGGCCAAGCAGAGAGGGCAAATGCTGAAGTGTTGCGAGGCCTGAGAACGAAGACCTTTGACAAGATGCACAAGAGCGGAAGGCGCTGGGTTGATAAGTTGCAGGCAGTTCTTTGGTCGATCCGGACGACGCCAAATCGAGCCACCGGCCACACACCTTTTGCCCTGGTATACGGGGCAGAAGCAGTTCTCCCCCACGGAACTCATATAAGGGTCACCTCGAGTGCTCGCTTATGATGAGCTTGAGAAAGAGCCGTTGCACCAAGATGACGCAACGCTCCTTGAGGAAGATCGTCTTCGGGCGGCTGTGAGAGCGGCATGCTACCAGCAAGCCTTGCGCCGCTACCATAGCCGCAAGGTTCATGCCCGCGTTCAGTCGGCCAAGAATTCCAACAAGTTGACACCAAAGTGGGAAGGCCCTTATCGGGTAATACGAGTCACCAGGCTTGGTGCAGTCCGCCTGGAGACCGAAGATGCCGTCCAAGTGAGCAACTCCTGGAACATCGAGCATCTTCGCAAGTTTTACCCATAAGGTGCGACTTGCCGGCCTCCCGACAAGCCACCTTTGTACAAGCTTTGACGGTAAGGCATGTGACCATTTGTACAAAGCGGTATGAGACCACGAGCATAAGTAAATGAAGCGCTGGCGCCCTAAGTTATAGCATGCATGCTAGGTCGAGTCTCTTCCTTGGTTAGGGTTGATAGTGCTTAGCGGCGACTAACCCCTAGCCTAGAGGTCGAGTGCGCGTCTATCTGTTCCTTTTCTGTCCTCCTTTGGTTCGCAGGGCACATGAGCACTTCTGCTGAGCTACTCGGAAAGAAGGAAACGGACCGGCGCCCCGACCCCGGCAAACCAGAGTTGCCGGGGGCTGCAAGCACAAGGATCCAACCGTGACAAGATGAGATTGCCGGGGGCTGCAGATCCAGATAAGTCTTTTATCCTCTGTCATGCATTTCGGAACCGGAATGGGGTATGTGAAACCTCATTTTTATCTCTAGGCTATCGTGCTCCCCTTTTTTCCTATACCTAAGGATTATTTCCTGGGTCCGGATTTGGTCGTAGCCGTGGCGGCAAGGAGGTGGGACGAGGAGCCTGAAGCCCACTTCATCCCTGCCTCCGCCAAGAGCGCGAGAACGGTCGAGTGGAGTAGGGGGACGGCAAGGCCTGTTGCCGGGTAAAAACGTTTATCTTAAACAATAACAAGGATTTGCTCCTTGTCGCGGGATTCCCGCGAACGAAAAACCCGGCAAGCATCCCTTTTTCATTAAAAACATCCCATACATGTACAGTTCGTGCGAGATGAAAAACATGAGCAAGGGGATTACAAGTTTCAAATTTAACAAAGGCCCGCAGGCTTACAAAACTAAAAAAAGAGATAAGATGCCCGTAATCCCTTTCTTGTCCCTCTCCTCAGGAGGCAGGTCCAGGAGGCGAAAGGGCAAAAGGGGTGCCTAGGCGAGCTAAGAGCAGCAGAAAGCACCAAGAGAACACCTCGGTGGCCGCCCACGGGCGGACCGGTGATGACGGTGCCGGGAAAGGAGCTGGAAGACGAGGCGGCAGGACCGGCAATACGCGATGAAGGCGTCGGTGCCCGCGTACTATGAGTTGACGGCCTTGCTGCCCACCCTCTTCCTCTTCTGCAGCCTCCCGACACCAGCCGCCCAAGGAGACGGCCCCGTGAAGTTCAAGGAGCTGGCCCCGCCCCGGGCAAACCTCTGGAGTGGCCAGATGGTGATGCTGCTACTGTCGCACCCGCCTAGGCGCGGGGCGTTCGACGCCTAGTCGGACTCGTCCCCACTGTCCGCCCCACTGTCCTCCTCATCACTTTCGCTCGAGGAAGAGCTTCCATCATCAGAATCTCCATGGGAGGAGCTCTCCACGCAACACTTCAGGCGAGTCCCGAACTCTCCAAAGACCTTGACGGCGAGTAGGCCGTCCTCCATTAATTTGAAGTAGAGGACGAGCTCCGCCGTCAGGCTGTGAATGCGAGCGAACGTCTTCCACCCATGATGGAGGTACATGACTCGAGGAGCCGGGAAGTCGACGTCGACCCGCGTACCCCCGTTCCCGCAACCCCTTATGTGCAATCAGAGGGATTGGGGCCGGTCACGCTCCATCTCTCGAGAAAACGGGGCGGGAAGACAAAGACGAAGACGCGGAGGCCGGCGCAGCCTGATGAAGAACACACGAGGCTGGTCTCCGACATGGCCTTCCATCGGTAAAGGCATCATTGGCGGGGCTGAATCCGGCGCGCCGCCCCGTCCTCCTCTTCCCCGAGCACTGCGACCTCTGCCCTGGCCTTGCCCACGGCCTCGCCCCCTCCCCCTTCCCCTCGCGGCCGGCTCCACCACCACGGGCTCAGGAGGAGGAGGGACGTGTTGTCGAGCAGCGACCCTCGCCGCCACCGTCGAAGGAACATGATTCCCTTTCTCCATGGCGAGTGAAAGGAAGAAGCAGAAGAAAGAGGAGATAGATGACAGAAGAGTGTGGGACGCCATCCCCCTTCCCCCTCCTTATAAACGAGCGGGGTCGGGGCTCGGCCGCCTCGTTCGACCAATCCAGCCACCAGAGGCGCGCGGAATTGGGACCGACCCGCTGCCCCAACCAGCGATGGCCCGGTTTCCCGCCCCCGCCGCTTGCTACCCCAAGTGCATGGGGGACGCATGGCGGACATGCAGAACCGAGAGGACAGGCGAAGCGACCTCTCCCCACCCCGTGATCGTGGGGAGTGGACGCCTTGAAGACCGCGCCCCGGCCCCGTTCAGTAAGTGAGTCGCGCCTCCACGCCTCCCTCTTTTTACGGGGAAGGCGCGAGCCGCCTCTTTACTGCGATGTGACGCATGCGTGTGAAAACCGCCCACGCATGCCACCCATGTCACGAACACCCCTCCACGCCACACCACGCACGTGGGTCGTGGGAAACGGAGCGCGCGAAAAGTCTTACCACGGTAAAAACCGCCCGCCTGCCCGCGCACCATTTTGGGACTGACCCAACAACGTGTCGCGCTTATGTGTGGCCCAGGCCCGGGGGCTCCTGTCGGTGTACAAAAAGAGGGACGCGCTTTTGTACCCCTTTACCTGTGCACAGGCAGTCAGAGCCGCACCCACAACCACACCAAGCAGAACGAGGGAGGTGAGCCAAGGTAAGATCGAAGCCCAAGACAATCAAAGCAACGCCAAGGCCAAGAGCACAAAGAGCAGAGGGACGAAGCAAGTTCCCCCGGCAAGACCCTTGTCGGGCGGCCTCAGCAACCCTGGCAAGACCCTTGCCGGGACAGCTCACCCCGCACCAATAGGGCGAGCCACCCTTGAGCCCACGGCCCCCAGCACCATCATCAGCGTGGGGCCAGGGCTCGGAGAGGCACCTCTGTGGTGGCATGCAGATCTTTGTGAATACATATTCAAGATCAGATGAGGGTTAGAAGGCGACGATTCTCGACAAGATCCTTGCCGAAGAAGGCCACCAGACCCCCGGCAAGATCCTTGGCGGGGACGGCAGCACACCATGGCAAGACCCTTGCCGGGCCACCCGGCAAGGCCCTCGCCAAAGACGTCGGCGAGGCCACCGCCAAACCCGCGCCAACCAAGCTTCCACCGCCATTCCCATGCAGCTGCCAGCTGGGTGGGCACCTGCGTGGCAACATGCAGCTCCCAGGCCAACTCATCAAGCGCCTGCGTGTCGGCATGCAGATCTTCGTGAAGGCTCCACCACCGTGCCACCCAGCTGCCTGCCTGCCTACATGGCACCGCACGCATCACTGGCTGGGGCGCGTGTCGAAGCGAGGAGGAGCGGCGACGGACGGGACGAGCCTCGCCCCGTCCCCGATAAAGCAAGCGGACACCTTAGCCACACATTAAATGCGTCTTGTCCTGTAATACGAGCGATAAGCTCAAGGCAATGTATGCCTTTCCACCTCCTGTGTGTCACTATGGCAGCCGCTTTCAACTATAAAAGGAGGCCCATGGCATACTGAAGGGGGATTCGGCTCTTTCGAACCACGCGCTGACCACAGCTAGTTCGTGAGCTCAAGGAGGTTTATGTGTGATAGAGCGTATCGTATCACGGGGTTTGGATGCACCTGCGAAGTTTGCACCAACTCTCAAGGCGAGAAAGGGCAATGCACGGTACCGAAGAGGCTAGCAAAGGCGGAAAGGTAAAAGTGCGTATAATCCATGGACTCAACATTAGTCAAAAGAACTCATATACTTATTGCAAAAATTTAGAAGTCATCAAAAACCAAGTACTACACGCATGCTCCTAGGGGGATAGATTGGTAGGAAAATACCATCGCTCGTCCCCGACCGCCACTCATAAGGATGCACAAGCCAGGTACACTTCATGTTTCAAATTTGGTACACAACTTTAACCATACGTGCATGCTACGGGACTTGCTAACTTCAAAAATCATTCTTTAAATTCATAATCACCCAACAAGCATGACTTTAATATCACTACCTCCATATCTCAAAACAATTATCAAGTATCAAACTTCTCATAGTATTCAACACACTCATAAGAATTCTTACAAGTCTTGTATGATTAGCCTATTAGGATTATTTAAGCAAATTACCATGCTATTTAAGACTCTCAAAATAATATAAGTGAAGCATGAGAGTTCATTAATTTCTACAAAATAAATCCACCGCCGCACTCTAAAAGATATAAGTGATGCACTAGAGCAAATGACAAACTACTCCGAAAGATATGAGTGAAAATCAATGAGTAGTCGGATAATTATGCAACTATGTGAAGACTCTCCCATTTAATAATTTCAGATCTTGGTATTGTATCCAAACATAAAGCAAAACAAAATAAAACTACATTGCAAGGATAGCACAACTCATGTGAAGAAGCAAAAACTTAGGCTCAACCGATACTAACCGAGAGTTGTTGTAGAAGAAAGGTGGGATGCCAACGGGGGCATCCCCAAGCTTAGACGCTTGGGACTTCTTGAAATAATATATTGGGGTTCCTTGGGCATCACCAAGCTTGAGCTTTTGTGTCTCCTTAATTCCTCTCATATCACGGTTTCTCTTTTTATCAAAAGCTTCATTCACAACAAACTCAACAAGAACTCGTGAGATAGGTTAGTATAAACCAATGCAAAACCTTATCATTTTCTACTGTAACAAATCACTAACATTATTATTCAACATTGCATACTAAATGCCTCTGCATATTTAATACTCCTATCCTTAAATAGGATCATTAAACAAGCAAACATATGCAAACAATGCAAACATAACAACAATCTATCAAAACAGTATAGTCTGTAAAGAATACAAGATTCATCAAACTTCCCTAACTCCAAAAATTATTAACTAAAATTCCCACTTTAATAAATTAATCATAGCTCAATATGCAAAAAGATTCAACATTATACCACTCTCTTAATTTTCTAAAGAATTTTTGCAACAGCGGTAAACTTTCTGTTTTCAAACAGCAACATGTATACTAGCAAAATAAGCATGGCAAAGGCTATCCTTGACTTTTTTATTGAAACTAAAGATGCAAAACACTAATCTAACTAACAGCAAGCAAAACAAAACAAAATGACATGACGCTCCAAGCAAAACACATATCATGTGGTGAATAAAAATATAGCTCCAAGTATAGTTACCGATGAACGAAGACGAAAGAGGGGATGCCACCCGGGGCATCCCCTAGCTTAGGCTCTTGATTATCCTTGAATATTACCTTGGGGGTGCCTTGTTCATCGCAAGGCTTAGGCTCTTGCCACTCCTTATTCCATAGTCCATCGAATATTTACCCAAAACTTGAAAACTTCACAACACAAAACTTAACAGAAAACTCATGAGCTCCATTAGCGAAAGAAAACAAAACACCACTTCAAGGTACTGTAATGAACTCATTCTTTATTAATATTGGTGTTAAACCTACTGTATTCCAACTTCTCTATGGTTTACAAACTATTTTACTAGCCATAGAGTCATCAAAATAAGCAAACAACACACGAAAAACAGAATCTGTCAAAAACATAACAGTCTGTAGTAATCTGTAACTAACGCAAACTTCTGGAACTCCAAAAATTCTAAAATAAGTTGTTGGACCTGAGTAATTTGTCTAGTAAGCATATGCAAAAAGAATCAACTAAATATCACTCTCCAGTAAAAAGTGCTAGCTAATCTCGTGAGCGCTAAAGTTTCTGTTTCTTACAGCATGGTCATAAAGACTTCACCCAAGTCTTCCCAAAGGTTCTACTTGGCAAAAACACTAATTAAAACACAAAACCACATTTAAACAGAAGATAGATGGATTATTTATTACTAAACAGAACCAAAAAGCAAGAAACTAAAATAACATTGGGTTGCCTCCCAACAAGCGCTACCGTTTAACGCCCCTAGCAAGGCATTATGATTTCAATGATGCTCACGTAAAAGATAAGAATTGAAACATAAAGAGAGCATCATGAAGCATATGACTAGCACATTTAAGTCTAACCCACTTCCTATGCATAGGGATTTTGTGAGAAAACAACTTATGGGAACAATAATCAACTAGCATAGGAAGGCAAAACAAGCATAACTTCAAAACTTTAAGCACATAGAGAGGAAACTTGATATTTTGCACATAGAGAGGTATCCATGGGCATCATTATATGATATGCATCACACAATCTCAGATTCATCCAACCAACATAAAAGTACTTCAAAGAGTGCCCCAAAGTTTCTACCGGAGAGTCAAGAACGTGTGCCAACCCCTATGCATAGGTTCATGGGCGGAACCCGCAAGTTGGTCACCAAAACATACATCAAGTGGCACATGATATCCCATTGTCACCATGGATAAACACAGCAAGACATACATCAAGTGTTCTCATAAAAGACTCAATCCGATAAGATAACTTCAAAGGGGAAACTCAATTCATCACAAGAGAGTAGAGGGGGAAAAACATCATAAGATCCAACTACAATAGCAAAGCTCGGGATACATCAAGATCGTGCCATAGAGGAAACACGAGAGAGAACACGAGAGAGAGAGATCAAACACATAGCTACTGGTACATACCCTCAGCCCCGAGGGTGAACTACTCCCTCCTCGTCATGGATTGCGCCGGATGATGAAGATGGCCACGGAGATGGATCCCCTCCTGCGCAGGTACGGAAAGGGGTCCCGATTGGTTTTGGTGGTTTTGGAGGCTTGCGACGGTGGAACTCTCGATCTAATCTCTGTTCTGGAAGTTTTAGGGTACGTAGGTATATATGGGTGAAAGGAGTACGTCGGTGGAGCTACGGGGGCCCCACGAGGCAGGGGGCGAGCCCAGGGGGGTGGGCGCGCCCCCACCCTCGTGAGCACCTCCCGTATCTTCAGGTGGGTTTCCTTCCAAAAATAACTTCTCCAGTTGATTTCGTTCCGTTTTGACTCCGTCTGATATTCCTTTTCCTCGAAACACTGAAATAGGCATAAAATAGCAAATCTGGGCTGGGCCTCCGGTTAATAGGTTAGTCCCAAAAATAATATAAAAGTGGATAATAAATCCCAATATTGCCTAAAAAAGTAGATAAAATAGCATGGAGCTCGTCGAGAGCGATGGCTTCACGCGGGCCATGTCAAAGGTAAAGTGGTCCATCCCCAACCTCTCTGGTTCAACCGCCTTCGATCTCTTCGATGGCCCTGCCGCTGATCTCCTCCGCCACATGGTCAAGTATTTGTGATCCTTGTACGCCATCGCGCCCTTTTTGTCATTTCTGAAGGACATGTTCTACGGCGGCGAATTAGGATCCTCAATTGCCAAGTCAGATCTCATCGACCACGACCACGAGGAGGGCACCCACAAAGGTTCTTCCAAGGTGAAATAGCTCATCTGTGATATGAGAGAGCGCACCATGGGTCTATTCTCTTCCAACTATAAGGATCCCGTCGATGACATGTGAGGCAACATCCTATCAGCAAATCTTACCTTTTCTAGCTTGCCAACCCATACACACATCCGCTCAGCCGAAATCGCTCCCGCCCAATATTTGGGACAACTGGGATTACCATCCTACCCCCGACCCGCAGTAGGTCCAAAATTTAAGAGGGGGGGGGGAGTTTGTACTTTCTCCAAATTTCAAACAAGCATGTCCCATCTATTTAAAAAACAAAAACAAAAACAAGCGCGTCCCGGACCGAAACATGGTTCCCCCTTAGCTCCCCCCCTCGTCCGATTCCACATTCATACTCCGTGGGCACCAAAACTACCTCTCCACTAGCCATGAATCCCCGGCATCCCCTGTCCGCCACCCCATCCCACCCATCAACCGCCACCCTCCTCCATCACGCTAGAGCCTATACCCCGACGCCGTCGTCCACGACAACCGCAACCACAACACCCTCCACGGCTAGTAGTTGAAGCCGAGGCCAAGCTGCCTCTAGGACGCCCACGCGCACCGTAACCGAGCTAGTTCAACCATGCTGTCCTGCGCCTCAACGCTGCCGCTCCAACATCGCCATCGTCCACCACACTGGCGTTGTTCCCGCTACGTCGTCCTTCGCTGCCTCGGATTGCTTCCCCTCTGTCGACAGACGGCCACCACAACACAGTCAACAATTTGGCCATGGGTTCTTCCAAGGATCCACACTCCTCCAAAACATTGGTTCCCCTAGTAAAAAGAAGAACATCCCCGCGATATCAGGAGGACACAACACTGGCAACCGAAACTGGTACTCCTCTTCCCTTATTCGTGCAAATGTTACGTGTCTGCTTGCACAATATTCATCCCACAGAAGACACTAGTTGACCGCTTCTTCCTACACCTTCTTCCTGATACTAGATGTTCCTAGTAACTCATGATGCACAAGGTTTCTCCTTATATATTACTAGATGTTCCTAGTAACTCATGATGCACAAGGTTTCTCCTTATATATTATTTCACCTTAGCTAGAGGTCCGTCACCCCCTGGATTTCAATTCCTGGCCAGTTGATTCCCAATTAAAGGAAGCATTTCCCGGTGTAACAGACGCTAGTCCGCCTATTACTCCGGGGAAGCAGCACCTCAGTGTTTATCTTAGGGGTGTGTGGGGCCTAGGAGCTGCTGGCGCCCGATCTGGAGGTCGGGCGGGCTTAAAGGGATGCCGGGGGGCGCTGCCAAGCACGTCGGTACTGAGGTCGAGGGGAGGGCGGGGCGGTGAAGGCAGGGGTCTGGGCCGGTGGTCACTGGTAGTTCAAGAAGGATCGTCAACAGTGACTAGCGGGGTGTAGACGAAGGCCATCTGCCCGTTCCTTGTAGATCAGACAGTTAATAAAGAAATCGACTGACCTATTTATTTTCAGTCAATTGTTATTTTGATAGGACCACACATGGTCGTGTGCTGGAGGAGTACCTGCATTTCCCAGCCATCCCTGTGCTCATATGTTACAAAATCATACGGAGTATAATCTAATTTTGTTTGCCACGCAATGTTGTAGAGCTATCATATGTCTCATGTCCTTTATTTTTCAGCCACCTTCTATCTCCTACTTTTACAGTGCACTAGTTCTGCACACACTTCACCCATACTTTCACTATTGTTTTTTTATGCATGGTTATTTCAGCCTCTGCCAACCGGTTGATAGAAGCACGAAATAAAAGAGAGAAGTCACTCCGGCTTTCTTCGTGATTAGGCAAGACACATTTCGGCGCTATAAAGGGTGCAGCGTCAGTAGATGGAGATGGTAAACGTAGCTCTAGAGTTGATGATCTCGCTCGCCATGAACCACCATCTTAGGTGCTTGCTTAAACTTCGCGGTGTCATATGTGGTTGCATGTTACATATGGTGTCTAGCTTGTATTCGAAAGGCTGAAGTCTGTCTTTATTAAGATAAGGAAAGATATTTTTTACATGAACCACCATCCCAGGAGCAACAGAAGACAAATAGCTAGTGAGGGCACTGGCTGAGCCAGTGACAAGTTCAGCATAGATAGGCATCACCTGCAAGCCAACTAAAAAGCCATGATGGTGGTGAAGCAGCCCGCCTCCCACCAGGCTCTCAAGTCCTCGATGATCATGCTCACCACTGCAGCCGGATGTCTAGCTTGTATTGCTTCCAATTTGGTTAAATTGCATCTGCTTATCTTACACATTATACCTTTGAATATGACATGCATTCCTGTTTTGGTACATACTAGTACATCTGTCTATCAACCATGTTCTTACATCGAACTAATGTTCTTGTGTATCCCTCATTAATCACTTATGATGAGACAGTCAAGCCCGAGGATTACTGTGAGAAAAGATGCTCTTTTAAAGAATCCAGTGTCAGCCTCCCCACATGATTCTCAAGAAACAACAAGGCTAGATGAAGATAGTGAATGTAGCTCTGTAGTTGATGACCGCATTTCCCCTGCACCACCATCGCAGGTACTTGCTCTAACTTAGAAGCATGATATGTGGTTGCATGTTGCATATGGTGTCTAGATGATAATTCTTCGAGTCTGGTTAAATTGCATGTGCTATTCTGCTTAGTTTATATATTATACCTATTAATGTGACATGCCTTCCTGTTTTTAGTACATAGTACATCTGTCTATTAAGCATGTCCTTACATAAAACTACCTTTTCTATATCCCGCGAGACAACTTTAGTATATGCAGTGTGATATTGGTTGCATCTTTCATATTATTTATACCATGCGCTGCTTCTAATTTGTTGAAACGCCATTTATGATGGGACGCCTTTAACTTGGCAGAGTCATATTGGTTGCATTTTTCATGTGGTGTCTAGCTTGCATTGCTTCTTATTTGTTGAAATGGCTTCTGCTTAGTTTACAGAAATAGTTGTGAATATGCCATGCTGTCCTATTTTTCATACATATTCCGTCCTGGTATCATGTGTTTGCCTTACTTCAAAGTAGTGATTGTCAGTATCATGCATGAATGAGTTCTGAAGCGTGAATTTTATTGCTTTTTCTTGTCGATTTTACTTGAAAATTCAAAATCAATAAAGCGGAAGGAAATTATCAAGGAGGTGGATAATGGTGCTCCTTCCACCCAACTGAAACGGAGGGCCTCTATAGATTCTACTCCGCCACCCCCAAGAAGATTTGCAAGACAACACATGCATAGACACTCAACGTAGCTGTGTTGATGATGAGCACGTCTTCCCTAGTCCACCATCATAGGTGCTCCCTCTAACTTGGCATTGTTATATGTGGTTGCATGTTATGTATGATGTCTAGCTTGTATTGCTTCTAAATTTTTTAAATGCCATCTGCTTACTTTCCACGTTATACTTGTGAATATGACACGTGTTCTTGTTTCTAGAACATACAATATCTGTCTATCACACCATGTTCTTACATCAAAGTACTACTGGTGTGTAACCTGCAACAATCACTTACCATAAGACACGTTTCACTTGGCAGTGTGATATAGGTCACATCTCGCATTCTTTTCTAGCTTGTACTAGTTCTAATTTGTTGAAATGGCACTTGTGATTAGACAGTTTTAACTTGGTGGAGTGATATTCATTGCATCTTTCATATGGTGTCTAGCATTCATTGCTTCTAATTTGTTGAAATGCCTCCTGCTTAGTTTACACATCATATCTGTGAATATGCAATGCTGTCCTTTTTTCTTACACATTCAATCATCCTATCATGCGGTCTCCTTACATTAAAGTAGTGCTCATCAGCATCCTGCATTAGTGAGTTCTGAAAAACAATTTTTTATTCATTTTTCTCGTGGGTTTCACTTGACAAGGCAATAAAATTAAGAAAGAGGAAGGAAAAAATTAAGGCAGGGAGTGATGGCGGTCTTCCAGCGAAACCGGCATCCCAGGTGCTTTCTCTAGCTTGGCGGTGTGATATTGTCTTGCATGTTCCATACGGTGTCTAGCTTGTATTGCTTGTAATTTGATTAAATTAATTATTCTTAGTTTACACAAATAGTTGTGAATATGTCATGTCGTCCTGTTTTTCGTACATATTCCATCCTTGTATCATGTGTTTGCCTTACATCAAGGTAGTGATTGTCAGTATCACGCATGAATGAGTTCCGAAGAGTGAAATTTATTGCTTTTTCTTGTCGGTTTTAGTTGACAATGCAAAATCAATAAAGCAGAAGGAAATTAGCAAGGCAGTGGATAAAGGTGCTCCTTCCAAACGGAGGCCTCTACACATTCTACTCCGCCATCCTCCCAACAACTTTTGGAAGACAACACATGCACAGACACTCAATGTAGGTGTGTTGATGATGAACATGTCTCCTCTTGTCCACCATCACAGGGGCTCCCTCTAACATGTCACTGTTATATGTGGTTGCATGTTATGTATGATGTCTAGCTTGTATTGCTTCTAATTTTATTGAATTCCATCGGCTTAGTTTACACATTATACTTGTGAATAAGACACGTGTTCCTGTTTCTAGAACATACAATATTTGTCTATCACACCATGTTCTTACATCAAAGTACTACTGTTGTGTAACCTGCAACAATCACTTTTCACAAGACACGTTTAACTTGGGAGTCTGATATAGTTTACATCTCATATTATTTTCTAGCTTGTACTACCAATTTGTTGAAATGACACTAATGACGAGACAGTTTTAACTTGGTAGAGTGATATTCATTGCGTCTTACATATGGTGTCTAGCTTTCTTTGCTTCTAATTTGTTGAAATGCCTTCTGCTAGTTTACACACCATAGTTGTGAATATGCAATGCTGTGAATATGAAATGGCACTAATGACGAGAGACCTTTAACTTGGTAGTGTGATGTCGTTTGCATCTTGCATATGGTTTATTTCTTGTACTGCTTCACATTTGTTTAAATGCCAGTTATGACGAGACACTCTTAACTTGGCAGAGCGATATTTTTAGCATCTTTCATATGATGTCTACTTTCCATTGCATTGCTTCTAATTTATTGAAATGCCTTCTGCTTAGTTTACACATCATAGTTCTGATTATCTCATGACGTCCTGTTTTTCATACATATTACATCCTCCTATCATGCGGTTGTCTAACATCAAAGTTCAGTTCGTGTGTATCGCGCATCAATTTGTTCTGAAGAACGAAATTTTTATTCCTTTTTCTTGTCGGCTTGACTTGACATGGCATAGAGAAAGAGGAAGGAACACAGAATGGCAGGGGATGTTGTTAGTACTCAGGACGCACGAAAACGGAAGCGGAAGAATTATGCAGATTCTGTTGGTACTGATGGTGCAACAGAAGGTCAAAGTCCACCAGAAAATTGTACAAAGACGGTATCCCATGCTACACGAGCTACAAAACAATCCAAACAGAAACTAATAGCTTCCACCAAACAAGCAATGACGGCCCTAGTTGTTGCAACACCTTCCATAGTACCACCAGCTGCACGAGTTACTCGTTTGTCAACTCAGCTAGCAGCACGTTCCCAAGCTCCCGTGCCACCTGACACTACTTCTAAAGCACTCTTGACACAAGACGAGTTGGCAAGATCAGATGAACCTTGTGAGCATCAATAGCAAGAAGGTAGTTGCTGGAGTGAAGTTACAGTTGTATGCTTTTTTATATGTAGTCTCACAGTTTAATGTACACTAACACTTCCTATGTTCGTTGTTGCACTAGCACCTAGGTGCAAGAGGAAACAAACATCAGGGATAATGCTCGATAGGTTAACTAAATCTAGAGGAGGAAGAATGGAGATCCGTTCTGAGGCAGGTTTAAAAAGGCCACGTGATGCTACAGAGTCAGCCAAGTTAGTATCAGAGGCAGCGGTTGCTGTTAGGTGTCATGCACGTATCCTCCTAACATGGATTCATTACAGGAATGACAAAGATGAAACCCAGTTCAACACCTTCCTCAAACATTTATCTGTAAGTATGGTTATGTATGCAAATTAGTAATATCGTCTTGCTCTGCCCCATACTTTCTAGGCTGGTAACGAGACTCCTGTAATTTTCAACAGATGAGGTTCAAGTTGGATAGCCAAGATGATACAACCAGAAAAGCATGCACCCATGTTTTCAAGTCTACTCTGCGATAGTATCAGTATAACTTGAGGAAAACTCATTTTGAAGGCAAGGCTAATTGTGACGCCCCCGATTCAACCGTACACTAATCATACACGCAAACGTGTACGATCAAGATCAGGGACTCACGGGAAGATATCACAACACAACTAAAAATAAAATAAGTCATACAAGCATCATAATACAAGCCAGGGGCCTCGAGGGCTCGAATACAAGTGCTCGATCATAGACGAGTCAGCGGAAGCAACAATATCTGAGTACAGACATAAGTTAAACAAGTTGCCATAAGATGGCTAGCACAAACTGGGATACAGATCGAAAGAGGCGAAGGCCTCCTGCCTGGGATCCTCCTAACTACTCCTGGTCGTCGTCAGCGGGCTGCACGTAGTAGTAGGCACCTCCAGTGTAGTAGTCGTCATCGACGGTGGCGTCTGGCTCCTGGGCTCCATCGTCTAGTCGCAGCAACCGGGTAAAGAAAGGGGGAAAAGGGGGAACAAGGCAACCGTGAGTACTCATACAAAGTACTCGCAAGCAAGGAGCTACACTACATATGCATGGATATATGTGTAAAGGGCCATATCAGTGGACTGAACTGCAGAATGCCAGAATAAGAGGGGGATAGCTAATCTCGTCAAGACTACGCTCGCAACCTCCATCTTGCAACATGTAGAAGAGAGCAGATCAAGTCCTCCAAGTAGCATCGCATAGCATAATCCTACCCGGCGATCCTCCTCGTAACCACGAGAGACAGCGACCACCGGGTTGTATCCGCACTTGGAAGGGTGTGTTTTATTAAGTATCCGGTTCTAGTTGTCATAAGGTCAAGGTACAACTCCAAGTCGCCCTGTTATCAAGATCACGGCTATTCGAATAGATTAACTTCACTGCAGGGTGCACCACATAACCCAACATGCTTGATCCCATTTGGCCGGACACACTTTTCTCGGGTCATGCCCGCCGCGGAAGATCAACACGCCGCAGCCCCACCTAGGCATAACAGAGAGGTCAAGACGCCGGTCTAAACCTAAGCGCACAGGGTCTGGGCCCATCGCCTTAGCACACCTGCAGACGCTATGTGACGCTGGTGGAAGCAGACCTAGCCTAGTGGCATTCCAGTCCAATCTGGCGCGCGCCGCTCAGTCGCTGACGTCACGAAATGCTTCGGCTGATACCACGACGTCGGGATACCCATAACTACTCCCGCGTAGATGGTTAGTGCGTATAGGCCAAATGGCCAGACTCAGATCAAATACCCAGATCTCGTTAAACGTGTTAAGTATCCGCGAACGCCGTCAGGGCCAGTGCCCACCTCTCTCCTAGGCGGTCTCAACCTGCCTGCTGCCTCCGCCACAAAGATCCACTCATGGGTGCTCCACCACCGACCCGACTTTAGTCTCCACATGTATCATGTATAAGTATATAGTGTATACCTGTGATCACCTCCCGAGTGATCACGGCCCGATAGTATAGCACAGCAGATGGACAAGAATGTAGGGCCACAGATGGAAATACTAGCATCCTATACTAAGCAAGTAGGATTGTAGATAAAGGTAACAACAGTAGTAGCAAGGTCAGGCTATGCATCAGAATAGGTATAACGGAAAGCAGTAACATGCTACACTACTTTAATTCAAGCAGTATAGAGTAGAATAGGCGATATCTGGTGATCAAGGGGGGGGGGCTTGCCTGGTTGCTCTGGCAAGAGAGACGGGTCGTCAACTCCGTAGTCGAACTGGGTAGCAGCGGCGTCGGTCTCGGTGTCTAGCAGAAGAAGAGGGGGAAGAAACAATGAATACCATGCAAACAGATGCATATCGAACCATGACATGACAAGTAACGGTGCTAGGGGTGCCCTAACACGGCATGAGGTGATTCCGGTGAAGGGGGAAAGCATCCGGGAAAGTATTCCCGGTGTTTCACGTTTTCGGGCAGAGGAGCCGGAGGGGGAAAGTTGCGAGTTTGATAAGTTAGGGGTGTGTGGTTGACGAACGGGATGCGTATCCGAGATCGTCTCGTCATTCTGAGCAACTTTCATGTTGAAAATAATTTAATCCGAGTTACGGATTAAAAGATATGATTTTCTAAAGATTTTATTAATTTCTGGAATTTAATTAATTATTTAATTTAATTCGAAAATGGAATTATGACATCAGCATGATGTCATGCTGACGTCAGTAGTCAACAGGGGTTGACTGGTACAATCTGATGGTGGGACCCGGTTGTCATTGTCTAAGACTAACTAATCAGGTTTAGTTAGTCTAACTAAAATGATTAGGTTTATTAACTACAATTAATTAGGTTAACTAATCAGGATTAATTAAGTTAATTAATTCTTTAATTAATTAATTAATATTTTAATTATTTTAATTATTTATTTATTTACTTTTTTTAAATCCTTTTTTTATTTTTCGTTCTGGGGTGGGGCCACTTGTCATAGGGGCCAATGGCCTTAGCGGCCATGGGTGCTAGGCCGGGCGCCGCCCGAATGCAGGGCGCCGATGTGCGGGCGGTCATTGTGGGCGACGGCCGGTGGCGGCGTCGGGAGGCGGAGCCGGGAGGGCTACTAGGCGACGTCGTGCGCGGCACCGCGCAAGGCAGCAGAGGCCGGCAGTGCGGTTCGGCGAGGCACCACGGGAGCAGGAGGGGGAGCGCGGCGCGGCGGAAGGCCAGACGATGGCGCGAGACAAGGCCGGGCGCAGGCGGGCGGAGGTCAAGGCCGGGCTTGGTCGACGCGGCGACTGGGCGCTGCGTGGTGATAGCCACTGGGCGCAGGAGCCGAGACGGGCGGACGGCGCACAGAGAGTACGCAGGATGAGGGAGAGAGGAGGCCGGGGCCTCATCGCGGGTCTGTAGGGCACGGGCAGCGGGGGTCGAGGAGGAGGCGGAGACGAGTGACGCAGGGGAGGGGATCCGGCGAGGAAGCAGTCCGGTGAGGTCTTCGGGTGGCGGCGAAGTCGAGATGCGGCGTGGGAGTCCGAGGAACGGCGGGGTCTGTGGCGACAGTGTCGGGAGCCCGGCCGACGATGGTGCTCGGGGCGACGATGGGGTTCGATCCGGCGACGGCGAGGCGGGGGGGCGACGCGGTGGCGCCTGTGGCGGCGGGGATGGAGACGCCCGGCGAGGTGTGTGGCGGCGACGGCAGGGGGTCGGGGTGGTTTGGTCCCGATCCGATCTGGATCGGGAGGGGGAGCGAGTGGGGGGGGCGAGTGGGTGACGGGGTGGTTAGGGTTTCGGGGTCTCACCGGTGGGGGGGATAAGGAGAGAGTGGGGGGCGGCCGGGCTGGTGGTGGCCTGGGGCACTGTGGTCACTGGGCGAAGCCTGTGGGGGTTTCTCTTCTTCCTTTTTTTCTGTTAGTTTAGGTTTTAGTTTTTCTGTTTTATTTTTATTTATTTTCTTTTCTATTTTAAATCAGTTTAAATTATTTAGACATTTTCTAAAAATGTGTCTACTTCACCACAATTACCTTTGTAATATTTGGCAAACACCGAATATTTTTGTTTCAAATTTTGAAACTTTTGCCGTTTGACAATAATTTGAATCTGAATTTCGAACGGTTTCGAATTATTGTGAGGATAGCAACAGTAACCGAGGTGTCATGGCATGATTAGCGTGGGATTACTGTAGCACGATTATCGGGCGTTACAAATCTCCTCCACTACAAGAAATCTCGTCCCGAGATTTAGGAGGTAGAAGGAAACAGTGCGGGGTATTCATCACGCAGGCGATCCTCGCGTTCCCAGGTGGCTTCATCTTAAGAATGGTGCGACCACTGGACTTTGAGGAACTTGATCGGCTTCTGACGTGTGCGGCGTTCAGCTTGGTCGAGAATGCGGACCAGATGCTCTTTATGGAGAGGTCATGTTGCAATTCGAGCACTTCATGATCCACTGCTCGGATTGGGTCCTTGAAGCAGCGACGGAGCTGTGACACGTGGAACACATCGTGAACCTCAGAAAGGTTCGACGGAAGCTCCAGTTGATATGCCACTTTTCCACGCCTTTCCAGAATAGTGAATGGGCCAATATAGCGAGGAGCCAGCTTGCCCTTGATCCCGAAGCGGTGAGCACCCTTCATTGGTGTAACGCGAAGATAGGCCTTTTCGCCGGGTTGATAGACCATGTCTTTATGATGACGGACATAATTACTCTTTTCACGTGACTGAGCAGTCTTGAGATTCTCGCGAATAATGCGGACTTGTTCTTCGGTATGTTGGATAATATCTGGACCAAAAAGTGGACGTTCCCCAGTTTCTGACAAGTTCAGAGGGGTTCGGCAACTTTCGTCCATATAACACTTCAAAGGGGGCCATCTTCAGACTAGCTTGATAGCTATTGTTATAAGAGAACTCAGCATACGGGAGAGATTCCTCCCATTTCTTGCCGAAGGAAATAACACAAGCTCGAAGCATGTCTTGAGAACTTGGTTGACACGTTCAACTTGCCCTTGTGGCTGCGGATGAAACGCAAGATCGAAAGATAAGTGAGTCCGCATAGCTTCTTGGAAACTTGCCCAGAATCTTGAAGTGAATAAGCTGCCACGGTCCGAACTGATAACCAGTGGAATACCGTGAAGTGAAACAATCCTGGACATGTAGAGAGTTGCAAGCTGACTAGCATTGATCGTTTCTTTGACCGCCAGAAAATGTGCAACTTTAGAAAGCCGGTCAATGACGACAAGAATAACATCATTACCTTTCTGCGATTTGGGAAATCCAGTGATGAAGTCCATTTCAACATGGTCCCATTTCCATTCAGGAATAGAGATAGGTTGCAGAGTTCCAGCAGGCCTTTGATGTTCTGCTTTGATACGACGGCAAACATCACATTCAGCAACATAATGAGCGATGTCTTGCTTCATGTTAGACCACCAGAATCTTTGACAAATGTCCTGGTACATCTTTGTACTACTAGGATGGATACATAGAGGCGTATCATGAGATTCTTTCATAACTTTCTGAGTCATATTCAGGTTTTTCTCCTTACACGGCACCACTAGGCGGCCTTTGAAGTACAAGGCGCCATCATCAGCAATAGTGAAGAATGAGGGCTTTCCTTCTTTGAGGTCGCGCTTAATCTTGTGGGCTTCAGAGTCATATCCCTGTATTGTCTTGATGGAGCTCACGAGATCGGGTTCGACAGCCAGAGTATAGAGGGAACCCTGGGTAACAACATGGAGATTCATCTTGCGAAACTCCGGAGGAGTGGGAGCAAGTGCACCTGGAGGAACAATATGGAGGTTCAGCTTTCTGAATTCTTCAACGAGTGAGGGCTGAACTTTGTGAACCTGGAGGTGGTTGCAGGAAGACTTGCGGCTCAAGGCATCAGCCATTACATTAGCCTTGCCTGGTGTATAGGAAATACCCAAGTCAAAGTCTGCAACAGTCTCCATCCATCTCTGCTGAAGGAGGTTCAGGTCTGGCTGAGTAAACAGATACTTCAAACTTTGGTGGTCAGTGAAGATCTCGCAACGATTACCGAGAAGGTAATGTCGCCACTGCTTCAGTGCATGAATGACAGCGGCAAGCTCGAGGTCGTGAACTGGGTAGTTCTCTTCGTGAGGGCGCAATTGTCGAGAGGCATAGGCAATCACTTTGCGCTCCTGCATTAGGACACAGCCTAATCCTTGACGGGAAGCGTCGCAGTAAATGAAGAAGTCCTTCTTACTATCAGGTGGAGCTAGTACTGGGGCAGAAGTCAACTTTTCTTTGAGTGCCTGGAAGCTTTCCTGACATTTGTGTGTCCATTGGAACTTGACGCCCTTATGCAACAAAGTTAGTCGAGAGGCTGGCAATCTTGGAGAAGTTCTCGACTTAATCGACGGCAATAGTCAAGTAGACCGAGAAAACTTCGACTTGCTTGACATTCTTCGGAGGAGTCCAATCAAGAATAGCCTGAACTCGTTCGGGTTGACGGCAATACCATCCTTAGAGATGACATGCCCGAGATAGGTCACTTCGGGAAGCCAGAATTCACATTTGGAGAACTTGGCGTATAGCTGATGCTCTCGTAGCTTTTCTAGCACAAGACGAAGATGTTCAACATGCTCTTCTTCATTCTTGGAAAATACCAGGATATCATCCAGATAAACCACGACAAACTTGTTGAGGTAATCCGTGAATATATAGTTCATCAGGCGAGAGAAGGTGGCTGGAGCATTGGTTAAGCCGAAAGACATGACGGTGTACTCGTATGAACCATAACGAGTCACAAAGGCGGTCTTTGGGATATCCTCTTCACGAACATGGATCTGGTGGTAACCCAACCTCAAGTCGAGTTTAGAGAACACTGATGAACCAGCCAGTTGATCATAAAGATCATTGATCCGAGGAAGAGGATACTTATTCTGAATGGTAGCTTGGTTTATAGGGCGGTAGTCTTGGACCAATCGGTTTGTCCCATCCTTCTTCTTGACAAAGAGAGAAGGTTCTCCCCAAGGAGAGCAACTTGGGCGAATGAAACCACTGCGAAGAGACTTGTCGATTTCCTCCTTAAGCTCAAGGAGTTCATGCGGCGGCATCTTGTAGGGTCGCTTGGCTATAGGAGTGGTGCATGGTTTCAAGTCGATAATGAATTCGACAGCTCTAGCAGGGGGAATCCCTGGGAGTTCTTCAGGAAAGACGTCGAGGAATTCACGCACGACAGGAATGTTTTCAATGCCCTCGAGTGGTGCGGTGTTCAATGCATTCAATGCATAGAGCCTTGCCTCGGCATTACGAACCGTGACGGGCATTGTAGCTTATTATTTCATCGAAGGGTGTAGCAGATGGACGGTCTTAGTGGCGCAAACGATTGAAGCAGTATGCGCTTTCAACCAATCCATCCCCAAAATGAGGTCGATGTTAGACGTCTTCAGGATAATGGGTGAGGCATAGAATTCCAGCCCTTCGATTTCCACGGGGACGTCGACGCCAACCATGGAGGTTTGACATTGTCCCACGGGGGTTTTTACCACTACCGAAGAGTTCATCTCCTCACACTTAACGTCGTGCTTGTATGCAAAATCTTCTGAGATGAATGAATGTGATGCTCCTGAATCGAATAAAACAGATGCAGGTACTGAATTTACGAGGAGTGTGCCCATCACAGTAGCAGGCTAGTCTTGAGCTTCGTTCAGATCAACATGGTTGGCATGAACTCGACCATAAGGCTTGGCATTATTGTTGCGGGGCTGGTTGCTTCCACGGCCAGTCGCTGGAAGGGCCAGTTGATTCTGGTTCTAGTTGCATTCCCTAGCACGGTGCCCTGGTTGACCACACCTGAAGCACAAGCCATTGTTGGGAGTAGGAACAGGAGCTTGGGGTGGTGAAGCTGGAAGCCTTGGCTGCCTAGTTGGAGGAGCAGGCAGACGAGGTGCAACATAGGTCTGCCTTGGGGCAGGTGCAGTTGGCTGGTACATGCTGTTGGGAATCCATATCTTACGCCTCTGCGAGGACGGGCCCGAAGATGAGCCCGTGTGACGGTTGCACCTGTTAGAGCTTTGGTATTCCTGTAGACCAGTTTCGACATTGATAGCTTTGTTCACCAAGGTGGCGAAATCAGCAAAGTCATGCACTAGAAGTGCGAGCTTGATGTCAGCTTGAAGGCCGTCACGGAACTTCTCTTGTCTGCGTGCATCAGTTGCAATGTCCTCTTCACCATAGCGGGACAAGTCCAGGAACTCCCGCTGATAAGCTTCAAAAGTCTTGTTGCCTTGGGTGAGGTTGCGGAACTCACGCTTCTTCTAGTCCATGACTCCTTGAGGGATGAAGCGGGCACGGAAAGCAGCTTGGAAGTCCGGCGGTGATGATTGTTCCACTGGCCGAGTACGCCTGTGGCTGTCCCATCATTGAGTGCGGGTCCCTTCAGGAAGAAGGAAGCAAAGGTGACATAGCTGGCAGGGCTACATCAGCAGACTCCATCTCATAGGTGATGTCACGGAGCCGGGCCAACAAAGCATCCAGGGCTGGGTTGAGCTGCGGTACACACTTGGGTTGAGGCGCATGAAACTCAGAGAGTTACCGTGTTTGGCTTTGGTTCATATTGGGGCGAGGAACCGAGCCATCATGTTTTCCATGAACTGGCGATTCATCTCAAGCTGTTGGATCATACCAGCCATGTACTCAAAGCGGTGGTAGGAAGTTGCCACCACGACCACGACAGCTGGTCTAACCATCCTGCTAATATATAACAGGGGTAGTTCAGCATTTGAGAAATTTGCAAAGGACAAGAATCATTCATGATGAAACATGCATAATGAAAGCAGCACGATAGAAACTACATAGTAGTCGGCATATCATACAAAAGGGATCATGCATAGAGTTCGGTACACAGAGTTCAGTACATAGACTAAGACATCATAGGCGGCACGCAGGCTCGCGACGAATGCATCTAACACTTAACAAACAAGCCTACATCAGTCCCACGCGGTACTGCGGAGGTAGTTGTAGCCTGAAAGCTGGTAGTGCGGCAGCGGATAGTCCTCCACGTCAGTGACACAGGGGGGCGGATACTGCAGTGCAGAACCCGGCCTTTCGGTGGTAGAAGAGGGCTGCGCGGAGAGTAGCCTCCCACATCCGGCCATCCGACACCCCGGGCATCACGGTCTGGCTGGGTAGATCACGCGCAGCGACAGCTCTCTGGATTGGACAAAGGGTGCAACAGCGTCGAGCACGGTAAAGGTGCCGACGGGTGGTGTACAACTCGTGGCGAAGAGCTCGGTTAGCTCGATCCAGCCCATCGATGCGTAACAAAGTTACGATGGTAGAAGGGCTCTCGGTGACAAAGGAGTAGGAAGCAGTAGTAACCCTCCGCACCAACATCAGATGCGATAGCAATGTGCCTGAAGGGGGAGGTGTCCAACTCCCGATACTCTCCACGAAGACGGGTAAGAGCAGCATAAGGAGCATCGTGGACTGCCATATCGATAGTCACCCCAACACCATGTGCGGTGTGCAACACAGTAGTGGAGTCATACTCCTGAGAGTAGAGGTGGACGATGGCACGACATCGCTCTGGTTAAAGTCCCGGTACTCTGAGAGGCGGTGTACTCAGGGTGCCGCCGATAACCAGATAGGTCATCATCTCTGCTAGCATCAAGAGGTGATCCCGAGGCACCAATGGCCGTTGTGTGGCGCACGACCTGCCTCGTGGGTTCCATCAGAAAACAAAGATGTTTCAAAGGAGTCAAATGACAGTGTGGAAATTGGTCAAAATAAAATTCCAAGGAATAACTATGGCTTTATCCAACTTTGGGGTGAATGTGGTCACGGGATCCTAGTGTTAGTTAGTAAATTCGTTTAACCCGAGTAGAAGAGAGTTCAGAGTCCCAGAATAAAGGTCGAGGAGTAAAAGATCCTAGTACCACCCGATGGCGACGTGGGCCCGTAAGGCACACATCCAAGTTAGTAAAAGTTTTTGCATTGTCTAGACTCGACTTCGGCCAAGGAGTGTGGAAGGGGGATTCCTACAGGCGATCGGCTCGATACCAACTTGTGACGCCCCGATTCAATCAGACACTAATCATACACGCAAACGCGTAATGATCAAGATCGTGGACTCACGGGAAGATATCACAACACAACTCTAAAAATAAAATAAGTCATACAAGCATCATAATACAAGCCGGGGGCCTCGAGGGCTCGAATACAAGTGCTCGATCATAGACGAAGTCGTGAAGCAACAATATCTGAGTACAGACATAAGTTAAACAAGTTGCCATAAGATGGCTAGCACAAACTGGGATACAGATCGAAAGAGGCGCAGGCCTCCTTCCTGGGATCCTCCTAACTACTCCTGGTCATCGTCAGTGGGCTGCATGTAGTAGTAGGCACCTCCAGTGTAGTAGTCGTCATCGACGGTGGCGTCTGGCACCTGGGCTCCATCGTCTGGTCACAACAACCGGGTAAAGAAAGGGGGAAAAGGGGGAACAAGGCAACCGTGAGTACTCATGCAAAGTACTCGCAAGCAAGGAGCTACACTACATATGCATGGATATATGTGTAAAGGGCCATATCAGTGGACTGAACTGCAGAATGCCAGAATAAGAGGGGGATATCTAATCTCGTCGAAGACTACGCTCGGGCAGCCTCCGTCTTGCAACATGTAGAAGAGAGCAGATCAAGTCCTCCAAGTAGCATCGCATAGCATAATCCTACCCGGCGATCCCCTCCTCGTAACCCTGAGAGAGAGCGACCACCGGGTTGTATCTGGCACTTGGAAGGGTGTGTTTTATTAAGTATCCAGTTCTAGTTGTCATAAGGTCAAGGTACAACTCCAAGTTGTCCTGTTACCAAAGATCACGGCTATTCGAATAGATTAACTTCCCTGCAGGGGTGCACCACATAACCCAACATGCTTGATCCCATTTGGCCGGACACACTTTTCCGGGTCATGCCCGGCCGCGGAAGATCAACACGTCGCAGCCCCACCTAGGCATAACAGAGAGGTCAGCACGCTGGTCTAAACCTAAGCGCCGCAGTGGGTCCGCCCATCGCCTTAGCACACCTGCACGTTGCGTGACGCTGCCGGAAGGCAGACCTAGCCTAGTGGCGTTCGGTCCAATCCGGCGACGCCGCTCGATCGTGACGTCACGAAATGCTTCGGCTGATACCACGACGCCGGGATACCCATAACTACTCCCGCGTAGATGGTTAGTGCGTATAGACCAAATGGCCAGACTCAGATCAAATACCTAGATCTCGTTAAACGTGTTAAGTATCCGCGAACGCCGAACAGGGCCAGGCCCACCTCTCTCCTAGGCGCTCTCAACCTGCCCTGTCGCTCCGCCACAAAGATCCACTCGCGGGTGCTCCACCAGCCGACCAGACTTTAGTCTCCACATGTATCATGTATAAGTATATAGTGTATACCCGTGATCACCTCCCGAGTGATCACGGCCCGATAGTATAACACAGCAGACGGACAAGAATGTAGGGCCACGGATGGAAATACTAGCATCCTATACTAAGCAAGTAGGATTGTAGATAAAGGTAACAACAGTAGTAGCAAGGTCAGGCTATGCATCAGGATAGGTATAACGGAAAGCAGCAACATGCTACATTACTCTAGTGCAAGCAGTATAGAGTAGAATAGACGATATCTGGTGATCAAGGGGGGGGGGCTTGCCTGGTTGCTCTGGCAAGAGAGAGGGGTCGTCAACTCCGTAGTCGAACTGGGTAGCAGCGGCGTCGGTCTCGGTGTCTAGCGGAAGAAGAGGGGGAAGAAACAATGAATACCATGCAAACAGATGCATATCGATGCAAGACATGACAAGTAACGGTGCTAGGGGTGCCCTAACGTGGTATGAGGTGATACCGGTGAAGGGGGAAAGCATCCGGGAAAGTATTCCCGGTGTTTTGCGTTTTCGGGCAGAGGAGCCGGAGGGGGAAAGTTGTGAGTTTGAATAGTTAGGGGTGTGTGGTGGACGAACGGGCTGCGTATCCAAGATCGTCTCGTCGTTCTGAGCAACTTTCATGTTGAAAATAATTTAATCCGAGTTACGGATTAAAAGATATGATTTTCTAAAGATTTTATTAATTTTTGGAATTTAATTACTTATTTAAATTAATTCGAAAATGGAATTATGACATCAGCATGATGTCATGCTGACGTCAGCAGTCAACAGGGGTTGACTGGGTCAATCTGATGGTGGGACCCGGTTGTCATTGTCTAAGGCTAACTAATCAGGTTTAGTTAGTCTAACTAAAATGATTAGGTTTATCAACTACAATTAATTAGGTTAACTAATTAGGATTAATTAAGTTAATTAATTCTTTAATTAATTAATTAATATTTTAATTATTTTAATTATTTAATTATTTACTTTTTTTTAAACCTTTTTTTATTTTTCGTTCTGGGGTGGGGCCAGCTTGTCATAGGGCCAATGGCCTTACCGGCCATGGGTGCTAACGGCTGGCGTTGGGTGCCGCTTGAATCTGGGCGCCGATGTGCGGGTGGCCGCCCGTGGCGACGGCGGTGGCGGCGTCAGAGGCGGAGCCGGGAGGGCCACTAAGCGACGTCGTGGCCTCGCTGGGCACCGCCGTGGCAGAGGCAGGCGGTCTGGTGCGGCACGAGGCACCACGGCGAGGAGTGGGAGCGGGGCGCGGCAGTCTGGCCTTACGCACAATGGCGCAGCGGCCGGCGGCGGCGGTGGAGGTCAAGGCCGGGCTTGGTCGACGCAGCGCGGCTGTAGCGTGGGCGATAGCCACAAGGGGCGCAGGAGCCGAGATGGGGCGGACGGCGACGGAGAGTACGAGGACGAGGCGTAGAGGAGGCCGGGCCTCACCGCTGGTCTCAGGGGCACGGGCAGCGGGGTCGAGGAGGAGGCGGAGACGAGCGACGCAGGGAGGGGATCCAGCGAGGAAGCAGTCAAGCGAGGTCTTCGGTGGCGCGAAGTCGAGATCCGCGAGGGAGTCCGAGGAACGGCGGGTCTGTGGCGACGGTGTCGGGAGCCGGCCGACGACTGTGCTCGGGGCGACGATGGGGTTCAATCCGGGCGGCGGCGAGGGGCGCAGCGGGGCCCGACGCGGTGGCGTCTGGCGGCGGCGGGGACAGGCGACGCCGGCGAGGCGTGTGGCGGCGACGGCAGGGGGTCGGGGTGGTTCGATCCCGATCCAATCTGGATCGGGAGGGGGAGCGAGTGGGGGGGCGAGTGGGTGACGGGGTGGTTAGGGTTTCGGTGTCCTACCGGTGGGGGGGATAAGGAGAGAGTGGGGGGCCGGCCGGGGCCTAGTGGTGGCCTGATGGGGCTGTGGTCACCGGGCCAAGCCTGTGGGTTTCTCTTCTTCCTTTTTTTTCTGTTAGTTTTAGGTTTTAGTTTTTCTGTTTTATTTTTATTTATTTTCTTTTTTGTTTTAATCAGTTTAAATTATTTAGACATTTTCTAAAAATGTGTTTACTTCACCACAATTACCTTTGTAATATTTGGCAACCACCGAACATTTTTGTTTCAAATTTTGAAACTTTTGCCGTTTGACAATAATTTGAATCTGAATTTCGAACGGTTTCGAATTATTGCGAGGATAGCAACAGTAACCGAGGTGTCATGGCACGATTAGCGTGGGATTACTGTAGCACGATTATCCGGGCGTTACACTAATAGTGAACTTGACCAAACATCTCCAGTGGAAAATGTATCGGATGAAGACTGGAGAGGCCTTGTTAAACACTGGTCTGATCCAAAGTATCAAGTACGTTATATATATGTGATTAGATCACATGTTGAACTCCTATTTTTACGTATGTGCCTCACAAATCTATCTTCTTGTAGGTGAACTGTTCAAAGAACAAGGCCAACCGTACGAAAGTGAAAATCCAACAGACGACAGGATCTCATAGCTATATTGCGCACAATGAGGCTCTTGTAATTAGTTGTTGTTTCACTCTTTTCGCTGTGCCATATTATCAGATCTATATTGACTTGTTCCAAATGCAGAGGAAAGCCCGCAAGGACCAAAAAGTACCTGAACCAAATATTGTGGAAATCTTCAAGGACTATCACACCAGCAAGACGAAGGGCATGATTACACCAGTCAAAGCCGCTGTTGTAAGTCAATCCTCCTCAAGCCTTTTAACTACTACTTACTCTAACTTGTGCATTGGACTGCACGGTTTGCAGCCAAAGTCTATTACTATTTTCAATTTTATACACAATTGATAGAGCATATAATTGCACCTTACAAGGTTTAAAAGAGAGGAGTGATGTTCCTTTGATCTTGATCTGTAATCTAGTTCCGTGCTAGTGTAGCGACCAGACCTCAAAGAGTCTGATCTCTGTGCATCAGTGTCATCCCTGGATCGGTAATGCTGACACGCACAGTACATGAGGATTTATAACAGAGTAGCAATCACACACGTATTACATCGAATGTCTCAAAAGAGAACTTATTACAATAAATATGGCTTAAGGCCATCTAATATGATAACAGCGGAAGGCTTGCAAGATAAAGTGAGTCCATCAACTCCAACGGCATCACTGAGTGAAAGACCACGACCTATGGCTCCTTACTCGTCGTCTGAAAAGTCTGCACCTGATACGTTGCAGCCCAAAACGGGTCAGCACATGGAATATGCTGGCAATGTAACACAAGAGAGTATTGAACAGAATAATGCTATCACTACATGCATATATGGCTGGTGGAGGCTGTATGGTTAATATGTTTTGCGGGAAGCCAATTTTTCCCTACAACAAACGAATAACTTTTATTTAACTATCATGGTGGTTGTTAAACATTGAGAAGGTTCACCCAACTCAATCCCAATTAAGCATAAATATTAAACCCAATCAAATTATATTAAGAGTGATGAGATCCACATGATAATCCAAGAGCTAGATACTCAAGATGTCCATAGCCGGGGACACATATAACCATGATTAGTTTGTACACTCTGCAGAGGTTTGCGCACTTTTCCCCACAAGACTCGATCTCCTCCGTTGGATTTCTCGCACTACATAATGTTTGAGAAACGGATGACCGAGACACAGTGTTTCCGAAGAGGTCCCCTTAACCGATAGATAGGCCTGTACACCTACAATCCCCTGCATCTGCTAGCCCATCATGGAAAGGTTTCCCACAACTTACACAACTATGCCAGAGCCCATAATGGCATGTGGCTGCACACGGAAGTTTCTAGCATGAATAATCTTATGATCCCTTTGAGCATGGGTGGCAGTCAATAGGAGAATCACACGGTACCCCGGGATTTGCAAAAATACAGGCAACACTGGGTTCCTGTGTGCCTCGATCCACCAGATGTGAATTAAAGTTGCCACCTTAAGTTAACCATTAATTAACAATACTCACATCTGTCATGCATACACTCACCCAATCCACGTCTACAAGCATAGCATAGCAATATAAGCAACGTAGAAGTAACTCCCGTAGGTTTAATAATAACAGGTGAATAGGTACTACCTCATCTACTTCCCAAAACCCACATATTAATCAGATCCTAATCATGCAATTGTTTGAGGATTGATCTAAATGCAATAAAACTGGGTAGTAAAGAGGTATGATCAAAGTTTTACTTGCCTTGCTGATGATCCATGAAACCTAGAGACTCGTAGTAGCACGCTTCGCACTCCGGGTATTCTATCGCGAACAAAATAAGCATATAATAAGCAATCAAGCAAAGATGCATGGGTAAAACTCAAATAAGAAGATCTAACCAGAAAGTTCAACTTAAGAACTCCGGTTTGCAACAACAATCAAATCAAACGAAGCTACGAAACTCAAACTGCGAAAGAAACAAGATTCGAATTACTAATCTGGACTAAAGTCAAATTTTACAGTAGCAAAAACTTGCTTAAGTTGATTAAACAAAAAGAGGGCTTCGAGACGAACAGGCTAACGAATGAAGGTTCGTTGTCTGCGGCTAAACGGTGAAAATCGTTCGTTAAAACGAACGAACGAACGTGCGTTCGCTAAATAAAATAAACATACGGAAAACCGATCTAACGAAATTAAAACAAAAAAAAATAAAAAACCTGGGGTTTAACCAAAGAAAACCGACCGGTCAAACGGTGGTCAACGGCGACGAGATCCGGTGGGAGGCGGCGGCGGTTCCGGCGACGGCGGGCGGCGGCACGGCAATGGTGGCGGCGGTGGCGCTGCACGGCGGCGGCGGCTAGGCTTTAGCGGCCGTCAGCTGGTGGGTCATGGGCTGGGGCCTCTGCTTTATAAAGCCCCAGCGGAGTCATTGCTTGCACGGCCCGGAGTCGGTTTCCTTTAAAAAAATATTCTGACATGCAGAAAAAGAAAGAAAAGAAATACTAAACGGACTCCAAAAATCCCGAAATAAATTTTTCCCGTCCTCTAACAATATGCCGGACAAGGTAAACATTTATTTGGGCCTATAATGCAATTTTGAAAAACGCATATTTTTCCTATGCAAATAAAATAGCGATAAAACTCCGAATAAAATTCAAATATTTGATTTTAATATTTTTCCTCCAATATTTCATTTATTTTGGAGAAGTCATACTATCTCCTCTCATATATTTAATATGAAATATTTTCGGAGAGCAAAATAATAAAACAAATTATCCTCATTTCGATATTTGATAAAAATTTCGAATATGAAAATGGTGAAATCCCCAACTCTCTCCGAGGGTCTTTGAGTTGCTTGGAATTTCGAGGATCGAGCCAAAATGCAATAAAATATGATATGCAATGATGACCTAATGTATAACATTCCAAATTGAAAATTTGGGATGTAACAAACCTACTGAATCTCGCCCTCGAGATTCGGGTTGGCTAGAAAATAGGTGAGGGTGATCCTTCCGTAGGTCTTCCTCTCGTTCCTAGGTGGCTTCATCTTCGGTATGGTGGCTCCACTGAACCTTGCAAAACTTGATAACTTTACTGCGTGTAACACGGCTGGCAAACTCGAGAATCTTGACTGGCTTCTCCTCGTAGGTCAAATCGGTATTCAACTGAATTGCTTCCAGTGGAACTGTATCTCTCAGAGGAATATCAGTCATCTCTGCGTGGAACTTCTTCAACTGAGAAACGTGGAATACATCATGAACTCCTGATAATCCTTCGGGCAATTCCAACTTGTAAGCAACTTCTCCCATATGATCCAAAACTTTGTATGGTCCCACAAAACGTGGTGCTAACTTTCCCTTAACTCCAAAGCGCTTAACTCCTCGAAGAGGTGATACTCGCTGTTACGCTCTGTCTCTGACTTCGTAAACTGTCTCCTTGCGTTTAGAATCCACATATCTCTTCTGCCTGGGCTGGGCTACCTTGAGTCTACCGTGAATCAGCTTAACCTCCTCTTCAGATTCCTTAATCAAATCTGGTCCAAACAAATGACGGTCTCCCTGCGTAGGGCAAGTTGTCATCCGAACTAGATCGGTAATCTAGCGCACAAGCTCTCAACATGTCCTCCAAAATTTGATTGACTCTCTCAGTCTGTCCATCTGTCTGCGGGTGAAAAGTTGTACTGAACTCTAGCCTGGTTCCCAAAGTTTCATGCAACTGATTCCAAAACTTTGAGGTAAACTGGGTTCCTCTATCTGATACAATGGTCCTTGGAACTCCATGCAAACAAACGATCCTGGTCATGTATATCTTTGCCAACTTAGCACTGGCGTAAGTGGTCTTCACTGGGCTGAAATGAGATACTTTCGTCAAACGGTCGACTACAACCCATATCGAGTCATAGCCTGAACAAGTCCTGGGCAATCCCGTGATAAAATCCATTCTTAGCTTGTCCCACTTCCATTCGGGTATTGGCAATGGTTGTAGCAATCCTTCTGGCTTCTGATGCTCTGCCATCACTCTCTGACATACATCACAAACTGCTACATACTCTGCAATATCCTTCTTCATTCCGGTCCACCAGAAACTATCCTTCAAATCCAGGTACATTTTAGTATTTCCTGGGTGAATCGAATATGGCGAATCATGGGCCTCCTGCAAAATCAACTTCCTGATCTCCTGATCATTAGGCACATATACGCGGTCCTCAAACCATAAGGTATCGTGCTCATCCTCACGATATCCCTTGGCTTTTCCCTTGCTCATCATTTCCTTTATCTTGGCAATGTCCTTGTCCGTCTTCTGAGCTTGTCTGATCTTATCCATCAAAGTAGACTAAATCTCCAATGCTGCTACATAGCCTCTCGGAACTATCTCCAAACATAGCTTGCGAAGATCCTCTGCTAACTCCTTGGGTAACTCTCCGGTCATGAGTGTATTGACATGACTCTTGCGGCTCAACACATCGGCTACTACGTTAGCCTTTCCGGGATGATAATGCAACTTCATATCATAATCCTTAATGAGTTCCAACCATCACCTCTGCCTGAGATTCAACTCATTCTGCGTGAAGATATACTTCAAACTCTTGTGATCCGTGTATACCTCACAATGGTTTCCGATGAGAAAATGTCTCCAAGTCTTCAACGCATGCACTACAGCTGCTAACTCCAAATCATGCGTAGCATAATTTAACTCATGGGGTTTAAGCTGTCGTGAGGCATATGCAACAACTCTTCCCTCCTGCATAAGTACGGCTCCAAGTCCTCGAGGAGAAGCGTCGCAATACACTTCATAATCCTTGCGTTGATCTGGCAGAATCAACACTGGTGATGTAACCAAGCGTTTCTTCAATTCCTGAAAACTAGCCTCACATTCCTCACTCCATTTGAACTTGGTGTCCTTATTTAACAACTCCGTCATAGGCTTTGCAATCTTTGAGAAATTCTCAATGAACCTCCGGTAGTATCCTGCGAGTCCAAGAAAACTCCGGATCTCTCCAACTGACGTGGATGCCTCCCAATTTGTCACAGTGACAACTTTGGTGGGGTCTACCGCTATTCCTTATCCGGATATAACATGTCCAAGAAATCCAACTTCCTTCAACCATAACTCACACTTGCTGAACTTGGCGTATAGCTGATGATCTCTGAGCTTCCCAAGTACTAACGTAAATGCTCTTTATGCTCCTCTTCATTCTTTGAGTAGACCAGAATATCATCAATAAACACCACAACAAACTTATCCAAAAACTCCATAAACACTTTGTTCATCATGTTCATAAAGTAGGCAGGTGCGTTAGTCAGGCCAAATGACATAACGGTATACTCATATAGCCCATACCTCGTGGTAAAAGCTGTCTTAGGTATATCCTGCTCTCGAATCTTCAGCTGGTGGTACCCTGATCGCAGATCGATCTTGGAAAACACCTTAGCTCCTTGTAGCTGATCAAACAAACCGTTGATCATAGGCAGTGTGTACTTGTTCTTGATCATCACCTCATTCAATCCTCGATAATCAACAACCATCCTCAATGCTCCATCCTTCTTCTCCACTAGAAGCACTGGTGATCCCCAAGGTGACGAACTTGGGAGAATATAACCTTTATCCATTAACTCCTTAATCTGCTTCTTAATTTCCTCCAAATCCTTTGCGGGCATTACAGACGGTCTCTTAGATATTGGCCTGTGCTCGGCAAAAGCTCAATCAAAAACTCAATGTCTCTATCCGGTGGCATGCACGCAACTCTTCCGAAATACATCCAGGAAATCATTCACCACTGGTACTTCCTCATGTACAACTCCTGATAAGGAATTTACTTGAGTCCTATTCGGCACATGCCGGGATACATACTTGATCCTTCTTCCTTCTAGGGTGGTGAGGAAAATTGACTTACTAGCGCAATCAATGTTTCCTCCATACATCAATAGCCAATCCATACCTAGAATCACATCCAAACCTTGCGATTCCAAAATTATCAGATCTGAGGGCAAAACATGCCTACCTATGGTCAATGGCATTTGAAAACATCCTTGGCTTTCCATATACTCTGCTCCTGGCGAGCTCACTAACAGAGGTGTACTAAGAACTTTGGTGGGCAGTTTATACTTATCCACAAATCCCCTGATTCTGATTCTAGACTAGTATCTGCATCAAAGCATTCTGATGTTGGATCAACTGAGTGAGCTCAGGTGAGAAAGCAAATCCATTGTCGCGTCTCGGAGGCATCTGCTGGGTTTAGAAAAGATGAGAAAACAGAGTAGAATGAAGTCTAGGGGGAAAACACTACCCATCTGCACATGAGACAAACAAAATCATATCACTCAATCAAGCAAGCAAGGGCATTCAATTGGTCTAGAACTATCATTACAAAAGTGCTAGGACTACTACTACATACATGGTGGAATACTACTACTGATATGGTGGCCGACTAGAAAAATTGATCGGTCGAAGACTCCATGATATCTGCTCCAGCTTCATCAACAAAGTCATCATCGCTATCGTCGGGGTCCAAGTCGGTGTCGTTAATGATTATGTAGTTCTTCGGGCAAGTGGAATCGTCGTCTTCTCCTCCTGGCGCGGGATCTCCCATGAATACTCCGATCTTCTTTATCATGTCGTCATTCTTCTCCAATAGTGTTGTGATTTCCTCCTCATATCCATCGCGTGTAGACTTGAGTTCTTCTTCCAGTTCTGTGATCTTGGTCATCGCCTTCTTCAAATCTGCCATGCCTGCGCACATCTGGTTCTCCTGGCGTCGAATGTGCTGGTTTAACTCCTGGATGAAAGCTGCAATGGATCTATCCTTCCTGGTTCTGATCATCTCACATTTCTCATCTCGGCGCCCACAAATCTGGTAGATAGTATCCTTGAGATCCTTGTGGTAAACTTCTCCAATGCGTCCCATGGTGATGTGGGCTGCCATACTCTTTCCTAGACTCCAGGTTGGTGCATCAAAGGAAAACTCTATGGGCTCAGTGATTGGCGTGAATGTCCTTCCTGGAACTTGAACTTGAATCATCCAGCGCTCCTCTTCTAGTAAAGTGGCGTTGTAAATCCGGTGAAGCTTGGTATTCCGATGCTCAGGTATCTAGTGACTTCCTTCAAGTGTCGTCCAAAGGGGGTGTCTTCATCCGGTTGTGCAAACTTGTTCCTTGCGTCCGCCATCCTAAAGAGTAAAGAATGGAGAGGAGTCAGAAATGAGAAGAGAGTAGTGATCTAGGGATTTAGCTTAGTGGTCGTGTCCTACAGTCAGCGTGTGCTCTGATACCATCTTGTAGCGACCAGACCTCAAACAATCTGATCTCTGTGCATTAGTGTCATCCAGGATCGGTAATGCTGACATGCACAGTACTTGAGGATTTATAACAGAGTAGCAATCACACACTTATTACATCGAATGTCTCAAAAGAGAACTTATTACAATAAATATGTCTTAAGGCCATCTAATACGATAACAACGGAAGGCTTGGAAGATAAAGTGAGTCCATCAAATCCAACGGCATCACTGAGTGAAAGACCACGACCTATGGCTCCTTACTCGTCGTCTGAAAAGTCTGCAACATGATACATTGCAGCCCAAAATGGGTCAGCACATGGAATATGCTGGCAATGTAACACAAGAGAGTATTGAACAGAATAATGCTATCACTACATGCATATATGGCTGGTGGAGGCTGTATGGTTAATATGTTTTGCGGAAAGCCAATTTTTTCCTACAACAAAGGAATAAATTTTATTTAACTATCATGGTGGTTGTTAAACATTGAGAAGGTTCACCCAACTCAATCCCAATTAAGCATCAATATTAAACCCAATCAAGTTATATTAAGAGTGATGAGATCCACATGATAATCCAAGAACTAGATATTCAAGATGTCCATACCCGGGGACATGGCTAACCATGATTAGTTTGTACACTCTGCAGAGGTTTGCGCACTTTTCCCCACGAGACTCGATCTCCTCCGTTGGATTTCTCGCACTACATAATGTTTGAGAAACGGATGACCGAGACATAGTCTTTCCGAAGAGGTCCCCTTAACCGATAGATAGGCCTGTACACCTACAATCCCCTTGATCTGCTAGCCCATCATGGAAAGGTTTTCCACAACTTACTCAACTATTCCAGAGCCCATAATGGCATGTGGCTGCACACGGAAGTTTCTAGCATGAATAATCTTATGATCCCTTTGAGCCTGGGTGGCAGTCCATAGGAGGGTCACACGGTACCCCGGGATTTCCAAAAATATAGGCAACACTGGGTTCCCCACGTGCCTCAATCGACCCATATGTGAACTAAAGTTGCCACCTTAAGTTAATCATTAATTAATAATACTCACATCTGTCATGGATACACTCACCCAATCCACGTCTACAAGCATAGAATAGCAATATAAGCAACATAGAAGTAACTCCCGTAGGTTTGATAATAACAGGTGAATAGGTATTACCTCATCTACTTCCCAAAACCACATATTAATCAGATCCTAATCATGCAATTGTTTGAGGATTGATCTAAATGCAATAAAACTGGGTAGTAAAGAGGTATGATCAAAGTGTTACTTGCCTTGCTGATGATCCGTGAAACCTAGAGACTCGTAGTAGCACGCTTCACACTCTGGGTATTCTATCCCAAAGAAAACAAGCATACAATAAGTAATCAAGCAAAGATACACGGGTAAAACTCAAATAAGAAGATCTAACCAGAAAGTTCAACTTAAGAACTTCGGTTTGCAAAAAGAATCAAATCAAACGAAGCTACGAAACTCAAACTACGAAAGAAACAAGCTTTGAATTACTAATCTGGACTAAAGACAAATTTTATAGTAGCAAAACCTTGTTTGAGTTGATTAAAAAGAAAGACGGCTTCAAGACGAAACTCTACGCGTTTGAATCGCCAGATTCCGATAAACGAGCGAAAAGATAAACTAAAACGAAAATCGGATCAGAACTTGCGATCGAAAATAATCACAAAAAATCCGAGAAAAAGAAAAACTGACGAACAGGCTAACGAACGAACGTTCGCTGTCTGCGGCTAAACGGTGAAAATCGTTTGTTAAAACAAACGAACGAACGGGCGTTTGCTAAATAAAATAAATCAACGAAAAACCGATCTAACGAAATTAAACCAGAAAATAAAAAAACGGGGGTTTAACCGACCGGTCAAATGGTGGTCAATGGCATCGAGATCCGGCGGGCGGCGGTGGCAGTTCCGGCGACGGGCGTGGCAGCGGCAACAATGCAAGACGAAGACGACGGCGAGCGGCAATCAGTAGCGTGGACGGCGGCTAGGGTTTGGGCGGCGGGGCGCGGGCTGGTGGGCTGCGGGGCTGGGGCCTCGGCGGCTTATAAAGCCCCCCCGGCGGAGTCCCGGTCGGGTACGGCCCAGAGTCGGTTTCCTTTTTAAAAAAATATATTGTGACGTGCAGAAAAAGAAAGAAAAGAAATACTAAACGGACTCCAAAAATCCCGAAACAAATTTTCCCCGTCCTCTAAAAATATAGCGGACAAGGTGAACATTTATTTGGGCCTATAATGCAATTTTGGAAAACACATATTTTTCCTATGCAAATAAAATAGCGATAAAACTCCGAATAAAATCAAATATTTGATTTTTATATTTTTCCTCCAATATTTCATTTATTTTGGAGAAGTCATATTATCTCCTCTCATATATTTAATATGAAATATTTTCGGAGGAAAAAATAATAAAACAAATGATCCTTGTTTTGTTATTTGATAAAAAATTCAAATACGAAAACGGTGAAATCCCCAACTCTCTCCGAGGGTCCTTGAGTTGCTTGGAATTTCGAGGATCGATCCAAAATGCAATAAAATATGATATGCAATGATGACCTAATGTATAAAATTCCAAATTGAAAATTTGGGATGTTACAGTTGGACTTGTCTAGACAACATTACAATTGCATGTTTGTCTGTTCGCCGTTGTTGACATGAATAATGTCATACTATATGCTTACCATATTATAAACTTTGTCTCTTTATCCTTAGATGTCAATACAATGTGAAGAAATAGACAATACATTAGCCATGGTACATGGTCATATGTTTGGAACCTAGTTTTATTATGTACTTTGCAGTAAAATACAACTAATATTTTACACGGGTTCACCAGAATAAGTTCTGTATATAGGCCAAAGCTATTTTATTTGGTGTTGCTGCCTCCTTAATATCTTATGTTCTGGTACTACTAATGTAAAAACTCAACTTTTCAGCACGCTATGGAACAAATGGTGGAACCGCCACCTTCTGAAGGTGACAAGGCAACTATAACCGCAATGTCATCTCTTGCTGCAGTGGGTCAGTACATGTCCACTAACAGTGCCAAATGCATGTTCCTACATAATACTGGGTTGATTGTTAAGGAAATGTCGTCCAAACTGCCTCATGATCAAGATATGCAAGCTCAAAACAATGTTATATGTGCGCTCCAGACACAAGTCCATTCCCTAACAGAGACCCTTTGTGAAACAAGGATAGCCATTGTTCGATGTCGTCAAGATATGCATGGTTTTCAAACCAGACTATCAGACATTTGCTATGTTGTTCATGAGTCTAGGAGAAATGAAGGCGAAGGTTATGGTGCTCCATCGGACAGAACAACATGAAAACATAAAAGTCAGGTCAAATGAACTAAGCTTCTGAACTTCTGGTGGTGCATTTATCTACCGGACTGTTAATTTTTATACCAACCTTCCTTTTGTTTTATGGTTGTAATTTGTTTTGTTGCGATACAAAATTTGTTCTTAATGTGCAGCCACCGGCTCAAGAAAACAACAATCCATTTTTGTATAGTGTAGGGTGTTCCCTATATTTGCACTGGTGGAGAACTTTGATGCCCAGTGGATGTAATATGTGCAATCGCCTTAATAGCCTAGCGTTAGTTTCTGGCTTATTTATTTCCTAGTCTTATTTTTCCTTGGTTTTCTAGTGGCAGCAATAAGCATGGGCCATATATGGACCGTGGTAACCTTGAGCCTGCTACAGGCCATAGGATCCATGGACCTCCTACGGGCCGTCGGATAAATGGGCATCCAAGGGGCCATAGAATCAGTGGGCCTCAGGCCATCAGATAAGTGGGCCCACATGGGTCGTAAAAGGGCATAATTGGTATTGGGCCAGCACAGTAACGGGTCGTTAACAGGCCGGAAGATAGCAAAGGCTTAATTCTGTCACAGGCATAATGGGTCGTTAATGGGCTAGAATATAGGACAGGCTGGGAATGGCGCAATGGGTTAATAGGCCACAAACGGGCCGATTCTAACCACGGGCCTAATTTGGCCCATTAGGGGAACAAGCCAGTAATGGGCCGGAAGTAATCGAAGGCCGGAAAGGAGCCCAATATTGTACGTGCCGTCAGTAGGCTGAAAGCTAACACGGGCTGGAAACGGCCCATGTGAATCATGGGTCGTTACTAGGCATAAAGATATTTACTATTTTTATGGCCCAGAGTCACCCCGGCCCATTAAAGGGCCCAAAGATACGAAATGCCTCGTATGGGCCGAAAGATGTCGTGGGCCATACATGGGCCGAAAATGAAACAGGCTAGTATTATACTAGCCGGCCCACATGACGTTGTTGAGCCGATTTGGGGAACGCCATAACGGGTCGTGAGTTACCAGGCCGTAAAATGGGCTATATGCGAACATACTGTTAACAGGATTTTCATGGGCCAGTCCGCTAGCTTTTGACCAAGTCAAACGGGTCGGCCTGTGTAAGCTAAATGGGCCAGTGTTGGGCCGTCGCACGTGTCGACATATCATAGGCGCCTATCTGAACCAACGACGAGCTAACACGTGTTTCCTTCGGGCAATGAGAATTTTACACGTGGAAAATCACCATTGGTCGTTGCTGTTAACGGGTTATCAGATCCAAAATTGGACCCGATAGCTTAACAGCGACCCGTTATGGTGGATGCCACATGTCGGTTACCCTTGACGAAAGCACTTCCATGACGCGTGACGATAATTTTGGTATTGTCATGGAACACTTCTATAACAGCATAGGTATGACTATCTTGATTCTGTCAAAAAATCGTCATGGATGTATATGCATGACAGAAAACATGACCTACTGTGACAAGCATGTATCATCACGGAAGTGTATTTTTTGTAGTGGAGAGAGCGTATTTCATATATCCTGCAGTAGAAAATGACGCGTTATTATGTGGTACGTACGAACTGGAGTGGGCCATTGAAAAGGTTTCCTGTATCTTGGATTCCATGCCCCATGCAGAATTATTTCTCTCGCCATATCATGAAGGGTAAGTCAAATAAACAACCAGACATACATTGATCATCTTTCAGATTTAGACATAGTTCGTAAGTTCATGGTTTTGTTAATCTGTAGCATTTACGGGATCTTGGTAGTCATTATTCCAAAGGAGAATAAAGTTTACTACCTAGATTCTCTCAGTGTCATTAAAACCTCAGGATCTGATGCATCTTCCGCAATTCATTGATAGGTATTGAATTCTATGATGTTGAAATTTGCATTCATATCTGGTTCAAGAACTGTTATGTGAAATTCATCTTCACTTGTAGTGTGTTCGCATCGTGCAAAACTAAACCAGGGAACTAGTTCAAGAGGGAACTACCTCTGCAGCATGAGATCGTTTCTCCAGTAAGACACTAAAATCCGTTATTTTAGGAAAATGCGTCCAAAAGTTTGCAAATACCTTTTCTTACGCTAGTCAAAATGTTGAAGTTTCTAAATAAAACTCTTTCTATTTCTCTCCAAAGAAAAATAATAAACATCTTACAACGGTTAGGTTGTTCCTAACAGGGCAAATACATGCCTAATTCTGTACAAACAATTTTAGTATCCTCATCAACAAGCAGGGTCCAACTACTAGGGAAACCCCTAGTAGTGCAGCGGTTTAGAGGCTAGCAATAGTGCGGGGCCCCACGCTAATGCTACGGCGCTACAGCTAACTTTTAGCGGTAGCGCGTGTTTAACCCCTCGCTACTACTAAGTAAGTTACCAGCAGCATGGGTTTCCCCCCGCGCTACTTCTAAATAGCAGTAGCGTGTGCCTTAAGCCCACGCTACTACTATTCGTCTGTATTTCATTTCTTTTGTTTTATACTGTATTTGTACACTGTTATACAAGTTTTGGTACAGTAGCAATTCAGAGCTTGTTATATCATTATGATCATGATGAGTTATTATATCAGTGGGTGAAAGAAACATGGATTAGATTAAAGTGGGTGGATCCAAAGTGACCAGGTTGGATTAGAAAGACGATCCAAATTTGGTCGTCCTATTAATCCAACTTGGTCACTTTGGATCCATCCACTTGAATATAATCTGTGTTTCTTTCACCCAATGATATAATAAATCCTCATCATAAGAACAACTCATCATCAGCATCATAATAACAACTCATCAGCATCATAGTCGTTTAACAACTACTCGTCATCCTAACAACTCCTCATCATCATCATCATCATCATCTATGATTCATATAAAAACTCATCATTCTAATACATTGTAGCACATAACTCATCATCATAATAACAACTCCTCATCATCATAGTCATAATCAACACTAGCTAATTCTTACTACCTAGGATCTACTCCTCTCTCTTAGGTAAAATAGCGTAAAACATGTAAACTGTTCCATCTCCAAAATGGAGAATGGAGATCCACCTATCGCCAACTTGTGGATTGCGCACATGCATGTTGTCTCCAGTCGGTTGCATGTGCGCATTCATTAGTTTGCTCCATTCTTTGATATTGAGCCTTGCATCTTTCAAAGAAACAGAGTATGCACTTTGGTAAGCCGTCAGCGGAAACGATGGTAAGCTAACCATATAGACCTTTGGTAAGCATCATGTCAGGCACAACCTCCTTCGGGGGATTTTGTTGAACAACATAATTGTAACATATATTGTTAGCAATGTAGTTTACTTAAGAATAATGTATGCAATGAATATACGATCATTAATAAAATCATACCAAGTTTTTCGCAATGAAGTTACCATCATGCAACTCATGGAATAGTGGCACATATCCACTAAAATTTGGGTTGATAAAGTGATTGGTCTTAAAAATCTCAACATCATCTATAAATGAGACAAGATATCATTTATCCTCACAATTAAGATCGGAGCCATAGCTGTAGTACGTCATGTCCACAACCTTCCGAGTATTTCTTGAAGATAAGGAATAAGCTGACAATTAAAAATAAACAAGTTTGGTAGCGATTAACACCAAATATTTTTAAATAAACAATATAAATTACTTAATAAATTTGTTTGACAAACTCACATTTAGGCAAAACTGGAGGCTTATCCACATTCACCCAAATGTCGATATTATCTTCAATATCATCATTGATGACCCACAAGTGTAGGGGATCTATCGTAGTCCTTTCGATAAGTAAGAGTGTCGAACCCAATGAGGAGCAGAAGGAAATGATAAGCGGTTTTCAGCAAGGTATTCTCTGCAAGTACTGAAGTAAGTGGTAACAGATAGTTTTGTGATAGGATAATTTGTAACGAGCAGAAAGTAACAAAAGTAAATAAAGTGCAGCAAGGTGGCCCAATCCTTTTTGTAGCAAAGGATAAGCCTGGACAAACTCTTATGTAGAGAAAACCGCTCCCGAGGACACATGGGAATTATCGTCAAGCTAGTTTTCATCACGTTCATATGATTCGCGTTCGGTACTTTGATAACTTGATATGTGGGTGGACCGGTGCTTGGGTGTTGTTCCTACTTGAAAAAGCATCCCACTTTTGATTAACCTCTATTGCAAGCATCCACAACTACAACAAAAGTATTAAGGTAAACCTAACCATAGCCTGAAACATATGGATCCAAATCAGCCCCTTACGAAGCAACGCATAAACTAGGGTTTAAGCTTCTGTCACTCTAGCAACCCATCATCTACTTATTACTTCCCAATGCCTTCCTCTAGGCCCAAATAATGGTGAAGTGTTATGTAGTCAATGTTCACATAAAACCACTAGAGATAGACAACATACATCTTATCAAAATATCGAATTAATACCAAATTCACATGACTACTAATAGCAAGACTTCTCCCATGTCCTCAGGAACAAACGTAACTACTCACAAAGCATATTTATGTTCAAAATCAGAGGGGTAATATAATCAACACTACTAGCAACCTACTAGTACCAATCCCGGACTTGGAGACAAGAATTGGATACAAGAGATGAACTAGGGTTTTGAGAGGCGATGGTGCTGGTGAAGATGTTGATGGAGATTACCCTCTCCCGATGAGAAGAGCGTTGCTGATGACGATGGCGATGATTTCCCCCTCCCGGAGAGAAGTGTCCCAGGCAGAACAGCTCTGCCGGAGCCCTAGATTGGTTCCGCCAAGGTTCCGCCTCGTGGCGGCGGAGTCTCGTCCCGAAAGGTTGCTTATGATTTTTTCCTCGACGAAAGACCTCATATAGCAGAAGATGGCCACCGGAGAGTCAATAGGGGGCCCACGAGGCAGGGGGCATGCCCTGGTGGGTAGGGCACGCCCTCCACCCTCGTGGCCAGGTGGGGCCCCCTTTGATGTACTTCTTTCGCTCAATATTTTTTACTATTTCCAAAAATAACTTTCGCGGAGTTTCAGGACTTTTGGAGTTGTGCAGAATAGGTCTCTAATATTTGCTCCTTTTCCAACCCAGAATTCCAGCTGCCGACATTCTCCCTCCTTATGTAAACCTTGTAAAATAATAGAGAATAGGCATAATTATTGTGACATAACGTGTAGTAACAGCCCAAAATGCAATAAATATCGATATAAAAGCATGATGCAAAATGGACGTATCAACTCCCCCAAGCTTAGACCTTGCTTGTCCTCAAGCGGAAGCCAGTAATGATAAATATGTCCACATGTTTAGAGATAGAGGTGTCGATAAAATAAAATACGGACATGAGGGCATCATGATTATTTTCATAACAACAACATATATAGATATTGTCATATGATTTCTTATGCTCAAGTAATAATCCATTCGCAATGCCAAAGTACGAATCATAAACTTTATTGAGAACCTACAAACTATAATCTCGGTCATTGAAGCAATTGCAATTTATCATAACATCAGAAAGAGTCTATGTCAGAGCTTTCTAGCAAGTCCACATACTCAACTATCATTTAGTCTTTCATAATTGCTAACACTCACGCAATACTTGTGGTTACGGAGTTTTAGTCGGACACAGAGAAAGATAGGGGCTTATAGTTTCGCCTCCCAACCTTTTACCTCTAGGGTAATATCAACAATAATAACTCATGCTGACTTACAACCAATTATATATATATCTATCAGGATCTTTCCAACACCCTGTGCTTGCCAAAGGATAAAATGTAAAAAGGAAAGGTGAAGATCACCATGATTGTCGGTGTACTAGAGTAGGGGTACCCTAGTATCCCGAACTTGTGCACGGGCAGTTGCAGCCCTCCGCGGCAAGGCTTACCGGGTGACCGCCAAGGTCCTCCGTGGTTCTGTGGAGCCATTCAAGAACAAAGTATTCAAGCCAAGGAGACAAGGCCCCGCAAGAGGAGCTTGCCGGGAAGGCCACCCAAGGCACCTACAAGACAAGGCCCTCGCAAGAGGAGCTTGCCGGAAGGCCCAATGAGCGACAAGCTTCCGGCGCGACAAGACAACAACCATGACAAGGCGCTTGTCATGCAGACCACCACTGCACTTCCACGCTCCAAAGACATCCACTAACGTGTCGCCTACAGGACCTTTCTGTGCGCGTGGCGAGAGGTTGTGCAGCCAACGGTGCGAGGTGGCAAGCGGCGCTGACAAGATTGCCATCGTGGCAAGCGGTGGCGCCCCTGACGGCCCCTGTTTGCACTGTTAGGGCGACGTAGACGGGCATTTAATGCCTTTGTCCCCTGCCGTCAGGGTTAGGTATGATACATTGTACACTGCACACTATACAAGTAGCTGTACCAACCACTCCTTTTCCATTTGTACCCTTGTCTACGTTGCCACCTGTCGGAGACCCCTTTAGCATATAAAAGGAGGCCCATGCGCAACATAGAGGGGGTCGGTTCCCCCCACGCTCAGTCTCGTTAGCAGCTTGTGTGTACTGTAGCACTCAGCGCTCCTGAGCAAGAACACAATACACCTAGACATGCAGCAAGAGAGGTGTGTTATCTCTCCGGAGAGCTCGAAGCTGGGTAAACCTCTCGTGTGCTTCGCCTCGATCTGCTCTTCGTGCGACCTCCGCTCCCCGCCGAACCGAAAGGGGCTCGGTCCGCCGGTCCCATAGGTGTTCGTGGGCCAGATCAGCCTGCCCCGACATCTTTGGCGTGTTCCGGCAACCACCTTTTGTACAAGTCTTGCCGATGTTGCATGTAATCCTTTGTACAAAGCCGGGCACAGACCCCGTGCATAAGTAAAGCTAATGTGCTTCGCACACCTTGTCAATTTCATGCTTTTTTTTGCATGCGTTATCTGGCACTTTGTGCAGCACCTACCCCTGGTAAGTAATAACGAGCCATAAGGCTCCATATCTTTATTTTCTCTTCTTTCTCTTTCTCAAAGAAAGAAAGGTTCCCTCGCACACAAGTTTGCCGGGGGGAAAGGAGAAGATAATTGTGTGGACCAAGCGCCGCCAAGGAAGTCTAGCCTTACCGGAAGCAAACGATAGAAAAGCTAAGTTGCTAAAGTTTGAGCAATCAGTTTTAAAATTTTAAGTTATCTTCCTCGAACGACCGTGATTTTGCATGGAAAACCTGCGCAGAGGAACCAACTCATAGCTAGTTGCGCCTTACTTTGTTTCGAGTCCGCTCAACAACTTAAGTGAGCTGCGACTAGTTGCGACAAGGTTACTTTGTCGGAAGCGGCACCGCCAAAGAAGTCTTGACGTCCGCACTCAGCGGGCTCAGGTGCCAGCTACCGACAAGTTCCCTAAAAGCGAGGGCAAAAACATACAAAGGAAGGAATCAAGTAAAGGAAATAACATAGCAATTGTTACCCGAAATAGAGTTATATTACAAGATAGCTTGCCGCAGCTCTAATAGATTGTTCTCATAACATGACCAGCAGCTGCAAGAGAAAGAGAAAGAGGGCGGCCTAATCCACGCGATCGCCTCAACCCTCTTGATTCCGCTCACCCCGCCCACGATGGGTGCGACAGGGTCCCGAGCGCCCACATCAAAGCATCCGCGGCAGGGACTTGAGGACGTTGGTGAGGTTGAGGCCTGGATTGCGGAAGGCCACCTTCATCAGCACCTTTTGAAGAGCTCACGCGCAGATCTGGCGCGACTCCTCGGCCAGCTGTTTTGGGACTTCTTCCAGGAGTCGCTGGAGGGCCGTCACCACGCCCTTGAAGAACAAGCTAAGCTTGGCGCTGGGTTGGAGGTGCTCTTTGGAGGAATATCCAAGATCCACCATCCCCAGCTGCGCCAGCTCCTCGTCGATGGCTGCAGCAACATTCACGAGACCCTCGGTCCAGTGCTCCACATTCTCCCTCAAGGCACTCTAGGCAGCAAAGACTCGGCCAAAGAGCCCCTCGTCGGCCTTGATCTTCTCCTTCAAGGCCACCTCCTGCCTCGGCGCCTGGCCCAAATACCGAGTCAAGGTGATCAGTTTCAACTCAAGATCTGCGTTGGAGTCCTTGGCGGCGCTGAGCTCCTTGCTCCTCTCGGCGAGACGGCCCTGCAGCTCGCCAAGAGTGTAGGCGCCCTTCTACTTTTCGTGCTTGAGTGCAGCAAGCTCCTCGCCGCTCTCCTTGAGATTGGCCTCCAATCGCGCCACCTTCGCCTCCAGCTCCTTCTTGGCGGCCTCGGCAGCTGCGGCAGCATCCTTTGCTTCCTTGAGAGCCCCACCAAATGTTTGCTCGCGCATGGCAAGATCCTCCTCGTGGCTGTCAAGATTAACCTTCCGCTGCGCCAACTCGCCTTCCTGCACGGACAGCTTCTCGGCAGCAAGCCGTTGTTGCTCCTCAGCTTCAGCCTTCTCGAGGAGGAAGGCTTTGCGCTCCTCGGCAAGCCACTCCCGCTCCTCTGCCAAGGACCGGAGAGCTTCCTGGTTGAGGCCGGAGCTCCTCCGCGCTTCTCGATGTCGCCCCCGCCTTCGCGACAAGCGCTTCCGGGATTCCAGCTTGGCTTGTCGGGCGCGGTAGAGCGTGCAGCTTCCACAAAGAGCTAGCCTCCTCCTCGGACTTCGCCGCTGCTTGGTGCGTCGACCAGCGTCGATCCAGCCGGAGGCGAGCAGCTCTTCATCAAAAGTTTCCCCTTCGGCCGGCGCCCTGGAGCTCAACTCCCATGGGAGCTTGATGAAGACGCCATCGCCGGCCTTCAAATAGGCGCCGGGCTAGGGCTCTTCGGAGCCCGACGCTGCCACAGCGGAGGAGGGATCACCGGTCGGCGTAGTGCCTGGCGCTCCTGCGGCCTCAGGGCCGTCAGTGCGATCGCCGGACCCCTCGCCAGCTTCTGCGGCAGCAGCTTTGGCGGCCTCTTCGCCGGCGGGCTCGTCAGCGCCCACTTCTTCTCCGATGGCAGCGACGTCGTCAGCATTGCCGCGCGCGTCCTCCTCGCCGGCGACCTCGGTTTCCATTGGCTCTGTGGCACATGGATGAAGAAAAGTCAAGCAAATATTCAAAAACAAAATCAGAAGAAGAAGAACACAAGGGAAGTTTTCAGGCAAGAAGATTACCTGCTGTGGTCTGCGGTCATGGTCTCCGCCGCCAAGGGATCGCCGGTGCCGCCCTTGCCGGAGAACTGCCCTTGCCGGAGAAGTCTCTCTTGCCGGAGAACGCCTCGCCGGGAATCCTCCTTGGCGATGTAGTCGAAGGTAAGGAGGCTGCTCGCTCCTACACAAATCAACAACAGACATCAAGACGTAAAGAGCACCCATGCACGCCGAACATCAAGAAGTAAACCATATACTTACGCTTGGGGCTGCGCTTAGGGGCTGCTTTGAGGAAGAGTTGCCGCGTCGGCAAGGTGGTCTCGACGCGCCTCCGCTGTCGCGGTGGGTTCGCCTCGACGACAATCACCGGGTCTTGGCTCTCTTCGACGCTCTACGGGCGGCGTCACGAAAAGGAATGGGTTCAGTAAAGCAAATCAGATACAAGACAAAGCAACAAGTCAAGAATTACAAGTGCTGCAAAGAATCTTACTCTTCTTCTTCCTCGTCGGAGCTGAGCGCGGAGAGATCAAATTCTGGCCCGCCTCCAGTACGACGAGGCGGAGGAGTAGGCTCCCTTGGCCGCTTGGCGGGAGCGGAACTGGTGGTCTGCGAGGGCCCCGCTCCAGTTGCCGCAGCGGTGTGAGGTGCTCCGCGGCAATGCTTGCCGCGCGGTTGAGCTGGCTGCGCGCTGCGGCTGTTGGCCTGTCTGCCCGCCCGCCACGTCTCCGGCCTTGCGAAGACGCCTTCTTGGTGGAGCTAGGGGCTCCGCCATGGCAAGCTGCTTGAAGGTGGGGAGGATGTGCCCTCGGCGGCTCGCCGACTCGGCTTCAGGCTCGGCAAGCTCTTCCTCGCTGGCAAACTCCTTTCGCTCGACAAGGCTTGCCGCCTCATCGCCTCTGCCTCCTCCACGGTGAATCTGAACTCGCGCGGCAGCTGCTGCCGCTTCTTCCAACCTGGTGGCGCGCTGCATCTCATCATCGGTGGTGTCGCGGGTGAGGCCCCTCTGTTCATCGGGGCGGACCGGCATTTCTACCAGATTGTCAAAGAACTGCCGCACGACGTCATCTGCAGGCTCTTGCCAAGTTGGGACAATTCCATGTGAATCGCACAATGGCATCATTGCACAGATGCGATCAAGCGAGGAATTGTTGCACAGCGGAACGACGCCCCTCGGCAACCTAAACATTTCTGGATGATCAGGATCGGGCTTGAACAGCTCCAAGAGCATCGCGTCAAGTTCCAAGACGGTGAAGTTGAAGTTGAGGCCTGGGCGCAGCCTCATGATATCTGCCGCGTTCTGAAACTCCCAGGCGGGTCTCCTCCTCTCCTGCAAGGGGGCGATGCGGCGGCGAAGAAAGTCTGCGCCAACGGTGCCTACGGTGAGCCCGACAAGTCTAAGGCGAAGGATTCGGGTGACTGCAATCTTCAGCCTAGCGTCTTCCGGGGCCAGATTGCTCCAATCGTTGCCGCAAGACCATCTGGGGTTTGGCTGGGCGGTAAATGGCTGCGGTTCTCCTCGACAATCCAGCACCAATCCGCCCTCCATTCCTCCCATTTGCTACGGAGCTCTCCCTCCAGATAGGCTTCCTTCTTGCCGACCCTCGAGATCCAAGCGATTCCTCCGGCAAGAGGCTCCCCTCTCTCGACTCGGGGTATAAAGAAGTGGCGGAAAAGAGCTACGTTTGGATGGACTCCAACAAAGTTTTCGCAGAGATGTGCGAAAACTGCCATGGTCAGAACAGCATTGGGGGTGAAATCAAGGAGGCGGAACCCGTAGGTGTTCATGATGTCACAGAAAAATTCAGAGAAAGGCGGGCAGAGCCCGCAGTAGAAGAAGAGCGCGAAGAAGGGATACCCACTCGGGGCCTGTTCCGAAGCAGCGGCTGGGAGTACCTTCGTGCACGGATGCGCTCGCGTCTCCGTCGACCAGAAGAGGTAGTAGTTCTCCCTCAGCTCCCTCGCGGCGAGCTGGGGGGGGGGGGGGAAGATTGCCCGCTCCTTCCGCAGCGCCGCAAGCCGCTGCGCCTCGGCCGACTTCACGGCCTTCCCCTTGTCGGCTTTCGGAGCCATGGCGGAGGTGGTGAGGGAGATCGACGGCGTTGGTGATGCTGGTGACGATGGGGGCCGGAGCGCTGCTCTCCTTTCAGCCTTCGGAAGAAGGGGGGAGCGGAGGTTTTCTCGAGATGGGACAGCAACTGGCGAGATGGGCGGATTGCCCCTGTTTCCCCTGCTTATAAAGGGGAAGGGGGCGGACGTTCCGCTTTTCCGAATAAAGAAACCCCCCACGATCTCACCCACGATCTCTCACACGACGCCACATTCGACGCAAGGCTGCTCGTGGAGGGCGTGGTGGGTCCGGGGTGAGTTACGGTGTGACCCAGGCCGTGGTGCCCGTGCCTGTTTTGGGCCTGGCCCAACAGCTGCACTGCAGTGAGGCCCAGTCTGGGGCTCTGTCGGTGTACTAGAGTAGGGGTACCCTAGTATCCCGAACTTGTGCACGGGCAGTTGCAGCCCTCCGCCGCAAGGCTTACCGGGTGGCCGCCAAGGTCCTCCGTGGTTCCTGTGGAGCCGTTCAAGAACAAAGTATTCAAGCCAAGGAGACAAGGCCCTGGCAAGAGGAGCTTGCCGGGAAGGCCACCCAAGGCACCTACAAGACAAGGCCCCTGCAAGAGGAGCTTGCCGGGAAGGCCCAATGAGCGACAAGCTTCCGGGCGCGACAAGACAACAATCATGGCAAGGCGCTTGTCATGCGGCATCACCACTCTGTACCTACGCTCCAGCACATCCACTAACGTGTCGCCTTGGGACCTTTCCAGGCGCGCGTGGCGAGAGGCTGTGCAGCCAGCGGTGCGAGATGGCAAGCGGCGCTGACAATATTGCCATCGTGGCAAGCGGTGGCACCCCTGACGGCCCCTATTTGCAATGTGTGGGCGACATAGACGGGCATTTAATGGCTTTGTCCCCTGCCGTCAGGGTTAGGTATGATACATCAGACATCGTATTAATCGTACAAGTAGCTGTACCAACCACTCCTTTTCCATTTGTACCCTTGTTCACGTTGCCACCTGTCGGAGACCCCTTTAGCATATAAAAGGAGGCCCATGCGCAACGTAGAGGGGTCGGTTCCCCCACGCCGCCTCGTTAGCAGCTTGTGTGTATCAGAGCACTCAGCGCTCTGAGCAAGAACACAATACACCTAGACATGCAGCAAGAGGGAGTGTTATCTCTCCGAAGAGCTCCGAAGCTGGCTAAACCTCTCGTGTGCTTCGCCTCGATCCGCTCTTCGTGCGACCTCTGCTCCCCGCCGAACCGAAAGGGGCTCGGTCCGCCGGTCCCATAGGTGTTCGTGGGCCAGATCAGCCTGCCCCGACAATGACTCTTGCATAAGGTAGAAGATAATAATAAAAGATAGGCCCTTCGCAAAGGGAAGCAGAGGTTGCCATGCGCTTTTATGGTTGGATGCACAAAATCTTAATGCGAAAGAACGTCACTTTATATTGCCCCTTGTGATATGAACCTTTATTATGCAGTCTGTCACTTTTATTTCTTCCACATCACAAGATCATATAAAGCTTATTTTCTCCCACACTAATAAGTCATACATATTTAGAGAGCAATTTTTATTGCTTACACCGATGACAACTTACTTGAAGGATCTTACTCAATCCATAGGTAGATATGGTGGACTCTCATGGCAAAACTGGTTTAAGGGTTTTCGGAAGCACAAGTAGTATCTCTACTTGGTGCTAAGAACTTGGCTAGCATGAGGTGGAAAGGCAAGCTCAACATGTTGGATGATCCATGACAATATACTTTATCTCAGATATAAGAAAACATAACCCATTATGTTGTCTTCCTTGTCCAACATCAATTCTTTAGCATGTCATATTTTAATGAGTGCTCCCAATCATAAAAGATGTTCATGATAATATATTTATATGTGAAACCTCTCTTTCCTTATTACTTCTTATTAATTGCAATGATGACCAAAGCTATGTTTGCCAACTCCCAACAACTTTTAATCGTCATACTTTTTCTATGTGAAGTCATTACTCTCGATAAGGTCAATATGAACTCTTTATTTCTTCTTATTCTTTTTCTCTTTTCTTTTATTCACTCAAGATCATGGCAGGATAATCAAGCCCTTGACTCAACACTAATCTTTATTATATAGCTCACGGACTCGATTACAAAGGGATCATAAAGCAAAAACTCAGAATTAGATCATGCCATAAACTTTATTCTACTAGATCAAGATACTACTAATAGGATCGAACTAAGAAACGGTAAAGATAGGAGTGTGATGGTGATACGATACCAGGGCATCTCCCCAAAGCTTGGCAGTTGCCAAGGGGAGTGCCCATACCCATGTAATTATGTCTCCTTTGCTGGTGAAGAGGATGGAGGTGATGATGGATAGTCGCACATCGAGCGTAAGAGGTCCTCCAGCTTGCGGATAATGCCCTTGAGTGCAACAATATGCTCCTTCAACAAAATATTTTCACGTGTGAGATACTTGTTTTGTATACGAGCTAACTCAATCATCTTGAAAGCTTCGATCTTAGTTGGGGTAAGAAGATTATGATCAAGTTGAAGGATGTATTCTGCTGCCGGAGCTTGATCCTCCGTGACCTTCTTGATCCCTTCATCCTTGTTGATCTCCATGGGTTCTTCCCTCTTCGGCTCTATCTTCATTAGCCAAGCATCGTTATCACCAACGTTGGAGGAGGGGGACGACATGATTCCTGGCCTTGACAACCCTGACAGAAAACAGCTAGAAACAAGAACAGAGGTTAATTGTGTGATACAGGGGTCAAAACATTTGGGAGAATATATAATAAATTTTTACCGACCAAAATACGTATTTTGCAAGAAAACAGAGTCCGGAGAACGCACGAGGTGCCCACGAGGTAGGGGGCGCGCCCAGTAGGGTAGGGCGCGCCCTCCACCCTCGTGGAGGCCTCATGTCCTTCCCGGACTGCTTCTTATTTTTCTATTTTTCTAAATATTCCAAAACGGAGAAATATTGCCTTAAAATTGTTTTGGAGTCGGTTTACTTACCGTACCACATACCTATTCCTTTTCGAGATGCAAACGTTCCGGAAAGTGTCCCTTATGTATTCCTCCGGGGTTATGGTTTCAATAATATTGGTTTCAACATTTATGGGGTTACCTGAGATATAATGCTTGATTCTTTGACCGTTCACCACCTTCAGATTTGTGCCTTCAAAATTGTTGGTTTTTATGGCACCGGAACGATAGACCTCCTTGATAACGTAGGGGCCTTCCCATTTAGAGAGAAGTTTTCCTGGAAAAAATCTTAAACGAGAGTTGTATAGCAATACATAATCACCTACATTAAACTCACACTTTTGTATCCTTTTGTCATGCCATCTTTTAACATTTTCTTTAAACAACTTGGCATTTTCGTAAGCTTGGGTTCTCCATTCATCAAGTGAGGTAATATCAAATAACCTCTTCTCACCAGCAAGTTTGAAATCATAAGTGAGCTCTTTAATAGCCCAATATGCCTTATGTTCTAGTTCGAGAGGTTAGTGACATGCTTTTCCATAAACCATTTTATACAGAGACATACCCATAGGATTTTTATATGCAGTTCTATAGGCCCATAATGCATCATCAAGTTTCTTGGACCAATTATTTCTAGATCTATTGACAGTCTTTTGCAAAATTAACTTGAGCTCTCTATTACTCAATTTTAGTTGACCACTAGACTGTGGGTGATAAGGAGATGCAATTTTATGATTAACATCATACTTAGCAAGCATTTTACAGAAAGCACCATGAATAAAATGTGAACCACCATCAGTCATTAAATATCTAGGGACTCCAAACCTCAGAAAAATAACTTATTTAAGCATCTTAATAGAAGTGTTATGATCAGCACTACTAGTTGGAATAGCTTCTACCCACTTAGTAACGTAATCAACAACAACTAAAATATGTGTATAACCATTAGAGGCAGGAAAAGGTCCCATATAATCAAAGCCCCAAACATCAAATGGTTCAATAACGAGTGAATAATTCATAGGCATTTCTTGATGTCTACTAATATTACCAATTATTTGACAGTCATCACAATATAAGACAAACTTACGGGCATCCTTGAAGAGAGTAGGCCAATAAAAACCGGATTGCAATACCTTATGTGCAGTTCTATCTCCAGCGTGGTGTCCTCCATAAGCCTCGGAGTGACACTTGCATAGAATCTGTTTCTGTTCATGCTCAGGTACACAATGTCTAATAACAACATCTACTCCTTTATAAAGATGTGGGTCATCCCAAAAGTAATGTCTCAAATCATAGAAAAACCTTTTCTTTTGCTGGTATGTGAAACTAGGTGGTATAAATTTAGCAACGATATAATTAGCATAATCAGCATACCATGGAGTACTACGAGAGGCGTTTATGACATTTAATTGCTCATCGGGGAAGCTATCATCAATAGGTAGTGGGTCATCAAGAACATTTTCTAACCTAGACAAGTTGTCTGCAATGGGGTTCTCAGCTCCCTTTCTATCAACAATATGCAAATCAAATTCTTGTAGCAAGAGAACCCATCTAATAAGTCTAGGCTTAGCATCTTTCTTTTCCATAAGATATTTAATAGCAGCATGATCGGTGTGAATAGTTACTTTAGAATCAACAATATAAGGTCTGAACTTATCACAAGCAAATACAACTGCTAAGAATTCTTTTTCAGTAGTAGCATAATTCTTTTGAGCATTGTCTAGAGTTTTGCTAGCATATTGGATAACATTTAATTTCTTATCAACTCTTTGCCCTAGAACAGCACCTACAGCATAATCACTAGCATCACACATAATTTCGAAAGGTAAATTCCAATCAGGTGGCTGAACAATAGGTGCAGAGATCAATGCTTTCTTAAGTATTTCAAATGCTTCTACACAATCATCATCAAAGACAAATGGTATATCCTTTTGTAATAAATTAGTCAGAGGCCGAGAAATTTTGTAGAAGTCCTTAATGAACCTCCTATAAAATCCGGCGTGACCAAGGAAACTTCTTATACCTTTGATGTCCTTGGGACATGGCATCTTTTCAATAGCATCAACCTTGGCCTTATCAACTTCGATACCTCTTTCGTAAACTTTATGCCCCACGACAATACCTTCATTAACCATAAAGTGGCACTTTTCCCAATTCAAGACAAGGTTAGTTTCTTCACATCTCTGCAAAACTCGATCAAGGTTGCTCAAGCAATCATCAAAAGAGGATCCATAGATGGAAAAGTCGTCCATGAAAACCTCACAAATCCTTTCACAAAAGTCAGAGAATATAGCCATCATGCATCTTTGAAAGGTAGCAGGTGCATTACATAAACCAAAAGGAATACGTCTATAAGCAAAAGTACCAAAAGGGCAAGTAAAATTAGTTTTTGATTGATCATTGGCTGACACGGGTATTTGAGAGAAACCAGAATAGCCATCTAGAAAGCAAAAGTGTGTATGTTTGCATAATATTTCTAGCATTTGATCGATAAAAGGTAAGGGGTAATGATCTTTCTTAGTAGCTTTATTTAATTTGCGGAAATCAATTACCATCCTATAACCTGTAATAATTCTTTGCGGGATCAATTCATCTTTATCATTAGGAACGACGGTAATACCTCCTTTCTTAGGGACACAATGGACAGGACTTACCCACTGACTATCAGCAACAGGATAAATTGTTCCTACCTCCAGAAGCTTTAGTATTTCTTTTCTTACCACTTCTTTCATCTTAGGATTCAGCCGTCGTTGACGATCACGAACTGGTTTCGCATCTTCTTCTAAATTTATTTTATGTTGACATAGAGTGGGACTAATGCCCTTAAGATCATCAAGAGTATATCCAATAGCAGCATGGTGCTTCTTCAGAGTTTTCAATAATCTCTCTTCTTCATGCTCTGAAAGTTTAGCACAAATAATAACAGGATATATCTTCTTTTCATCAAGATAAGCATATTTAAAAGTATCAGGCAACAGTTTAAGCTCAAACACGGGATCACCCTTGGGTGGAGGAGGAGCCCCTAGGATTTCAACAGGCAAATTGTGTTTCGGGATAGGTTACTGTTTAAAGAATACTTCATCTATTTCCCTTCTTTCATTCATAAACATATCATTTTCATGGTCTAGCAAATATTGTTCTAAAGGATCACTAGGAGGAACGACAATAGAAGCAAGACCAATAATTTCATCCTTACTAGGCAATTCTTCTTCATGGTGTTGTCTACTAAATTTAGAGAAATTAAACTCATGATACATATCACCCAAGCCAATAGTAACAACACTCTTTTCGCAGTCTATTCTAGCATTGACAGTATTCAAGAAGGGTCTACCAAATATAATGGGAGAAAAGCTATCTTGTGGGGAACCAAGAACAAGAAAATCAGCAGGATATTTAGTTTTCCCACACAAGACTTCAACATCTCTAACAATTCCCATTGCTGATATAGTATCTCTATTGGCAAGTTTAATTGTAACATCAATATCCTCTAACTCAGTAGGTGCAATCTCATGCTTAATTTGTTTGTATAAGTCATGAGGTATAACACTAGCACTAGCACCCATTTCACATAAGCCATGATAACAATGATCTCCTATTTTAACAGAAATAACAGGCATGCCTACCACAGGTCTATGTTTATCTTTAGCACAAGGTTTGGCAATTCTAGCAGTTTCAATGAGAAATAAATAACATGCCCATCAATATTATCAGCCAAGAGATCTTTAACAATAGCAATATTAGGTTCAACTTTAACTTGCTCAAGAGGTGTATAGGTTCTAATATTGCTTTTACGAACCACAGTTGAAGCTTTAGCATGATCCTTTATTCTAACAGGCAAAGGTGGTTTCTCAACATAAGAAGTAGGAACAACAGGATCATTATAAGTGACAGTCTTTTCTTCAACTTTAGTAGGTGCAGCTACTTTTACTTCTATGGGAGGATGATATTTAAACCACTTCTCCTTGGGGAGATCAACATAAGTAGCAAAAGATTCACAGAAAGAGGCTACTATATCAGAGTCAAGTCCATATTTAGTGCTAAATTTACGAAAAACATCGGTATCCATAAAAGATTTAACACAATCAAACTTAGGTGTCATACCTGACTCCTTACCTTCATCGAGATCCCAATCTTCAGAGTTGCGTTTAATTCTATCCAATAAATTCCATTTGAATTCAATAGTCTTCATCATATAAGTGCCAACTCAAGAAGTATCGAGCATGGATTGATTATTACGAGAAAGCCGAGCATAAAAACTTTGAAGAATTATTTCTCTTGGGAACTCATGATTGGGGCATGAATATAACATTGATTTAAGCCTCCCCCATGCTTGAGCGATGCTTTCTCCTTCGCGAGGCCAAAAATTATATATATAATTGCGATCACGATGAACAAGATGCATAGGATAAAATTTCTGATGAAATTCCAATTTCAATCGTTTATAGTTCCATGATCCCATGTCGATGCATCTTCCTTCAAAGATAAAGGGAAGACCTTCTTCTTAACAACATCATCGGGTATACCTGCAAGCAAAAATAATCCACAAACTTCATCCACATATATTAGGTGCTCATCAGGATGCTTTGTTCCATCTCCTGCAAAAGGATAGCTAGCAGTTTTTCTAACATACCCGAGGGAACTTCAAAGGGAACATTTTCATTTGCAATAGGTTGAGTAGGTTAAGGAGCAACTCTTTGCTCTACTGGTTGGGGTGAAGGTATCCCGAACAAGCCCCTCAGAGGATTACTTTCCATAGTAACAAGTGGCAATAAATTTCAGCACACTATATAATTTTTTCCCTACCAAATTCCACCTACCAAAGGCGCTTCACTCCACGGCAACGGCACCAGAAAAGAGTCTTGATGACCCACAAGTGTAGGGGATCTATCGTTGTCCTTTCGATAAGTAAGAGTGTCGAACCCAACGAGGAGCACAAGGAAATGATAAGCGGTTTTCAGCAAGGTATTCTCTGCGTAAATCAAGTAAGTGGTAATAGATAGTTTTGTGATAGGATAATTTGTAACGAGCAACAAGTAACAAAAGTAAATAAAGTGCAGCAAGGTGGCCCAATCCTTTTTGTAGCAAAGGATAAGCCTGGACAAACTCTTATGTAGAGAAAAGCGCTCCCGAGGACACATGGGAATTATCGTCAAGCTAGTTTTCATCACGTTCATATGATTCGCGTTCGGTACTTTGATAATTTGATATGTGGATGGACCGGTGCTTGGGTGCTGTTCTTACTTGAACAAGCATCCCACTTATGATTAACCTCTATTGCAAGAATCCGCAAGTATAACAAAAGTATTAAGGTAAACCTAACCATAGCCTGAAACATATGGATCCAAATCAGCCCCTTACGAAGCAACACATAAACTAGGGTTTAAGCTTCTGTCACTCTAGCAACGCATCATCTACTTATTACTTCCAAATTCCTTCCTCTAGGCCCAAATAATGGTGAAGTGTTATGTAGTCGATGTTCACATAACCCCACTAGAGGATAGACAACATACATCTTATCAAAATATCAAACGAATACCAAATTCACATGACTACTAATAGCAAGACTTCTCCCATGTCCTCGGGAACAAACATAACTACTCACAAAGCATATTATGTTCATAATCAGAGGGGTATTAATATGCATAAAGGATCTGAACATATGATATTCCACCAAATAAACCAACTAGCATCAACTACAAGGAGTAATCAACACTACTAGCAACCTACTAGTACCAATCCAGGACTTAGAGACAAGAATTGGATACAAGAGATGAACTAGGGTTTTGAGAGGAGATGGTGCTGGTGAAGATGTTGATGGAGATTGCCCTCTCCCGATGAGAAGAGTGTTGGTGATGACGATGGCGATGATTTCCCCCTCCTGGAGAGAAGTGTCCCCGGCAGAACAGCTCTGCCGGAGCCCTAGATTGGTTCCGCCAAGGTTCCGCCTCATGGCGGCGGAGTCTCGTCCCGAAAGGTTGCTTATGATTTTTTCGTCGACGAAAGACCTCATATAGAAGAAGGTGGCCAACGGAGAGCCAACAGGGGGCCCACGAGGCAGGGGCGCGCCCTGGGGGGTAGGGCGCGCCCTCCACCCCCCCTTTGACGTACTTCTTCTGCTCAATATTTTTTATTATTTCCAAAAATAACTTTCATGGAGTTTCAGGACTTTTGGAGTTGTGCAGAATAGGTCTCTAATATTTGCTCCTTTTCCAGCTGCCGGCATTCTCCCTCCTTATGTAAACCTTGTAAAATAAGAGAGAATAGGCATAAGTATTGTGACATAACATGTAGTAACAGCCCAAAATGCGATAAATATCGATATAAAAGCATGATGCAAAATGGACGTATCAATCATCTGGACGAATATCGAAGGTTATTTTCATACTCTCCTCAAATACATAGGCCTTGCAGAGAGCTCCCTAATAAGAGCAGCCAAAATGTGAGTGATTAAGTGCATTGTAGAGCTTAACCCGAAAAGGGTAACCATGTTTAGTCCTGAGGTGAGCTCTCCTCGTCTCCATATTCGCAAAATCTTGGAAACCGAGCTTCTCCAAGACAAACGATCTTGCATGCTTGGGGATGTACTACTTGAATTTAAAAAAATTACACGTTAAAGCAAAGAAGCACAAGTCATGATCAATTATGAAGAAATACTTGTCGTTGTTGCGTACAGTACAAACATCGAAGGTCTCTTCCAGCTTGACGGTGACGAACCTACCATTTTGCATGTGAGGCTCGCTGTCGCACAAACCCCAGTCATCGTTGCAGTATTCGCTCTCGGGGATTCTATCATCGTCCGACTTTTCTTGTGTTCAAAATTCAAAGATTATAAATCAACGGCAATTACCAGGAACTGAACAAATAGATCACTATTCACCATGGTTGACTTTTGGTTTGTTGAGTCTTTCCTTGAAAACTCTCATCTCACGTCGTGTATATGGTGGACACACCCTCTCTGATATATTCGACCGTTGGTGATGGTCGCTCCTCCCTTCGTTCCCGAATGCATTACACCAAAATGTCTAGCACACGAGAATGAAGGAGAAGAGACCCCCACGACGACAGCCGGGATTCTTCCTCTCTGACATTTGCGGCCGTCAGTGATGGTCACTCCTCCTTTCATTCAAAAGTGCATTACAGCAAAATGTCTAGCACCTTCGAATGAAGAAGCGACCCCACCACGACCATAGTCAGGATTCTTCCTCTCTCATATTTCGACAATATATGGTGGACACTCCCTCACAGATATTTTAACTGTCGGCAAGGATGGAAAAAGCGGTAGGCGTAAGCGAGGCGGTTGGCCCTCGCCTAGTGCCTAGGCGGTGCCTAAGAGCCCTAGGGGCGGTCTAGGCGGTGATATAGTTTTTACTCGTAGTGTATTTATGATTATTATATGGGTGTTGATATTAGTTTAGGGTTTATAAATAAGTTAATTACCGCTCACCGCCATTGGAATATAACCCATTTGGCGTGTCGGGCAAAGATGTGGCATGATTTCTTGCTTAGGTAGGCAATTCTTTGCTTACTCTGCCTAGACCTCCATTTATGCCCTAGGCGAGGCGTTTGGCCATTGCCTAGCACCTAGGCGTGCCTAAGCGCCTCCTAGTCACTGCCTTTTCCAACAGAGACTGTCGGTGATGGTCGCTTCCCCTCCTCTCGTTCATTACCAAGGTATATCACGAGAAGAAGGAAAGGAAATGACCCCCATGATAACAGTTGACACCCTTCCTTCAAGATAAGACGGAAAGTCACACATGGAGTCCTGAAAAAATGACAGTGAACCATTACATATATCGAGTAATGACATAAAAAATGACCTAGGGTTTGCCGGGATGTCACTTAATTCCTATTCCATCAAATCACGGGCACTCGATATTTCCTACTTTATAGCACAAGTCATGCTAGAATCTAGGGGAAATTCTGCCATGACCTTTGCTAAAACAGAACATATTGAGCGCCTGAAATTTGCCAGAACGGAGATTAATCAACATTCTAGCAAAACATAGGCCACTCGGAGGTGTTCCCTACAAACAAAGGCCACATGTCCAAATATCATCATGTACATGTCCGAGGAGAAGAGAAGGAGGAGGTGGACTTTTAGCTCACCGACTCGGGTGTAGATTAAGTAGAGGAAGCTCTGACGACAAAGCCTGCATATTCCAATCATTGAAATTTTTAGATCATCAAATCTCATATAGCATTCTTTGATGACAAAGTGCTAATGACATAGAAATAATTAAATTGTCCAATACTAAAATTTTATATACCTAAATTTTCTTACTATAAATTTCTAAAAAAGAAGATTACTAAAATTTCTGTTCAAAAGACCTAAAATTTCCTATTCTATTCAAAACACCTAAAATAGTCAAAAAACATACATTTACTCAAATGACCTCAAAAAAATTACTCTACTAAAAAACCTACATTTTACAATGTCTACATTCTAAAACCTACATTCAAATTACCTACATTCTACAAGAACAGAGAGAGAAGGGAGGGAGGGTGGAGCGGGGAGGAAGGAGGGAGAGAGGGAGGATGGAGGTAGGAGCGGGGAGGAAGGAGGGAGAGAGGAAGGAGAGAAGGAGGATGTCGGGATGGAGGGAGGGAGGAAGGAAGGAGGGAGGGAGGAGGCCGAGATGGAGGGAGGTAGGAGGAGCTACCTCAGTGGCGGTGGCGCGCGGGCGACAGCTGCGAGCAACGGTGGCGAGCGGCGGCGGAGAGCAACGCTGGAGGGAGGAGGGAGGCAGGAGGGAGGGAGGAGAGTGAGTGTGGTGAGGGAGAAGAAATGAACGGGCTCGTCGGGGTACATAGGGGATAAGGTGGGCTTCACATTAGCGCGGGCCAGGAGACCTGTGCTATGGCTAAGGTCAGTACCAGTAGCGTGCGTCTGGCGCCCGACACGACTGCTAAGTTGAGCCCACCACCTGCCCACATGCAGTTTTAGTAGCAGTTTGGGCCGTGGACCCAACGCTACAGCTAACATGTTAGTTGTAGCACGGGTTTCCCTGCCCACACAGCTACTAAGGCTAGACACAATGCTACTACTAACCGTCTACCAATAGCCTTTCCCCTAGTAGTGTATGCTTGCACACACATGATCTCCATCTACAAATCTATTGATTGTTGTGACGATGCTCGTGAATTAGTACCAGTAAGTCTGTATCTTAATTAATATCTTCTACTCCACTCGTATGACACATTCTGATCTTAAAACTCCTGCAGCTCCTCTTCGAACCGATGAACCCTGAACCGCTCCCCACGGGTGAATTGCTGGTGGTTAGGAGATTTATCAGCAACTTCACTACATCAAGCCCACTGGTGATACTGAAGATTTCAGCATGGCTCTTCCTGAAACAATGATTAAGAGTTAGCCGCTAAACATATACTCATGGATGAATTTTTTTCAATGTGATGAGGTCTTCCTATTTCGTACTATGATTATGTACTGCATATGTCCATAAATCAGTGGAATTTAGCTCGCATTTATTCAGTTGCATACTGTTGTGAATTTTGATGAATGTTCTTTGTGTGGGCACTATTTGTTCAATTGCATATTGTGGCTAATTTCCTTTTTGCAGGGCGATTCAAATGCGTTTTTTTGCTTTAACCTGTCCATTGGTGCGCGCACGGTTCAACTAAATGAGTGTGTGCGATCCAAAGTGGAAAGCACATGTCACTCATAGCGGAACCGTCGGTGACACACAACTAATTACAGAAGATTTGCAACACTTCTATGTGGAGCTCCTGAGCTGTTTGTGATAGCACATTATCGTACACGAGATCTTATATTAAACCATGCCCAATGCAAAATGCAATCCCACTCGTAAATTGTTCAGGAACATGTGCGATCCCGAACAGAAAGCATGCATCACTCATAGTGCAACCGTCGGTGATACACAACAAAACGCAGATGATTTGCAGCACTTCTACGTGTGCGTACGGGCTCCTGAACCATTTGTGATAGCACATTATTGCACACGATAACTTAAGGGAAACCATGCCCAATGCAAAATGCAATCCCACTCATAAGTTTTTCAGGAAATGTGTGTGATGATGTCATGCATGGCAGACGATTGCCATAGAATACTCGCGTGCGATGGGGCACATATCATACAGTTTCTATGATGGCCCATGTCCCTTAGGTACTATTTCGCAAATGGTCCAATGTGAAACACCGTTTGGTTTCATTGTGCAACTAGAAACGTTTGACTAGTGAGATGTGTGGGCGATTGATCACCAATCCCACACGGGTGCCAGAAATGTAGTGTGTGCGATATGTTCCTGCATCCCATACAATTACATTTGGCAACGCGTCTAAATCATCTCTACCTATTGCCAACGGTTTCTGGGTCGTGTGGGAAGGACCCCATATCGCACACACGCGCAAGGCGACTGTTTAAAACTCTATCGCGGAAAGTGGTTAACAACCGTTTGTATAGCACGTTGAAGTACCGGTGGGCTTGTAGTAGTGTAGTTCCCCAATTACAAGTCTACCATCGACTCGCAACTCGGGGCTTCTTGTATTGTAGTTTCCCTTATTGCAAGTCCACCCTCGAATCACAACTAGGAGCTTTTTGTAGTTGTAGTTGTCCCAGTTGCAAGTCCACCATCGACTCGCAACTGATTTTTTATGTAGTTGTAGTTTCCCGCAGTTGCAAGTCCGCCCTCGGTTCTCAATTGGGGCTTCTTTTAGTTCAAGTTTACCCCATGGTTAAGTCCACCATCGACTCACAATTGGGGACTTGTAGTAGGGTAGTTGCCCCTGTTGCAAGTCCACCCTCACCTCACAAATAGTTTTTTTGTAGTGGTAGGTGGCCTAGTTGTAAGTCCACTTGTAAGATTTTTTTATAGTTGTAGTTGCCATATATGCAAGTCCACACTCGCCTTACAACAAGGTCTTGTAGTAGTGTAGTTGCCCCAGTTCCAAGTCCACCCTCGACTCACAACTATGGCTAGTAGTAGTAGTAGTTGCCTCAGCTGCAAGTCCAGCATTGGCTCGCAACTGGAGCATGTGTTTTTGTTTTCATCCCAGTTGTAAGTCCACCCTTTCGAATCGCAACCGGGCCCATTGTTTGTTTCGTCCTAGTTGTAAGTCGACCCTTTCCTTGCAGATAGGCTCATAGTTTCATAGTTGTCCCAGTTGCTTGCAACTCCATCCTCGACTCGCAAATGGACTCGATAGTTGCCCCAGTTGCAAGTCCACCATAGACTCGCAACTGACCATGTGTTTTGTTTTTCATCCAAATTGCATGTCCACGTTCGTCTCGCAACCAGGCTCATAATTTATTATTGTCTCAGTTCTAAGTCCACCCATGACTCGCAAATGGTATCATAGTTTTGTGTATGTCCCAGTTGCAAGTCTGCCCTTTACTCGTAACTAGGCATGTAGTCTGTTTTCGTCCCAGTTGCAAGTACACCCTGGAGTCATAACTAGTATCATAGTTTTGTGTAGTTGTCCCAGTTGCAAGTCCACCCTCGACTCGCAACTAGACCCATTGTTTGTTTTTCATCCTAGTTGCAAATCCATCCTCAAATCGCAACTGACTTGTAGTTGTCCCAGATGCAAGTCCACCCTCAACTCACAAATAGGCTCATAGTTGTCCCAATTGTAAGCCCACCCTCAACTTGTAACTAGGCATGTAGTTTGTTTTCATCCGAGTTACAAGTCCACCCTCGACTCGCAACTGGTATCATAGTTTTGTGTAGTTGTCTTAGTTGCACGTCCACCCTCAACTCCTAATTAGGCCGTTCGTTTTTCATCCTAATTGCAAGTCCACCCTCGACTCGCAACTAGGGCTCATAGTTGTCCCAGCTGTAAGTCCACCCTCAACTAGCAACTAGGCTCGTAGTTATCCTAGTTGCAAGTCCATCCTTGATACGTCCATTTTGCATCATGTTTACTTACTATTATTTATAGTGTTTTCATCCATACTAATGCTTTTTGGAGTAATTCTAATGCCTTTTCTCTCATAATTTGCAAGGTACACACCAAGAGGGAGAATTCGCAATTTGGAAATACGGACCTGAAAAAAGCTACGTCAGGCCACCTATGCTACACAACTCCAAATGAGCTGAAACTTCACGGAGATTTTTTATGGATTATTTAAGAAATACTGGAGCCAATAAACACCGGAGTGGGGCCACCAGGTGGGCACAACCCACCTTGGCGCGCCTGGCCCCCCAGGCGCGCCCTGCTGGGTTGTGGCCTCCTCGGCCCACCTCCGGTGCCCATCTTCTGGTATATAAGTCATTTTGACCTAGAAAAAATAAGGGGAAGACTTTCGGGACGGATCGCCGCAGTCTCGAGGCGGAACTTGGGCAGGAGCACTTTTGCCTCCGTGAGCGATTCTCACGGGGAACTTCCCTCCCGGAGGGGGAAATCATCGGCATCATCATCACCAACAACTCTCCCATCTTGGGGAGGGCAATCTCCATAAACATCTTCACCAGCACCATCTCATCTCAAACCCTAGTTCATCTCTTGTATCCGGGACTATAGATTGTTGCTAGGGGGTGACTAGTAGTGTTGATTACATCTTGTAGTTGATTACTATATGGTTTATTTGGTGGAAGATTATATGTTCAGATCCATTATGCTTATTAATAACCCTCTGATCATGAGCATGTTGATTATTTGTGAGTAGTTACTTTTGTTCCTGAGGTCACGGGAGAAATCATGTTGCAAGTAATCATGTGAACTTGATATGTGTTCGATATTTTGATAGTATGTATGTTGTGATTCCCTTAGTGGTGTCATGTGGACATCGACTACATGACACTTCACCATATTTGGGCCTAAGGGAATGCATTGTGGAGTAGTAAATAGATGGTGGGTTGCGAGAGTGACAGAAACTTAAACCCCAGTTTATGCACTATTCCGTAAGGGACCGATTGGATCCTGGAGTTTAATGCTATGGTTAGAATTTATTCTTAATACTTTTCTCGTAGATGCAGATGCTTGCGGGAGGGTTAATCATAAGTAGGAAGTTTGTTCAAGTAAGTACAGCACCTAAGCACCGGTCCACCCACATAACAAATTATCAAAGTAGCGGACACAAATCAAACCAACATGATGAAAGTGACTAGATGAAATTCCCGTGTACCCTCAAGAATGCTTTGCTTATCATAAGAGACCGTTCTGGCCTGTCCTTTGCCTCAAAAGGATTGGGCTACCTTGCTGCACTTTTGTTACTACTATCGTTACTTGCTCGTTACAAATTATCTTGCTATCAAACTACTATGTTACTTACAATTTCAGCACTTGCAGACATTACCTTAATGAAAACTACTTGTCATTGCCTTCTGCTCCTCATTGGGTTCGACACTCTTACTTATCGAATAGAGCTACAATTGATCCCCTATACTTGTGGGTCATCAAGGCTATGTTCTGGCGCCGTTGCCGGGGAGTGAAGCGCCTTTTGTAAGTGGAATTCGTTAAGGAAACTTCTATATAGTGTGCTGAAATTAATTGTCACTTGCTACTATGGAAAACAATCCTTTGAGGGGTTTGTTAGGGGTACCTTCACCTCGTCTGAAACCACAATTATCTACCCCTCAACCTACTGCACCTACTGAAAATATTGAATATGAAATTCCTTTGGGTATGATAGAACAACTGCTAGCTAATCCTTATGCAGGAGATGGAACCGAACATCCTGAGATGCACTTGATATATGTAGAACAAATTTGTGGATTGTTCAAGCTTGCAGGTTTACCCAGAGATGAGGTCATGAAAAAGGTTTTCCCTTTATCTTTGAAGGGAAAAGCATTGGCATGGTATAGGCTATGTGATGATATTGGATCATGGAATTGGAATCGTTTGAAATTGGAGTTCCACCAAAAAAAATATCCTATGCATCTAGTTCATCGTGATCGGAATTATATATATAATTTTTGGCCTCATGAAGGAGAAAGTACCGCTCTAGCTTGGGGGAGGCTTAAGTCAATGTTATATTCATGCCCCAATCATGAGCTCTCAAGAGAAATTATTATTCAGAACTTTTATGCTCGGCTTTCTTGTAATGATCAAACCATGCTGGATACTTCTTGTGCTGGTTCTTTTATGAAGAAAACTATTGAATTCCGGTGGGATCTTTTGGAAAGAATTAAACACAACTCTGAAGATTGGGAACTCGACGAAGGTAATGAGTCAGGTATAAAGCTTAAGTATGATTGTGTTAAATCTTTTATGGATACCGATGCTTTTCAAAAGTTTAGCACTAAATATGGACTTGACTCTGAGATAGTAGCCCCCTTTTGTGAATCATTTTCTACTCATGTTGAACTTCCTAAGAGAAGTGGTTTAAATATCACCCACCTATTAAAGATAAAACTAAAGAACCAGTACCAGTTAAAGAAGAAACTATACTTTATAATGTTGATCCAGTTGTTCCTACTGCTTATATTGAGAAACCCCCTTTTCCTGTTAGGATAAAGGAACATGCTAAAGTTTCAACTGTGGTTAACAAATGTTATGTTAGAACACCTAAACCAGATGAACAAATTAGGGTGGAACCTAATGTTGCTATGGTTAAAGATCTCTTAGAAGAAGATATAGATGGGCATGTTATTTACTTCTGTGCAGAAGCTGCTAGAATTGCTAAACCCGATAAAAAGGATAAACTTATACCAGTTGTTGGTCTGCCTGTCATTTCAGTTAAAATAGGATATCACTATTATCATGGTTTACGTGACATGGGTGCTAGTGTGAGTGCTATTCCTTACACTTTGTATCAAGAAATTAGGAAAGACATAGCACCTGTAGAGTTAGAAGACATAGATGTTACTATTAAACTTGCAAATAGAGACACCATATCACCTTGTGGGGTTATTAGAGATGTTGAAGTCTTGTGTGGGAAAATAAAATACCCTACTGATTTTCTTGTTCTTGGTTCCCCACAAGATGACTTCTGTCCCATTATCTTTGGTAGACCTTTCTTGAACACAATTAATGCTAAGATAGATTGCCAGAAACAAACTATGGGTGTTAGCTTTGGTGATGAGTCTCATGAGTTAATTTTTCCCAGTTTAGTAGAAATCATCATGAAAAGGAATTGCCTAGTAAGGATGAATTAATTGTTCTTGCTTCTATTGTTGTGCCACCTACTAATCCTTTAGAACAGTACTTGCTAGAGCATGAAAATGATTTACATATGCATGAAAGAAATGAAATAGATAATATTTTCTTTGAACAATGTCGTCTACTTAAACACAATTTTCCTATTGAAACTCTAGGTGGTCCTCCACCTAAAGGTGATGCTGTGTTTGAATTAAAACAATTGCCAGACACTTTCAAATATGCTTATCTTGATGAAAAGAAGATATATATCCTGTTATTATCAGTGCTAACCTTTCAGAACATGAAGAAGAAAGATTATTGAAAGTTCTAAGGAAGCACCAAGCTGCTATTGGATATACTCTTGATGATTTAAAGGGCATTAGTCCCACTCCATGTCAGCACAAAATTAATATGGAACACGATGCTAAACCAGTTGTTGATCATCGTCCGGTTAAATCCGAAGATGAAAGAAGTGGTAAGAACGGAAATATTAAAACTTCTGGAAGCAGGTATAATCTATCCCATAGCTGATAGTAGATGGGTAAGTCATGTTCATTGTGTCCCTAAGAAAGGAGGTATTACTATTTTTCCTAATGACAAGAATGAACTTATCCCACAAAGAATTATTACAGGCTATAGACTGGTAATTGATTTTAGAAAATTAAATAAAGCTACTAGAAAAGATCATTACCCTATGCCTTTTATTGATCAAATGCTTGAAAGATTATCTAAGCACACACACTTTTGCTTCCTTGATGGATATTCTAGCTTCTCACAAATACCTGTGTCTCAACCTGATCAAGAAAATACCACTTTTACTTGTCCTTTTGGAACCTATGCTTATAGATGTATGCCCTTTGGTTTATGTAATGCACCTGCTACCTTTCAAAGATGTATGATGGCTATATTCTCTGACTTTTGTGAAAAGATTGTTGAGGTTTTCATGGATGATTTCTCTGTCTATGGGAAGTCATTTGATGATTGTTTAAGCAATCTTGATCAAGTTTTGTAGAGATGTGAACAAACAAGTCTTGCCTTCAATTGGGAGAAGCGTCACTTTATGGTTAATGAAGGCATTTCCTTGGGTCATAAAATTTCTGAAAAAAGGTATTGAAGTTGATCAAGCTAAGGTTGAAGTAATTGAGAAAATGCCATGTCCCAAGGACATAAAAGGTATTCGTAGTTTCCTAGGCCATGTTGTTTTCTATAGGAGGTTTATCAAAGACTTTTCTAGAATTTCCAGGCCTCTTACTAATCTTTTGCAAAAGGAAATTCATTTTGTTTTTGATGATGATTGTCGTGAAGCCTTTGAAACACTCAAGAAAGCCTTAATCTTTGCACCTACTGTTCAACCACCTGATTGGAACTTGCCTTTTGAAATTATGTGTGATGCTAGTGATTATGCTGTTGGTGCTATTCTAGGACAAAGAGTTGATAAGAAACTGAATGTTATTCATTATGCTAGTAAAACTCTAGACAGTGCTCAAAGAAATTATGCTACTACTGAAAAAGAATTCTTAGCAGTGGTGTTTTCTTGTGATAAATTTAGATCTTATATTGTTGCCAAAGTAACTGTTCATACAAACCATGCTGCTATTAAATATCTTAGGGAAAATAAAGATGCTGAACCTAGACTTATTCGTTGGGTTCTCTTGTTACAAGAATTTAATTTACATATCATTGATAGAAAAGGAGCTGAGAACCCCATAGCTGATAACTTGTCTAGGCTTGAAAATGTGCTTGATGACCCACTACCTATTCATGATAGTTTTTCTGATGGGCGGTTAGATGCAATAAATGTTGCTAATAGTACTCCTTGGTATGCTGACTATGCTAATTACATTGTTGCTAAATATTTCCCAGCTAGCTTAACTTACCAACAAAAGAAAAAATTTCTTCTATGATTTAAGACATTACTTTTGGGATGACCCACACCTTTATAAAGAAGGAGTAGATGGTATTATTAGACGTTGTGTACCTGAGCATGAACAGGGACAAATCCTATGGAAATTCCACTCCGAACCATATGGAGGGCATCATGCTGGAGATAGAACTGCTCACAAGGTATTGCAATCTGGATTTTATTGGCCTACTCTCTTCAAGGATGCTCGTAAGTATGTCTCATCTTGTGATGAATGCCAAAAAATAGGTAATATTGGTAAGCGTCAAGAAATGCATATGAATTATTCACTTGTTGTTGAACCATTTGATGTTTGGGGATTCGACTATATGGGACCTTTTCCTTCCTCTAATGGGTATACACATATTTTGGTTGTTGTTGATTATGTTACTAAATGGGTAGAAGCTAATCCAACTAGTAGTGATGATCACAACACCTCTATTAAAATGCTTAAGGAAGTTATTTTCCCAAGGTTTGGAGTCCCTAGATACTTAATGACTTATGGTGGTTCACACTTTATTCATGATGCTTTTTGTAAGATGCTTGCTAAGTATGATGTTAACCATAGAATTGCATCACCTTATTATCCTCAGTCTAGTGGTCAAGTTGAGCTTAGCAATAGACAAATAAAATTAATTTTGCAAAAGACTGTCAATAGGTCCAGGAAGAATTGGTCTAAGAAATTAGATGATGCACTTTGGGCTTATCGAACAACATATAAAAATCCTATGGGTATGTCTCCTTATAAAATGGTTTATGGAAAAGCTTGTCATTTGCCTCTTGAGTTAGAACATAAAGCATACTGGGTAGTTAAAGAAATCAACTATGATTTCAAACTTGCTGGTGAAAAGAGGTTATTTGATATTAGCTCATTAGATGAATGGAGAACCCAAGCTTATGAAAATCCAAAATTATTCAAAGAGAAAGTTAAATGATGGCATGACAAAAGAATCCAAAAGCGTGAGATTAAAGTCGGAGAATATGTTCTTTTGTACGTGTCGGGGATGGCTGATCGTACCCACGGACACCTATGGGGCGGGCGGAGCAGGCCCCTTGTGGTTCGGAGGGGGGCGGAGGTCGCACGAAGAGCGGATCGAGGCGATGCACGCGGGCGGTTTACCCAGCTTCGGAGCTCTCCGGAGAGATAAAACTCCTACTGCTGCTTGTTTGATCTATTCTGTTCTTGCTAGGGAGCAACGAGAGCTACAAAACCTAGCGTGAGTCTATCTGGTCTCGGGTGGGTCGAATGAACCCGACGAGACGAACCTGGGGAACTGAACTGAACGGGACCGAACCCTTTCTACGTTGCACTCGGGCCTCCTTTTATATGCTCAAGGGTCTCCGGCTGTGGCAACATAGGCGGGGGTACAAATGTAAAAACAGGAGTTGGTACACCTACTTGAACAGTGTATAGTGCAAAATACCTAACTCTGACGGCAAGGGACAAAAGCAATAAATGCCCGTCGTTGTCGCCCAAACAGTGTAACAGAGACCGTCAGGTGCACCTCCGCTTGCCACGACGGTGAGCCTGTCAGCGCCGCTTATCGCTGCTCTCCGCTGGCTGAACAGCCGCTCGACACGCACCCATGGAACGGTCCCATGGCGACACGTCGCTGGGTGAGCTGGAGCGGAGACGGAGAGAAGTTGCATGCCGCGGCAAGCGCCTTGCCGCGTCGAATCCTTTGTCGCGCCGGAGACTTGTCGCTCCGAGCCTTCCGGCAAGCTCCTCTTGCCGGGCCTTTGTCTTCGCGTTCTCGAGCGGCTTTCCGACAAGCTCTTCTTGTCGGGGCCTTGTCTGTGCCTAGAGAGGCCTTCCCGGCAAGCTCCTCTTGCCGGGTCTTGTCTTCCGTATGGCTGCGGAGGGTCTTGGCGACGCTTGGCGAGGCTTGCCGCTGGGACGCCGCGACTGCCGTGCAGACAAGTTCGGGGTACTAAGGTACCCCTACTTTAGTACACCGACAGAGCCCCGGTCTGGCCCATACACGGTGCCGAAGCGCTGTTGGGCCAGGCCCAAACAGGAACGGGCACGCGGCCCGGGTCCAAACCAAACCCATTCCGTATCAGGGCGTTCCCCGTGAACGGCACGCGCCAATTGCGGCGTCGTGGGGAAGTGGGCGGCGTCGGGTCGCTTCACCCGTCGCCTTCGATTCTGCATCCCCGCCACGTGGTTCCCATGCTCTTGGGGTCATGGGCGATGGAAGTGGAAAATCGGGTCACATGAGCAGAGGCAGCAGGTTGGCCCCGATTCCCCGCTCTTCCTATGCCCTGATTTGTCGGCGAGGCGGTCGAGCCCCACCTTGCTTCCTTAAAAGAGCGGAAGGGAGCGCAAGCCCGCACTCTCCCATCTCCTTCTTTCCTCGGTTTCTGCCCCTTTCTCTCATTCGCCATGGAGAAAAGGAACCTTGGTTCTTCATCGGTGGCGGCGAGGGTCGCCATAGACAGCGCCTCCTCCCAACCCCATGCCCGGGCGGCAGAGCCAGCCACAAGAGGAAGAGGGAGGGGCGAGGTCGTGGACGAGGTCGAGGCGCTCGGGAAGAGGCGGACGGGCGGCGCGCTGCCTCCGCTTCCGCCGGGCGGTTCCTCCCTCCTGCGGGCGGTCCATACAGGGTAATGACCCTTGCGAGTTCTTCGTCAGTTGCGCCGGGCGCCTCGTCGTCGCCTCCGGCTTCCTGCTCCGTTCATGGCGCGATGGAGTCGGATCCGCCGAGACACCGAGACTGCACATGAGGGGCTGTGGAATCAGCGGCATGCGAGTCCGTGTTGGCTTTCCCGCCCCTAATGGGATGTATCTTGATCGTGGGTGGAAGACGTTCACTGGCATCCCCAGCCCGAGGGCGGGCTTTCCCCGCCATTTTGAGTTAAGGGAGGGTGATCTCGTCTCCGTCACGGTCTTCGGGATCTCGGTACTCGGGCGAAGTGCTGCGTGGATAGCTCCTCCGACAAATAAGATTCCCCTCGAGCGAGAGTGACGAGGAGGAGAGCGACAGGGACGACGAGGGTAGCGGGCCCGATTAGTTGTCGGGCGCCGCTTGCAAGGCCACCGGGCGACCCCATCATCCGCGTCGCTGGCTCCTTGAACTCCCCGGGTCGCCTCCTTGGGCGACTGGCGAGGGAGGCTGCGGAAGGGGAAGAGGGATGGCGACAAGGCCGCTGTCGGAGTACGAGGCGTAGGTGCCCTCGACAACATGCCGACGCCCCGCCGCCTGCCTTCGAGCCCCGCTCGGGCGCTGCCATCTCCGTCAAGCCCTCGGGAGCTCCTGGATGTTCCTTTGGTGCCTTCTGGCACCTGTAGCTCGCCTAGGCGTTTCTTTTGCCCTTCTCGCCTCCTTGACCTACCTCCTGAAGAGAGGGACAGAAAAGGATTACGGGCATCTTATCTTTTTAATTTGTAAGCCTTCGGGCCTTATCCGCATTTAATACTTGTAATCTTCCCTTTCATGTTTTTCATTCCCCACGGATTGTATCCGAGTAGAATGTTTTAATGAAAAAGGATGCTTGAAAAGGACGAAGGGCTTATCTCGATATCTCAGCCCGGCAACTCGGCTTGCCGCAGCTCCCGCAACTACGGCTTGCCGCAGCCCCGGCAACTCGGCTTGCCGCAGCCCCGGCAGCTACGGCTTGCCGGGCTTGGGTACCAGCGCCGCCCTTCTTCTCCTCTTCGCTATTATTTCAGTTCGAGAACAATTCAGCCAGTGCCGATAAGTTATTTTTGTAATATAACTTTATTCTGGGCAACATTTGCTCGTTACTTCCTTTACTCGACTCTTGGCTTTGTATGTTATTACCCCACGCTTTTCAGGGAAACTTGCGGTGCGAGCACCCTTGTCGCGGCGCCAAGTGCGGAACTTCAGCAGCCTTCTTTGGCGGGTCGCCATCTTGACAAGCAACCTTGTCGCGGACTAGCCGCAGCTCACTTAAGTTGTTGAGCGGACTCGAAACAAAGTAAGGGCGCGACCAGATCACGATTTGGTTCCTCTGCACAGGTTTTCCATACAAAAGCACTATCGTTCGAGGAAGATAACCAAAATTTAAAAATTGATTGCTCAAACTTTGGCAACTTAGCTTTTCTGTTTCTTGCTTCCCGATGAGGTGAAACTTCCTCGAGTGGTGCCTGGTCCATAGTATTATCTCCTCCTCCCCCCTGGTTAACTTGTGCGCGAGGGAGCCTTCTTTCCTTTGAGAAAAGAAAAGAAGAGGAAATAACATTATGGAGCCTATCGGCTCGATTCTGCTTACCGGGTATGGTTGCTGCACAAAGTGTTAGCCAAAGCATGCAATAAAATGATGAAAGCATGAACTTGACAAGCTGCGCGCAACACATGAGCTTTACTGATGCACGGGGTCTGCGCCCGGCTTTGTACGAAGGATTACATGCAACAACGGCAAGACTTGTACAAAAGGTGGTTGCCGGAACGGATTCCAACAACCGCGCCCTATGGGGAAAAGTTATGTAGATGCTCAATGTTCCAGGAGTTGCTCACCGGAATGCCATCTTCGGTCTCAAGGCAGACAGCGCCAGGCCTAGTGACTCGTTTCACCCGATAAGGGCCTTCCCACTTCGGCGTCAACTTGTTTGGATTCTTGGCGGACTGAACGCACCGAAGAACAAGGTCGCCTTCCTCGATGCTTCTGGCACTAACCCTGCGGCTATGGTAGCGACGCAGGCTTCTTGGTAGCGGCGGCTCGCGACGGCGGCACGAAGACGATCCTCCTCGAGGAGCAGCGCGTCATCTTGTCGCAGCTGCTCTTGCTCAAGCTCATCATAAGCGAGTACTCGAGGCGATCCAGATACGAAGTTCCGTGGGGAGAACTGCCTCTGCTCCATAGACTAGAGCAAAGGGTGCACGCCAGATGGCTCGATTTGGCGTTGTCCTGATCGACCAAAGAACCACCGGCAGCTCCTCGATCCAGTTTCTTCCGCACTTGTGCAGCCCGTCGAAAGTTCTGGTCTTGAGCCCGCAGAAGACTTCAAAGATTTGCCCTCTCGCTTGACCATTGCTTCTCGGGTGAGCAACGGAAGCAAAGCGAACCTTGGCGCCAAGGTCTTGGACGATCGCATGAAGGTGCGACTTCAGAATTGTGTGCCGTTGTCGGTGATGATCCTGTTAGGGATTCCAAACGGCAAACAATCGACCAAGAACTTGACCGCCGACTGTCTGTCACCTTCCTCATCGCTTCCACTTCCGCCACTTTGTGAACTTGTCGATGGCGACGCATAAGTACTCAAAGCCCCGACAGCTTCGGGGAAGGGGCCGAGATGTCGAGCCCAGCACGTAAAAAATGGCCAGGATAAAGGGATCGCCCGGAGAGCTTGAGCTGGCTGGTGTATCTGTTTGGAATGGAACTTGCACGCTTCACACTTGGTTACTTGTGCGATTGCAGCCCGGAGGGCTGTCGGCCGAAGAAACCTTGCCGGAAAGCTTTGCCGGCAAGTGCTCTTGGCGCCAATGTGGTGACCACATATGCCTCCATGTATCTTCGCCAACAGCTTCTATCCATCTTCCCCGAATACACTTCAATTTCACACCGCTGAGTCTTCTTACATGCAATATCTTTGTCGACAAACTGGTACATACTTGACTGCCGGGCTACTCTTTCCGCTCCTTCCCGCTCTTCGGAAGTTCTCCTGTCTGAAGGAAATGGACAATCTGCTGCGCCCATGCTGGAGCTTGTGGCTCGACAACAAGGACTAAAGGCACATCTGCTGCTACGGGAACATCAGCTTCCACGGCAAGGACCTGCGGCCCTGCCAGAGCTTGATGCTCCCCGACAAGCTTGCCGTAGCAAGACTTGTCGGGAGCGTCTGCTTCAACGGAACAAACCCTGGGGTCTGTCGGAGCAGCATCGCTTCCTCAAAGATCTTGTTGGTGTTGATCTTGGGGACCTTTGCAACGACGGCTTCGGGAAGCTCTGTCGGAAAGTAGTCACCAGAGGCCAACTTCCTCTTCTTGCTCTGTCCAGTCGACGGTGTTACGGTTGGCTGAGTCAGCTTGAGCACGAAAATCCCTGGTTCCATTGTAACTTAAGCGCAGCGCACTTTGACAGGCCGTCAGCAATATCATTCTGAGCTCTTGGAACGTGTTCCATTTGCAGGCCATCAAAGTGCTCTTCTAGCTTCCTCACTTCATCAACGTAGGCTTCCATCAACGGACTCTGGTAAACTTTGTTGACTTGGCGGACGACGAGTTGCGAGTCACCCCTGACAATGAGCTTCTTGATCCCAAGGTCCACTGCGATCCTGAGACCGGCAAGCAAACCTTCATACTCTGCAGTATTGTTTGTCGCTTGCTCCTTGGGAAAGTGCCTCTGGACGACGTACTTGAGGTGCTCTCCGGGCGCGATAAGCAAAGACGCCGCACCGGGCGCCTTGCAGCGAGAAGGCACCATCAAAGTACATCGGCCACTCTTTTGGCTTCTTTGACGGGAATGCTCGTCTCCGGAATCTCTTCATCTGGCGTTGGCGCCCATTCTGCTATGAATTCTGCCAATGCTCTGCTTTGGATAGTTGATGTGCTTTCAAACTTAAGACTAAAGCTTGACAGCTCCAGTGCCCACTCGACGATCCTGCCTGTCGCTTCTGGATTCTGCAGTATCCTCTTCGGGGGAAAGCGAGTGACAACTGTGATCTCATGTGCTTGGAAGTAATGGCGCAGCTTTCTCGAGGCCATGAGGAGGCCGAAAAGCAATTTCTGCACACCAGAATACCTTGACCTAGCCCCTTGCAGGAGGGAATCGACAAAATAGACCGGGCGCTGCACCATCCTTTTCTCAGATCTGTTCATGTGTCTGCGGATTCGTCCTTGTCGGGACCAGAGCTTGTCGGCGAAGCCTCGCTTGTCGCTGGATGTGCTTGCCGCGGTTGCTGGCTCGTCATCCGCCTCCCTCTCCGCCACTAACGCAGCACTAACCACTTGATTGGTTGCCGCTATATATAGCAGCAATTTCTCTTGTGGCCTAGGCGCGACAAGTGTTGGAGTGGAGGACAGGTATCTCTTCAAGTCCTGCAGCGCAGCCTCCGCTTTGGGAGTCCATTTTACTGGCCTGCCTTTTTCAAAATCTTGAAAAATGGCAGTGGCACGCCAGCAGACCTAGAAATAGACTGCCGAGAGCAGCCACGCAACCGCAAGTCTTCGTACATCCTTGACGCGCTTTGGTGCTTCAATCTGCTCAATGGCCTTGATCTTGTCGGGTTAGCTTCAATTCCTCGCTGAGACACGAAGAACCCGAGAAGCTTGCGGAAGGGACTCCAAACACGCACTTCTCGGGGTTGAGCTTGAGGTTGATCTTTGCGCAGATTTGCAAAGGTCTCGGCCCAAATCTTGAACCAAAGTTGCTTTGTCCTTGCTCTTGACCACTATGTCATCCATGTAGGCTTCTACATTTCTGTGCATTTGCGGCTTAAAAGCGTCATGGACTACCCTTGCAAATGTTGAACCAGCATTCTTCAAACCGAAAGGCATCCGTATGAAACAGTATGTGCCACATGGTGTGATGAATACGGTCTTCTCCTCATCTTCTTCAGCCATGAAGATCTTATGGTATCCTGAGTAGGCATCAAGAAACGAAAGCAAATCACATCCAGCCGTGGAGTCAAAAATCTGGTCAATGTGCGTCAAGGGAAAGGGATCTTTGGGGCAAGCTTTATTAACCTCCGTGAAGTCAATACAAAGCCACCATTTCCCATTTGCCTTGGGCACGACTACAGGATTGGCCAACCACGTAGGATGGAGCACTCCTCTGACAAGGCCTGCTGCTTCCGGTTCTTGATCTCTTGGCTATGAATTCTTGGCGCCCACCGCTTGCTTCACGACTTTTTGCTTGACGGGCACAGATGAGGACAAACGGCCAGGCGGTGCTCAATCACTTTCCTGGGAACACCGGGATATCGACGGTTGCCATGCAAACACGTCGACATTCGCCCGCAGGAAAGCAACGAGCGCGCCTTCCTATTTGGGGTCGAGAGAGGCACTGATGGTGAAGGTACCACCAGCACCGTCCTCCTTGGCGGGCACCTTCTTGGTTTTCGGCGGAGCCACCATCTTCTTGCACTTGCCGGTGGAGCTCGATGGTGCGTCCTCGACGGTAGCGCAGCACTCCGAAGAGGTGCGCTTGCCGGAGTGAGCATCAGAGCCCTTGCCGGACTTGGACTTGGTCTTCTTCCCCCCGGGAGCTTCAGCGGCAAGTGTCTGACAATCTGTCGCGGCTGCTGCATCCCGGAAGATCTTGTCAGCACAGATAAGGGCATCCTTCTTGTCGCCATGGACAGAGATGACGCTTATCGGGCCCGGCATCTTGAGTAGGTTGTAGGCGTAGTGAGAGGCTGCCATGAACTTGGCGAGTGCTGGACGGCCAAGTATCGCATTGTAAGGCAATGGGAAATTGGCAACGTCAAATGTAACCCTCTCAGTCCTGAAGTTCAGCTCGCTGCCAAATGTGACCGGCAACGTAATCTTCCCTTCGCTTGCTCCTTCCCGGATTGATTCCTTGGAAGGTTCCGGTCTCTTCGAGCTTCGCTGTCGAGGATTTGAAGCTTCGAGCACCGCGGAGGAGATCAGATTCAAGCCGCCCCACCACAACTAACATTTTTGTGACCTTGAGGTTGCGGATGGTTGGAGAGACCAACATCGGCAAGCACCCGACCGCAGTTATGTGATCAGGTGGTCCTCAATATCAAAAATGATAGGCGGCTGGACCACTTCGAGAGGCTTGCGTGATCTACGGATGGTTCCGCTGCATTGACCTCCCGCATCCATTGCTTGAGTTGGCGGTGGGAGGTATGCAGGAAGCACCTCCGCCAACGCAGCACAACCTCTCGTGGCTTTCGAAACTCCTGCTCATCGGGCGCTGCCGTCCTCCATATCTTCGCTGTCATCATCATCTTTCATCCTTGCAGCTGACGCGGGAGGTCGATCTCCTTGTCGCTGCTTGACTTTGCCGCGGCGTCCTCCCCGGCCGGACGCTTTCTTGCTTGCTCCCCAAAGATCTTCCCGGGCCTTCTCCTTGTCGCTACCGCCAGACTCAGCTCTTCGCTGTTCGACAAGCTGCTCGACTTTCTTGCAGCTCTGGAGGTCGTGGCCCTTGGTGCGGTGGATCTTGCAGATCGCTTGCCGGAGCTGTCCCGCTTGTCGGGCCGCCACCGACTGGTGGTTGGCGTCAGCGGCAATCTCCTTGCCGGAGACACCAGCCTTGGTGTTCTTGTCGCCACCTCCATTGCCGGACTGCTCAACAGCTAGCACTTCTCTGGCCTTCTTCTTCCTGTTGCCTCGCCGCCGGCCCTTCTTTGCCGGGGCGGTGTCATCACCGCCGATCCTGCTTCGCATTCTCTCTCGGAGTCTCCTCCTTCCTCACAGCACACTTGTCGGCCAAGGCGTACAGCTTCACCGACGTATTTGACTTTGCACATCGCCATCTCCTCCCTCATCCCGCGGTTCCGCACATTCTGATGAAATGCGCCGATCACCGCGGCAGGGTGGACGTCTGGGATGTTGTAGTGCACACGGCTGAATCTCTGAATGAACTTGCGCAGGGACCCTCCTTCGTTCTGGGCGAGCAAGTGAAGGTCGCTCTCTTGGCCATGAGGTTTGTGGCGCTGTGAAGGCGCCAACAAACCGATGGCACAGAATCTGCCCAAGAGGATATAGAGCTGTCCGCAAGTGCATGAGCCAAGATCGGACGTTGGGCTTGGAGCACGGCGGGAAGTAGTTGGTGAGGATCTTGTCGTCCCGCCCCCCGCAGCCCGCACCGCGATGGTGTAGATGCTTTGAGGAACTCCGACGGAGTGCGCCCTGCCATCATACTTCTCCGCACGTCTGGTTTGAAGTTTTTCTGGCTGGGCCATCGGACTTGCCGCAGCTCACGAGTGAACGCAGGGCAACCTACCGCTGCACGGCAAGTCGCCTGCCCTCCGGGCGCGTGCATGTCAACAGAATGCACAGCGCGCTTGTCGGACTGACGTCGCGCTTCTCTTCGGTGCTCGATGCGAGTTCGAGCATCCTCTTGTTGTCGCTCATGAAGAACTTGGCGCTGATCGCGGCGAGCTCGTGGATCCGACGATGCAGTGGAGTCGCTGTCGAGGTGGATCCGATGAGTCGGCGATCTTGGCCTTCTTGGCGGAGAATGCACGGTGGTTGCACCTCCGGCAGTCTCGTCGCCACCGGCTCATGCCTTGTCGTCACGCCGCGGCAACGATGGCGTTGGTTGCCGCGAGCGTCGCCGCTGGCAAAGCCGATGAGGCTTCGATAGTGGCCCTCCTCTCGTCGAGGTTGTCGGCCGTTGGAGGGTAGTCGAGGAGCAGTTGAGCTCTCGCCTGAGCTTCTGCTGGAGTAGTAGGCGGCATTGGAGAACGGTGCGAGGAGCGGGACATGCTCGGACTTCTAACTACGTTAGCGGGCGACCGTATCTCACTAGTGCCAGCATGTTGGCGCGCATGCTGGTCTTGAGGGTCTCGATCCAACGAACGTATGGCGTTGTGAACGCCATGACGTTGTTGGTCCCGCGTCTCCTGAGACGGGCGCGGGGGATGCGCGGACGCCGAGGTTTGCGGTGCCTTGTCCTTGGACTTGGCAACGTCGCGAACACCTTCGTCGGCGCCCGTTCCTCCGCCAGCGTCTGCCCCACCACCCGTTCGCTGTGGTGAGGGTGGGTACGACGCGGACGGCTCTCTGCCGCCAAGCCTTCTTCTTCGGTGTCATGTCAAGGAAGATGTTGATGACGCTGCTCGTGTGAACGCCGGATCAGATTCACACGGCCTGGACGCTTCTACCTGGCGCGCCAGAGATGTCGGGGATGGCTGATCGTACCCACGGACACCTATGGGGCCGGCGGAGCAGGCCCCTTGTGGTTCGGAGGGGGGCGGAGGTCGCACGAAGAGCAGATCGAGGCATTGCACGCGGGCGGTTTACCCAGCTTCGGAGCTCTCCGGAGAGATAAAACTCCTACTGCTGCTTGTTTGATCTATTCTGTTCTTGCTAGGGAGCAACGAGAGCTACAAAACCTAGCGTGAGTCTATCTGGTCTCGAGTGGGTCGAATGAACCCAACGAGACGAACCTGGCGAACTGAACTGAACGGGACCGAACCCTTTCTACGTTGCACTCGGGCCTCCTTTTATATGCTCAAGGGGTCTCCGACAGGTGGCAACATAGGCGGGGTACAAATGTAAAACAGGAGTTGGTACACCTACTTGAACAAAGGTACGGTAAAAATACCTAACTCGACGGCAAGGGACAAAAGCAATAAATGCCCGTCGTTGCCGCCCAAACAGTGTAACAGAGACCGTCAGGTGCGCCTCCGGTTGCCACGATGGCGAGCCTGTCAGCGCCGCTTATCGCTGCTCTCCGCTGGCTGCACAGCCGCTCGACACGCGCCCATGGAACGGTCCCATGGCGACACGTCGCTGGGTGAGCTGGAGCGGAGACGGAGAGAAGTTGCATGCCGCGGCCGAATCCTTGTCGCGCCCGGAGACTTGTCGCGCTCCGAGCCTTCCCGGCAAGCTCCTCTTGCCGGGGCCTTGTCTTCTGCGTGCCTGGAGCGGCTTTCCCGACAAGCTCTTCTTGTCGGGGCCTTGTCTGTGCCTAGAGAGGCCTTCCCGGCAAGCTCCTCTTGCCGGGGTCTTGTCTTCCGAATGGTGCGGAGGGTCTTGGCGGGCCTTGGCGAGGCTTGCATGGGACGCGATCGTGCCCGTGCACAAGTTCGGGGTACTAAGGTACCCCTACTTTATTACACCGACAGTACGACTCTCGTTTTAGATTCTTTGCAGGAAAGCTCCTCTCGAAATGGGAAGGCCCATATGTCATCGAGGAGGTTTATCGGTCTGGAGCCATCAAAATAAATAATTTCGAAGGCACTAACCCGAAGGTTGTCAACGGGCAACGAATAAAGCACTATATCTCAAGTATGCCTATTAATGTTGAAAGTAATATTATCCAAACTTTGACACCGGAAGAACACATAAAAGGGTCCTTCCGGAACACTCCAGAATCGTCAAAATAAATAGGTACATTATACGGTAAGTAAACAGACTACGAAAAATCCGCAATAATAGTTTTTGTCAGTTTTGTAATATTTTAGAATTTTGGAAATAAAGAAACTTCCAGGAAGCGTCCCCTAGTGGGCACAAGACACCATGGCGTGTCAGGCATGCCTGCCGCGCCCAGGTGGGTTGTGCCCACCTGGGGCACCTCCCGGTCTCTGTGTTTTCTTCTGTATACTTGTCCTTCAAGATAAAAATTCTATATATACTTCCCTAACCTGTTAACCACCGTATCATGAAGAAATCCTTTGTTCTCTTTTCTTGTTGTTTCTGGTCAGATTTATCAAGCCAGGCATCATGTTTTCCTGCTCCTCCAACAACATGGAAGAAGATTGAGGGAGTCCTGGATTAGCGGGTGTCCGGACGGCCGGACTATGACCTTTGGCCGGACTCCTGGACTATGAAGATACCAGATTGAAGACTTCGTCCCATGTCCGGATGGGACTTTCCTTGGCATGGAAGGCAAGCTTGGAGATACGGATATGTAGATCTCCTTCCATTGTAACCGACTCTGTGTAACCCTAACCCTCTCCGGTGTCTATATAAACCGGAGGGTTTTAGTCCGTAGGATGAACAACAATCATACCATAGGCTAGCTTCTAGGGTTTAGCCTCTCTGATCTCGTGGTAGATCTAGTCTTGTACTACCCATATCATCAATACTAATCAAGCAGGAGTAGGGTTTTACCTCCATCGAGAGGGCCCGAACCTGGGTAAAAACATCGTGTCCCTTGTCTCCTATTACCATCCGCCTAGACGCATAGTTCGGGACCCCCTACCCGAGATCCGCGGTTTTGACACCGACATTGGTGCTTTCATTAAGAGTTCCTTCCGTGTCGTCACCTTTAGGCCCGATGGCTCCTTCGATCATCAACAACGACGCGGTCCAGGGTGAGACTTTTCTCCCCGGACAGATCTTCGTATTCGGCGGCTTTGCACTGCGGGCCAATTCGCTTGGCCATCTGGAGCAGATTGAAAGCTACGACCCTGGCCATCAGGTCAAATTCGGAAGTTTGAACTACACGACCGATGTCCGCGAAGACTTGATCTTCGACGGGTTCGAAACCATGACCAAGTGCGCCCGCCTTTATTACGATGGGCATGATCTAGCTCGTCGCGAGCGATTGTCCTCGGAGGTCGCGATGTCCGCTCCGACCCTTAGCTCGGAGCCGACTGCGCCTATCGAGGACGGGTGGCTGGACACCGCCTCGAGGGTTGCAATCTCTACGGCGATCGAGCCGAACACCATACCTGTCCTTTGCAACGCTCGTGACTCCAAGGTGTCGGACTCCTTTTCGGACTCCGAACCTTCCACGCCCCTGCCAATCTAATCTGATTGGGCGCCGATAATGGAGTTCACCACCGCGGACATCTTTCAGCACTCTCCTTTCGGTGACATTCTGAATTCACTAAAGTCTCTCTCTTTATCAGGAGAGCCCCGGCCGGATTATGGTCAGGAAGGTTGGGATGTGGACGACGAAGAAATTCAATGCCCACCCACCACCCACTTTGTAGCCACTGTCGATGATTTAACCGACATGCTTAACTTCGACTCCGAAGACATCGACGGTATGGACGACGATGCGAGAGATTTAACAGAACCAGCGCCTATAGGCCACTGGACAACCACCCCATCTCACGATGTATACATGGTTGATACACCTAAAGGAAACGACATCGAGGAACAAAGGGACGCAACGAGGGACCGTTCCCTCAAAAAGCAATCAAAGCGGCGGCGTAAGCGCCGCTACAAACCCCACCTCGACAGAGAAAATAGCCATACAGACCCAGCCATAGAGCAGGGCGAACCGGCGGACGACGAACATGCCATCGAGCAAACGCCCGAACAGGGCAACTTGGATAAACAACCCGTCCCCGGCGAAGACAACAGTCCGGACGACGTCACGCCGGACAAGTTGCTGGAGCAGAAGAACCTCCAAAAAAGGCTCGCATGCCATCGCGTAGCCTGAAAAAGCAGAAGCGGAAGCTCAAAACAGTGGAAGACACACTCAGAATTAGATGGAGCAAAGTACTCAACACCGCAGACAAATACGGCGACAGTCGCCACACAAAGAGCTATCCGAAGCGAAAATTATTGCCGGAATTTGATGATGAGGCCTTAGAGCCTCCGCAATCAAAACATAACAAGGAAGCCACCCGGTTGGACAAACGACCCCATGGCCAACACAGTGCGGCAAAGGACGCCGAACACAAGCCGGCACACGATCCGCACAAGGATTCGTATCAAAATGATGGCCCAGCCAGATCTATCTATGGGCCAAGAAAGCAAGCTCTAGTAAGCAATGCAACACATCAAATATCCGAACATCACGGTACGCCCAGATATAGGGGCGCAACACACCCCCTATGTTTCACCGATGAGGTGCTGGATCATGAATTTCCAGCAGGATTCAAGCCCGTAAACATAGAGGCATACGACGGAACAACAGACCATGGAGTCTGGATTGAGGATTACATCCTCCACATATACATGGCTAGAGGAGATGATCTCCACGCCATGAAATACTTACCCCTCAAACTCAAAGGGCCAGCCCGGCATTGGCTCAAAAGCCTTCCCGAAAACACCATCGGAAGTTGGGAAGAGCTCGAGGATGCTTTTCGGGCAAATTTTCAAGGGACTTATGTCCGACCCCCGGATGCAGATGATCTAAGTCACATAACTCAACAACCCGGAGAGTCGGCCCGGAAACTCTGGAACAGATTTCTTACTAAAAAGAACCAGATAGTCGACTGTCCAGACACCGAAGCCTTAGCAGCTTTCAAACACAGCGTCCGAGACGAATAGCTCGCTAGACACCTCGGCCAAGAAAATCTAAGAACAATGGCCGCACTAACAAGCCTCATGACCCGCTTTTGCGCAAGAGAGGACAACTGGTTGGCAAGATGCAGTACCAGTGACCCAAGTACATCCGAAGTTAGGGATGGAAACGGGAAACCCCGACGCAGCAAGGACCAGCGCCGGACCAAGGGAAACAGCCCGAAGAGCACGACAGTCAACGCCGGATTCAAAAGCTCTCGGCAAAATCAGAAAAATCTGCCCCCCAAAGATAACAGGGACGAGCTAGCTAACTTAAACAAAATCTTGGACAAGATATGTCAAATACAGAGTACTCCCGGGAAGCTTGCAAACCATACCCAAAGTGATTGTTGGGTCTTCAAGCAATCCGGCAAACCCAACGCCGAACACAAGGGGCTCGACACACCAAGCGAGGACGATGACGAACCCCACAAGCAGAGCACCGAAAAACAAAAGAATTTCCCACAAGAAGTCAAAACAGTAAATTCACTTCAAGTGACAAAAAGGGAGAAAATAGTGGCGCCCGTAGAGATACGCGCCACACGGCCTATCCCAGAGGAGTCCCGCCACTGGTTGTTAAAACCAATCACCTTCGACCATCAGGGTTACTCTAGAAGTATCCGGAACGTAGGCTGGACTGCCTTGGTATTAGATCCGATAATTGGCGGTCTCCACTTTACACAAGTCCTAATGGACGACGGCAGTGATTTAAACCTGATATATCAGGACACAATCCGCAAACTGGGGATAGACCCAACAACAATTCATCAAAGCAACACTTCCTTTCAAGGGGTGACGCCAGGCCCAGATGCCCATTGTACGGGCTCTCTCCTGTTAGAAGTTATGTTCGGCTCACCCGACAACTTCCGCCGCGAAAAGCTAACCTTCCACATCGCCCCATTTACAATCAGCTCTCAAGCACTACTGGGACGCGAAGCTTTCGCCCGCTTTAATGCAATACCGCATTATGCATCCCTTATACTTAAAATGCCCAGTCCACGAGGCATCATCTCATTAAAGGGAAATATCGAGTGTTCCTCGAGCACGGAAGATTGTGCGGCTGCATTAACAGCCACACACTAAACTGGCCTCATTAGGCAAAAGCACCTAAACAGGTCGTTCAGACCCCGGACATGGTTAGACGAGTCCGGCGTAAGGGCTTACTAGCCGCATACCCCCGTTCAAAGGGGCTCCGCACATGTACAACAAGAGACAATAAAGCTCAATTTTATTCATTTTAAAAAAACGTACTTTGTTTATTTAATGTAACGTACATTTTCGTACGATTTTTTTTTCAACTAAGTTCCTCTCTTTTACAGATGAACACCTTGCTACACCCGTCCAGGATATGGCACAACGGAGACACAGGCGCAGACGTGTAGTAGGGACCCGTTGCAAGGATTCTTTTCAGATTAAGACCCTGCGTAAACCTTTTTTGCTGTCTCTTGTTGATACACATCCCCCGGTTTCTTGCTATAACCGAGGTGGAGGCTGGCGTCTTGGCATCGGCCACGTCGAACTTTATGCGCTGCACTGGACACGGGGCTTATTAATAAGGGCGTTGTTCAGCCTGCTTTTCATAAAGACCGAATACCTTAGGGAGTGTTCGTCGTCATGAAGTTTGGCCTTATATGCATCAGCTCCGAATCATGTCTTTGGTCAAATGTTGGGTTTGCCCGGTTCCTGTGTTTTGCTGCCTTACATTCCGCTCTATCGGCTAAGGCGGCACCAGGAGAACTACTGCGATTGTGCCTCGGTTCGGCCGGGCGAGCACCTCAGTAGAGAAAGCCGAAAACTGACTGTCATGATGTAGCGTGAGACTGGTTAACCACTCGATGACCCACCAAAATCTTTAGGATTCCTCCGCATTAACAAGGGCCGTTTCCCTGTCAGGCACACACGTGCCTCGAATTCGGGCGAGCGCGGTGCCCCTAGGGGCTATATAGTAGCCCCACTGTCAAACTCCTATGGCTAAGTGAAAGTGATAAAGCATTATAGTCCGGTTGCCTAGTTCGCTATGCTATCACCTCCTTTATAGGACCAAGACGTTGGATCAAGTGTGAAAACGCGCCTTTTGCAAACACCCCTGCATTATATGCGTGGGGGCTGAAGCCGAAGACTGCCATCTTTTAGGTTATATACACATATACATTAACGGCCGCAAAGGAGGTATTTTAATTCTTGCAGGCACAAGTATAAAAAGCTTTTATATTACATCGAAACATTGTCTTACAATTATACATGTTATTCGAACATGATGTCCTTCGAGCACTGCGTCTCTATTAAACGAGCGCCCTGCAGAACTTCCTCAAAATAGTGCTCGGCAGGTATTCGGCTCCCGTCCGAATCTTGGGATGCAACGTCGGTGGTGGTCTTCATCTCCGCCCGGTATGTCTTGACACGGGCTAGAGCCATCCGCGCACCCTCTATGCATGCTGACCTCTTCACTTTGCATTGATACGGGCACCGCACAAGGAACTGCTGCACCAAACCAAAATAACTCTTGGCTCAGGCCCCTCCGACCACAGATGACTCCACGACTTCCTTCATGGCGAGTCCGGATAACCTATTCAGCTCCGCCCATTCGCCAATCGCTCGGATAATGGAAGTGGGCGCCCGGATTGTGGAACTGCGACCAAAAAAGCTTTTCCACTTCGTGATCCTTTTGATCTCGGAAGTGTTCGGCCGCGTCCGCGGCACTTGCCGCCAAATCCAGATAAGTATCCGCCGCACTCCATAGCTGGTCCAACTGAGCCTACATAGGATCCCCGAACCTCATCCGCAGCATGAAGGGCTTTCCAGCCGCGATATCTCCGGCCTGACGTAGCTCCTGCTTCATGGCTCTGATTGTAGAGCGAGCATCCTTGACCTCGGTAGTGGCCTTCTCTAGGTCCTTTTGTTCCGCCCGATCTTTCTTTTCAAGAAGCTTGCAGTGGTCGGCAACATCCTTCAACTTCACCGCCATCTCAGCCATTTCCTTCCTGCTTCGGCAGTGAGCAGCCTGTTCGGCTTTCAGCTCTTCGGCCACCTTCAAGGCAGCCGCATCACTTTTTCTGGCCTGCTCCTTGGCTCGGGCGAGTTCCGCCCGAAGGTTCTCCATGGAAGCGACACCATCTGCATCAAGCATAAATGTTGTAAGGAAAGGTCATCAAGCCCCCTTACCAGGTGTCTGCGGAGAAAATTTCATACCTTGCGACTCGTCCAACCGCTTGTTGACAAGCGCGATGTCGGCATCCGCCACGTCAAGTTGCCGCTTTAGCTCGGCAAATTCATTAGACCGGCTAGCCACCGGACACTTCGCCACCTACATAGGAAGAACGCATGTTATACCTGGGATTATGATCCTCGGCGCGCTGTCATCTTTGACAACGCAACGAGTCTCAGGGGCTACTATCTATACAGAGCGCATCTTTTTATATGCGGAACTGTCAAAAGGTACATCATTTCCCGTACCTCAAAACACAGCCGATAAACTCCTGACGGCCTCGTGCAACCCGCTCTCCGCGGATGAAATCCTTTCAATCACCGTGCCCATCAATGCACGATGTTCTTACGAGATAGACGCCTACCGAGCAGATCCTTCAAATCCTCCGACCGTGCATCGGACGGTGCCGGACTCGTCTGATGGCCTTTTTTGATGGTCGGGCACGGAGGGCTTTGGGGAGCCATACGGCTGCTTTCCGGCCCTACCGGATTCGGAGAAACCCTCCGCGACGACACGTCAGGGTCGCCCGCCTTGCAAGGCGGTACGGAAGGAGGGGGCGTTCCGCTCTCCATCATCTCCGGACGAAGATCCCCTGAAGATGAGCTCTGCTGCGAAGGGCGGAGATCCGAACTACAAGGTAAAAATTCAGTTGTCTTTCTCAGGAATAAAATAGGGATGTCTCTTATTTGGAAACTCCCCTCTCTACTTACGGCTTGCTGGAGGGCTGATCCCCTTGAGGGCACAGTGCGGCCGAGGCACTTCCCGGTGGAGGACCCTCTAACGAAGATCTCTTCCCCTGCTTTGAGACCATGGTCTCTGGGTCTTCAGAGGTGGTCCCCTCCTTTCCCGATAGCCTCCTTCGAGGAGACGGTAGCTTCCTTGTTCCCCCATTCGCCTTCTTCCAAAGGCACAACCTCCAGCATCCTGGTTAACACGGGATCCGCCGTGGTCTCGGGGAGGGGGGCCGGACACCTGATCATCTTTGCTTTCTCTATCCACACCTGTTTAAAGGGACAGCTCCTTTAAGGGAAATTTTATGATGAATATACGAATAACGTGTCCGGGTACAGGGCTACTTACTTGAGTATCTGGGCGATTGCAGCTTAGACCTGCATCGTCGGTCAGGTCCGGACACATTGCTTGTGATCCGAAGAACAATTTATACATCTCCATGGGCGTCATGCCCGTAAAGTGTTGGAGAGCTCGTGGTCCCTCCGGATTATACTCCCACAGGCGGAGGGGGCAGCGTTTGCAGGGCATAGTGCGGCGAATCAACATGACCTACGCCACTACGGCCAGGTTGATGTCTCTTTCTAGGAGATCTTGAATGCGGCCCTGCAACAAGGGCACGTCCTTGGACGGCCCCCAGTCGAGCCCTTTATTGACCCATGATGCCAGCCGTGGGGGAGGACCCGAGCGAAAGACAGGAGGAGCCACCCACTTGGTGCCCCTGGGCGCTGTGATATAAAACCACTCTCATTGCCATAAGCTGAAATCCTCTTGGAAAGAGCCCTCGGGCCATGGAGCGTCAGCATTCTTGCTTATAGCAGCCCCTTCACACTCCGCTTTCCGCCCCTTGATCATCTCCGGCTCTACTTTGAAGGTCTTGAGCCACAATCCGAAGTGAGGGGTAATGCGGAGGAAGGCTTCCCACACGACGATGAACGATGAGATGTGGAGGATGGACTCCGGATCCAAGTCGTGAAATTCTAACCCATAATAAAACATGAGCCCCCTCACGAAGGGGTCCGTCAGGAAGCCTAACCCCCGAAGGAAGTGAGACGCGAACACCGCGCTCTCACCGGGCTTGGGAGTGGGAATAACCTGCCCTTGAGCAGGCAGCCTATGCGAGATTTCGCCGGATAAATACCTGGCATCTCTCAGCTTTAGCACGTCTTCTTCCGTAACGGAGGAAGGCATCCACCGGCCTTGAAGGTCGGAGCCGGACATCATCGAAGGTCTGAAGTGCCTAAATCTGGAGCTTTGGGTGTTGGAACTCGATGCGAGGGGCGGATTCGATTGAGATTGAAAGAAAGGAGTAGAGCCTTGGTCTCTTTATAAAGATGTTGAATACCAAGAGCCCTCCCCCGTGACCGTTTGGGACTCGCCTTCGATAGAGGAGACGTGCCAACGGCCGCGATTGGGTTACCCATGCCCGTATTGATGAGAATCCCGGAATAAGGGGACACGATCTCTGCTTTGACAAGACGTGCCAAGGAAACCGCCTCGCTAAATGCGCTGAGGTGGGATAGTAAAAACGATTCGAATAACGGCTTGGCCGTGGTGTGATGACACGCTGCGGAATACGTCAGCGGATTGGATTTGTGTAAATACTATTCTCTCTACGGTGTTATGTGGAAATTATTTTTGAGAGCCGGACACTATCCTCGTGTCCAAAATCTTCTATGAAGTATTCGGAGGAGGAACCCACCTTGCAATGCCGAAGACAATATGCACGCCGGACTCGTCGTCATTGAAGCCTTGTTCAGGGGCTACTGAGGGAGTCATGGATTAGGGGGTGTCCGGATGGCCGGACTATGACCTTTGGTCGGACTCCTAGACTATGAAGATACAAGATTGAAGACTTCGTCCCGTGTCTGGATGGGACTTTCCTTGGCGTGGAAGGCAAGCTTGGCGATACGGATATGTAGATCTCCTTCCGTTGTAACCGACTCTGTGTAACCCTAACCCTCTCCGGTGTCTATATAAACCGGAGGGTTTTAGTCCATAGGACAAACAACAATCATACCATAGGATAGCTTCTAGGGTTTAGCCTCTCTGATCTCGTGGTAGATCTACTCTTGTACTACCCATATCATTAATATTAATCAGCAGGAGTAGGGTTTTACCTCCATCGAGAGGGCCCGAACCTGGGTAAAAACATCGTGTCCCTTGTCTCCTATTACCATCCGCCTAGACGCACAGTTCGGGACCCCCTACCCAAGATCCGCCGGTTTTGACACCGACGAAGATGCTTGGCTGATGAAGATCGAGACAAAGAGGGAGGAGCCTACGGACGCTGTCAAGGGAGGCAAGGGCAAGGAAGCTATCGTAAATCCATTCTCGATGACAGCACAAGCACTGCTGGCCGAGGAGGAGGTAGAAATATCCTTAAGCCCTACCTTTCTCATCTTACCCCTGATGAGATTGAAGCCGTTCGCGTCATTGAAATAGCTCGCATACAGAATAAGTATCTCACTCGCAAAAATATTCTGCATAAGGAGCATATTATCCATCTCCTTAGTGTCATCCGTCGGCTGCAGGATCTCTTGTCCCTTAAGGACATGATCGCTTCATCATTGTCGTGGTTTTGTCACGGCAGATGTCCTCATGAAAGGACTTAGTCGTGGAGCCATCGCTACGGGTTAGCTTAAAGGGGTTAAAGCGGACACAAGGACGCAAGAGAGTTTATACTAGTTCGGCCCCTTCGATGAAGGTAAAAGCCTACGTCTAGTTGTGATGGAATTGATGGGGGTTCCGATGACTAGGGAGCAAACAAGCTTCGCCTAAGTCTCGAGTTGTTGTTGGTTGTCCTGAATCGCCGACGGGTCGTCCCCTTATATACATGGGTGACGCCCGTCGGTTTGCAGAGTCCCGAGACCGCCTCATAGACGTGTCCGGTTCGCTCTCTAGTTTTATAACTTACAACACAAGTTTACATACTAATGTCGGTCCATGGCTACAAGCCTTAAACCGGTTCTGGGCCTTGGGCCATTTATAGAATATCCCCACGGGCTTCTAGTATACTTGACTACTGATGAAGTTAACCCGGCCTGTCCCGTCCGGTTTACGCCCAGTGGTAATATCCCCAACATTAGGCCCCAGAATGATTTGAACAGGTTCATGTCAATCCTCAGCGAAAAACTTCGTCTTCAACATCTTATTGGTTGAACCGCCGTGACGTCATATTCTCAAATTGTGGTGAACCGGCATGACGTCATCTGTCATAAAGACTAGCCACAATACCTCTTTTGTTTAATAGACCTGCAACAATCGAGGCGACAGCTCCATTTCCAAACTCGCGGCTCCTTGATTCTCGCGCCTGACACATGTCCCTTACTTTATAAATAAGACCGAAGGGTCATTTCTATTTTTCCCTTCGTGCCCCTCTGCTTCGTCTTCCTCGCGCCGCCCAGCTTCGGAGATCCGCCGCCGCCGTCAACTTCTGAACCAACCTTGGCCGCTGCATCACCCTGAACGTACCAGAACATCGCGGCGACCTTTAGCTTCTTCCTCCGCTCCGGTAAGTCTTCTATCCTTTCACCATAGATCTGTTCTAGGGTTTCCATGTTCTTCGGTGTTCATCACTTGCTTCTTGCTCATATGATAAATTTTAGTTAAGTCTGCGAATCCTTGTTCTGCGTAGCGGTAGTTTTTTAGCATCCGCTGTTACCTGCGCATCTCAAGGTCATAGATCTCCCTGCATCCTTGCTCATTGATCCGGTACTGCTCCGTTTTGGACCTTAAATATTTACTTCTGTTCTGAATATGCTCCAGATCCAAAAACTGTGACAAGCTTTTGTGAAACCTGTTTTCGCACCTCCACTCTTGATTCATCAACGTTTCAGACTAGGCGTTTTAACTTTGTAGAAAAATTGACAACTCGGCATATACCATTAGGCCCCTTGTTGAACCGCCAAGGTTTTCCGGTTATGTATTACCACCTTGCATAACTCCGGTTTATAAGTAACTTCTTCCGGTTTAACAATGAATGTATCAATATTTAGCCTTCCAACATATTCTTGAACCGGTATTACTGCCTTGCAGATTGCATCATGGCCAAGCAAGTGTACGAGTGCAACTGGGTTCCTTCTCGAGTGACTGAAACTCAATTGCATAACTTAGTCCGCCGCTTTAGGCCAAAAAGACGACATTCACTGGAGGGTCCCTGGCCCGGAGAGTTCTCCAGAACCCAAGGATGGAGAAGTTGTTGTTTTTGCTGACCACTTAGCCCGAGGCTTCAGTCCATCCGGTTCAAAGTTTTATCGAAATGTCTTAGCCAACTTCCAACTGCGTCCACAAGATATTGGCCCCAACTCCATAACCAATATCTGTCATTTTCAAGTGCTCTGTGAGGTGTTCTTTCAGGAGGAGCCCACAGTTGAATTGTTCAGAGATTGCTTCCATCTAAACCGCAGAACTGAATTTTCTCGACGGTCCCAACACCGAGTTGGGTGGTGTGGCGATTCAAAAGCGGAAAGAGGTCACTTACCCTCACGCCAAACTGCATAGCCATCCCAAAGAGTGGAACTCAACATGGTTTTATCAAGAAAGATACCTCTCTGAGGGAGAAAATCCTTTACCGGGTTACCGTCCGAACGGCTAAGCAACACACACCCTCTCCCTCACGCATCGATCGCTAGGGAAAGAAGCAAATATGCCCCTCAACTATCCAAGCTCCGGGCCTTCATGGCCAACAGGTTGACAGGAGTTGATCTTGCTCGCTACTGGATATCTTGGAGTATACCTCCGGTTTGATGTGCAAATACACAGAAGATGTGAAAGACCCTCTACAGCATATTGAGATCCAACTGACAGACGATGAAGTTACTGAGGCTGTTAAGAGGATGTTAAACGAACCGGAAGCTGCTTGCGCACAAACCGGCCTGGCTCCCTTTTCTGCCATTAACAAACCGCCAGCCGTAAGACTCATATCTTATGCCTTTATAAAATCTGACTATGTTTAAATACACTTTGTTGATAAAACATATTTCAAACAGGGTGATGATCCATTTTGGAGCAGGGAGACTCCACAAGAGAAACCGGTGGCAATAACCCGACCCAAGACCAAAGTTGTGAAGAAACCAGCAAATAGAAAGAAAACCACTGCCTCCTCCAATCCACCGGCTGACGATGATGTGGGTAATCCGGACCTTGTGGTAGAACTTGACTCACTTGGTCTATTTTTACACACCTTATTGATAATGATTATTGCCAGGATGATGCTGAAGCTAGTCATCTTGATGTTGTAGAGGTAATCGCTCTTTATTCCGATTCAAACCCTTTACCTTCAGTAAAAATCCGTCAGGCAAACCGGAAAGTTAAATTTTCTCATCCTCTTGCTTACTTGGATCGAAACTTTCTTATGAAGACACAACAGCATGACGCTCGTCACGCAACCCGACAAATGACGGTAGTCACCTTCACCGGTTTACCAAACAATCCGGTTCGGAAACACCGTTCAGAGGTCTCTAACTGTTTCGTCAATGCTTATCCTAAAGCGGGTTGCATTCGTCAACCTCTTAATCCATCTGACTCCGATTATCAGGTGACTTCTCATTCTTCCTCTGGCGAGTCGACAGGCACCCAACTCCCACCCCTCAAGGCGGTGCTTGGGTGAGCCATATTTACGATAATGCTGTTTGATATACCACTTTCAATGTTCATTGGACTGATCCGTCTTTTTCTCTTGCGGGGCCAAGCCTAGGCCAAGCAAGAAAGCTCGCTGGACAAAGCGGCGCAGAGGGCGATGCTCTGAGCAAACCAATATACCCAATCACGAAGAACACATCCAGGATGATATGCTGAATGACCCACCACTGCAAGATCATGACGTTACCGTTGAAGAAGCATATGTTGATGCCACAGGCCCTTCAAATTAATCCACAAGTCCTGCTCAAACCGACAAGACAACAAGTCCACCCAAGCATATGGAGAAACCGGCGACCCCAGTGTGAACCGGCGAAGCCAAGGATGACGATGTTGTTATTACTGGCTTTGGCCATTCCGAGCCAGGGAATCCTGTCGCCTTGTCCAAGCATACTGCGAAGGATGAATTTACTGCCTTTGGTAAAGGCAAATGGTATGCCGATTTGGCAACTTATGCCGCTTTGAATCCCCAAGATCTTCATTCCGGTTATATGAACCGGCTATATACCAGCCGTGATTATGAAGCCGGTCTGGTGAACATGATGAAGGACAAATATGAGGTAAATTCCATATGACTCTCTGCTTGTATATTGCAAACTGTCAACTCTGATAGCCCCCAAGGGCCGGTTCAACTTAATGTAGTTAAACCGGAACTTGAATAACATAAGAATTCCAGCATTACTTAATGACAGAGAAAATAGGCATTAGCCCCCAAGTGCCAAGTTGAATACTTGTATTGAGCTTGGGACTTTATATATAAATTGTAGGATGAAAAGCAAATATGCATTAGCCCCCAAGTGGCAAGTTGAATACTTGTATTGAGCTTGGGACTTTATATATAAATTGTAGGATGAAAATCAAATATGCATTAGCCCCCAAGTACCAAGGGCATAACTTGTTGTGGGGTTGGTACTTCAACTCTTCACCTTTACCCTTATTAAATGATTATCTGTATGTAGGCTGATCTTAGCAAGAAAGACAGTCAAATCGCTGATCTTCAAGAGAACTTGAAATCTGACAAGCTGAAACCTCCAAAGCAAAGAATGAATTAACCAGCGCTTTTAAGCGTCATGGAAAAGCTTAAGGAAGGTTTCAACAAGGAGCGGCGGATTGGGCCCTTTGAAAAGGCCGCTTTAACTCAGCGGGCAGAAAATGCGAAGCTGCCTTTAAACCGGTGGTGGATGAACTGTCGATTAATAAGCGGCAAGTGCATGCCATGACCGCCGCTGTTTTAGTAAGCCTTTTTGATTTCGACATAATGAAGCTTTGCATGTAATTGCGGTTTATTAACTCTTTGAATGATATAGGGACACGCATTGGCCACTTGGGATCAGATGTGCGGAAGAAACTGAAAGCCTCTTATACCTTGATAGAGCAACTTTATACTAGTGCGCAGCGGATCATCAACACCGCTTCTCATAACAACCCGGCACCGACCTTGATCCAGGACACCCTTAAAAGTTTGTCAATGCTTCCTGCCTGGTTTGAAGAATTAAAGAAATCTGCTGCTAGAACCGGTGCCATAAACGCCTTAATCTGGGCCAAAGCGTGGGTACCGGATTTTGATCCTGTTGAAGCAGCCCAAGGCTGCCCAAGCTTGATGGAAGACGGGACAGAATTCAGCGAAGAGGATCTTCGAGCCATAAACCGGGAAGTGCGCCCTTTGGCTTGTCAGCTGGTTGAAGAGGCAATTCTGTCTCACTATCAGGCCCAATATGATGGAGAAAATAAACGAGTGTCTGCACCGATTCCTGAAGCGGAGAACCTTATACCGCCAATCCATAAGCATACTTACGCTCCTGATATTGAACCGTCGTTGCTGATCAATGACGAAGCCGTATTCCAAGCATTAATGGGAATCGACTGGACAACTGGTGATTTCCAGCCACTGGGTAGGGAATCACAAGTTGAAGTGGCGCAGGATGACCCGCAACCATCAGGTCAAGCTGGCGATCAAGCATAAACCGGAGGCCAGTTTACATTACTGCTTCATGATGTTATGCCAAAAAACAATTATCTTATCTGGGCACTGTGTTGCCTTGTAATAGACTAGCTGCCACACTTTGTGTTGGTATGCCTTCGTGCATATTTATTGCAAATTGATGTTTTGTTGAATCATCAACCTTAAACTGTTGTCTGCAGCAAAAAAGCTTAAAAAGCATGCCATTGTGGTTGTACCACCAAAGTAGTCATCATATCCATGTATATGAAACTAAAGATAATACTTAGATTAAACATATGATAAAATATGGGAATATATGATACCTGCCATCGTAGGGCATGAAGTTGGCTGTGCCAATCTTGAAGCGGAGTTGTAAGAAACCCGCTCTGCTGAAGGAGAAAACAGCTTCTGTGTATATAAGGTCGGTTTACCAGGTAAACCATTCCGGTTTAAAATGAACACTGGTGTTACTCCATAATAGGATGTTTATCAAAAATCAAACCGGGCAAAAGTGTCTCCGGATGAAAAACAAACCGTGTCCCGTCAACTGATTGTCGGTTTAAGCAGTCGAATCGGTTTAACAATTGTCGGTTTAAGAACACAACAAGAGAAAAAGACAAACAAATTGCAAGCAAAGGCAAAGACAAAATCTTTTGCAGAAAGAGGCTATTTGAGCCGATCAAGTGGCATTATCATGGTCGGACACGACCAAGCCCCCAATAGGCGTAGCTATGGTTCATGTCAGCCAGGCCCCCAAATGATCCAGTGGCATTACACCGATCAAGAGGTGTAGCGATGGTCCGGGTTCAACCAAGCCCCCAAGTGATTCTGTGGCCTTAGGCCGATCAAGAGGCGTGACTGGTTCAGACGTGACCAAGTCCCCAAGTGATCTCGTGGCTTTCGCCTATCAAAAGGTGTTGCATTGGTTCGGACACGACGAAGCCCCCAAGTGACATAATATAAAGCTTTGTTAAAAAGCTAACTCAAGGGGTAAACCGGAGACCGCTTTAAGATAAAAACTCCGTGTAACCACTCATGATGTAAAACTAACAGAGACCCCGCTTTAGCTAAGGCTCCGGTTTATTGTATTGATCATAATATATACATTGTCATAATATGTACATAGGTAGAGCCTATGGCTCATGTATAGTAGGGCCGAAGATGAGCTATGTTCCACGGCCTGTTGGTCTCCTCCTCTGATGTACGTGAGTCTTTATGCTCTCGAATATCAATCAGATAGTACGACCCATTGTGCAGATTCTTGCTGACCATGAAAGGTCCCTCCCAAGGTGGGGATAGCTTGTGCATATCAGTCTGGTCTTGGATGAGCCGGAGCACCAAATCTCCTTCTTGAAAGGTTCTGGTTCTAACTCGGCGACTGTGATAGCGACGAAGATCCTGCTGGTAGATTGCCGAACGGGCAGCTGCAATGTCACGCTCCTCATCCAACAGGTCCAAAGCGTCTTGCCGAGCTACCTCGTTACCCGCTTCAACATAAGCTGCTACACGAGGTGAATCATGACGGATATCACTGGGGAGAACCGCCTCCGCTCCATAGACCATGAAAAACGGTGTGTATCCTGTCGATCTATTGGGCGTAGTATTCATGCTCCATAACACAGATTGTAACTCCTCAACCCAACAACCCGGCGTCCGCTGCAAAGGGACGATAAGCCGGGGTTTGATGCCTCGTAAGCTCTCCTGGTTAGCTCTCTCCGCTAGGCCATTGGACTGTGGGTGAGCCACTGATGAAACGTCAAGCCGGATGTGCTCACGTTCACAGAACTCCTTCATAGCACCCTTAGACAGATTGGTACCATTATCAGTAATGATACTGTGTGGAAAGCCAAACCAGAAAATCACCTTTTTAATGAATTGAACCGCCGTGGCTGCATCACACTTGCTGACAGGCTTTGCTTCTACCCACTTTGTAAATTTGTCAACCGCCACCAAAAGGTGGGTCTTCTTGTCCTTGGACTGTTTGAAAGGCCCAACCATATCCAGCCCCCAAGTCTCAAACGGCCAAGTAATTGGAATCATCCTCAATTCTTGAGCCGGCACATGAGCACGTCTTGAGAACTTCTGACAGCCGTCACATCACCTAACGAGGTCCTCCGCATCAGCATGAGCAGTCAACCAATAAAATCCGTGACGAAACGCCTTAGCCACCAGAGATTTTGAACCGACGTGGTGACCACAATCTCCTTCGTGGATTTCGCGCAAGATCTCACAACCTTCCTCTAGCGACACACAACATTGAAACACTCCTGACACACTGCAATGATGCAACTCGCCATTGACAATAGTCATGGACTTGGATCGCCGGATTATCCGTTTGGCCAGCGTCTCATCCTCTAGTAACTCGCCCCGGTTCATGTATGCAAGATAAGGAACCATCCAATCCGGAATGACATGAAGAGCCGCCACCAACTGAGCCTCCGGATCAGGAATAGCCAAATCCTCTTCGCGAGGGAGCTTGACCGACGGGTTATGCAGGACATCCAAAAAGACATTAGGCGGGACCGGTTTACGCTGAGAGCCCAGCCGGCTTAAAGCGTCCGCCGCTTAGTTCTTCCGTCTGTCCACGTGGTCCACCTGATATCCCTTGAAGTGGCCTGTAATAATATCCACCTCACGACGATATGCTGCCATGAGCGGGTCCTTAGAATCCCAAGTACCAGACACTTGTTGGGCCACCAGGTCCGAGTCACCGAAGCACTTAACTCGGCTGAGATTCATCTCCTTAGCCATCCGGAGACCATGGAGTAAAGCTTCATACTCAACTGCATTGGTAGTGCAAGGGAACATTAAGCGGAGAACGTAGCAGAACTTATCACCTCGGGGGGAAGTTAATACGACTCGACCCCGAGCCCTCAATTGCCTGGACCCATCGAAATGAATAGTCCAGTAGGTGTGATCCGGATTTTCTTCAGGTGCTTGCAGTTCCGTCCAATCATTGATGAAATCCACAAGTGCTTGAGATTTGATCACCGTCCGAGGCACGTATTTCAAACCGTGCGGCCCAAGCTCTATAGCCCACTTGGCAATACGGCCAGTTGTCTCCCTGTTTTGAATTATATCTCCCAAAGGAGCAGAGCTGACTACTGTGATGGATGTCCCAGGAAGTATTGCTTGAGCTTCCGGCTTGCCAGGAAAACTCCATACACCAGCTTCTGCCAATGCGGGTACCTTTGCTTGGACTCGATAAGCACCTCGCTGATATAGTAAACCGGACGCTGAACCGGATATTCCTTGCCCGCCTCCTTGCGCTCTACCACAATAGCTACACTGACTGCACGAGCATTAGCTGCCACATATAGTAGCAATGGTTCTTTGTCCATCGGAGAAGCAAGAACAGGCGGATTAGCTAGCTGCCGCTTTAAGTCTTCCAATGCTTTATCAGCGGCCGGACTCCAGACAAAAAGATCCACTTTTTTCAGCATCTGATACAAAGGTATCGCCTTCTCACCGAGGCGGCTGATAAACCGGCTCAACGCAGCAATCCGGCCTGCCAAGTGCTGGACATCATTGATACATTTCGGCTTAGCCAGAGAGGTGATAGCTGTGATCTTCTCCGGATTAACCTCAATTCCCCTGTTGGACACCAGAAAACCCAATAATTTGCCTGCCGGTACACCAAAAACACACTTGGCCGGGTTGAGCATCATCTTGTATGTCCGCATGTTATCAAAGGTTTCCTTCAAATCATCAACCAGAGTCTCCTTCTCCCTTGACTTAACCACAATATCATCCACGTACGCATGCACATTATGGCCGATCTGCTTATGAAGGCAATTCTGTACACACCGTTGATAAGTTGCCTGGGCACTCTTGAGCCCAAAAGGCATAGATACATAGCAGAAGGCTCCAAAGGGAGTTATGAACGCCGTCTTCTCCTGGTCCTTAACTGCCATCTTGATCTGATGATAACCAGAATATGCATCCAGAAAACTCAAACGCTCACAACCCGTCGTAGCATCAATAATCTGATCGATGCGGGGGAGGGCAAAAAGATCTGCTGGACAAGCCTTATTAAGATCTGTGTAATCCACACACATGCGCTAGGTGCCATTCTTCTTAAGGACCAGCACCGGATTAGCCAGCCATTCAGGATGGAACACTTCAACAATAAAGCCAGCCGCTAAGAGCACGCCACCTCCTCTCCAATAGCTTTGCGCCTTTCTTCGTTGAACCGGCGGAGAAACTGCTTCACCAGTTTGTACTTAGGATCAACATTAAGAGTGTGCTCAGCGGGTTCCCTCGGTACACCTGGCATGTAAGAAGGCTTCCATGCAAAAATGTCACGGTTCTCACAGATGAACTTGATGATCGCGCTTTCCTATTTCGGATCCAAGTTGGTGCTGATACTAAACTGCTTGGATGAATCGCCAGGTACAAAGTCAACAAGCTTAGTCTCAGCTGCCGATTTGAATTTCAGAGCCGGATCATGCTCTATGGTTGGCTTCTTCAACGGAGTCATGTCCGTCGGATCAACATTATCCTTGTAGTACTTCAACTCTTCCGTGGCACAAACCGACTCTGCATAGGCCGCATCACCTTCTTCACACTCCAAGGCAATCTTGCAACTTCCATGAACAGTTATGGCCCCCTTGTGACCCGGCATCTTGAGCTGCAGATAAATATAACAGCGTCGTGCCATAAATTTGGCATAAGCCGGCCGCCCGAATAAAGAGTGGTATGGGCTCCGGATCTTCACCACCTCAAAAGTCAACGTTTCTGACCTGGAATCATGACCATCTCCAAAGGTCACCTCCAGAGCTATCTTGCCAACGGGATATGTTTACTTACCAGGTACCACACCATGGAATACCGTATTGGGCGGTTTAAGATTCTTGTCTTTTAACCCCATACGGCGGAAGGTCCCACAGTACAAGATATTAATGATGCTTCCTCCATCCATGAGCACCTTGGTGAACTTATAACCTCCCACCTGAGGTGCCATCACCAATGCTAGCTGACCCGGATTGTCAACCCGGGGAGGGTGATCCTCTCTGCTCCATATAATCGGTTGTTCGGACTAGCATAAATAACGAGGCACGGCCGGTTCAACAGAATTCACTGGTCGCTTATGAAGCTTCTGGTCTCGCTTATCCAAGCTAGTGGTGAATACAAGATATTGCCCACTATTCAACTATTTTGGATTGCTCTGATAACCCGACTGCTGCTGGTTGTAACCACCTTGGCTACTCTGATTGTTTTGATTGTTATGTCCACCCTGATCTCCATTGAAGCCTGAACCGGCATTTCCTCCACCGTGACCCGGCCCATGGAATCCGGATCCTGAGCCACCACCGGATTCGTGATCATACCGGAAAGCATTAGAATTTTTGAACTCCTGCATAATATAACAATCCTTCCAAAGGTGGGTGGCTGGCGCCTCCTTCGTCCCGTGCTTTGGACAGGGCTGGTTTAATAGATAAGTCAGGCGGTCCGGATTGGGGTTTGGAGCTCCACCACGATTCGGCGGTTTACCCTTCCGTCGCTGACCCCTGTCCTGTGCGCTAGTATTAGCCACAAAGTCCATGCTGCCATCTGCTTTACGCTTGCCTCCATTACCATGACCTTCCGTTTTGTGTTGCTGCCCCTTGGAGTTGTCGTTCTTCTTTCCCTTCCCTGTCTTGTCATCATCAGACTCGAGATCCTTGGTACCATCAGAATCATCATACTTCACTAACGCAGTCATGAGGGTCCCCATATCGTTGCAATGGCGCTTCATCCGTCCCAATTTCAACTTCAGAGGTTTAAACCGGCAGTTGCTTTCCAAAGTTATAACCGCGGAGTCGGCGTTGATACGGTCTGAGGAGTGCAAAATTTTCGAGACTCGGCGTACCCAGCGGGTTGTTGACTCTCCTTCCTCCTAGACACAGGCCGCTAAGTCCACTATCGACATGGGCTGCTTACATGTATCCTTGAAATTCTGGATAAACCGGGCTCATAATCGGGCCCATGAACTGATAGAATTGGCTGGTAAGCTCTTTAACCAAATACGGGCTGTCCCTTCAAGCATCATGGTAAAATACTTTGCACATGCCGCTTCATCTACATCAAGCATCTCCATGGCCATCTCATAGCTCTCTACCCATGCTTCCGGAGACAAATCGAAAGTGTAATTTGGTACCTTGCGCGGGCCCTTGAAATCCTTGGGCAGGCGCACATTGCATAAAGCGGGGACAAGACAAGGCACTCCCAAAGAACTAGAAGTAACCCCTGGCTCAACTGAGGTGGTTGGACGAACTGGCGTAAGCTGACGAGCCTCATGTTGCGCTGCTAACTCGGCGTCCCTGCATGCTCGGGCCCGGTCCACCACTTCCTGAGCATCACCTGCCGGGTTATGGCCACGGGGCGCTTCACGGTTCCGTGCATTACTGGATACGGTCGGTTCATCCATCCGCCTGCTGTTACTCCGGCTTGGACGGGGGGTGGAATGAATTTGGTCACGACTATATGAATATGCTTCCTACTGAACCAAGGCTGTTCGAAGAAGTTCCTTAACCCGGCGCGTCTCCACCGCTTGTAGAGAATCACCTTCAATTGGGATGGCCTCCAGCCATGAAGCGGCGGTGATAAGATTGTCCATTGGATTGGAATAGTGACCTGGAGGCGTCTGGACAGGCTGAGGTACGATGTTATTCTGTCGAGGCGGCTCCATCAGGCGAGGCTGAACCGGCGCACCCGTCCCAGGTGCCTCCGCCCGGTTTAGCCACGGCGGGTTACTAGTCCCTGCTCCTGGGGTGTTAAAGAGGTTTCTGCCATCGAAAACCGTCGGCAGGCGAGACCGATGCTTCCTTTTCAGGACTTCATGCGACGCTTACGGTCGGCATAAGCCTATAGGCCTGCACGTCCAAAGCGGCCCGCTCTGCGGCCATCCTGTTGTTCTCGGCTGCTAAATCGGCCTTGGCCTGAGTGATCTGTTCCCTCACTTTTGCAATCTCCGCATTGTGGGCGTCCTGATCCGCCGGGTTAGCTTCTGCCATAAGCACAGCCAACGCATCAAACAGATCAGATAAAACTTGAGCCGGCGGGCGCACAGAGCCTCCTGCCCCGGCCGCTGCCGCCGCTGCTGATCCGGAGAACATTGCTGCTGCGGTCGAAGAGTGGATCACCGCATGTGTACCGGCCATGAATGTCCCAACCCGGTTGGGCAGATCAGAGGGGTCCGAAATACTGTCGCCATCGGAACAGCCCCCAATAAAGATTGTCCTGTAGCTGATACAATGACTCGGTTTCTCCGGTCGAGGACTCGTCGCCGGAATAGACGATGGTCTCGCCACCAGATGCCGATCCACCTTCATACTCTCCTCCGTGGATGACTCCCACGAAGGCACGCTTCACGGCCGGTTTAACTGGGCAGATCTCGCCTGCTGAGTCGTTTCGACGAGGATGGTGCGAATGTTGACTCGAGGGCCGGTTCACCGATCTTGCCAATGAAGACGTGTATGCCACCAAAGGGGACCCGGTACCCGTACTCAATCGAGCCGGCCTCGGGGCCCCAGCCTGAATCGTCGATGTAGAGCTTGCCGCGACGACTCTTGGTCATCCGGCCCACAGCGTAACCCTTGAGTCCTTCGAAGTTGCCCTCCAAGAACTTGAAACCATCGTGCGATAGCCCCACGGTGGGCGCCAACTGTCGTGGTTTTGTCACGGCAGATGTCCTCATGAATGGACTTAGTCGTGGAGCCATCGCTATGGGTTAGCTTAAAGGGGTTAAAGCGGACACAAGGACGCAAGAGAGTTTATAGTAGTTCGGCCCCTTCGATGAAGGTAAAAGCCTACGTCTAGTTGTGATGGAATTGATGGGCGTTTAGATGACTAGGGAGCAAACAAGCTTCTCCTAAGTCTCGAGTTGTTGTTTGTTCTCCTGAATCGCCGCCGGGTCGTCCCCTTATATAGATGGGTGACGCCCGTCGGTTTGCAGAGTCCCGAGACCGGCTCATAGACGTGTTTGGTTCGGTCTCCAGTATTTCTAACTTACGACACAAGTTTACATACTAATGTCGGTCCATGGCTACAAGCCTTAAACCGGTTCTGGGCCTTGGGCCCTTTATAGAATATCCCCACGGGCTTCTAGTATACTTGACTACTGATGAAGTTAACCCGGCCTGTCCCGTCTGGTTTACGCCCAAAGGAGAACTGAGTATCGGGTATGGGCACTCCCCTTGGCTTCCGCCAAGCTTGGGGGAGGTGCCCTGGTATCATATCATCCCACTATCTTTTTGCTTTTACTTATCTTAGTTCAATCTTTTGCTTAGATGAATAAATTTTAGTTCAATCTTTTCTTCTTTGAGAGTTTGCTTAGTGATCTGTCATTATTATCGTGTGCAAGTTATATAATAAAGTTAGTTCGAGTTTTTACTTTCTTTACTTTCATGTTGCAAATAAAGAAAAGAAAAAGAGAAAGAGAGCAAACAAAAGAAAGGAAACAAATCAATAAGATCATATACTAATCCTATGGTAGGTGATAGCACCACATAAGGAAAAGTATATGTAAGAAAATTTTATTAGAGATTGACAAACATAGCATTGGTCAGTGATGCAACTCATGAAAGAATTAATAAGGGAAGGGAAGATTCACATATAAATATACCATCTTAGAAATATTTTGTGATTGTGAGCCCTCATCAAAATATTATATGCCAAAATTGTTGACGTTGGACAAGGAAGACAACGTAATGGTTTATGTATGTTTATATTCACATAGAAGTCATATTGTCATAGATCCCTTAACATGTGATGCTTGCCCCCTGTCTTTGCTAGCCAAAAATTCCGCACTAAGTAGAGATACTACTTGTGCATCCAAAAACCCTTAAACGCAAATCTTTTTTCAAGTGTCCACCATACCTACCTAGAGATTGAACAAGATCCCTCAAGTAAGTTGTCATCGGAGCAAAAAGGCAATAAAAATTGCTTCTAAATATGTGAGATCTTTTAGTGTAAGAGAAAATTGAGCTTTGCATGAACTTGGATGACAAAGAATAAAAGCGACAGATTGCATGATAAAGGTTGTCATCTTAAGGGGAAATTTAATGTGATGTTCTTTTGCACTAAGGGGTTGAGCATGCAAACAAATAAGCGCATGGCAACCTCTGCTTCCCTCTGCGAAGGGCCTATCTTTTACTTTTCTGTATTTACTTTTATGCAAAGAGTCAAAGTTTTCCTTCTATTCCTTTTATTTTTCTCTTTTGGCAAGCATCATGTGGTGAGGAAAGATCTAGGCACATATGTCCAGTTGAATATAGATAGCATGAGTTATTATTGTTGACATCACCCTTGAGGTGAGTATGTTGGGAGGCGAAACTATAAGCCCCTATCATTCTATGTGTCCGGTTGAAAAGTTTTGCTCATGTGCACTCGGTGAGTGATAGCAATCATAGAAGACTATATGATGGTTGAGTATGTGGACTTGCCTAAAGGCTCCAACACGTGACCCTTCCTGAAAAGATGATGAATTGTAGTTGCGAAGTTGACTGAGAACATAGTTTGTTGGTTTCTAATAGAGTTTTTGCTTTATACTTCGATTGTGTGACGAACTATCACTTATTCATGGGAAGTGTATGATAAAAGTTTTATGTTTAAATTTGTTGCTATTATAATAATCAACATGATGCTTCTATGTCCGTATTTTGTTTTTATCGTCACCTCTCTCTCAAAGCATGTGGACATGTTTTCCGATTTCGGTTTTCGCTTGAGGACAAGTGGGGTCTAAGCTTGGGGGAGTTGATACGTCCATTTTGCATCATGTTTTCTTACTGTTATTTATAGTGTTTTCATCCATAATAATGCTTTTTGGAGTAATTCTAATGCCCTTTCTCTCATAATTTGCAAGGTACACACCAAGAGGGAGAATTCCGGCAGCTAAAAATCTGGACCAAAAAAACCTACGTCAGGCCACCTATTCTGCACAACTCCAAATGAGTTGAAACTTCACGGAGATTTTTTTCTAGATTATTTAAGAAATACTGGAGCCAATAAACACCAAAGGGCGCGCCAGGCCCCCCAGACGCGCCCTGGTGGGTTGTGGCCTCCTCGGCCCACCTCCAGTGCCCATCTTCTAGTATATAAGTGATTTTGTGTCGGTGTACAAAAGAAGGGGCGCACTTTGTACCCCTTTACCTGTGCACGGGCAGTCGGAGCCGCGCCCACGGCCACACCAAGCAGAGCAGGGGAGGTGAACCAATGCAAAACCGAAGCCCAAGACAGCCAGGGCAACGCCAAGACCAAGAACGCAAAGAAGCAGAGGGGCGGAGCAGTTTCCCAAGCAACACCCTTGCCGGGATCGCCTCAAAGAGCCCCGACAAGACTCTTGCCGGGGTAGCGCGCCCAAACACCAACAGGGCGAGCCACCCTTGAGCCCACGTCCCCAACACCATCAGCCACGTGGGGCCAGGGCTCGGGAGGCACCTCCGTGGTGGCATGCAGATCTTTGTGAAGACATATTCAAGATCAGATGAGGATTAGAAGACAACGATCCTCGACAAGATCCTTGCCGTGGACAGCCACGAGAAATCTTGCCGGGGACGACAACGCGCCACGGCAAGACCCTTGCCGGGCCCCCCGGCAAGGCTCTCGCCGAAGACGCCAGCGGGGCCATTGCCAGAACCGCACCAGCCAAGTCTCCACCGCCGTTCGCATGCAGCTGCCAGCCCAAACCAGCTGGGCAGGCACCTGCGAGGCAACATGCAGCTTCCAGGCCAACTTAGCAAGCGCCTGCGTGGCTGCATGCAGGTCTTCGTGAAGACCCTACCACCGTGCCACCTCAGCTGCCTGCCTGCCTACATGGCGCCCGCCGACGCATCCTTTGGCGAGGCGTGTGGTGAAGCGAGGAGGAGCAGCGGACGAGCAGGATGGGCCTCACCCCGTCCCGATAAAGCTAGGGGACACCTCGGCGCACATTAAATCGACTTCTCCTATAATACGGCGATAAGCTCGAATATCAGACGCCTTTCCACCTCCTGTATGCCACTGTGGCAGCCCCTTTCGCCTATAAAAGGAGGCCCATGGCATACTGGAGGAGGATTCGGCTCTTTCGAACCAGGCGCTCACCATAGCTAGTTCGAGAGCTCAAGAACTCTCTGAAATATACCCACCACAGCAGGACTAGGGTTTTAGACATCCTCGCGGCCCGAACCTGGGTAAACGATCCTTGTGCTGACTACTGATCCTGCTCCTCTTGCAGCCCTGCGCCCCGGCAACCGTAGTAGGGATTCTTGTGAGCCCATAGGTGTCGTTCCACACCGACATCTTTGGCGCGCCAGGTAGGGGGCGCAATTGTGAGAATCTGGTCTAGTAGTTGGCCTAGCAGTTCCTCATCGCCATGACTCCCAAGAAGGAGATGTCCAGGAGAAAAGGGGGCGCCTTTGCACGCGAGGGACGCCTTGACCAAGCGATAGGAAAGCTAAGTCATTCGGAACTTTGAGTTACTTCCTTTTATATATAAGGTTATCGTCCTCGGAGATCTTGCCTATGTATGAGAAACCTGCATGCAAAGGGGCCCTCCCGCAATTGGCAATGCCCTTTTTCTGTTTTAAGTCCGCTCAACAGCTCAAAGCGGCCGCGTCGAGAGTGGCAGGGTTGCCTTCCGCACTTGGCAACACTCCCGACTCAGACTCGAGTCAAACTCGACAGTTCGGGCGGCCACGCTCAGGGCGGTACGTAAGGTGGTCCGCCTGGCAGCAAGCACACCCGGCAGGCCAATGGGGATCCGTCCCCAAGACGCCGCCCTGGGTTTACGCGCCGGCGAACCTACCCGGTTAACGTAGGGTGGATAGACAAAGGAAAATTGAACGGTAAAATAACATGCATGATACTAAAAGTGTTGCAAAGTCATATTCACTACAAAAAAATGCACTTCCGTGATGATACGTGTTTGTCATAGTAGGTCGCGTGTTTTGTCATGCATGTACATCCATGACAAATTTATGACAGAATCAAGATAGTCATACATGTGCTATCATAGAAGTGTTCCATGACATTACGAAAATTATCATCACGGAAGTGTCCACTTCCATGACGATAAATCGCGCATCACAGAAGTGCTTTCGTCAAGGGTGAGCGACACGTGGCATCCACCATAACGGAACGCCGTTAAGCTATCGGGTCGGGTTTTGGATCCGATAACCCGTTAACAGCCCCGACCAATGGGGATTTTCCACGTGTAAAATCATCATTGGCTGGAGGAAACATGTGACGGCTCACCGCTGCGACAGATGCCATCCACTCATTGGACAGAAGGCGCCTATAATACGTCGACACATGGCACGGCCCAACAAGTTTAATTGGGCCGGCCAAATTAAAGGCCCACAAGTTTTGCAGACCATAATGGGCCGACCCAGCTAAAGGCCCACAAGATTTTGCGGACCATAATGGGCCGGCCCAGCTAAAGGCCCACGAGATTTTGTTGTCACAATGGGCCGGCCCAGGTAAAGGCACACAAGATTTTGCGGGCCATAATGGGCGGGCCCAGCTAAAGGCCCACAAGATTTTTGTGTGCTATAATGGGCCGACCCAGGTAAAGGCCCACAAGATTCTTGCGGATCATAATGGGTCGGCCCAGCTAAAGGCCCACGAGATTTCGCCGACATTAATGGGTCGGCCCAGCTGTGGGCCCACGAGATTTTGAGGACCCTAGTAGGCCGGCCCATTAACTGGCTGCCATGTTTAGGGCCAAATGCCGGCCCATATCTGATCCGGTCCATTAATGGCCTGCCACGTTCCGGGCCTAAAAGTGGCCCATATGAGATCCGGCCCGTTATAAGCCTACCACGTTCTAGGCCAAATTACGGCCCAGATCAAGTCCGGCCCTTTAAGAGGCTTTGGGCTCAATTATGGCCCATATCAAATTTGGCCCGGCAACTGGACACTATGCTTTTGGGCCAACTTGCTAAAGGCCCACTTAGTAATTCTGCCTGATATTAGTTTTGGCCTGTTGAGGGCCCGTTTAACATTTCGGCCCTGTATTAATTTCGGCTGTTAAAAGCCCGTCATATAGTTGGCCTAACTACGGCTGATTTGCATCCGACCTTTCGTAGCCGATATCTGATTGGTCCAAACAAGGACCGAGACAATTTTGGCCTGTTAAAAGCCCGTGATTTGATTCGCACAATCATGGGTCGGGGTTCATTTCGGGCTGCTGCCGGCCCGTGAGCTGTTCGGCACGTTTCAGGCCCAACCTACATCGATATTCCATGACAGCCCGATTATGTACCTTAATTTTACGGTTTGGCTGGTTTACTGCGAAGACAGGATTATATACAGTAAAATAACTGCAGCATCATGAATAAGAAAGAACCTAGACTATACAATAAAGAAATTACGACATATTACATCCACTGGGCGTCAAAGTTCGCCACTATGATAATAAAGCACAAGCAGACAGCAGATTACATACCTTTGGGCATCAAAGATCGCCACCGATTGCAAATAAACACGCCGACAAAATAATATACAAAACCGACAGCACTTCAATAGAGTTCAAGAAAGGTTAGCCTATTTGGGACTCTTGGTATAAGCAAATGAAAGCAAGATGATGAGATCAAGGCTTGTTCAACACTTAATCTTCCTCACTCACGAAAGATAAACAAGCGCAGATGATGGGTTTTGCACGTAAAAGTATCAAGGTCTTGACAATTCATCCCATTTCTTACTGACGAATAAAGTGACACAGTTTAAAATTGCATTAACACAATATGGTATTGTTCAGGTCAAGACATGGCAGGAAATGACATTGTGAAGGAGCTGGCAGCTTCATGACAACACTGGATTACAGATCAAGAACTCATAAGTATCAATGGTTAGTGTCTTTGTCAATTTATACCATTCCAAATTGGCAAATAAAGAGACGGTTTAAATAATAGTAGAATGATATGACATTGTTCATAGTTAAGACATTGCAGAATATGACATTGTCTTTGTAGTGGGTAGGTTCACGACACCCTTGGATTACGGATGAAGAACAGAAGCATACATGCAGTGCAAAAGAAGATCACTTGCTCTGTATAGTTTAATTTACATGGTATGAAGAAGGAACTTTGTTGTACAACTGAAAACTTAAATTGAGGAAGGACCAACTTTTGTTTATGAACTACGTAATAAACTTTAAATAAGCAATTTGATGCAAACACCAAAAATAAACAGCTGTTGCAGTCATGTCTAACCAAATATATACAACAAAGTTTGAAGTCTTGAGATGGACAAACTTACATTATTGGTGAAGACAGGCTCTATAAAGGCCTTGTCCATCTTGATGGGGGGCAATTCAAGAAGTTTACCACAGAATCTTCTTCAAACGCATTGCCTTTATTCTACATTTTGTTAAGAGTAAATATAGATGTGATAATATACGAAAAAATGGAGAATATTTAAGATAAGATGAAGAGTGATGCTACATAACCAAGTAGCTATAAATGTAAGTGCAGCGATACAGGAAAAAGGTATAGCCAAGAGCAATGCACATTAAACTTCTTCAAGACCAACCTTATGGTAAGAGTAAATATAGATCGATGTGTAGAAAATGGAGGGCAAAGGAAAATAAGCTAGCAGAGTGATTGTACATGAACAACTACTGTCATTATAAGTACAGCGATAAAGGACAACATGTACTTACAAGAACAATGCGAGCTAAAAAACATTGGCATTGGATATATTCTACACTAATGTAACCATTCATACAGATGAGATAATTTGGAGCGAACAATTGATAAGCAAGCTATCATGCATACTGCTGTCACATAATGAACCAGGTATGTATGCAAGTACAGTGATACAGGACAACAGGTACTAACAAGAGCAAAGCAGTGGGCAGCATATTTGCGATATCCTGTCGTTCTTTTTCAAACCGGAATTCTTCTTCGAGCAGATTTCCTGCAAAAAAGATCCGTAAGGCACATGCGGAAAAGTAGAAGTTCAAATTGTCATGTGTTTTCATAGACAGTACCTCATCCTGGGAATGACACCTGTGCATAACAAGGTTTTTCCATTCAATGTCTTCTAAATTTAGCACAGGAGACTTCACCAGAAATTCGTTTATAGACTTGCCACCAAAGTGTGATTTCCTCATGTAACACCGATACTGCTGCAATGCTTCCTTGAAAAGCACAAGCAAGCTTTGCTCGTCATGACTATCCAAATTGACCCTCGCCTAGTTACAACAATGTAATATAAATCATTGATGTGTTCAATCAGTGAAAACAGGAAAATAATAACCATGAATAATAGCACTTACACGTAAGTTGGGCGGAAGATGTGAAAATGGTGTTCGTCTTCACAATAATCTTCCCATGATGGGAATATATGCACGTAGTCCCTAACAACATTGAAAGCATTGTCTTTTAAAGCGGGAATAAATGGAATGGGGTTCCAATCTGCAGGAATTGGTCGTCTCTGCGGTTGGGATAGGTCTTCGACGGTGGACTTGTTGTACTTTTTCTTTGGAGTGGGATTTTTACGTGGTACAGCTGGTGCTATGGCAAATGAAATCGGTATACCTTTTGTTGGAGTGCAGGTCCTGTGTGGTGGGGCTAGTGGTGTGGCCAGTGAAATATGGGTACAGTCTGCTGGAGTCGGTCCTACGTTTTGTGTCACTGGTTGTACAGCCAATATAAGTGGGGTGATGTTTGATTTCTCCGGCACCACCATGTTTTTCAAGGATTTTGCTGGTGCTCCTTCAGGTTCGGCAATCACCCTCTTCCTTTTTGATGTTTGATGCATACGAACAACATTTGAGTGGAAAAACATGGTATGGTGACAGATGGAATATGTATTGATAATGGATGGGCATGGCATCTCGACATATATAATGAGTAAACTAAGAAGATTGCGGTGCAACAAAGTAGAAGAAATGCAAGACAACATATGCAAGATACCATAATCAATAAAACATTGCCAAATTAGAACAGGCACCTTGATGGGTGAACAGGACAGGCCATCTGCCTTTGACTCCACGAGGTTAGAATAGTCATTAGGATCATATTCTGAACAAGAGTCAACAGGTGGGCAGCGTATGAGTTTAATTGCATCCAGAATGGCACTCAATGCCTTGGTGCCAATTTTGTAAGTCATTGCAGTGTTTAGCTTCAAGAGTGGACTGCTGCAAGTGTGACACAAAGCAGCTACACAGATCATAGTGTATATATCACGGGAAAACCTTAAGCATCAGAGTAAAATCAGCAAAGTGGAACTTGCTGGAATATATGTGCTAGTATTGCGATGACGGCTAGAAAGGCTTGACTACCGGCTCTCTTCAAGTGAAGGTGCGGATGCTTTATTAATATCGATGTAACTCTCAAAGGCGACTGACTCCGTGCATTTCCTTGCTATTCTTATAGGATTCAAGTGGGCAGGCCACTACAAATCCTATTCCTATGTTTACAAGATCCTACGAATCAAAGAGGCTCAAAGTGTCCATCACAACCGACCGTATAGACCTCTACACTTCAAATGTCCCTGCTCATCTTCATTACAAGGAACATATTGTACTACTAGCAAACTCCCTCTGTTCCAAAATATAAGTCTTCGTAGAGATTTCCACTATGGATCACATACAGATGTATCCAGATACATTATAGAGTGTAGATTCACTCCTTTTGCTCCATATGTAGTCCATGGTGGAATCTATACAAAGACTTGTATTTAGGAACGGAGAGAGTACATATTAAAGAAGAACGGAAGAGGGACATGATAAAGAAGAGCAAGCAGATTTTGGATAATAAAATGTTGGTTCTTGTGATTGCCCACACAAGATGAACCAGAGCGCATTAAGAATGCAACTCCCAGCTGTCTCTCGACCATTTCAGGCGGTTGGATGAAGATCCTACGTCTCCTAAGTCTTCTTCTTCCTCGTCTCTTAATTCTTCCCATACAGAACACCTCACGGGCCGCCGGCCGGACCACCGACCCCCACGGCCTGTGTTCCTCCGCCACCCACACCCCCCACCCGCGTCGAGTTTTCTTTGTTCGGCAAGGCCCCACAACCACCGGAGCCCCTTGGATCGCACCGGAGAACTCCGGCGAGCTCTGAAAAATCGACTGACCCAATTTTGAAATTTAGTCTACTGTGATTTAACTAGTGTGGAAGATCAAAGGGAAAACCATAAGCCTTTGGGAGTATAGTGTTGAGCGTGCCATGGCAGATCTGAAGGTGCAAACCGGACAAAGGCAACCATAACCAAGACAAGAAATCAGAGTAAAGTAGTGGCGATCTATTTTCTTGCTGCGATAAATAAGTTGAGCAGATACGAAAGACTACCGCCTCTGGTGCGGCGCCGTGTACGCATCTGCTGAGAATTTAACGGTGTTGCGGTAGCGATGGCTGTCGGCGGCGTGGAAGTAGATCTAGGAGGGTAGACGATGGCGGCAGGGCGCGGTGGACGAGACGGTCGTAGGAGCGGTGCCGGCAAGGTGGATGACGGCGGGGATGAAGCGAGAGGACGGGATGCAAGGATCCCAGTCCGAAGGCGTGGTTGAGAGGAAGGGGTGGAGAGGGTGTTTTGTCGCCCACGGAGTACGAATGGGGAAAAGGGAGGTAGAGAGGAAGGGGGGTGTCGGTGTCAAAACCGGCGGATCTCGGGTAGGGGGTCCCAAACTATGCGTCTAGGCGGATGGTAACAGGAGACAAGGGACACGATGTTTTTACCCAGGTTCGGGCCCTCTCGATGGAGGTAATACCCTACTCCTGCTTGATTAATATTGATGATATGGGTAGTACAAGAGTAGATCTACCACGAGATCAAGGAGGCTAAACCCTAGAAGCTAGCCTATGGTATGATTGTTGTTAGATCCCACGGACTAAAACCCTCCGGTTTATATAGACATCGGATAGGTTAGGGTTACACAGAGTTGGTTACAATGGTAGGAGATCTACATATCCGTATCGCCAAGCTTGCCTTCCACGCCAAGGAAAGTCCCATCCGGACACGGGACGAAGTCTTCAATCTTGTATCTTCATAGTCTTGGAGTCCGGCCGTGACGATAGTCCGGCTATCCGGACACCCCTAGTCCGGACTCCTCGGTAGCCCTGAACCAGGCTTCAATGACGATGAGTCCGGCGCATATTGTCTTCGGCATTGCAAGGCGGGTTCCTCCTCGAATACTTCATAGAAGGTTTTGAACACAAGGATAGTGTCCGGCTCTGCAAAACAAGTTCCACATAACACCGTAGAGAGAATAATTTTTGCACAGATCTGGCGGACGTATTCAGCGGCGTGACGTCACACCACGGCCGTGCCTTTATATGAATCGTTTTTATTGTTCCACCTCAGCGTGTTTAGCGGCGGTTTCCTTGGCACATCTTATCAAAGCATAGATCGTGCCCCCTTATTCCGGGATTCTCATCAATACGGACGTGGGTAACCCATCCGCGCCATTGATTACGGCGCTTGGGAAATAAGCGAGTTTTACCAGGCTGGTGGGGGACGCATAGCTCTGTCCATCTATATAAGGGGATAAGGATCCACCTTTTCACCTACGCCTTCTTCCTCCTTTGCTTATCCATTTCCACTTTTCGAGCTCCAGCGCCCAAGTCCGCACATCCCACCTCAACCTTTCTCCAATCATGTCAGGAGCGGGAGGCAGGTGGATGGCCTCCTCCGTCACGGAGGGGCACATCGCCAGACTGCGGGAGGCCGGATACTTGTCCGGCAACATCACGCTGCTGAGCTTCCCGGACGAGGCAGCTCATTCCGACCCACAGGCCCCGTGAGAGGGTGGTGTTTCTCCCCACTTCCTCCGCGGACTAGGCTTTCCTCTTCATCCATTTGTCCGGGGCTCATGTTCTACTATGGTGCGGACTTCCACGACCTGGCCCCGAATTTCATCCTCAACATCTCGGCGTTTATCGTGGGTAATGCGAAACTTTCCTCTGCATCCTGCCCCACTTCGCTTATGGCTGAAGATCTTCAACGTCGGCCCGAAGGTAGTGGGCGGCGTCAAGCGGAGTCTTGGAGGCACCATGGTTGGCAAGATGGACAAAGTCCCATGGCTCCAAGGCGCCTTCGTGGAGACAATAAAGGGGTGGCAATCGGGGTGGTTCTACATCACCGAGCCGCGCAACACCAAATGGGCGGCGGCCCCCGAATTCAGATCTGGCTTCCCCACATGGCTCTCGTCATGGAAAGAGACGGGCCTGACGTGGGGGAATTCGGACGAGACATCCGGACTGCAAACATGCGTCTGAAACCTGGTGGCCAAGAATCTTAGGCTCGTCGATGTAATCCAGGTGATGCTAATCCGCCGGATTCTCCCATGCCAACAAAGGGCTTTTAACTTGTGGGAGTTCGATCCGGCACAGCACCAAACCTTGAACCGGCTCTTCGACACTACGTACGAAGATGCCTGGAAGGTGCTGTTCAAGGGCGAGGTAAGTTATTTTACCCTTTACGGGACTCTTTTTCCATAGATTGACTCTACGTGGGATCTAAAACTCCCTAATCTTTGACAGGACTGGCTGAAGACGTCCGGACAGATTAACTGTCCGGCTCCTTTACAGGAAGATCCGGAGAACGCCCGATTAGCCGACGGATTGCTGGCTCCGGCCTGTACGTGGTGCAGAGAAGAAGGCCAAGAAGGAGGCCACGGAACTCGAAGGAGCTCCCGACACAGTCTTGTCGCCGATTCGAGCGGAATCTTCTCCTGAAGCCGAGGAAGAAGAAGAAGAAGCTCCTCCCCCAGCGGGGGAGGAGAAGAACAGGAAGGCCGCCCCAACTGGGGAGGCCGGAGGGTCCAAGAAGGGGAGAACCCTTCTTCCGGACTTCTCCGCCAACGTCGACGATGACGAGGACGACTGGCCTACAAGGGCCAAGCCCCTGGCGAGATCGTAAGTGTCCGGATACCCATGGTTTTTTATTATTGCAGAGCGTTCTCTAATGTTGAACAACCGTGCAGCCCGCCCAAGGGCGAGTTCGCCGATTCATCGAGCGGGTCCCTGGGCTCGTCGGAAATGGAGAGTACCTCGCTTCCGACCGCCTCCTCGCCTCATGCCGCGGGCGGCCTCTGGCCAGGGGCCCCAAGGGGGCTTGGTCAAGAGGAGGTAGCACAAGAGGTGCCACAAGGCGACCTCCCGGACTCCAGCCTTGGGGCAAGATCCCGGGGCTCTAAGCCCGACCCTCGTCCGGACTCCATGCGGAACCATCGATGAGTTCGAGTCCGGAGCGGATCCTTCGCCATAAGAAGGGTAAGACGCCGGTGTCCTCCATCCAACCGGAGGCACCGGATAGCTTCTGAGGCGCTTAACGGCGCTTCCATCAGGAGGAACACCGCCTTTGTCATGAGTGCGGTGATCCGGATAGTTCGATCCGCCAAGAGCGGATCGACCAAGCCTATACCGAAGGCTTCTAACGAGCTTTGAGGTAAGTTTTAGAATATGTAAAAATATAACCGCATAGACAGTAGCCTCGATGCTTAGTTCGGTGTTAGGAAAAAAAGCCGGACTAAGGATCTAAAAGATATAGGCAGGAGTGTAACATAAGTATGTCAATATGGGAATGCAGGCTCTTGGCCGACCTCTGCCGCCTTGGCTGCGGAGGTCAATGTATTGAAGCAGAACCTCGAGCGGTCCGAGAACGAGCTCGGACAAGCCAAGAAGGAGCTCGAGGACAAGGAAGGTAAGTAAGGCCTTATTAAAGAAATACCTTATAGAAAAGGTTTTGGTTGCGAAAAATAACAGGAATAACATGGGTACTGCAGGGGCCACGAACGAGGTGGCGGACCTTAAGGAAGCGGTGTCCGTGGCCGAAAACAAAGCGGCTGCGGAACACACCGAGCGAGAGAAGGGGGAGGCGCAGCTGGCCAAGGTACGGCAAGAGCTCCAAGCTCTCATGGAAAAACACGAGAGTTTGGAGCGTGACTCGAAGACTCGAGAGTCCGAGCTCGCCTCGGCTCTTGAGAGTGCCAAAGCTGCTAAGGCCGAGGCCCAAAAAGTCCTCCAAGAAATTGAAGCACTAAAGAAGATAGCGGCGGGTAAGGCATTCTTTATGCAAAGCAAGAATGTAAAAGTCAATTACCTCTTACTTACCCGGATTCGGAGCTCTCCAGGAGCATTCGCAGATTTGCCCCATAGTGCGCCCGATGCTGCCAGATTCTACCGCGCCTGTGAGGGGAGCTCCACGGAGAAGGTGTTACGGTCTCGGTATCTTGAGGCCGACCATCAGTGCCTTGAGCGACCAGCTGAAACAGCTGGTCGAGCTCCATAAGGTCACCGAACAGGCCATGAAGGGCCTTATGGCGCGGCTGTGGCCATTGGAGGCCATGCCCGGGAGCTAATTCGGCTTGGTGCAGCGGCTGGTGGATGCCTACCCGCGGCTTGAAGTCATCAAGCGCTCCGTCTGCATTGAAGGTGTCCGTCGGGCCCTTGCCCGTGCTAAAGTGCACTGGGGCAAGCTGGATGCGAAGAGGCTTGTGACGGGCCAGACCACCGAAGGGCCATGAGCATCGCACGCCCGAAATGTACTATGAGGGCCTCTGAAGGGTGCCCGCCGAATAGCGGATGAGTGCTCCAGAGATGTAATTTTTGAATAAACTCGCATTTGTTATCCTGTACGCTGAAAACTTGTTCATATGCGCTAAGCAACGCTTATTAATTTAAAATATTACCTTGTGTGCGGCCGTTTATCAAATTTGTGGGCTATATCACGACGTAGCTCATATGAGCTTTGTCTACTGTGTTCGGCCCGGCCGGTTTTGCTGTATCCGGCGTGACGGTAATCATCCCGCATTGCTGGGCTCCCACGCGATCCGTAGATCGATCTTGTATGTTTTGCTTTATCCTCCAATATATCTCGCAAGTCCGGCGTGTTCTCCCGTGCCTTGGTACTTTTTGAGCGGCGTCGGGGTGTGGCTTGAGCGGAGGGTCTAGAGGCCTCTCTATCGCGGCCACGGGGTGGCCGGTCTGCCATGTCATGCGCTGGTGACTTGGGTGCTTCTTCCTCTAGTCGAGGCAACGGCCTGCGTTTGGGGTAGCTTTTGGAGGGGCGTTCGAGTTCATACTCTTCGGCCTCAAGGACTTGATCCACTGTCGGCTATCGTGTCTTGGTCAGCTCTAAGCTGTTGCTGCTTTTTCTTGAGGCTGCTTGCCGTGGCTATAAGCATGCGTTTGAAACGCTCCTATTCGGCGGTATCCTCAGGCACGACAAACTCGTCGTCGTCGAGGCTTGCCTCATCTTCGGAGGGAGGCGCATAATTATCATCCTCAACCTCTCTTTCTGCCGCACTGTCGTGCGGACTTGCTTCTCCCTCCTCCTGCGCTGAGTCCTGCTGGAGGGCGTTCTCTTCGACACTGTCCGGGGTGTTATTATCTCCCGTGCCAGAATCACCGTTTTTATTGTGGCGGGATTTAGAGTGGCGCCGCTGACGTCGGCGCTTCGGCTGTTTCTTGGAGGGGTCATCCTCCGTTGTTCCATCATCGTTCCCATCTTTTGGGATGTCCACCATATATATGTCATATGACGAGGTGGCCTTCTAGTGCCCTGTAGGCGTTGCGTCTTGATCGTCTCCGGCATCGTCGTCCATACCGTCGATGTCTTCGGAGTCGTATTCTAGCATGTCGGTTAAATCATCGACAGTGGCTACAAAGTGGGTGGTGGGTGGGTGTTGAATTTCTTCGTCGTCCGCATCCCAACCTTCCTGTCCGTAGTCCGGCCAGGGCTCTCCGGATAAAGAGAGAGACTTTAGTGAATTCAGGATATCGCCGAAGGGCGAGTGCTGAAAAATGTCCGCGCCAGTGAACTCCATGACCGACGCCCAATCGGATTCGATTGGCAGGGGCGCGGAGGGTTCGGAGTTCGGAGAGGAGTCCGGCACCCTAGAGTCGAGGTCTTCGCAAAGGACAAGGATGGAGTTCGGCTCAATCACCGTAGAGATTGTAGCCCTCGAGGCGGTGTCCAACCACTCATCCTCGATCGGGGAATCCGACTCCAGATTAAGGGTCGGAGCGGATACTAGTGCGGCCTCCAGGGCACTGTTCAGCTGCAGACCTAGATCATGCCCATCGAGACAGTGCGGCGCGCTTAGCTGCGGCTCGAACCCGTCGAAGATCAAGTCCCCAAGGATATCGGCCGTATAGTTTAAACTTCCAAATCTGACCTGATGGCCAGGGCGTAGCTTTCGATTTGCTCCAGATGGCCAAGCGAATTGGCCCGCAGTGCAAAGCCGCCGAACACGAAGATCTGTCCGGGAGAAAAGTCTCACCCTGGACCGCGTCGTTGTTGATGATCGAAGGAGCCATCGGGCCTATTGGTGACGACACAGAGGAACTCTCAATGAAAGCACCAATGTCGGTGTCAAAACCGGCGGATCTCGGGTAGGGGGTCCCGAACTATGCGTCTAGGCGGATGGTAATAGGAGACAAGGGAGACGATGTTTTTACCCAGGTTCGGGCCCTCTCGATGGAGGTAATACCCTACTCCTGCTTGATTAATATTGATGATATGGGTAGTACAAGAGTAGATCTACCACGAGATCAAGGAGGCTAAACCCTAGAAGCTAGCCTATGGTATGATTGTTGTTAGATCCCCACGGACTAAAACCCTCGGTTATATAGACACCGGATAGGTTAGGGTTACACAGAGTCGGTTACAATGGTAGGAGATATACATATCCGTCAGACGCCAAGCTTGCCTTCCATGCCAAGGAAAGTCCCATCCGGACACGGGACGAAGTCTTCAATCTTGTATCTTCATAGTCTTGGAGTCCGGCCGTGACGATAGTCCGGCTATCCGGACACCCCCTAGTCCGGGACTCCCTCAGGGGGGAACCATGTATTCGGGGCGCGCTTGTCTCAAATGCGAGGAAATTTATAAACTTAGCCCCCATTTCAAATTTCTACTACATCACAGCAACATTAGTCGGTTGGGGATAGGACGGTAATCTCGCATACACCAAATATTCGCCGACGAGAGTTTGTTTTTGGCGCCCACCGTGTATGAATATGAATCGGGGAGGGAGTCGATTTCGGCCGAGGGCACACTGTGTTTTGGCGCCCACCGTGTATGAATCCGGGTGAGAGGCGGTTATGTCACGTTTGGGTGAAATTACAAACCTACCCCTATCCAAACCTATACAAATCCAGCAGATAGGTTTTGCGTGGCAGGGATAGGCAGTAATGATTTCCATCTCGCAGATTTTGGTTTTGGGCGGGATTACTGCGACTTTCCCCGCTTCGTTTAAATTTTGCACAGTGCACGTTTACCGTGCCAATTCAATTCGAATCATGTTTGTATTCTACTAACTTTTTTCGGGCGGGATTCATTTTCAATTGGAATTACATTCTATATACATCAATTTTTTTATATATACTTTCAAAAGCACAACAATGAATTCTTCTCCTTTATATGTATAATATGATTTACAAATACAAAGATCTCGAAATCTTAAGGTTGAATTCGAAAAAATTTAACCAAATTGTGTTCTACTAAAATGTATGGATCAGTAATATCTACATATTAAATAACATAGATGTGCGTGAATTCATATGAGTATGCATGTTTGATAGATCAATTTTGGTTCGAGTATGGATTACATGTATCATCATCTCGAATTCAAATATTTGAATCCCTTTTTGTTCACTCCTTTCACGCCCATCTCTCTCGCATGCATGCTCCTTCGTAGCTATCACTCTCTTTTCTCCAGCTCACTCAAGACGCTCACTTCATGTTTCTCCTATCCTCGCAAACATGGTCTATTGACGTCTCCCTTGGGAGGTGTCACACTCTCCCTATCATTATACATTACACGGTTTTCATTATATCTCACGTCTCTACTATTCTCTGGTATCACTAAGTACCTAAGCTTTCTTTTTCACCGCCACACACACAGTCTCCACTCGTCTTTCACTTTGTCTTTCTCTCTATGGGATTCTCTCACACACCCTATATGTCTCTACATATGACTCATAGCACTAAAATTACTCTCTCTCTCCTGTAGACACAACATTTGTTGTGGTCTCCTTTTTGTCTCCATCCCAGACTGACATTATTCATTTGTTTACCGATCAGACAACCTCGACTACCGTCTCCTCTCTCTCTCTCACAGACACACACACACAACTCATACTTCCACTCCCCTTCCCGACTACCATATCTCTCTCACACACACAACTCTCGCTTTCGCACCCCGAGTCGTATTTCTCTCGCAAACATTTATCGACTGGCTAGCCTCTAGATAGGTTTATACACCCGCACACTCGTGCTTCCACCATCGCATACATGTCTCTCTCCCGCTCCTTGTATCTATGTAGCTTTTTCTTCCCTTCTTGAGACACGCCCTCTCGATCGTGCAAACACACACTATCGCCTCATTTTAAGCTGATACCTATCGCACACACACTACTTGTGTATTTGTCACACATGCACTCCATCCTCCTCCACTCTCCCTCTCTCTCACACACACACATGGGCTTTTTGCAACAACTAGCAAGATGCCCATGCGTTGCACGGAACATCAAGATGCATTTGTATGAGTAGTTTATCTTGTGGGGGAAAAGGATGAACGAGGGAAGGCCTTATTTACAAATGTGCAGAGGGGTGTGGGTATCTTTTTGCAAAATTGCCATAGTTTCCTTCCTATCCGTCAGATATATATCGGACGGCCTATATTGCAGGATGGCAGACACACGATCATCACCGACAATGCTTTTTATAAGAGTAGGGATAAAAAATAGAGTTGGTGATGATGGTGGGCCTGCCATCTTGCAATGTAGGTCGTCCGATTTATATTTGACGGATAGGAAGGAAAATATGGCAATTTAACCGCACTCTTCACCACATTTGCAGATAAGGCCTTCCCTCGTTCATCCTTTTCTCCCACAAGATCTTGATGTTCCGTGCAATGCACGGGCATATTGCTAGTAAGAGTAGAAATTAGACATATACCACTTCTCGAATCTTGAAACCAACAGCATTCCTCCCTTATCTCATCAAAACCGCCAAAGGAATATATTTTGAGTGAAACATAACATATTTTTAGTGATATACGTATTTCAAAACTAGACTTTTTTCTATCAAATCGGTGAATATGTATTATTCTACTTTGATCGTGTGGCAACACATTGGCACATTGCTAGTAGTTATTATAATTTTTTGGACACCAGACAAATGGTGGAGTACATATACGAAGAGAAGAGGCGCACACACACAGTCGGCCTCTCACTGTCTCGCACACATGAGTGTTACGTAAAGGCGACGTTAACAAATAAACCCTAAAACCCTAGGAGCACGATTGCTGCATTCGCGGGTACCGTGTACGTGGTGGAGCACCTTTGTAGGAGTTGATGGTCGGGACCACAGGCGAACGACTTGGAGCGTGGTGGCTCGCCAGTTTCCACAGATCGAGTAGCCACGTTTAAAATATCGTTTTTTAGCGGGGTTAAGAGTTCCGATTTTCAATTGCACGTTATAAGTAGAAAGTAGTTTTTAGAACGATTGGTATGGAGCGAAAATGGAATTCATAGTACTACGTACCTCCTTGGCGTATGGTTGTATGGGTTTATGTTGCGAGATGTTGAACCTGGTAGTTCTAGGGCAAATACTATGGTTTAGATTTAGATGCTGGTTTTCCGTAATCAAAAGGAAACCCTTCTTTGATTAAAAACTACTACCTCCATTCTGGTTTACTAGTCCCCATCGTACTTTGGGTCAAAGTTTGTCCATGAATTTTACTTGTAAAATGTGAATGGAAAACGAGATTTTGTTATACCCAAACAAAAAAGGACTGGAGGGAGTGATTGCTCTGACACGGACGTGACCTCTCATAAAGCAGGCATTGAACCGGCGCGCCGGCCAAGAGGGCCGCACTTGCTGCAGGCCCGGCTGAGCACGCCTCCTCGCCGCGTGCAGCCAGCTTAAGACTGCCCTGCATGCCTTCATTGAATCCGCACGTGTGCCGGAAACACGTCCTTCCGCGAGCCGGTAGGCATTTTAGAACAGAAAACATGACTAAAATATAATTAATTTACGCTTGGTCTTGACTTGTTGTGCTCGAACTGGTAGCAGGAACTAGTAGAGGTTTTTCTTTATTTATAACTCTCCTCACATTTTTTTGGCTTTGAAGTGAATCATGGTTGTGGACATTATGTATGAATGTGCAGATATCTGTGAACATGAGTTTGATGTTGAAGTTGAACTTGGAATGTCGGGCTTGCGCGTGAACTATACCATGTCCAATGCTTAAATGCATTATTGTTTGGAAAGTAATTGCTGTTATTACATGACCTAGAAAAAAAACATTTTGTGCCACATCAGTAGATGCACAGACATCACAACAGGCATGCTGAGTGGATAAACATTTGAGCCTAGCTATTATGAAGGAAATTTTGTATTGACAACATTTTTAGATAGCCGGAGACGCCTAGCCTGCTCTGCCTCTGCTAGCTTATTTCTGTCTTCTTCCATCTCTTCTTTGGCTTGGGTGAAGAGAGCATCTGATTGCTCTTTTTGCTTCTTCAGGAACTCAGCTACATTCTCAAGGGCTGCTGCACGCTTTCTTTCAGCCTTTACTAATGCCACGAGGACACGAACAGCTGACGACTCCACCTGGCTTGTGTGTAATCCAGCATCATCTGGGAATTTGCACCTTGTGTCTAATCCAGCATCATTAGGAAACTGGCACCTTGTGTGTAATCCAGCCTCATTTTGGAAACATGATCTCGAGGTTGACCATACTTCCCTCCTCGTAGGAACTGCATCCTGACATGAAGTTACTTCTTTTTTAGATCAATACTCAGAGAAACCTAGATCCATTTAGTAAAATCCAGATAAACAGAACTCGGAGAAGTGAATTCAAAAGGAAAAGAAATATAAAAACAGACTACAAGGTGAGAACACCCACTTCCTACATCAAGTTAAAAACGAAAGCATTAGGACGATTAAGACTCTTCTTATTACACATCGAAGAACACCACGCTTAAGAGAAAGCGAAACTACAACATATACACATCGAAGAACACGAGGCTAAACGAAAGTAATTGAAAGGGTGTTACTTACCAAAGCTCATTTTACTGTGTTCGGTGCAGCTCTTCTTTAACTTGCCACGCTCCTTGAAGATGTCCCGAATATCCCGTGTTTGGTCTTCATTGCTCCTCTGCATGTTCACACTCGTGGTTTTAAAATCTCAACATGGCAAGAAAAATACTACTAGTAATACTCGCGCATCTTGTGGGCAACATTAAAGCACTCGTCTGCCTTGTTAGAGCATCTCCAACAGAATCGCAACGCGTGGCGCTTTAAAAAGCGTTTACAGTGCTGAGATCGAGAGGTAGATACTAGAGAGTAGAGGATAGTTCTCAACATAGATAGATAAAAAAACATAATTCAACTACTCCTCGTCGTCCGACTCCTCCTCGGTAATGTCCTCCTCCGACGTCTAACTGTAGGCGTGAAGATACCGATCATCGTCGGATTCCCAGGGCGACGCTGCTCCTAGCCTCATGTTGAATTTAGCGTCCGCTTTTCTCCTACGCTTGTCCTCGCGATAGGCGGCTCGCTCCGCCCTCCTCTTATCCCTCTTCGCCCTCCTTTGCGCGTAGAACTCGCGCTCGTTGATGATGTCCTGCGGGAAGTGTTGGCGCCACAGCGCCATGGCTTCCTCGTCCATCTCGGCGATGCAGAGACGGTGCTCCCACCTCCGGTTGTCGCGACGATCCTCGTCGGTGCTAAGCCGTGGCAGAGGCGCGAGCTCCTGCGCCCGCTCTCGCGTCGGCACGTTGGGGAAGTTCAATGTTCTATGAGGCCATCGGACGCACCATGCCACCGCGTCGTACGCGCGGGCGGCCTCGTTGGCGGTGTCCAAATTGCCGAGGCCGAGGCGCATCCCGCGGAACCGGATCTCGGCGGAGAAGCCGCCGGAGGGGCGTGCACGGATGCCGCGGTATCCCCAAGTTTCCCGGCTGCCCCGGTGGCATGGTGGCGCGGCGGCGGCGAGGCGAAAAAGAGCAAGGAGAGAGTGGTGGCGAGGCACAGAGCGGTGGCAAGGCACAGAGCGGTGGGAGGGCGTTGGATTTTATAAAGCGTGCCGGACGTCGCGCGCCAAAACTAGCGCACGCCCGGCCACTTTTTACCACGCACGCGATCCTTTGTCGGCGTCTCTGCTATCTCTACTCTCTTCTCTACGGTTATATTTGTTTTATATTTAATATTTAATATTTATCTCTACTTCCTTTACTGTCTACTTTTTTTTCTCTATACTTTTTTTCTTGCAATATAGGTCGTCCGATTTATATCTGACAGATAGGAAGGAAACAAATGGGAATTTTGCAGAAAGATACCCATAACCCTCTCCAGATTTGCAAATAAGGCCTTCCCTCGTTCATTCTTTTCTCCCACAAGATAAACTACTCATACAAATGCATCTTGATGCGTGCAACGCATGGGCATCATGCTAGTTCTAAAAACCTTTCCATCATTTGCCACACTATAGGTTGCAGATGAAAAACCTACCCAAGCACAAAGGCGATACAGAGCGGCACAATTACCTGTTGATATTCTGTTGGACAATGGAGGCTATAACCAATTACTTTTACGGGAACAATAGCACCCAGGAAAATTGAAGGGTAGGTATGAACAAAATTGGAATTGCACATGTACTGCTAAGTGATTCAATACACACATTATCAATCGTGGCGGAGAACGATGGTCGCGGCAGCCTCTGTGAGTCATGGTCGGCAACGGGAGTCAGTTCATTGTCCACGACGGTGGTACTTCTGCGCTTGGCGTCGGCTTCCGGGAAGAAGACCCGAGACCGTGGAAGAGGATGTCGGGGAAGAGGCTCCATCTACGACGACGACGGTGGACCGTCTCTAGTGCGGTGTACGAGGTCATCGATGAGGCAGATGCGCTGCGGTGGATGAGTGCGCTGATGTAAAGGGGAGGAGCACGAAGGCTGCGGTGCCGTGGAGAAGTCTATTTTGCGGTGGGGATAGAAAATGGGGAGTATTCAGGTGTACTACTCTGGGTGCCGGGGTGGGGTTGGCTGGGTAGGGTGAACACGATTCTGAAAACAGCCCCTACCAAGCGTCGTCCGTAGGCCTGTTTGAAGGTTATGATGGTAACTTCCTTTGCTCGAATCAGGGTCGCGGGAGATTTTCCCGCCGACCTCAAAATTTTGTGACACTGGACTCCCTGTGTGGCGTGTTGACTGATTTGGCTAAGCAACTAGCGAGTAGTAGTAGTAAACTCTGCATATTAGGTTAGACCGAAGTCAAAATTCCTAAAGTTTGACCAAATTTATATAAAAATATAAACATTTACCATAAAAAATATGTATGATGTGGAAGTACATTCAATAATGAATCTAATGGTATTTATTTGTTATTGTATATGTTAATATTTTTTGTTATAAACTAACAAAACTTGACTTTGACCAATGCTAATACGCGGACTTAAATAAAAACGGAGGGAGTACACATTTGTTTTCTTAGTTTCTGGTGAACTAATCATTTGTTGAAATTGTGAAATAAATATATTAGGCTATTGACTTCGAATGTAATGGTCTATACAATTCAATAGTTACAATCATTGTCGAATCCCAAGATGTATACAAGGTCTATAGTACTTCACAACATGCTCAAACTCACATAATCCCAGTCAAATGAGAATCTAAATGCATTTCATAGTTATTACTTTGTAGGATGCAAGAAAAACAACCAAAACTCTACATCAGCCATTATAGAAGCAACATTTTGACATATCCCATTGTGTGAATGAAACGTGCAGAGAGAGCTTTTGAAGATGGAGCAGATAGGGCGGGAAAGATTGTATGTATGTGGACGAGAGAGTAGGAGACAAACCTAACGAGACAGAGAGAGAGAGAGAGAGAGAGAGAGAGAAAGAGAGAGGAAGAAGTTAGGTCTGTGAGAAATATGGAGACATGTAATATACGTGAGATGCGTGTGCATCCGGATTCTGTGTACGTAGAAGGAGAAGAGACAACATGTTTGATGAGAGAGCTGGAAAAACATGGACAAGAGGGGAAGGATCTAATGAGTTGAGGGATTGACAATTTTGTGCGGGGGAGAGAGGGATTGGTAATTTTGTGCAAGAGAGAGAGGGTGGGGGGAGGAGTCAGTCAGCCGTCGTCACATCACCCTGCTTCCAAATGACCCCGCATTCTCTAGCGCGGTGTGGTCGCCGTCTTCGATCTGCTCGATGCCCTCTTTGAAGATTGAGGTGTTGTGCATGTTGGGGTGCAAAGAAGCACAAGAGAGAGTGGACGCCATATAACCTTGGATGGGGATGAATTGTGTGCTCGGGGGAGTGTGCGTGTGCGTTGTGCTGCGTGTGTGTGTGTGCGCGCGGGCGCATGCGTGTGTGTCTCAGATATTGAGTGAAAACAAACCTAAGGAGAGAAATGGGTATTCATGAAGAGATTGTGCGGGCCTTGAGGTGGGCAGGGGCCGAGTGAGGGTGTCAAAATGTGTGCGTTGATGCATGTGTTGCATGCGATCGTGCAAGGGACGGACGAATCAAGAGAGATGGTTGTTGTGTTACGGATTCTCCTCTCTCTCTCTCTCTCTCTCTCTCTCTCTCTCTCTCTCTCTTTCTCTCTCTCTCTCTCACACACACACACACAAGTAAACTAGAAGACCATTCTCTCATGTATACACAATGTATCGGCATCTGTCTATGTCTCACTCATGCATGATCATTTGCACATTCACACCTCTCTATGTCTGTATCACACGCACACCGTCTCCACAATGCCCTTCCGCCACAACACACATATGGACACATACACACGTTCTCTCTCAGTCACACACACAAAATAAGTATTAAAAAAAACTAGGGCGCACCTAAAACGTCCAAATCCAAATAAACACAAACTAGAGCTAAATTCAAATATATGGAAATATTGCAGCGTCAAGAACTTTCCCAGGAAAAAAACTTGAGTAATATTCGAGGATTTTTTCACACACACAAAAAGGTTCGGTGGATATCCTTCGAGCGCGACACGGTGACGCACTGTTCGATCGACCATGGCCCCATGATTCACGCGCTTGCACAGGATTCCGTATCATGGTTGTGGTACTAACTTCAAAAAAAATTAATAAAAGCGCTGCCTAAGTCTAATGTTTACGTGTACTAGTACGGTTTCCTTTTAAGTTTGACCAACCTTATATAAAAGTAAAGTAAGCTCCCATACGCGCACTCATCAATATGCCGCCGCCGTTGCGCATGCCGGCGCCCGCCTGCTCCGGCCAACAATTTCTCGCCCATCACCGCCGTGTCGCCGCCATCCCTGTGCCATGAAGCCGAAGGCTCGCCCGCTCACGTCGTCTGCAGTCCCTCCTCACCATGCTACCGTGCAGCCAAGCATGCGAGAAGCTGGTGGAGCTGCATCTATGCACGCAGCATACGAAGAGGAGGACGTGCGCATGCTCCAGCACGCCGGCGAGGAGGAACTAGCTTGTCATTGTCGTCTCCGCCCGCGCGGAGGAGGCGCGCATGGTGGCTGTCGCGGCGGAAGCCGGTCGCACGCGCGTCGAGCCCGCAAACCGGGTGCGGACGCGGAATATACCTTCGAGACCTTGAATGCCACGTGGATCCTGCAATCTTAAGGAGCAATCTGGGTCATTCGACTCATGTGAGCCGTTTGATGCAACATGGATGGCTAGAAGGGCTTCTTCCACCTCTTCTGTCGTCTTCTTCCTTCGCTCCGTCGAACTTCTTTCACAAATCGACTGACCCAAATTATACTACTAGTACAAACATATTAAGTACAGTAGGAACACGAAGATACGAGCAGTAGGACCAACTGCAAGAAGAACAATAGTAAGAAATGGTACTAGTACTACTCTACGTACTAAAGAGTTCAAATAAGTTGAAAGAACATAAACATAGTTCTGTTGGGGCCTCAGCACAACACACCTTTGAAAATAAACTAAGCAACTAGTCCGCTTGACACTACAGTAGAACCAGCATGAGCGACGGCACTGCCACCTACTCGGAGTCCGAGTCCACGTCCTCGACTTCGTCCTCGTCCCTCTTCCTCTTCCTCTTCGCCGACGCTTCTTTGCTTGAACCGAACACTAGGCTATGCTTCTTCATCCAACCCATGTAGATATTTAAACAAAGGTAGGCATCCATTGCTGCGTACAGGATGTGATCTTCATCTAATGTCTTCGACTCCCATGCATGATGAAACTCGTGATGAGGTTTCTTCAGTTTAGCGTCTGAAAGGATCAATCATGGCTGCTGCCAGGGTCAGCATTGAAGGTTGAGAGGAGGACACCAGGCTTTCCTTCTGGGGATCGAAGGGCTGGCCTACAACGAGACCTATCCGACACAGGACATCTCTGTCGTTCTTAAAGCCTACATTAACGAATTTCACTCTTTTGTCCTAGAGGAAGTTCTTAAAATCCTGGCACTCAACGTCGACATGGCATATGTGGTAGACCAAGCAAACGTTATGTACACAAACCTGGATCACGGCGGGCTTCTTCCTCTCTTCGTCCTTTAGATCCTTCTCTTGTCCCAAGACTGTGGTGTACTCAACATCTAGCCCAGCGACCCACTCATCCGTTGAACTGTTGAACATGCGTAGGAAGCGAGCAAGCCATGCTTTCACCGTCACGGATCCACGAGTGTAGAGGACGATGAACTGATCGCTGGTGATGGCTCTAACCTGGTACTCAGCGACGACCATGGAGAATTGGGAGGCCATGGATTTTGGAGGAGGGTTAGGAGAAGTTGAACTGTTGTAGCCCGCAAAAACTGGGAGCGAACTAATGTGAAAGGACGGGACAACTGGGAGCGAACTGTTGTGAGGTAGAAGAACGGGACGAGTAGGGCGTGCGAACGACGTGGGGTTGCTCGCTTGCCCGGTGGATAAACGGCTGCAAGCCCCCAAAGAGTTCTCGAGAACTATGCGGGACCCACTAGATGTCATGTCTACTAGACCCATATCGTAGGCCTGACGGTATAGCTTCTGCCTGTTCGCACACCATGCCGGTGCGTGGATGTAACTTCACTTAATTCCGTCAACTGTCGCGCCTCCCACGACCTTCGCCTCCCTCGCACGGTCGCGCCCTTTCAGACTTCGACCGGCTATAAATGAGCAAAAAAAATTTGCCTACTCCGCATGCATGATACTCCCTCTGGTCCTTTTTACTCCCATCAACCGTTTGCAAAGTGTTTGACCAAATATATACTTTTTTTGAACACCACCTTATATTAAGTAACCAGCCACACCAGTACACTCATTCGATACAATATTCACCACACAGGGCGGTACATTATTTACAAGAATACCATCTAATCTATTGTCAAAGCTATACTTAGCGATTAAGTGTGCCACCTTATTGGCCGAACGGCTAATCTTTGACAATTGAAGATTGTTGATCAACTTCGAGATGCTCAACGCTTTCATCTTCAGGTCACACATAGCAGACTTGTCATAGTCCCCCGATGCAAGAGACGCTACCACAAAAGCGCAATCAGTCTCTAAAATTACAGGATTATGAAGAGAAATACCTATGTAGAGACCGGCAATGCAAGCCCTAAGCTCCGGTTCCTCCATGCTTTGACAGGCATCAACGAAATCCCATGACCAAATTTATACTAAAAATATCAATATCTACAATCATCGATTATAATGAGTATAAGAACTACGTTTTATAATGAGTGTAAAAATATTGATTTGACATTGTGAATGTTGATACTCCCTCCGTCTAGGTGAGTAAGTCATCTTAGGCTGTTCACCGTGACCAAGGAGGAGGGGAAAACGAGAGACATTAATGTTTATTTGCTAATTAAATAGTATTGCATGCAATGAACTAACCACTGCATGTCATGTTTGATAGTCTCGGGTCATTAAAAGCATGCACGCCCTCATCTCTTATTGGTTGATATGTCAAGAAAAAAGAAACGGGGTAGAAGTTAATGCACCGCGCCTACGTGTTTTGGGATTATTTGGTTTTTGTAAGATGACTTACACACCTAGCTATTAGAGTACCACTACCTCCCTTCTAGTTTAAAGGGCTCGACTCAAAAATTTCACCTACTCTTAGCAAGATAGTAGAGGAGGTGGAATAGTTTTTGAAGTCTGCAAACGTACTCAACTAATGTTGTCGTTCTTCACAAAAAAAATTGTTTACCAATGCATGCATGAACACTAGTTACTCTAACCCGCCTCTCTTCTTTAATTCTTTGCCACATCAGCATGTTTGCTATTCCCGTGTGCATGATACCAGCTAAGATACAACCATTATGGCCAGCCTTAATCATCGCATGTAATAATTTAGTGCACCTTGAAATATGAACATGTGTGGGGCGTGTATGTTTTTAATGACTTGAGACTATACCTAGCCCGGCATGCAAGATGACTTATTATGCACCGTTCCCCATACATGCAGGAAGCCCGTTCGTCTCCAATTTTTTTTCTCTCCATGTGTGGAAACAATATGCCTGCCAAACTCTCCTTCTCCCTGCGGCGGTCCCTGAAGGAAATATGCCCTAGAGGCAATAATAAAGTTATTATTTATTTCCTTATATCATGATAAATGTTTATTATTCATGCTAGAATTGTATTAACCGGAAACATAATACATGTGTGAATACATAGACAAACAGATAGTCACTAGTATGCCTCTACTAGACTAGCTCATTAATCAAAGATGGTTGTGTTTCCTAACCATAGACATGTGTTGTCATTTGATTAATGGGATCACCTCATTAGGAGAATGATGTGATTGACATGACCCATTCCGTTAAATTAGCACTTGATCGTTTAGTATATTGCTATTGCTTTCTTCATGACCTATACATGTTCCTGTAAACTATGAGATTATGCAACTCCCGTTTACCGGAGGAACACTTTGGTACTACCAAAACGTCACAACGTAACTGGGTGATTATAAAGGAGTACTACAGGTGTCTCCAAAGGTACTTGTTGGGTTGGCGTATTTCGAGATTAGGTTTTGTCACTCCGTTTGTCGGAGAGGTATCTCTGGGCCTTCTCGGTAATACACATCACATAAGCCTTGCAAGCATTACAACTAATGAGTTAGTTGTGAGATGATGTATTACGGAACGAGTAAAGAGACTTACCAAGAATTGAGACTGAACTAGGTATTGGATACCGACGATCGAATCTAGGGTAAGTAACATACCGATGACAAAGGGAACAACGTATATCGTTATGCGGTTTGACCGATAAAGATCTTCGTAGAATATGTAGGAACCAATATGGGCATCCAGGTTCCGCTATTGGTTATTGACCGAGAATGGTTCTAGGTCATGTCTACATAGTTCTTGAACCCGTAGGGTCCGCACGCTTAACGTTTCGATGACAGTTCATTATGAGTTTATAAGTATTGATGTACCGAAGGTTGTTCGGAGTCCCAGATGTGATCACGGACATGACGAGGAGTCTCGAAATGATCGAGACATAAAGATTGATATATTGGAAGCCTATGTTTGGACTTGGAAAGGTTCCGGATGAAAACAGGAAAGTTACGGAACACCGGGGTTACGGAACCCCGGGGTCTATGGGCCTTGATGGGCCATAGGGAGAAGAGGAAAGGGCGGCCGGGCAGGCCGCGCGCCCCTCCCCTCTAGTCCGAATAGGACAGGAGAGAGGCGGCGCCCCTTCCCTCTTCCCTTCCCAATCCTAATCCAACTAGGAAGGGAGTCCTACTCCCGGTGGGAGTAGGACTCCTCAGCGCCGCCTTGGGCTGGCCGCACCCCTTGCTCCTTTATATCTGAGGCGGGGGCACCCATGACACACAAGTTGATCTACGGATCGTTCCTTAGCCGTGTCGGTGCCCCCTCCACCATATTCCACTTGGTCATATCGTCATGAGCTTAGGCGAAGCCCTGCGCCGGAGAAGTCATATCGTCGCGGAGCTTAGGCGAAGCCCTGCATCGGTGGAGCATCATCATCGTCACCACGCCGTCGTGCTGACGGAACTCATCCCCGACGCTTTGCTGGATCGGAGCCCGGGGATCGTCATCGAGCTGAACGTGTGCAGAACTCGGAGGTGCCGTACGTTCGGTGCTTGGATCGGTCGGATCGTGAAGACGTACAACTACATCAACCGCGTTGTTATAACGCTTCCGCTTTCGGTCTACGAGGGTACGTGGACAGACACTCTCCCCTCTCGTTGCTATGCCATCACCATGGTCCTGTGTGTGCGTAGGAAAAATTTTGAAATTACTGCGTCCCCAACAGTTGTATCAGAGCCTGGTTTTATGCGTTGATGTCATATGCACGAGTAGAACACAAGTGAGTTGTGGGCGATATAAGTCATACTGCTTACCAGCATGTCATACTTTGGTTCGGCGGTATTGTGAGATGAAGCGGCCGGACCGACATTACGTGTCACGCTTACGCGAGACTGGTTTCACCGCTTGAGCACTAGTTGCTTAAAGGTGACCGGCGGGTGTCGGTTTCTCTCACTTTAGTTGAACCGAAAGTGCATACGCCCGTCCTTGCGAAGGTTAAAACAGCACCAACTTGACAAACTATCGTTGTGGTTTTGATGCGTAGGTAAGAACGGTTCTTGCTCAGCCCGTAGCAGCCACGTAAAACTTGCAACAACAAAGTAGAGGACGTCTAACTTGTTTTTGCAGGGCATGTTGTGATGTGATGTGGTCAAGACGTGATGCTATATTTTATTGTATGAGATGATCATGTTTTGTAACCGAGTTATCGGCAATTTGCAGGATCCATATGGTTGTCGCTATATTGTATGAAATGCAAAAGCCATGTAATAGATTTACTTTATTACTAAGCGATAGCGATAGTCGTAGAAGCAATAGTTGGCGAGGCGACAACGATGCTACGATGGAGATCAAGGTGTCGCTACCGGTGACGATGGTGATCATGATGGTGCTTCGGTGATGGAGATCACAAGCACAAGATGATGATGACCATATCATATCACTTATATTGATTGCATGTGATGTTTATCCTTAATGCATCTTATCTTGCTTTGATTGACGGTAGCATTATAAGATGATCTCTCACTAAAATTATCAAGAAGTGTTCTCCTGAGTATGCACCGCTATGAAAGTTCTTCGTCTTTGAGACACCACGTGATGATCGGGTGTGATAGGCTCTACGTTCAAATACAACGGGTGCAAAACAGTTATGCACGCAGAATACTCAGTTAAACTTGACGAGCCTAGCATATAACAGATATGGCCTCGGAACACGGAGACCGAAAGGTCGAACATGAATCATATAGTAGATATGATCAACATAGTGATGTTCACCATTGAAACTACTCCATCTCACGTGATGATCGGACATGGTTTAGTTGATTTGGATCACGTAATCACTTAGATGACTAGAGAGATGTCTGTCTAAGTGGGAGTTTTTAATATGATTAATTAAACTTAAATTTATCATGAACTTAGTACACGATAGTATTTTGCTTGTCTATGTTTATCGTAGATAGATGGCTCGTGCTGTTGTTCCGTTGAATTTTAATGCGTTCCTTGAGAAAGCAAAGTTGAAAGATGATGGTAGCAATTACACGGACTGGGTTCAGAATTTGAGGATTATCCTCATTGCTGCATGAAGAATTACGCCTGGAAGCACCGGCTGGGTGCCAGTGCCTTTGCGAGAACAACGCCCGAGAAGTTGTGAACGTCTGGCGAGAGCAAAGCTGATGACTACTCGATAGTTCGGTGTGCCATGCTTTACGGCTTAGAACCGGGTCTTCAACGACGTTTTGAACGTCATGGAGCATATGAGATGTTCCAGGAGTTGAAGTTAATATTTCAAGCAAATGCCCGGATTGAGAGATATGAAGTTTCCAATAAGTTCTATAGCTGCAAGATGGAGGAGAATAGTTCTGTCAGTGAACATATACTCAAAATGTCTGGGTATAATAATCACTTGATTCAACTGGGAGTTACTCTTCCAGATGATAGTGTCATTGATGTAATTCTCCAATCATCGCCACCAAGCTACAAGAGCTTCGTGATGAACTATAATATGCAAGGGATGACCAAAACAATTCCGAGCTCTTCGCAATGCTAAAAGCCGGAGGTAGAAATCAATAAAGAGCATCAAGTGTTGATGGTCAACAAGACCACTAGTTTCAAGAAAAGGGCAAAGGAAAGAATAAGGGAAACTTCAAAAAGAACAGCAAGAAAGTTGCTGCTCAAGAGAAGAAACCCAAGTCTGGACCTAAGCCTGAAACTGAGTGTTTTTACTACAAGCAAACTGGACACTGGAAGCGGAACTGCCCCAAGTATTTGGCGGATAAAAAGGATGGCAAGGTGATCAAAGGTATATGTGATATACATGTTATTGATGTGTACCTTACTAATACTCGCAGTAGTACGGGTATTTGATAATCGGTTACATTGCTAATATTTGCAACTCAAACAGGAACTACGGATTAGCGAAGATTGGCTAAGGACGAGGTGACGATGCGCATGGGAAATGGTTCCAAAGTCGATGTGATCGCGGTCGGCACGCTACCTCTACATCTACCATCGGGATTAGTTTTAGACCTAAATAATTGTTATTTGGTGCCAGCGTTGAGCCTGAACATTATATCTGGATCTTGTTTAATGCGAGACGGTTATTCATTTAAGACAGAGAATAATGGTTGTTCTATTTATATGAATAATATCTTTTATGGTCATGCACCCTTGAAGAGTGGTCTATTTTTATTGAATCTCGATAGTAGTAATACACATATTCATAGTATTGAAACCAAAAGATGCAGAGTTGATAATGATAATGCAACTTATTTGTGGCAATCGCCGTTTGGGTCATATCGGTGTAAAACGCATGAAGAAACTCCATCTTGATGGGCTTCGGAATCACTTGATTATGAATCATTTGGTACTTGCGAACCATGCCTCATGGGCAAGATGACTAAAACGCCGTTCTCCGTAACTATGGAGCGAGCAACTGATTTGTTGGAAATCATACATACCGATGTTTGTGGTCCAATGAATGTTGAGGCACCTTGGCAAGTGGTATCGTTATTTTCTCACCTTCACAGATGATTTGAGCAGATATGGGTATATCTACTTAATGAAACACAAATCTGAAACATTTGAAAAGTTCAAAGAATTTCAGAGTGAAGTGGAAAATCATCGTAACAAGAAAATAAAGTTTCTACGATCTGATCGTGGAGGAGAATATTTGAGTTACGAGTTTGGTTTACATTTGAAACAATGTGGAATATTTTCGCAACTCACGCCACCCGGAACACCACAGAGAAATGGTGTGTCCGAACGTCGTAATCGTACTTTACTTGATATGGTGCGATCTATGATGTCTCTTACTGATTTACCGCTATCGTTTTGGGGATATGCTTTAGAGACGGCCACATTCACGTTAAATAGGGCACCATCTAAATCCGTTGAGACGACACCGTATGAACTGTGGTTTGGCAAGAAACCAAAGTTGTCGTTTCTTAAAGTTTGGGGCTGCGATGCTTATGTGAAGAAACTTCAACCAGATAAGCTCGAACCCAAATCGGAGAAATGTGTCTTCATAGGATACCCAAAGGAGACTGTTGGGTACACCTTCTATCACAGATCTGAAGGTAAGATTTTCGTTCCTAAATTCGGATCCTTTCTAGAGAAGGAGTTTCTCTCGAAAGAAGTGAGTGGGAGGAAAGTAGAACTTGATGAGATAACTGTATCCGCTCCCTTATTGGAAAGTAGTTCATCACAAGAAACGGTTCCTGTGACAACTACACCAATTGGTGAGGAAACTAATGATGTTGATCATGAAACTTCAGATCAAGTTGCTACTGAACTTCGTAGGGTCAACCAGAATAAAATACGCACCAGAGTGGTATGGTAATCCTATTCTGGAAGTCATGTTGCTTGACCATGGCGAACCTACAAACTATGAAGAAGCGATGGTGAGCCCAGATTCTGCGAAATGGCTGGAAGCCATGAAATCTGAGATGGGATCCATGTATGAGAACAAAGTATGGACTTTGGTTGACTTGCCCGATGATCGGCAAGCCATTGAGAATAAATGGATCTTTAAGAAGAAGACTGACGACGATGGTAATATAACTGTCTACAAAGCTCGACTTGTTGCGAAAGGTTTTCGACAAGTTCAAGGGGTTGACTACGATGAGAATTTCTCACCAGAAGCGATGCTTAAGTCTGTCCGAATCATGTTAGCAATTGCCGCATTTTATGATTATGAAATTTGGCAAATGGATGTAAAACTGCATTCTTGAATGGATTTCTAGAAGAAGAGTTGTATATGATGCAACCAGAAGGTTTTGTTGATCCAAAAGGTGCTAACAGGGTGTGCAAAGTCCAGCGGTCAATTTATGGTGCAGTGCAAGCCTCTCGGAGTTGGAATAAAACGCTTTGATAGTGTGATCAAAGCATATGGTTTTATCTGAGACTTTTGGAGAAGCCTGTATTTACAAGAAAGTGAGTGGGAGCTCTGTAGCATTTACGATATTATATGTGGACGACATATTATTGATTGGAAATGATATAGAATTTCTGGATAGCATAAAAGGATACTTGAATAAAAGTTTTTCAATGAAAGACCTCGGTGAAGCTGCTTACATATTGGGCATCAAGATCTATAGAGATAGATCAAGACGGCTTAATTGGACTTTCACAAAGCACATACCTTGATAAAGTTTTGAAGAAGTTCAAAATGGATCGTGCAAAGAAAGGTTTTTACTCAGACATAAGGTGTAAGATTGAGTCGGACTCAATGCCCGACCACAGCAGAAGATAGAGAGAAAATGAAAGATGTTCCCTATGCTTGACCATAGGCTCTATCATGTATGCAATGCTTGTGTACCCGGACCGACGTATGCTTAGCTGTAAGCTTGGCAGGAAGGTACCAAAGTAATCCAGAGTGGATCATCGGACAGCGGTCAAGAACATCTGAAATACACGAAAAGGACTAAGGATATGTTTCTCGTATATGGAGGTGACAAAGAGCTAGTCGTAAATGGTTACGTCGATGCAAGCTTTTGACACCGATCCGGACGATTCTAAATCGCAAACCGGATACGTGTTTTTTAAGCGGTGGAGCTGTCGGTTGGTGCAGTTCTAAACAAAAGCGTCGTGGCGGGATCTACATGTGAAGCGGAGTACATAGCTGCTTCGGAAGCAAAATGAAGGAGTCTGGATGAAAGAGTTCATTTCCGATCTAGGTGTCATACCTAGTGCATCGGGACCAATGAAGATCTTACGTGACAATCTTTGGTGCAATTGCCTTGGCAAAGGAATCCATATTTCACAAGAGGACCGAGCATATCAAGAGACGCTTCAATTCCATTCGGGACCAAGTCCAAGTGGGAGACATAGAGATTTGCAAAATACATACGGATCTGAATGTTGCAGACCCGTTGACTAAGCCTCTTCCACGAGCAAAACATGATCAGCACCAAGACTCCATGGGTGTTAGAATCATTACGGATGTAATCTAGATTATTGACTCTAAGCGCAAGTGGGAGACTGAAGGAAATATGCCCTAGAGGCAATAATAAAGTTATTATTTATTCCTTATATCATGATAAATGTTTATTATTCATGCTAGAATTTTATTAACCGGAAACATAATACATGTGTGAATACATAGACAAGCAGATAGTCACTAGTATGCCTCTACTAGACTAGCTCATTAATCAAAGATGGTTGTGTTTCCTAACCATAGACATGTGTTGTCATTTGATTAATGGGATCACCTCATTAGGAGAATGATGTGATTGACATGACCCATTCCGTTAGCTTAGCACTTGATCGCTTTAGTATATTGCTATTGCTTTCTTCATGACCTATACATGTTCACGTAAACTATGAGATTATGCAACTCCCGTTCTTTGGAGGAACACTTTGGTACTACCAAACGTCACAACGTAATCGGGTGATTATAAAGGAGTACTACAGGTGTCTCCAAAGGTACTTGTTGGGTTGGCGTATTTCGAGATTACGTTTTGTCACTCCGATTGCTCGGAGAGGTATCTCTGGGCCTTCTCGGTAATACACATCACATAAGCCTTGCAAGCATTACAACTAATGAGTTAGTTGTGAGATGATGTATTACGAACGAGTAAAGAGACTTACGATGTGAGACTGAACTAGGTATTGGATACCGAGGATCGAATCTCGGGTAAGTAACATACCGATGACAAAGGGAACAACGATATCGTTATGCGGTTTGACCGATAAAGATCTTCGTAGAATATGTAGGAACCAATATGGGCATCCAGGTTCCGCTATTGGTTATTGACCGAGAATGGTTCTAGGTCATGTCTACATAGTTCTCGAACCCGTAGGGTCCGCACGCTTAACGCTTTCGATGACAGTTCATTATGAGTTTATAAGTATTGATGTACGAAGGTTGTTGAGTCCCGGATGTGATCACGGACATGACGAGGAGTCTCGAAATGATCGAGACATAAAGATTGATATATTGGAAGCCTATGTTTGGACTTCGGAAAGGTTCCGGATGAAAACAGGAAAGTTACCGGAACACCGGGGGGGTTACCGGAACCCCCCGGGGGGTCTATGGGCCTTGATGGGCCATAGGGAGAAGAGGAAAGGGTCAGCCAGGCAGGCGCGCCTCCCCTCTAGTCCGAATAGGACAAGGAGAGGCGGCGCCCTTCCCTCTTCCTTCCCCAATCCTAATCCAACTAGGAAGGGGAGTCCTACTCCGGTGGGAGTAGGACTCCTCCAGCGCCGCCTTGGGCTGGCCGCACCCCCCTTGCTCCTTTATATCACGGGGCAGGGGCCACCCCATGACACACAAGTTGATCTACGGATCGTTCCTTAGTCGTGTGCGGTGCCCCCTCCACCATATTCCACTTCGGTCATATCGTCATGAGCTTAGGCGAAGCCCTCACGGAGAAGTAATATCGTCATGGAGCTTAGGCGAAGCCCTGCGTCGGTGGAGCATCATCATCGTCCACGCCCGTCGTCTTGACGGAACTCATCCCCGACGCTTTGCTTGGATCGGAGCCCGGGATCGTCATCGAGCTGAGCGTGTGCAGAACTTCGGAGGTGCCGTGACGTTCGGTGCTTGGATCGGTCGGATCGTGAAGACGTACGACTACATCAACCGCGTTGTTATAACGCTTCCGCTTTCGGTCTACGAGGGTACGTGGACAGACACTCTCCCCTCTCGTTGCTATGCCATCACCATGGTCCTGTGTGTGCGTAGGAAAAATTTTGAAATTACTGCGTCCCCAACAGTCCCACCACTCCACCCCCTGTGAAAAAATCTGCTTGCATGACCCTCCTCCCCCCACGCTCGTCCAATCCGTTGTCACCGGCAATATTTCCACCCCTTCGCTCCCCCGTAATTTACTCCAACAAATATGCCCACGTAGCTTTTACTTAACCCGGGTGCATTGGGTCAGCGATGTCACGGGCCCAAGAGTGTCTTGGCCCACATGTTAGTGGCATGGCCCCGACCTGCGATTAAGTCGATGCAGCTTCAGTCCATATCTTACATAGGTGTGCCATTGCTCGCTATAAATACTGCGCCTCCCACGAAATCGCTATCTCCTCCCCCTCACGTTCACGTTCATCGCTATCTCCTCCCCCTCCCTCTCACATCGACCACCATGGCATCGCCCCTCCCAAGCCCTAGGAGCCCCTCGCTGCACCGCGCGGACGGTCATGCGTCGCCGTTCCGTTCCTCGCCGCCACTAGTCGAGGAGGACGCGTCAGCGTTCCGCTCCTCGCCTCTACGCGACGTGTTGCCATTCCGCTCCTCGCCGCCACTAGTCGAGGAGGACGCGTCGCCATTTCGTTCCTCACTGCCACTAGTCGAGGAGGACGCGTCGGTGTTCCACTCCTCGCCGCGACGTGTCGAGGTGGACGCGTTGGCGTTCCCAATCTCCCCAGCACGCGGGTCGGCTCCCCGCTACGAGGAGAACGCCGCGCCGCCCGCCGAGCCCCCCAGACTTGAGGAGCTTTGGCAAGAAATGGATGTCGCCTTGTGGGAGGCTTTGCCTCCAGCAGAGTGCGCCAAAATAGAGGCAGAGAAGAAGGCCGAGGAAGAGAAGCGCACCACGCAACAAGCTTTCTAGGAGATCTATGTCGCGTCCGAGAGAGTCACGCAATTGGTTCTTTGGTAGAAGGCTCGTGCGAGGGCCGTGAGGGTGGCGGAGGACGCCTGTGCCAACGCCCTGAGTGCAGTCGGTCCCAAGCGCCTCATCTACGCTTGGCGGCACGTGGACCGGGTGCACGCTTCCAGCTAGGAGGAGTACCTGTTGGCGCCGGATCACCACACCGGTGAGATCGCTGGCCGCCTTGACAAGCCGCTAATCAGCACCTCGCGAGTTGCGAGGCTGAGGAAGAGGCGTTGTGTCAATACGGGAAACGACCACGCACCAGGGCACTCGTGGCGTGCATAGCGCTCTGGCGCCCGTGGCTTTTAGGAGGAGTATAATTTTTGTTTCGTAAGGCGATCTCATTAGTTTTGGGACACAAATGATAAATCCCAAACATTTAGGAATTTTTAGCGTCCTTAATTAAGTATGTAAAAAGGAAAGTTTGGAAACATTGTGTATTATTACGCATTTTGCAAGTACGTGCATATAGCACAAACTTTACTATGTACTATCGGACTACACGTCTCTCTCGATATATGCTTGCAGACTTTTCTACTCCCTCCGTCCAGGTTAATAAGTCATCTTTGGTTGTGCACGGTGACCAAGAAGGAGGGAAGATTTGTACACCTAGACGGAGGAAGTACTACTATTACTTATGTACGTGCAAATGCACGTTTTAACATTACGATGCGGTTTTTGTAAAAGTAGAAAAACAACACTAGTAAAGCTTGTGAAACGATTCCAACGTGAGTACTACTACTAGTAGGAGTACCAGGGGCAGTTCTTTTAGGCTTCTAGATTAGTAATCCCATAACTACTACCACCGTCCTGGTTTATTGGTCCCCATTGTAACCTGTGTCAAATTTTGATCATAAATTTAACTAATGAAATGTTAGTGCATGTCAATGCACTACTCCATCCGTCTAGGTGAGTAAGTCATCTTAGGCTGTGCACCGTGACCAAGGAGGAGGATAAAACGAGAAACGTTAATGTTTATTTGCTAATTAATAGTATTGCATGCAATGAACTAACCACTGCATGTCGTGTTTGATATCTCAAGTCATTAAAAGCATGAACACTCTTTATCTCTTATTGGTTGATATGTCAAGAAACAAGAAACGAGGTAGAAGTTAATGGACCGCGCCTAAGTGTTTTTGGATTATTTTGTTTTCGTAAGATGACTTACACACCTAGATGCACCGCGCCTAAGTGTTTTGAGTAACATTTTATCATTTAAATCTTTGGTCAAAATTTAGCACAAATTACAATGGTGAGGAATAAACCAGGACGGAGTAGTAGTTTAGAAGCCCAAATAAATGAGTGAGGCGCCTTATTGTTACTCTCCACTGTGACTAGTCTTGTGGGAGAAGCTGGGAAGCCGCCAAAAGAACTCGCCCTAGGAGTAGTAGCTAGGGATCGAGCGTGGGAGATGAATCGGAGAAAGTAAATGCAGAGAGATGAAATGCAAAAAAGACGGAGGGATGTGATGGTTGCTTGTCCGTTTATTTTACCAGGCCACTTATTACTGGGAGTGGTTGGGTTATGTGATATGACGGCTTTACTGCCGCGCCACGAGTGAGAGGTGAGACTCCCGTGCAGCGCCGCCCTCTACACGTGTACTACATTGGTCGGGGTTTATTAGTCCCCCATTGAATTTGACTGAAGATTTATCTGTCAATGTGTTAGTGCATGTCAACAAAAACTATATCGTTGGATTCGTATTTGAACATAGCTTTGAATGATATAATTTTAGGTGACATGCATCAGTATTTATCGTACTATATATAATATTAGTTCAATTTTTGGTCGTACTAATCTATAGTAGTAAGGTGCCCGTTCGTTGCACCGAAGAGTGAAATGCATTGATCGGGGAGTTGTTTATTTTGACAAAGGATGTGGGGTTCATCTCATGTGTAACGGGTATCGATAGGTTTCTTCGGATATTATCACATCTCTAGAGCTCACAAACATCTGGGTGAAATAGATAAAAAGGTATCTTTTGCAACCAAAAGCGTTCAACTGTTCAACCTGCATCCAAAACTTGTGAAGAAATAACACTTATTGTGCTTTGCAAGAAATGATCTTTAAGAATTAGTTTTTGAGTATCGATTGTTATACATGTTGGCTATAGATGACATGGCACTTTCTTATGGTCAACAGTTGGCTATACTATTAAGTAATATTAACCATGCCCTTATACACCTAGACGGAGGGATTAAATCAGGATGACTTGCAAGGGGGCAGAGGAGATGTAAGAAATGGTTCATCGTAAGTCTCTCACCAGTACTATAGTAAAAATTCATACATGGAAGATTCTAGACTAAACCATAAACGGATACACTTTTATTCATGCGCGATACTCCAATAGAGCAAGATCCTGCATGGAAGTCTCCACATGCTTAGCCAGCGGATTACATTGAGCGAAGACTAATGATCAACATTTAACTTGATAATGCGTATTTTTTTAGAAGAACAGGGTGGCTCCTCCCCGGTTCCATTATCAAATGAAACCCAAAGTGTCTTACATCAGCTCACTTAGAGGAGCAGTTCAAAGGAAGGACTGCAGCGAAAGCCACTCAAGTTTAACGACAAGCTTACAGAATCAAAAGCGGCAAAGACACGGGCCATAAGCGCCCACACACACATTACATGTTTTCTAAGTGCACTTGATAATGCGTATGTCCAGGTGAACCTCCTTGGAGTCCCCGTGCACCGAGTCAGCGGGTAAAGGATGGAACGGATGCCATGGGTTTTCTGTAACACTCCAAAAAATTTGATTTGGTTTTCATTAAAATCTTTATTTGAATTAAAGGAGGGTATTTTGAATTTTTTTTGAGGGACTCTTCTTCTCAAATATTTTCTTTTTATGACAAATATTTTTTTCTAAAAAAGGTCCTTCTCAACCTTGATCTTTAGTCTAAAGGGTTTTTCAAAATTGTGTTGGCTCAACACAAATAATATTGGAGGGTTTTGCAATTATTTCTATTAAAAAGAAATCCAATGGATTTTTGGTTTTATTCTTTGACCTTTTAAAGATTTCTCTTTTTCCTTGTCACTTGTTGAAATTTTCTTCCAAAACCACTCCCTCCACTTTGGGTCAAGTCAAATATCCAATCCCAGCAAGTTCAACCCATTTTTTATTTTTACTCTATTTATTTTATCCTCGAAACAATTTCTGTCATTTATTTTGGGCCTTGGTGACTTACAAAGGAAGTACTAGGTCCCTTTTGAGTTTTGGTCCCAAACAAACTCCTCTGACTAGTCCTTAGTACCCTCAACCTAGATCCATCAAGAACCACTTGTCCACAATTCAAAATTTTCAAATTTTGCTTGCTGCAAGTTTGAACTAGATTTGCCATTTTTGTTGAAATTCATTATTTTTCTTCTCCAAAAATTCTGAGATAAAGCATGTAGCCCCTGGATGCATTGAGAGGTCACCTCACCAAAGATCAACTCCACAGAAATTTTCCACATGCCAAATTCAGTTCATCGAACACCTGGCATGCGCTGTTTCTGTCAAAATTCAGAAAAGTTCAGGTTTCGGTGTTCAGTTTCAGTCGACGGTGTCGTTTTCGTCAGAACCCGTCGACAATCTCGCCAGTAGCCACCTTGGATCGTTGCTCACTGCTCCCCCTTCTTATCCAGTGCGCCGCACGATCGTTTGGACGGGCGCAAGTGTCGGTGGCGACGTGGCACCTCATCGCCGGCGTCTTCTGCGGTGGCAGAACCACCCGTGGCGGCCAGCAGGGGCCGACCCTGCCTTTCGGCGCCGTCCAGCACCGCCCAAGCCACCAGGAGCCTCCGCGTGGCCATCCCCTCCCGTGTGCATGCTGCAACGCCGTGGCCGTGGCCTGAGAAGCACATGGTGCGCTCCCTGCCGCTGACGTGCCCGCGAGGCCGTTCCGTCGGGAACTTGGAGTATCACCCAAGTCAGGCCAAGTTTAGCCCCGGGATGGAACCAGTGGACCAACACGATGATGCCCAATCACCTAAACCACCTGCCCGACCAATGCCTCGCCGTAATCACTCGCTGGAGTTATCCCGTACTCGGCAACCGCCTCGGGCCGGCTATAAATAGCGCCCCGAGCTCGCCTTCGACCAGGCACCACCCCTCCACCTCACCAGAGCCACGCCCAGCCACTAGGAGGGCCTCATGGAGGTCTTCTTCCCCGACTCCGGCTGCCCCGATCCGCTTCGGGCTCCGGCACGATTCTCTCCGGTGAGGGCATCTCCGCCTCCCAAACCGCGTCAGCAACCCGCTAGTGCACCCACTCTTCTGACCCCATCCTCAATTTGGCACCTGCAGCTCTCCTCGGCGAGATCCACCACCGCCCAAACCACCGTCCACCGGAGTAAAGGCCGCCGTCGACGTGGTGCTCGCCGGCGACCAACTCCACCAACCTCAGGTGCGGAAAGACTCAGTAAACCCGTAGGTGCCTTCCTTTCCCCCTACCTCGCCGTGGATCGCCGCCGGCGACCACCGCGGCCCTCGGGCGCCGGGCGCTCTGCTTCAGTTTTTAAACCTGACGGGTGGGACCCCCTCGTCAGTATTTTCTCTTTTTTGAACCGTTTGCTGAAAACGCCTCGGGCAAAATACGCTTTCTAATTGAGACGTTTTCTGTCTCTTTTATAAACTAACCCCTGGAAACTTTCTGTTTCATTACAGATGAGTCCCTGGACTAAAACCTTGATAACTTTTAAACAAAAGATGATTTTGAATTGATTTTTTTTTGCATGTTTATTTTTCTTTCTAGTTATTGTTTTCATATTTATTTGAAAAATATTTGGAACAATTTTTATGCACACATGGTATTTACGTTAGTATGCGTTTTCTTTATACCATAGATAGCGGAGGAGGTGACGGAATAGGCTAGCATGTTTGAACCTTTGATATGATGAGTGTTTTGCATGTTTGCTTGAGTAGTTATTCGATGGCATGTTCATATAAGCAACGGTGAGTGTTATATTGCATGCAAGGCAACTTCAAGTGAGCTTTGAAACTTGATGTGTTCATTTGATGGAAGAATACATGATCATGTGGTGACATGAAGGTGGTAAGCTGGTATTGTTGAAGCATGCCAGTCTTACGTCATCCGTTTAACTCCAGTATTAACGTGGATCAAGTCTCGATCCCGTTAGTTTCTCCCCTTCGTGCTGCCACATGTTTTCTGCAAGGAGTGCGGTTTAGTAAGTTGCAAACCTCTTTCCTTGTACACACCAAACAGAGGGACCGCGATGAGGGTTCCATGGCCCTGGATTAAAGCTCGTCATCCGGTCAGGGGGCATAGGTGTTTCCAGTTGGGACCGAGAGGGGGGCACCCCTTAGAGCACGCGATATAAATTTGATCCCATGGTATTCGAGGTTGTGACCTCCCCGTCTTAGAGTTTTTCTTGAACGTTGCCTAGGGTGATTCCTGGCAGCGGAATGTGGAATGGGTGTGTACTGGTTAGATGTGTTTCTTCTAAAATACCATAGACGGAACTAGTCCTTTGTGACTACTGAAATCCGTTGGCTGTGGGTAAAGAGTACAAACTCTACAGAGTCAAAACCATTCGAGTATCCCTGTCCATGATCAAGGATGTGAACAGTATCTCAGTGTCAGTGTCAGTCTCAGTGTCAAAGCTCAGTGTCATCCTCAGTGGAAGTCTCCGGAGTATAAACAGGAAATCGAGAGTGGTAAACTCGGCTGAACATTATTCCTATGGCTGGACTAACCAGTCTATTATTATGAGCTGAGTAATTTCTTGGGATGATTTAAATTCATGAACTGCTTGAATTTGAATGATGAAATATAAGCCCTTTATGTGACGTCACTTAGACGTCCGACTGTGGCATTCTTGTTATTTACTTTCGATATAAGCCCTTTATGTGATGTCGCTCAGACGTCCGACTGTGGCATTCTTGTTATTTACTTTCGGTATAAGCCCTTTATGTAATGTCGCTCAGACGTCCGACTGTGGCATTCTTGTTATTTACTTTCGATATAAGCCATTTGTGTGATGTCGCTCAGACGTCCGACTATGGCATTCTTGTTATTTACTTTTGATATAATCCCTTTATGTGATGTCGCTCAGACGTCCGACTGTGGCATCCTTGTTATTTACTTTCATTATAAGCCCTTTTCGAGATGTCGCTTAAGACGTCCGACTGTGGCACGCACTGTCATTTACATTTCAATATAAGCCCTTTATGCGGTGTCGCCCTGACGCCCGACTGCGGCATGTTAAATTCCTTCTTTTTACCTTTCGAGGCGTCGCTTCAGACACCCGATCAGTCCTCAACTATTTTATTGGGATTTCAGGAGGACTACCGCCTGACTTCCTGTTCATTTTACTTGAAGTGCAATGTTATTATCTTAGTATGCATTTTTAATCTGCTCATGTGCATCATGTTTACATTTGTTATATCTTATGTCCAAACTGTCTTGCGAGTACATCCAAAGTACTCACCTGGCTTGTTGATTTGGCCAGATATTGACGAAGGCGATCTTATGGATGAAGAGTACGATAGCGAGTCCGACGCCTAGAGGAGTCCCAGTCAGTCCCGTGCGATTCTGGAATTGGTCACTTGTATCATATACGCTTCCGCTACCCGAATAAAATCATCGAGCCTCACTCCGACGCTTGATGAGCTGTAAGATTAGGAGTCATGTCACCCACTTCGCTGTGACATATCCACCACCACTTTTATTACGAGTCAGTAGTTATGCCACCATACCCTTGTGTCATATCCGCCTTTATGTATAATATCGGCGTGCTTGTAATAAATTGTTGAGCAGCCTCAGCTCAACCTTGTATAATATTTAGTACTTCTTAATTTCTGTATCAAGGATTTGTCTACTAGTAAGGAAGATTTTCCTATACTGGTCCGATAAAAGGGTCAGTTTCTCAATAAATGTTTTATTGGGAAACCGGTCCTGACAACCTTGATATCAGAGCCAGTTTGACTGTAGGAAACCACTAGGTGCGACCGCTAATCGGTTATTAGCGTCTTAAGTGCTATTTTAGCATTTTTTAAACGTAGCAATTTTCTGTTAGTCATCATAAATTTATGATCTGACTATTCGGAATTTTTGTCTACTTTTGTAAATGGCTAGCAGCGACTCTGAGTCACAGGTGTTCGCCAATGTACCTGAGGGGTTTATCAAGCTTCTCGCCTCAATCGTCAAGGTCGCGATTGGGCCATCGGCTCGTCCGGAATTCACACTCTACCAGCACAAGATCAGCGACAGCTTGTCTATGCACCAGGTCATGGTGCAATTCAAGGGAGGGCATTCTGAGTCACGCCGCTTCCGATTTGTGGGAAGGGCCATGCCTACGGAGAGGCATGCCATGCAGATGGCTACCCGTGAGGCGATAGCTCGTCACCGGGATGTTCTTCCTTCGATGAAGACTCGTCGCTACCGCTACCTCCCATGCCACGTGCCATACACTTGTCACTATGCATTCGCTTTCCCAAGGGGAGAGAGAGATGAGGCTATTGAGATGCTTGTTGAGTACCTCAAAGCTCTTGAGGCAGCCTTTGATAACCTCGTGGACGACCTTGTAGCTGCTCATATGGACTTCGTGCAAGGTTGTTTCGCCAATAGGAGGGAGCTCCTCCACACAGCACCACCACTGACTTATGTCTCGTCCTCAGCGTCCTATACACCTGCCATCTTCGCCACCGCTTGCCGCCTGCCTACCACTGAGGAGTTTGACCAAGTCATAGCTCCTATCCCAGTCCGTGCTACACCACCTGCCGCGCCCACACCAACTCCTCAGCTCAGTACCTCGCGTATGGAGCCTATTAGTGTAGAGGAGGTTGAGTCTCCAGCATCACTGGGTCTTACCCTCGGCAGGCCGAGGGTAGTTCTTACCATCTCCGACTGAGTGCGCCTAGGAGCCGTGCGTTGTACCTTCTTGTATGATATGTTTATATGTATATAGGTTTGGTGAGAAGTAGTTTGTGTGCGCATCATGTAGGAACTTGGAGAAGTGCACTAGCCTAAATAACATGTCAGGAATGTGTACGCACATCCTGAGTGATGTATTGTATAATTACTGCTTGCGTGTAAGATATGTACTGAGCAGTCGTTCTCCATGCGCAATCCAATATTTTCTTGAAAAATCTTGGAGTTTTTAAAATTCTGCCTTTGCTTATTTATTTATTTATTTATTTTTGTGACTCAGATTTCTTTTTCTCATAAGTTCTGCAAAAATACCCCAGAGTGGAAAATGGCTCGTCCCTGGACTCGTTCCATGCCAGGTCCGCCAGAAGAAAATTATGGTACCCAAACAAGCAACAATTTCACACAAGGGCAGTCAAGTCAGCAAGGCAGTGAAGCAACATTTTCTCAAATATGTCGCCTTTATGAGCAAAGCCAGCAGCAGCATCAAGAAATGATGAATCATGTTATCTATATGGGAAATCACCGTGAACCATATCAACAGCATTCCAAGTTGTCTGAACTACAAAAGACACGTCCCCCAACGTTCGCTCACACTGATAGGCCGCTTGAGGCCGATGATTGGCTTCGAGACATTGAAAGGAAATTAATTATTGCACAATGTTCGGACCGTGAGAAGGTACTATATGCACCTCACTACCTCACTGGAACAACTGCATCATGGTGGGAAAATTTCCTACACATGCACCCCAATGAAAATAACATCACCTGGGAAGAATTTAAAGAAGGTTTTCATGGGGCGCACATCCCCAGAAGCATTATGAAGATCAAGAAAAGGGAGTTTGATGACCTCAAACAAAGAAGCATGACAGTGACTGAGTACAATAGTCAGTTTACTCAATTATATCGTTATGCCAACGAAGAGCTTATGACTGAAAATAAAAAGATGGAAAAAATTTGGACGGTCTGGCACCAGCACTTAAATGCCAGCTGGTCGTACACACCTTTCCGGACTTCAAGACACTTGTGGACAAAGCCATTACATTGGAAAATGAGCGCCGCAGCTTGGAGGATTTTCGCAAGCGCAAAAGGGACCAGACTATTCATGCTCACGACAACCGGAACAAGGCTGATTTTCAGAAGAATGGAGCAAACAAATCCCCGACCTATGTTCCATGCCCAACCAAAAAATTTCATGCAAGGGACAAGGATTTTACATATCGCCCAGGTGTTACTTGCTACGCTTGTGAAGAAAAAGGACACTATGCCAAACAGTGCCCAAAACCAAGAAACTCGGCCCCCAAGCCGAACAACAGTGGAAATAATTCAACACCCAAGCGTAACAACTTCAACCCCAATAACAATCACAAGAAGGGTCACTTGAACCATGTGACCAAGGAGGAAGCACAGGATGCCCTGGATATCGTACTCGGTACGTTCCCTGTCAACACAATACCTGCCATGGTTTTGTTTGATTCTGGAGCTTCTCACTCGTTCATTTCAGAGAAATTTGCTTTGCAACATGATTTCTCGATGCTTCCCTTGGAAAAATCCATGATCATCAAGTCCCCCGGGATTAAGCAAATCACTCAGAGTTACTGCCAAGGTGTGGTTATTGAGTTTGAGGGACTAAAGTTTCAGGCAAACCTCATTGTATTGGAAAATAAGGGACTGGATGTTATACTAGGAATGGACTGGTTAACCACCAACAAGGGATTTATCGACTGCTTCAATCGGACTGTGATTCTTACCCATCATCACGGGAAGACAATAAAAATTGCAGCTCAAGAAAGACAAATGTCACGACAACCAAGGTTGAACAAGGTGGACGTTTCATAGTTAAGCAAAGTGCCAGTGGTGTGTGAGTTCCCCGACGTATTTCCCGAAGAACTACCAGGCATGCCACCAGACCGGGAAATAGAATTCATCATTGAGCTAGCACCTGGAACCACCCCCATTTACAAGAAACCCTACATAATGGCACCCTCTGAGTAGGTAGAATTAAAGAAGCAAATAAAAGAATTACTGGACAATGGATTTATACGGGCCAGCTCCTCACCTTGGGGTTCACCAGTATTATTTGCCAAGAAAAAGGATGGGACACTGAGATTATGTATAGACTATCGAGCTCTCAACATGGTCACCATCAAAAATAAATATTCGATGTCACGGATAAATGATTTATTTGACCAGCTCACCCAGGCCAAGGTTTTCTCAAAAATTGATTTGAGATCAGGGTATCATCAATTAAAAAGTATGGACAGAAGATATCCCTAAGACAGCATTCACCTCCAGATACGGATTATATGAATTTACAAAGAATGCCGTCAGACCGACAACGCCCCGCATATTTTGTCCACCTCATGAACAAAGTGTTTATGAAATTTATGGACAAATTTGTTGTGGTGTTCATTGATGATATTCTGTTATACTCCAAGACACCGAAGAGCATCTTTGAACATCTCGTGGATTGTACTGGGAGAATTAAGGAAACATCAATTATACGCCAAATTCAGCAAATGTGAATTTTGGTTAAGAAGGTTGGTTTACTAGGCCATGTATTGACCCAAGAAGGTGTTGCCGTAGACCCGGAAAAAGTCAAGGCCGTGCTTGGCTGGAAACCACCAGCTAGCGTAACAGATGTACAAAGTTTCTTGGGAATGGCAGGATATTACCGAAGCTTTATTGAAGGGTTCTCCACCATAGCAAAACCAATGACACAATTACTCAAGAAGGATAAGAAATTTGTATGGACTGAAGCTTGCGAGAAAAGTTTCCAAGAACTCAATAGGAAATTAACAACAGCACCGGTACTGGTTGTACCAGACATACACAAGTGTCGGAGTAATGGGCCACGGGTAGGCTAACCCGAGACCCTGGACCTTTCAAGACATCGGGGCAGGCTGCGCCCCTCAAGACCCCAAGACGAAGAGCCGCTTTCTGAGAGTCGGCGGCAAGGCCGCCGACTTCCCCTCACGGCCGAGTCGAGACGATTTCGAGATAAGCCGACTCCTAACTGGCGGCTTCGGAGAAGCCGGCTATGGGGAGTCGGCCCGCGACTCCAACCACCTCCTGCCTTCGCAATAATGGACGGGACGGGGTACGGCCACCACGCGGCCCATCCCTGCCCCGTTCGTGAAGGGCAGGCATGGCCACAGTGCGCCGTACCAACGGAGATCTCCATCCGGCGCGGCACTGTTGCCATGCCGGCCCTGACATCAGCCCCCGTGGGCGGCGCCCTATGCCCACGACGGCCTGTCTGTACGACCCAGAGATGGTGGGTCCCGCGGGTCCTGCCTGTCGGCGGGGGTACAGAAGACGGCGAGAGCACCACAAGACGGACCCGTCGGGAGTCGGCCCCCAGGAGTCAGCAAGCCCCTCCCACGGGCCCAGCACGCCATTAAGTAGACAAGACGGGGAATGGCAACAGCGATCGCTCGCCAGGCGGCGGCACTATTGCCATGACCCCATGACCAAGCCAGCGTCATTAGAAGCACTCTGATGTCTGCAGCCAGGCAAGACCCGCCCGTGGCGGACAGGCCTTCGCCCCATACCGGAGCTCAGTCGGCGGGCCCGCCGATCAGCGGGCCCAGCTGATCGCCGGAGAATACGGCGGCCTGAGAGATAGAGGCTGGGACCTGCGCCCAGCCGGATTACCATTGTACCCCCGGGGGGTAGGCCTATATAAACCCCCCGGGGCACCCATGCAAAGGGTTGGACCCTAATAGTTTTAGACACACATAGAGGGAAGAGGAGAGCTAGCCGTGCCCTTCTCCTTCCTCACCTCGAACAGCTCAAGGAGCCTCTTGTAGCCCTTGTTCATCTAGTGATCATGCGGAGACCCCGCAGAGCAGCAGTAGGGGTGTTATCTCCACGGAGAGCCCTCAGGCTGGGTAAGATCTGCCGGCCTGCATGTCTTCGCCTCATCCCGCTTCTGGGCACCGGCGACATTCTACTCGCTCCCACCATGATAAGCCATCCCTTGGCATATGTCGCACCCAACCCCCGACATTTGGCGCCCACCGTGGGGTGAGGTGCACCGTCGTCCGGAGACCTGCTCTGGACGGGAACCCTTTTTCTCCCTGGCGAGCGCAGCCAGCCCGGCACGCCAGACGGAGTCTGCGCCGATGCGCTACACGGCGCTGAGATTGCCTGCGCAGCCAGCTGCCTCGCCTCGCCGAACTTGTCGTGAGTCGCCTCCGACGAGCCTGCATCCGATGCAGGCACGGGCGACCCCGAGAGCTTCCTCGCGGGCCTCCTCGACCAACTCCACGTCGCCGGAGAGCCTACCGTGGACTTGGAGTCCGTAGGCTCCACCGACCCAATGCTGGTCGACTCCGACACCGCGTCACTCGACGCGTTCCCCACCAACGTGGTAGTCTACGACGAGTCGCTCCCTCGCGCGGCGAGCGGCGGAAGCACCATCACGGAGGTGCTCGTCATCGGTCATGGCGAGCATTCCGTGAAGGAGCTCATGACCCACTTTCGGGACGGCTCTGCAAGACCTGACCGGCGCCTATACCGGAAGACGCCGACGGCCGAGACGGCTGAGGCGCGCCGCCAGCTTCGTCGAAGGCGCGAAGAAGCTGGCAAGCATGAGACGCTTGTCAGAAGCCTACCAGCGCGAGATGGATCGCGTCGTGGGCGGCTCGCCGGCCCCAACTGGGCCTAGCCGTCTAGGTGTGGTCCAGCAGCGCGGCGTGGCCATCGCCAACTTGTTCGGGGCCAATCGCCCTGTGTACACCACGCATGCGGAGAACATCTGCGCCGCCCAGGCGGCGGCGGATGAGCTAGACAACTTCGAGGGTGAAGAGCGCCCCCTGATGACGGAGCGAGTCCAGCAGCTCTTCGACGCGGCTGCCGCACAGAATGAAGCCGGCTGCCGCACAGAGGCGCCGCAACGACAAAATGACGACCTGCCTCCCCGCCGAGATCAAGGCGCGACGTCTCGGACCCCGACTGGCAGTGTCCGCGGGACAAAAGACAAGGATCCGGCTGTCAGCCACAGTCGGACTCGCATCACCATCGAGCGCGACCAAGACGGTCGCCCAAGAGCGGTGGAACGGCGGGACGACTATCTGCCTCCTCCTCCTCGCAAAGAAAGGCGAGTCTCCCCGCCACCCATCAACCATCCGACTCTCGGCGACCGCCTTGGCCGCCGAGAGGGAGTCGGAGAGAATGACGCCCGCCACCGGATCGATCGACTCCACCGATCCCTAGCGCTAGAAGAAGAAGAGGAGTTGGGTCCGCCCTGTTTCGGACCTCGCATCCGAGACGAGCCCTTTCCCAAAGGGTTCACGCTTCCCCGAGATATGCCCAAGTACACCGGGTCCGTAAAGCCGGAAGACTGGCTGGTTGACTACTCCACGGCCGTCAACATAGCGAACGGCAACAAGCGTGTTGCCGTAAAGTATGTTCCGCACATGCTCCAGGGCACGGCTCGGACATGGTTGAACAGCCTGAAGCCCCGCAACATCAACAGCTGGGTCGACTTCACCGAAGCCTTCATCCGCAACTTCACGAGCACGTACAAGCGACCTCCCAAGCGTCGCCAGCTTTCCTTGTGTGTGCAAGGCCTCGACGAGTCAACTCGCGACTACCTCACGCGCTGGGCCGAGCTTCGGAACTCCTGCAAGGGCGTGCACGAGGTGCAGGCTATCGAGTACTTTACCGCCGGGTGCAGAGAAGGCACCCTTCTCAAGCACAAGCTCCTCTGCGACGAGCCGGAGACCCTCGACGAGCTGCTGATCATAGCAGACAAGTACGCCACAGCCGACTCCTCCATGAAGGTGGAGATTCAAGTTAGTGCGACCGGCAAAGTGTCCCCTCAGGCTCCCAGAACTCCGGCTGGAGACGCCAGTCGGTGACAACAACAGAACAATCACAAGCGCAAGGCCCCACAGCCAGCTTCCAGAAGCCGGCAGGTTGTGACAGTCGAAGATCAGTAGCCGGAGGGGCAGCCTCCGACCAAGCGACAGAAAGGCGGCAAGTCCAACTGGTTGCCGGCCTTCTCTACTGAAAGAACTCTAGATGGTCCCTGCAGAAGTTCCACAATACAGAAGCCGTCAAACCACACCACCCGGAAGTGCCATCGGCTCACCAGGATCGCCAAGGGAGACGGCCTCCTGCCTCCCCGCTCTTTGGGCCGCCGCCTCCACCGCCGCCCGGAAGAATGGTTGTCAGGCCGGTCAGTGAGACAAGATGAGTACCGGAAGAGCATGGAGCCTATGTTGTGTTCACTCAAGTGTGGTCGACGATCGGCCAAGGCGGCCGGCTGCAGCAAAGAAGAGGTGAATGCACGAGCATCGGATACTCGAGTTCATGCACTGGTCCGAGAAGCCTATCAGTTGGAGCAGAGTTGATCACCCAGAAGTGATGCCGAGTCCGGGCTCCTACGCCCTGGTCTTGGGTGCCACCTTGGCCATAGATAGGCGGGCCGCTCGCTTCTCGCGAGTGCTAATAGACGGCGGCAGTAGCATCAACATCCTGTACAAGGATACCATGGAGAAGTTAGGAATCAAGCAAAGACAGCCTTGAGCAGCCGGACTTGTGTTCCACGGCATTGTTCTGGCCTTTCTCGCTCACCAATCGGCAAGATCCTGATAGATGTCCTCTTTGGGGACAAAGATCATTTCCGCCGAGAGCCAATTTGGTTTGAAGTTGTGGACCTCGAAAGTCCGTACCATGCGTTGCTTGGCCAACCTGCTTTGGCCAAGTTCATGGCGGTCCCCCACTACGCCTACCTCAAGATGAAGATGCCGAGTTCCAAGGGGATTCTGACCGTAGCCGGCGACTACAGAAAGTCGTCCGCTTGCGCGGCTGAGAGCGATCGGTTAGCCGAGTCCCCAGTGATTGCGGTGAGAAGCGGCTTCTTGACCGGGTTGTGGCGATGGCCGGCAAGCAGCCCGAGATATCGCCCAACCCCAAGGAGTCGGAAGCTGAGGGTTCGTTCAAGCCGGCCAAAGAAACAAAGAAGATACCCTTGGACCTGGAGCACCCAGAGAGGTACGCTGTCATAGGTGCGAACCTTGACAGCAAATAGGAAGGCGAGCTCGTCGATTTCCTCCGTGAGAATTGGGACATCTTCGCATGGTCCCCTAAAGACATGCCAGGTGTACCGACGGAATTTGCCGAGCACAAGTTACATGTCCGATCTAATGTGAAGCCCGTCAGGCAGCCCTTGCGCCGCCTGTCAGAAGAGAAGAGAAGAGTTGTTGGAGAAGAGATAGCCCGGCTCCTAGCAGTCGGCTTCATTATAGAAGTGTTTTTTTCCAGAATGGTTAGCAAACCCGGTCCTGGTGCTGAAGAAGAACAAGTAGTGGCGGATGTGTATTGACTACACAAGCCTCAACAAAGCTTGCCCCAAGGACCCATTCGCTTTGCCGAGAATTGATCAGGTGATAGACTCCATAGCCGGATGCGAGTTGTTGAGCTTCTTAGATGCATATTCAGGATATCACGGATCAAGCTGAACCCGGTGACAGGTGAAGACCGCCTTCATCACGCCGTTTGGAGCCTTACGCTGCGACCATGACGCTCGCTTAAGGAATGTCGGCGCCACCTTTCAGCGTTGCATGCGAAGTGCCTCCTCAAGCAACTTCGGCGAAACGCCCATGTTTACGTGGATGATGTGGTGGTGAAGACGGAAAAGCGTGGAACACTGATGGAAGACCTCAAGGAAACCTTTGAGAACCTGCGCCGATTCCAGATCAAGCTCAACCCTGAGAAGTGCGTCTTCGGAGTACCAGATGGCCAACTCCTTGGCTTCCTGGTCTCTGAACGCGGCATAGAGTGAAACCCTATAAAGATCAAGGCCATCGAGAGGATGGAGGTACCCCGCCAACTGCTAGATGTGCAAAAGTTCACCGGCTGCTTGGCGTCCATCAGCCGATTCATCAGTCGGCTGGGCGAGAAAGCTCTCCCTTTATACCAGCTCATGAAGAAGACCACCTTTTTCGAATGGAACCACAAAGGCGGAAAAGCTTTTCTCCAGTTGAAGAAAATGTTGACTACTCCCCTGTCTTTGGTGGCCCCGACTCCTAAGGAGCCCATGCTCACATACATTGCCGCCACCACCGGGTAGTCAAGACTGATCATTGTAGTTGAGCATAAGGAGGAAGGCAAGGCGCTACATCCGAGACCGGTATATTACCCGAGCGAAATGCCGACCTCCAAGCATAACTACCCCCACTACCAGAAGTTGTGCTACGGCGTGCACTTTGCCGCCAAGAAGTTGAAGCCTTACTTTCAAGAGCATCCAATCACTGTGGTTTGCATAGCCCCACTAGCCGAGATCATTGGAAGCCGAGACGCTACTGGCCGAGTGGCCAAATGGGCCATAGAGCTGGCTCCCTACACCATCTACTACTAGCCCCGCACCGCCATCAAGTCGCAAGCACTGGCCGACTTCCTCGTCGACTGGGTCGAGACCCAGTACCTACCGCCAGCGCCCGACTCCACCCATTGGCGGATGCATTTCGATGGCTCCAAGATGCGCACCGGCTTGGGAGCCGGCGTTGTCCTCACTTCCCGCAAAGGCGACAAGCTCAAATATGCGCTGCAGATCCATTTCGCCGTCTCCAACAACGTCGCCGAATACGAGGCGCTCATTCATGGGCTCCGGCTTGCCAAAGAACTCGGCATTCGGCTGATCCTGTGATATGGCGACTCCGATTTAGGGGTCCAGCAGTCATCCGGCGATTGGGACGCCAAAGATGCAAACATGGCAAGCTACCGTTTCCTTGTGCAGCAACTCAGCGGATATTTCGAGGGGTGCGAGTTCCTTCACGTGCCAAGAAATGACAACGACCAAGCAGACACCACAGCACGAATCGGCTCCACCCGCCAAGCTATACCATCCGGCGTCGCCCTTCAGCGCCTCCTCAAGCCGTCTGTCAAGCCTTCACCAGAATCAGACTCCATCTTTGTGCCGGCTCCCCCTGAAGAAGTCGGATCCGACTCAAAAGCCCCAGCAGACGGCACGAGAATTCTTACAGATGGCTCCAAAAACGCCGCAGTTGAAGCCGGCCCGGGGACTGCAGCGACTAGTCCGGAGACTCCAGAGCTCAGCCCGGGGACTGCACCAGTCGGCCCGGGGACTTCATCAATCCAGCAAGCGGCCGCGGACTCCAGCCCGCCGCCTCCCAGCCCGGCCGCCCTCGTCCAAGTCGCAGTGCTAACAGTTGAAGAAATAGCAGCACCCTCATGGGCCCAGCCCATCCTCAAGTTCCTAGTGAGCAAAGAGCTGCCAACCGATGAAATCTTGGCTCGGCAAGTACAACACCGAGCGGCAGCCTACACCATAGTCAACAGAGAGCTGGTCGGTAGCGGCATCACTTTGGTGTCTACCGGCGTTGCGTCGAGCGGAGCAAGGCCAGCGATTCTCGAAGACATCCATCAAGGCGAGTCACGGCCACCATGCGGCCTCAAGAGCACTTCGTCGCCAAAGCCTTTCGACCACGGTTTCTTACGGCCAACTGCCCTAGAAGAGGCCAAGGAATTAGTCCAAAAATGCAAGGGTGCCGGATGTTCCGCTCCAAGCCGTGTCAGCCGGCTTCCGCACTCAAGACTATCCCCATCGCCGGCCCTTTGCGGTTTGGGGCCTGGACATGGTGGGACCATTCAAAGCAAAGACGAGGCGGCCTAACTCACTTACTTGTCGCGGTGGACAAGTTCACCAAGTGGATAGAAGTAAAGCCCATCAAGAAGTTGAATGGTCCAACTGCAGTAACTTTCATCGCTGACATCACGACTCGGTACGGCATACCACACAGCATCATCACCGACAATGGCACAAATTTTGCCAAAGGCGCCTTGGCCCATTTCTGCGCGACACAGGGCATCCGACTGGACTTAGCGTTCGTTTCCCATCCGCAGTCAAACGGCCAGGTGGAGCGAGCAAACGGCCTCATCATGTCTGGCATCAAGCCTCGACTGGTCGAACCACTGGAGCGTTCGGCCGGCTGTTGGTTTGATGAATTACCAGCCGTCTCTGGAGTCTGCGCACGACTCCAAACAAGTCAACCGGCTTCACACCGTTCTTCCTCGTCTACGGTGCTGAAGCCGTCATCCCAACGGACATAGAGTTCGACTCCCCGCGAGTCACCATGTACACCGAGGAGGAAGCAGAAGAAGCACGTCAAGACGGTGTCGATCTGCTGGAAGAGGGCCGGCTGTTGGCACTCAGCCGGTCCAGCATCTACCAGCAGAGCCTGCGCCGATACTACAACAGGAAGGTCAGGCCGAGGTCTTTCCAAGAGGGCGACCTTGTGCTCCGGCTGATCCAGCGAACAGCCGGCCAGCACAAGTTGTCGGCGCCTTGGGAAGGCCCCTTCATTATCAGCAAAGTGCTGGGCAAGGACTCCTACTACCTGATCGACACTCAGAAGCCCCGAGCGCGCAAGAGGGACGACTCCGGCAAAGAGACGGAACGGCCATGGAATGCAAATCTTCTCCGAAGATTTTACAGTTCATGCAGTATGTACCACGCTACCCTTTGTATTAAAGTACCAAGACTTCGGGCCCCCCGAGACGAGCTCGGGGACTGCCCTTTTTGGTACCTGTATGATAAGAATTATGCCTTCGAGTATGCTACTTTTTGTTATGCTGCTTGGCACCGGTTCGACTAGTCGGCCTGGGGACTCGCCGCCTCGCGCTATGGAATGCTTGCTGCAGTCGGACAAGTAGTGTGTGGTGCCTAAGCCATCTCCTGTTAGAAGCCGCAGCTTCATGAGCGGCATTTGGTGGGCTTGAGTAAGGAAGAATGGGCGCCCACATGAAAAATGGCTAAGGACCCAAAGCATAAACATAGCTTAAGCCGGCTTCCAGCCCCTTTTCGCAAAGCCGACTCTTGAGTAGTTGGCTTGCCGCTTTCTATCCAACTTGTTAAAAAGACTCTAAAAAATGGCCAAGTACTTGCCTTCCCAAAAGTAGCCAAGCATTTGATCCAGTGGCATCCGCAGAACGGTTGTCCGACTGGCAAGGCGGCGAATAAGGGAAGGCGGCAAAGGAAAAAGCCAAAGGAGCAATGAGCAAGGAAAGATAGAGCTCGGATAAATATTTACATAACATACGCCCTTGGCTGAATCTTCAAGCAGAAGTTCAAAATACACCCCGCGGGTGGAATTGTGTGAATTAACAAGTTCTTCAAAGACTACTAAAGCAGATAAAATGAAGGCAAGACGGCAGCCTAGGAAGCGGCAGACGAGTTCGGAGGGTCGGAAGAGACGGCGGTGTCAAGCGCCGGGGCGGCCGGCTGGGCAGTCTTGGCTTGATCGTCTCCGGCGGCCCTGGTCAGTCGCGGCTCGTTCTTTGGAGGCGCGGTCGAGCTGAGGCTGGTCGCCCGCTCCGTCTTCTGGCGCCTCTGTCTCACCTCCGTCCTCTGCCTCGCCTTCCTCCTCCGCGCTGGAGCCGATCACCTCCGCCGAGTCCTCGTCATAATCCGGGTTCATCCTGAACCACTCCGGCGACGCCTCCCCGCCGTCTTCAAATTTCGCCAGGACGAAGACGCTGGTGTCTGTAGTCGGCGATCGCCGCTTAACGCAGCGAGGCATCTTCCACAGCTAACAGCTCCGCTGGGCCTCTGGCCGAACGCGGCCAGCCGGTCCAGTCCAGCCACAGATACCACGCCTTGACGAATTCCAAGGCCAGCGACTCCGGCCGGGTCGAGGAACCCCTCGAGCTTCAAGGCGGCCAGCCATGACCTCCGGCCGGTCGGCGGTCTGGTAGGGAGTCTTGAGAACCGGCATGTGTGGCCACAGGGCAGCAATCGCCTGGGCGCCGACATGTTGAAGCCGGCGCAGCATCCGATGGGCCGGCCGCAGACAAGCCTCGCTGCTCGGAAGCTGCTCATCAAGGGTCCGGGGGGCATTGGCGGCAATCTCCACACCATTTGCCCTCCGCGCCTCGCGATCAGCCTCGATGGCTTGAGTGGCCGCCTGCGTATGGCCAGGGAAGAAGTCTGCCAAGACGAAGAAGAAGCAAGTCAAAAAATCAGGAGTCAGCCCGACCTATAGTCAGCGGCTCAAAGAAAGAAAGTAAAGAAACTCACCGTCGATGATATCCCCGATCTCATGGAAGCCGAAGGTCAGCAGTGCCTCCTTGTCGGTCCGGGGAGGCGCCGCTTCGAACTTCGGCCAGGAGAGCGGTCTCTTTCTTCTTCGCCTCGTCCTGCGCCTTCTTAAGCAGCTCCCTTTGCTCCGCCAGTTGCGTAGCCAGCAGGTCGCGCTCGGCGGCGAGCTTGCTGCACTCCTCCCCCTTGGCACGCAAGGCGGTGTTGGCTTCGCCCAGCTACTGCTGAAGAGTGGCGTTGGCCTCTCAAGAATAAAAAGAAAAAGGACGTTAAGTCTTCAACAAAGAAGGTCGCCGGGAAGATCCGGTCCGACTGCTCAGCAGTCGGCCCGAATCTCGGGGACTACAGCCAGCAGTGCGCTGGTAGCGCCCGTGAAAAAGAAGGAGGACTCACTCCGGCTCTCCGACAAGTCGGCAGTACGCTTGCCCAGCTCCTCAACATTGCGGTTGAAGGCAATGACGCGGAGGTTGTGATACTCCTGCTCAGCAGATGAATATTTGGAACTCACCAGATGAAGTTCCGAGCCGCCTGCTCAGCAGCCGGCTCGAAACTCGGGGACTACACCCAGTGGGTGCGCTGGCGCGCCCCCACAGAGAAGAACAAGAAAAACAAAGTCAAAAGAAGAAAGCATACCCGGACGGCTGTTCGCGGCGCGGATGCGCGCTTAGTGCGATTCTGGATGGCGTCGCCCTCGGCTCGCAACCGCTGAAGCGTCCGAAGCGCTGGCTCAGCGGGCTGTCGCCTCCTCGCACCCACCCAACGGGCGCGGCGCTCGTCGCCTCGGCGTCTGGGATGGCCGAGCTGGCGGCGCCGGTCGCCAAGGGGCGTGGCACCGAAATCGCCTTCTCAAGGCGGCGGCGCACTGGCGAGGCGACTTGAAGGAGCAGCTTCACCACGGCATCGTCTTCAGTCGGCGGCACCGTCGGGTCCGCCTGCTGTTTACCTTGCGCGCTCCCAGACGGCGGCGGAGGCGGCGGTGGCGGTGGCGGCTGCCGCGTGCGCATGGAGGTCTCGCTGCCTTCCCTCTCCATGATGGGGTACTCGCCGCCGGCTCCCTCAGTCTGCCCCGTGAACTCCGGGGGCGGCGGCGTGGAGCTCAGCGGGATGACGAGCAACGCCGATTGGTGGTGCGCCGCCTCCTCAGCTCTCCGCTTTGCCGCAACGGCGGCTTCAGCCTCATCCAGCTTCTTCTGGGCGGAGGCCTTCGCCTTCTCCAGGCGGGCGGCTTCTTCCTCGTCGCGCTTCTCCTGCGCGTTCTGCTCCGTCGCCTCCCGAAGGTCGACGGCGGGGTCAATCCGCCGAGTAGTGGCGGACGTCTCCGCCGACCCCATGACGGAGGCGGCGGCGACCCTCTCTAAAGTAAGGGGAGCCCTGAAGCGAGGAAGGCGTGTAAAAGATTTGGACAAGATTCACCAGAAGAAAACAAGACAAAAAGCGGAAGCACTTACGCAGAAACCAGTGGCGGCTTTTTCACTTCCTTGCAGAAGCGGTTGGCCTTTGCGACCACCTCTTCCCGCTTGGTCGCGGCGGCCGCCCCCTTGAACTTCTTCGACCGGCCGCCAAGCAAGCTCGGCCCAGCCCGGTGCTTCTTCGCGCCGCCTTGACCACCCAAGCCGGCGGAGAAACTCGCGCTCGGCTGGCCGACCTTTGACTGGTGGCGCGGGGCAACTTCCCCCTCGGCGTCGTCATCAGGCCAGTCGGCAAAGGTGGCTGAGGGCCTGAAGTCGCTTGCTCCTCCTCCTCCTCCTCCTTCGGCGTCGGCCTCCATTGCCGCCGCCCCCAAGTCAGGGTCGTCGACGTCGCTCTACCTTTCGTCCGGGGCGGCCGGCGGCAGGCTTAGTCCGATGGTGCGGTGAAGGTTGGATGAGGGGGTTCTGACTTGAAAAAACCAAAATAGATCAGAAGTCGGATTCGGCTGAAAAAGAAAACAGAAGAAGAAGAGAGACGACTTACAACAGGCGGGGGGTTGGCGCGTGAGTACGGCTCCTTGCCGAACTGCCAATCCGCCGTGAGATTGCAGTTCGCGATGTAGTTCACCGTGTCCGCCACCTCCGTGTGGGGCATGTCCTTGCAACCTGACCGACTTGGGTCCGGTGGCGCTCATCGGCAGATCAGATGAGGTCGGCCTTGGAGCGGAAGGACTCGGCACGCCAAGAAGGCGGCCAGCAGGTCGGCCCCGGTCAAACCCTCTGCGATCAAGGCCAAGACTTTTCGGAGTCGCCACGACGGCGGCACCAGCGGGAGTCGGCGTCCTAGCCAGTGGGACCAGGTGGGAGCCTCCCGCCCGATGGACCCGGCTTCATAAGGCGGCAGATTGTTAATCGCCTATACGGGGTGGCGTTCTTCACGTAAAAATAAGACCGCTGCCACATCTTCATCGACTTGATCAGCGGGATGGTGGGAAAGCGGGTTGTCGGCCACCGATCTCCGCATCGCGATGAAGGCACCGCCAGGGCTGTACGCCCGGCGACGTGCGTGCCAAGCTTGGACTGGAAGAACTCCCCCCATAGCTCGATGGTGGGGAGAATGCCGAGGAAGCCTTCGCACAAGGTGGCGAAGGCAGCCAGCAGCACCACCGTGTTCAGAGTAAGGTCGTGCGGCTAGAGCCCGTGGAACTCCAAGAAGGAGCGGAAGAAACCGCTCACCGGCAGCCCTAGGCCGCACATGAGGTCTGAGCGGAATACGACCCGCTCGCCCTCCTCCGGCACCGGCAATATTCCCCCCCCCCCCCCGGTGCGGCGCGGGCCAGCACTAGGTTCTTGCCGGGAGACGGCAGCGTCTGGCGAAGGAACTCGATGTGGTCGTCGTCCACCTCAGAAATCCCCTGCGCCGGGCGCCTGGCGGAGGTGCGGCGGCGGAGAAAGAGCTCATCGCTGCGGGCGTGGCGTGGTTCGGCGCGGTGGCGGCGAGGGGAAGAAGAAGCAAGAGGAAGCGAAGGGAGTAGGGAAGATGGGCGCACATGATTCGCCGCCCTCTCTTCCCACCTACTTATAGGCTCGTGGGCTGAGAAGCCGATGGGGCGGGCGTGGGATTAACTGCACCCAGCACCCCACGCCCCCCACGATTTACCACACGAAGTTACTGCGCGCAGTTACGACGTGGGAACCCCAACCGTCCGCACGGCTACAACGGATCCGTTCGCGTGCCGAGGCATGGTAGTGGCGGGCCCTGCCTGATGGCCTGTCCCGTCGCGCGCGTAGGTGGGCAGACTGACCCTGCCGCGTGGCGCCACGCGACGGGTCCACAACGGGCAGCTGCCTGGAAGCTTATCAGGCACGCTGCCTGGATCCCGCTACGACTTTCAAACTCTTTAAGGGGCAAGACGGCCTTCTGCAAGTCCGGCTCCAGCTAGTCGGCCTAGAGGAAGACGGCGAGCAAGGCCCAGATTCCACCACTAGGAGGATGAAACTGTTGAGGCTCCTCGACATGTTGCCCTCGGCGCCTCACCAGCTTCGGGGACTACTGTCAGAGTAATGGGCCACGAGTAGGCTAACCCGAGCCCTCGGACCTTTCAAGACATCGGGGCAGGCTGCGCCCTTCAAGACCCCAAGACGAAGAGCCGCTTTCTGAGAGACGACGGCAAGGCCGCCGACTGCCCCTCACGGTCGAGTCCCAGGGACAACTTCGAGATAAGCCGACTCCTAACTGGCGGCTTCCAGAGAAGCCGGCTATGGGGAGTCGGCCCGCGACTCCAACCACCTCCTGCCTTCGCAATAATGGGCCGGGACGGGTGCGGCCACAGCACGGCCCATCCTCGCCTGTTCGCGAAGGGCAGGCATGGCCACAAAGGCGCCGCATTTAACGGAGATCTCCATCCGGCGGCAACCTGTTGCCATGCCGGCCCTCGACATCAGCCCGTGGGCGCCCGTGCCCACGACGGCTGTCTGTATGACCCAGAGGCGATGGGTCCCGCACGTCGGCGAAGTCTGAAAAGACGGCGAGAGCACCACAAGACGGACCCGTCGAGTCGGCCCTCAGGAGTTGAAGCCCCTCCCACGGGCCCAGCACGCCATTAAGTAGACAAGACGGGGAATGGCAACAGCGATCGCTCGCCAGGCGGCGGCACTATTGCCATGACCCCATGACCAAGCCAGCGTCATTAGAAGCACAGCTACAGTAATCCATAGCCGGCAAGAACCGCCCGCGGCGGACAAGCCATGTCAGCCCCATGTCGGGCCCGTCGGTGGGGCCGGCCAGTCGGCGGGCCCCAGCAGTCGGCGGAGAAGACGGCGGCCTGAGAGACAGACGGCTGGGACCTGCGCCCAGCCAGATTACCATTGTTCCCCCCGGGGGGTAGGCCTATATAAACCCCCCGGGGCACCCATGCAAAGGGTTGGACCCTGATAGTTTTAGAGACACATAGAGGGAAGAGGAGAGCTAGCCGTGCCCTTCTCCTTCCTCACCCCGAACAGCTCAAGGAGCCTCTTGTAGCCCTTGTTCATCTAGTGATCATGCGGAGACCCAGCAGAGCAGCAGTAGGGGTGTTATCTTCCCGGAGAGCCCTGAAGCTGGGTAAGATCCGCCGGCGTGCATGTCTTCACCTCATCCCGTTTCTAGGCACCGGCGACGTTCTACTCGCCCCCACCATGATAAGTCATCCCTTGGCTTATGTTGCACCCAACCCCCGACAACAAGAGTTCTGAAGTATATTGTGACGCACCCCGGAAGGGCCTTGGATGCGTACTAATGCAAGAAGGCAAGGTAGTCGCATACGCTTCCAGGCAACTACGAAAGCATGAAGAAAATTATCCTACTCATGACTTGGAATTGGCAGCAGTCATTCATGCACTTAAAGAGTGGAGACACTTTTTGCTTGGAAATCGGTGTGAAATATATACGGACCATAAAAGTCTCAAATATATTTTCACGCAGCCAGAACTAAATTTATGGGCAGCGCTGGTTGGAATTATTCAAAGATTATGATGTTGGCATTCACTACCATCCAGGAAAGGCGAATGTAGTGGCGGATGCTCTTAGTCGCAACCCCAGCTCAGGCAACGACAGTCTACAGAAATTGAGACCAGAAATTCAGCAGGAGTTCGCCAAACTCAACTTGGTGATGGTCACTAAGGGCAACGTGTCAAATTTGGAAATACAGCCTACCCTAATGGAACAGATTAAGAAGGCTCGGCATGGACATCCCAGCATCGAAGGCACAAAAAGAAAAGTGAGTATGGGCAAGGCCTCAGAATTCGTCGTAGATGACAAGGGAATATTATGGTACGGAGACAGACTTTGCGTGCCAAATATAGAGGACCTCAAACAGAAAATTCTAGCCAAAGGCCACACCGCTCCATATTCAATCCACCCTGGAGGAACCAAAATGTATAAGGACATTCAGGAAAAAATTTGGTGGCACGGTATGAAGAGGGATATAGCCACCTTCATTGCATGTTGTGATTCGTGTCAACGCATTAAGGCCGAGCATCAAAAACCAGCAGGGCTATTATAGCCAAACAGGATACCGGAGGGGAAATGGGACGAAATTGGGATGGATTTTATTGTTGGACTACCTCGGTCACAACACGGAAATGATGCCATATGGGTCATCGCAGATAGACTAACCAAGGTGGCACATTTCATTCCCGTAAAGACAACCTACACCACTCAGAAGCTTGCCAAACTTTATCTCTCCCGCATAGTTTGTCTGCATGGAATCCCAAAGACTATAATATCCGATAGGGGCACTCAATTCGTCTCTAGATTTTGGGATCATTTACAACAGGCTCTGGGAACTCAACTAGTGTTCAGTACAGCATACCACCCCCAGACTGATGAACAAACTGAACGCATGAACCAAATTCTAGAGGACATGCTGAGAGCATGTGTTCTCACCTATGGAACCAGTTGGGAAGAAATCTTGCCATATGCTGAGTTCGCATACAACAACAGTTACCAAGCCAGTCTTCAAATGGCACCTTTTGAAGCCTTGTACGGGCGGAGATGTCGCACCCCATTAAATTGGTCAGAAATAGGAGACAGTCATATCTTCGGCCCAGACATACTCAAGGAAGCTGAGGAGAAAGTTAAACTAATCAGGGACCGACTAAAGACAGCTCAAAGACAAAAAAATAGTTATTACGATCGAGAACATCGGGAAGTCAGTTTTGAACCCAGTGAGCATGTGTATCTACGAGTTTCTCCTATGAGGGGCCTGCAGCGGTTCAAAGTTAAAGGAAAGCTAGCACCAAGATTTATCGGACCCTTCTGTGTAGTTGCACTAAGAGGCACAGTAGCCTACCAAATAGACCTACCCGAAGAGCTGTCAGATGTCCACGATGTGTTCCACGTCTCATAGTTGAGGAAATGTGTAAGCAACCCAGAGAAGCATGTATCTCATGAGGACATTGACGTGCAACCAGACCTCACCTACAGGGAATGTCCAATAAAAATATTGGAGGAGTCCGAAAGGACGTCCCGTCAGAAAACAATAAAGTTTTTCAAGGTTCAGTGGAGCAATCACACCGAGGAGGAAGCAACGTGGGAAAGGGAGGATTTTCTTCGGATAGAACACCCACACCTATTTCAGGATCAGCTCAAATCTCGGGGACGAGATTTTTCCTAAGGGGGTAGGTGTTGTAACACTCCAAAAAATTTTATTTGGTTTTCATTAAAATCTTTATTTGAATTAAAGGAGGGTATTGGAATTTTTTTTTGAGGGACTCTTCTTCTCAAATATTTTCTTTTTATGACAAATATTTTTTTTCTAAGAAAGGTCCTTCTCAACCTTGATCTTTAGTCTTAAGGATTTTTCAAAATTGTGTTGGCTCAACACAAATAATATTGGAGGGTTTTGCAATTATTTCTATTAAAAAGAAATCCTATGGATTTTTGGTTTTATTCTTTTACCTTTTAAAGATTTCTCTTTTTCCTTGTCACATGTTGAAACTTTCTTCCAAAACCCCTCCCTCCACTTTGGGTCAAGTCAAATATCCAATCCCAGCAAGTTCAACCCATTTTTTATTTTTGTTCTATTTATTTTATCCTCAATACAATTTCTGTCATTTATTTTGGGCCTTGGTGACTTACAAAGGAAGTACCAGATCCCTTTTGAGTTTTGGTCCCAAACAAACTCCTCTGACTAGTCCTTAGTACCCTCAACCTAGATCCATCAAGATCCACTTGTCCACAATTCAAAATTTTCAAATTTTGCTTGCTGCAAGTTTGAACCAGATTTGCCATTTTTGATGAAATTCATTCTTTTTCTTCTCCAAAAATTCTCAGATAAAGCATGCAGCCCCTGGATGCATTGAGAGGTCACCTCACCAAAGATCAACTCCAGAGAAATTTTCCACATGCCAAATTCATTTCATCAAACACCTGGCATGCACTGTTTCTGTCAAAATTCAGAAAAATTCAGGTTTCAGTGTTCAGTTTCAGTCGACGGTGTCGTTTTCGTTAAAACCCGTCGACAATCTCGCCAGTAGCCACCTTGGATCGTTGCTCACTGCTCCCCCTTCTTATCCAGTGTGCCGCACGATCGTTTGGACGGGCGCAAGTGTCGGTGGCGACATGGCACCTCATCGTCGGCGTCTTCTGCGGTGGCAGAACCACCCGTGGCGGCCAGCAGGGGCCGGCCCTGCCTTTCGGCGCCGTCCAGCACTGCCCAAGCCACCAGGAGCCTCCGCGTGGCCATCCCCTCCCCTGTGTATGCTACAACACCGTCGCCGTGGCCTGAGAACCACAGGGCGTGCTCCCTGCCGCCAACGTGCCCGCGAGGCCGTTCCGTCGGGAACTTGGAGTATCACCCAAGTCAGGCCAAGTTTAGCCCCGGGATGGAACTAGTGGACCAACGCGATGATGCCCAATCACCTAAACCACCTGCCCGACCACTGACTCACCATAATCACTCGCCAGAATTATCCCAGATTGGCGATCACTCGGCCGGCTATAAATAAGCGCCCGAGCTCGCCTTCGACCAGGCACCACCCCTCCACCTCACCAGAGCCACGCCCAGCCACTAGGAGGGCCTCGAGGAGGTCTTCTTCCCCGACTCCGGCCGCCCCGATCCGCTTCGGGCTCCGGCACGATTCTCACTGGTGAGGGCATCTCCGCCTCCCAAACCGCTTCAGCAACCCGCTAGTGCACCCACTCTTCCGACTCCATCCTCAATTTGGCACCTGCAGCTCTCCTCGGCGAGATCCACCACCGCCCGAACCACTGTCCGCCAGAGTAGAGGCCGCCGTTGATGTGGTGCTCGCCGGCGACCAACTCCACCACCCTCAGGTGCGGAAGGACTCATTGAACCCGTAGATGCCCTCCTTTCCCCCTACCTCGTCGTGGATCGCCGCCGGCGACCACCGCAGCACTCGGGCGTCGGGCGCTTTGCTTTAGTTTTTAAACCTGGCGGGTGGAACCCCCTCGTCAGCTTTTTCTCTTTTTGGAACCGTTTTCTGAAAACGCCTCAGGCAAAATACGCTTTCTAACTGAGACGTTTTCTGTCTCTTTTATAAACTAACCCCTGGAAACTTTCTATTTCATTACAAATGAGTCCCTGGACTAAAACCTTAATAACTTTTAACAAAAGATGATTTTGAATTGATTCTTTTTCTGTCATCTTTATTTTTATGTTTAGTTTTTTTTCATATTTATTTTAAAAATATTTGGAACAATTTTTATGCACACACAGTATTTATGTTAGTATGCGTTTTCTTTATACCATAGATACCGGAGGAGGTGACGGAACCGCAGACTTCACCGAGCTAGACTCCGACTACTCCGAACCAGGCAAGCATGTTTGAACCTTTGATATGATGAGTGTTTTGCATGTTTGCTTGAGTAGTTATTCCATGGCATTTTCATATAAGCAACTATGAGTGTTATATTGCATGCAAGGCAACTTCGAGTGAGCTTCGAAACTTGATGTGTTCATTTTATGGAAGAATACATGATCATGTGGTGACATGAAGGTGGTGAGCTGGTATTGTTGAAGCATGCCAGTCTTAGGTCAACCGTTTAACTCCAGTGTTAACGTGGATCAAGTCTCGATCCTGTTCGTTTCTCCCCTTCGTGCTGCCACATGTGTTCTGCAAGGAGTGTGGTTTAGTAAGTTGCAAACCTCTTTCCTTGTACACACAAAACAGAGGGACCGCGATGAGGGTTCCATGGCCCTGGATTAAAGCCCGTCATCCAGTCAGGGGGCATGGGTGTTTCCGGTTGGGACCGAGAGGGGGCACCCCTTAGAGCGCGCGATATAAATTTGATCCCATGCTATTCGAGGTTGTGACCTCCCCGTCTTAGAGTTTTTCTTGAACGTTGCCTAGGGTGATTCCTGGCAGCGGAATGTGGAATGGGTGTGTACTTGTTAGATGTGTTTATTCTAAAATAACATAGACGGAACTAGTCCTTTGTGACTACTAAAATCCGTTGGCTGTGGGTAAAGAGTACAAACTCTGCAGAGTCAAAACCATTCGAGTATCCCTGTCCACGATCAAGGATGTGAACAGTATCTCAGTGTCAGTGTCAGTCTCGGTGTCAAAGCTCAGTGTCATCCTTAGTGGCAGTCTCCGGAGTATAAACAGGAAACCGAGAGTGGTAAACTCGGATGAACATTATTCCTATGGCTGGACTAACCAGTCTATTATTATGAGCTGAGTAATTTCTTGGGATGATTTAAACTCATGAACTGCTTGAATTCGAATGATGAAATATAAGCCCTTTATGTGACGTCGCTCAGACGTCCGACTGTGATATTCTTGTTATTTACTTTTGATATAAGCCCTTTATGTGATGTCGCTCAGACGTCCGACTGTGGCATTCTTGTTATTTACTTTCAATATAAGCCCTTTATGTGATGTCGCTCAGACGTCCGACTGTGGCATTCTTGTTATTTACTTTTGATATAAGCCCTTTATGTGATGTCGCTCAGACGTCCGACTGTGGCATCCCTGTTATTTACTTTCATTATAAGACCTTTTCGAGATGTCGCTTAATACGCCCGACTGTGGCACGCACTATCATTTACATTTCAATATAAGCCCTTTATGCAGTGTCGCCCTGACGCCCGACTGCGGCATGTTAAATTCCTTCTTTTTACCTTTCGAGGCGTCGCTTCAGACACCCGATCGGTCCTCAGCTATTTTATTGGGATTTCGGGAGGACTACCGCCTGACTTCCTGTTCATTTTACTTGCAGTGCAAAGTTATTATCTGAGTGTGCATTATTAATCTGCTCATGTGCATCATGTTTACATTTGTTATATCTTATGTCCACACTGTCTTGCGAGTACGTCCAAAGTACTCACCTGGCTTGTTGATTTGGCCAGATATTGATGAAGGCGATCTTATGGATGAAGAGTACGATGGCGAGTCCGACGCCTAGAGGAGTCCCAGTCAGTCCCGTGCGACCCTGGAATTGGTCACTTGTATCATATACGCTTCCGCTACCCGAATAAAATCATCGAGCCTCACTTCGACGCTCAATGTCTGTAAGATTAGGAGTCATGTCACCCACTTCGCTGTGACATATCCACCACCACTTTTATTACGAGTCAGTAGTTATGCCACCATACCCTTGTGTCATATCCGCCTTTATGTATAATATCGGCGTGCTTGTAATAAATTGTTGAGCAGCCTCAGCTCAACCTTGTATAATACTTAGTACTTCTGGATTTCTGTATCAAGGATTTGTCTACTAGTAAGGAAGATTTTCCTATACTGGTCCGATAAAAGGGTCGGTTTCTCAATAAAAATTTTATTGGAAAACCGGTCCTGACATTTTCCAAGTCCACATTGGCGGGATAGTCCCAGCTTCTCAGAGTCCAAGTCTGTCCGATGAGGCCGGTTTCGCCGCCCACGCGACCCGGAGGGGTAGTAACATTGACCACGCACCCGTACATACGCCTGCCGATTAGCGCGTCGTGGCGGCGACGCCCACGACGCGTTCTGAGAGGCAGGCGGTGGCCTGCGTGGGCCCCCTGGTGCCCACGATCAAGAGGAAGACGCTGTCGTCCTCCTCCGAGACTAGCAGGCGGCGGTGATCCTCCAGCGACTCCGGCATGGTGAACCGGTAGCACGTGTCGTACTTGATGTTCTCCGCCAAGGGCCAGCAGTGACCGCTGCACGCATCCGTGAGGTGATGCACCATGTCCGCTGGCGAGCCACAAAACGGCATCGGGCACTCATGGCAGTGGACGAAGGGCTCCTTGGAGGCATCGACCAGGCCGTCCATGAATCGGGAGTGGTTGTAGGGGACGTTGCGCCAGTTGAATATGTGAGCAAGTTACTACGAGATTTAATTCGAATAACCACAAAATAAATCATGACGGCTATAACAGAGATGAAACTAATCATGTGGACTAGCATATTAGTAGGATACACAGTAGAAACATGAATTCTACCACGATTTCGAACAGGAAGGACAGAAACACATACGGTGCAACAGGAGCAGCACCCTTGGTGTTGAGGTTGTCGTTGAGCAAGAGGTTGCCGAGGTCGGGGAAGAAGTCATCGTCGGTGAAGTCGTGGCTGCCATCAGTCGTGAGAGTGTGCTCCCCAGATTCAACAGCGCCCGCCGAATGGAGCGCAGGAGGGAGTGGTTGTAGGGGACGTTGCGGCCGCCAAATGGAGCGCAGGAGTAGCACACGAAGCAGTAGATGGTGTCCTTACTAGTACTCCCTAGTCTCTATCTATCTATATCTATATATATCTACTCTTATAGAAAACCGAGTTGGTGATGATGGTATGCACGCCATCTTGTAATATAGATCGTCCGATCTATATCTGACGGATAGAAAGCCAACTATGACAATTTTACAAAAGATACCCGCACCTCTCTCCACATTTACAGATAAGGCCTTGCCTTGTTCATCCTTATCTCCCACAACCTTGTGCTCCTCCCTATGTCTCTATCTCTACTACTTTTTTTATAACAAATCGAATAGTGCTGCGGCTACGCACGCATGAACACGCCTCCTCGCCTCCATCATCACCAATCGAGTCTTTTATAGGACTAGGAGTAGAGAAAAACCGAGTTGGTGATGATGGTGTGTCGTGGCAATGCACGGGCATCTTGCTATTTTTTTGCATATAAGTCCAAACACCACGTAGACACGGTCTTTGAGCACGGTTCATAGTCGTTCCACGCTCGGGCATTGAAGTTTGTAACTATTTTAGATTAGAATATACTACTCCTCCGGTGCTAGTTGTAGAGCAAAGTCCTACTCTGCTGCTCTACTATAGCAAGCTAGGGCATAGTACTGTAGTAGGTACTGTAGGGAGTACCAGTACTGTGATCACTCAAGCAAGTTGTCTGGCATCGATATGACCCTACGCTGCTGGTATGTGTCTCGTAAGTCAAGCGGCGTGCTGTAGTCATCATCACATGTCCACTTCCCGCAGCACATATTCGCTTCTCCATCTTTGTCCGCACATAATTTCGTCCAAGCTTCCATCCCCGCTAAGGCGCCTCCCCCCATCGTCCGAAACCCAAGCATTAACAATGGCAGAACCGAGCAGCGTCCGCCGAAAGACTGGCTGGAATTCGCTCCCCACAGAGGTAATCAAGCTCATTGTTTCGCGTGTGGACAATCTCAGTACCATGCCGCTCGCCGCGTGCTTTCGTCGGGGCTGTACCGTTTACTCAAAGCCCTCGGCCGGAGCTTTTTATGCCAGCTCCTTGCTTGCCGATGCCACCGATCTTGAAACGGCGTGTCACGCAGCATAACGATTGTAGGGTGGCGAGCATCAACCCCCTTCATTGCGATCTGATCCCCGTCAGCCTCAGCTACATTAACGGTATGTACTGGGTCGGCATGAACACGTCTTGGATGGTGCTCGTCGACGGTCGCGGTTGGATGCTCGTGGAGGTCTACACCCGCCGTTGATCCCCTTCCTTCGATTAACACTGCGACCTTTGCTTTGGCACCGCGCCCGAGAATACTCGAGAATCTTACAAGAGCCAACATGATACCATGTTTGATTTGCTCAAGGTTGTAATCTGCCAAGTGCCCACAAGATCTGTGAATTATAAAGATTTCAGGCTAATTGCGTTCTTCAACCGCGGTCTCGCCTATCTGACAGGTCACTGCGGTAAGAGGATAAATCTGCACGTCCATCGCAGGATCATACATCCTCCATGGTTCTTTGATGCCATTGAACACAAGGGCTTCATTTACGCTGTCGAATCCTTCTATGGCTGGACATATTGCTGGCCTACTCCAGTCATCGCTACGAACGGATGTTACAGCAGTATGTTACTTTCCTATGATATCATGATGGCTTGCTTATATTACTGTCAACATTTACTGAAAAAATATTCATGCTCGTGACATGCTGTTCTTAAGATTGACTAAATCAAGAGCCCTTTTTTATTTGACTCCAACTTGATATGATGTTGTAGGCCGCCTGGTGTCTCTACCCTTCCTAATCCCAGAAGCTTTCAAAGAAAAGCGGCATGGCAGTTGCAGGTGGTTCCTAGCTCGATCAGACGATGGCGAAAGATTGATGATCGTTCGCACATACCGAACGTATTGTTTCGCGGAATACAATCACGATCCTTTGCAAGGTCTTTGAGCAGGATCCCAGCTTCTACGGGCCTTGAGGATTTTTTGTTGGAGGCTGGTAAGTAGCCTTGGTACACGCTCTCTGTTTGTCGGACTGAATTATTCGATTAACCAGGAGATAACTGACGGCAAGGATCATGATGGCAGCGCGGTTTCGTTCATCAGGCAAAACTGTGTGTACACAGCGTACCATGCGTCTCTGCATGCACCATACCCTAATATGTACCGCCACGCTCTACAGCCCAAAGTAGGAGAGAGGGTCGCAAGTATCAGACTTCGACCTGCTGGCTGGAGTTTCCCCCGTCAGGCACCCATCTGGTTCAAGCCGTCAGCCAATCTCCATAGCTTAATAAATAGTAACGTCTAACTGAGCCAGTTAGTTAGATGCGTACACTTGGTGTAGTAGGATCTTTATTTAGTTTGATGCATACACTTGTTCTTTTTTGGTAGCCCTTTTGTAATGATGGTTGATGTTTGTTTTGGAAGAGAGAGTTGCTTCTTCACTCTTCTGGCCTGCTTACTGCTTCTGTTGCACCCCCAGCCCTAGTTGCTGCTGCTGATGTTTTCAATGTACAATCAGTAGTATATTTCGTCTGTTGGTTGAACAAATGTGTTGTTTTGCAAGTCGTTGCACGGTTCGATCCTTTAGTGCCCCTGCACTGCACGTAGGTCATACTATTTTAAATGGAACACATTTTCCACTTGTTGATAACATGCAGCCCATTGATGAAGGCCCAATAGAGAAGCCCATAATTAATCGGAAGGGAGGCTCTCACATGAATCCGGCCCAGGTACATGCTCATGGTCCCTAAACATAAATAAGTAAATAAATAAAGCTAAATGCTCATGCACCAGTTCTTTGGGAAAATAGGTAGCCCAGTATTTCTTTTTGAAGAATACCCAAGCTAGGCATATTTGTTTTCTCCGAATTACTGGGCTGCAAATCTTTCAAGACGAGGAGGGATGCATACCGTCCTGGCCAAAGAGTATGGTCAATGTCTGTTAAAAGTAATATCAAAAGGGGTTGAAAATTCCAAAAAAATATTATAGCAAATGGGATATTAGTTTTTTTTAATTTTGTTCTTCACTGATATCTTATAGTATTTCATTGGATTTAACATGACATAGTACTAATTTATTTTTAATTTTTTTTTAATATGGCTATTAATTTTTGAATTAAGAATGTTTCGTTCCCCAGCAAAAATTTGCGAATTTTCAAAATTTACCACATATTTAGTTAATTTTTTGACCATGGTACTGACTAGAAAATGGCCGGCAATTCTAAAAATGGAAAACGGGCTGCAATAAATTCCATATGAATTAGATAATGAGTAAAAATTATAAAAATAATAGCAAATGGCTTGTACACGCCACAGATTTCGAGGCTGACTTGTTTACGCAAGGCTTTGTCAGTGAACACACGATTCGAAAGAAGAAGCGATCGTTGGATGTCCATCCAACGGCCGACGTGCTTCTTCAATCTCTCGATCTTCCTGCTCACCGCCTAAACTAGCGCCCGGCGGACTGCCTCTCCCTCCTCTTGTGGCCCGTTGTGATACCGCTGAAGGCTTCCACGGCCCACCCTACTCCCTCCGCTGGCCGGCCGCACGCAATCAATCGCCTCCTTATTACGAAAAAATGATTCCTCCCATCGACATCCGGGCGCACCGGTTGGGAGGCTGACACAGTGGGCCTACTACGTTGACGCCAGACGCGAGGCTTGTCAACTTAGTCAACAAACGATTCTAACAGCAAGAACCGTTGGATTTGAATCGAATGGTCCTGCCGCTTCTTCGATCGCTGCTCTTCTTGCACCATTTGCCCAAACCAGCACCGAGGAGACCGCTTTGCTCACGCCTCCGGTGGCGGGTCAGCTGCCGTTGAGGCCTCATCGGACCCTACTACTCCTACCGCTAAAGGCCTGCGGCGGCAGCAGCCTCACATCACGGCCCGAACCAGTGAACCCTCGTACTCCTCTATGCGTGGGCATCCACTGCCGCGTCTTCCCCGGCTCCGCGTCGTCCCCTTCCTAGGCCTCGCCGTCGTCCACCGCCTTGGTGCTCTCGGCGCGGCGTGGTCAATGTGGTCAACGACATTCCATCGGAAGAGTAATCAGACGTGGAGAGGCCGACAGCTGGGTCCACGGCCACAGTAGCGGTTTTTTGTGATTTGCCAAGCAAGTCGCTATGTCAGGCTGTTGGGCTGCAAATCTTTCAAGACGAGGAGAGCTTTCATTAATTTGGCCGAGAAAATGGCCCATCAGTAATGAGAAATGGGTTGTACATTTTTAAAACACATCAAACCGGCAATTAGTTTCAAATATCTCTTTTTCATTTCGAGATTTTAAATTACATTAATCTTTATGCATGGAGAATTTGTTGGATTTTATATTGATATACATTTATTTTTTAAATCAGTTTGAATGTGAGTCGAAATTTCGGGATTAAAAACAGTTCGGACCGCTTTTGAAATATGCAAAATTTCGTATAATTTTTTAACCGTGGCCACAGTATGGGCTGTAATGCTAACAAAAAGAATATGGGCTCCAAAAAAACCATAAGAATTAGCAAATGGGTTGTAAATTATAGAAATAGTGGCAGATGGGATGTATGCTGTTTTCCACAGATTTGAGGCTTTCCTAAAAAAAGGTTGACGCACAGCAAAGGATCGTTGGATGTCCATCCAACGGCCGTCGTCTTCCTCAATCTCTGCTCTTCCTGCTCCAGCCGCTCAAACAAGCGCCGGCGGGACTGCCTGCTCCCTCCTCCCCGCGGCCGGCTGTGCTGCCGCGCAGGCCTCACCGCCCCACCGTACTCCCATCGCTGGCCTAGCCATCCCTCTACTCACCCACACCTGTTGTTATTCTCCGGCGACGGCAGACGAACCAGTAAACCCTCGTACAGTCGTACTCCCCTCCGCGTGGGAAACAACTGCCGAGTCTTCCCTGCCTCTGTGTCGTTCCCTTCCTAGGCCTCGCCGTCGTCCACCGCCCTGGTGCTCTCGGCGCGGCCTGGTCAACGTGGTCAACGACCGACATGCATCTGAAGTGGACTGTACGTGGAGAGGCCGACAGCTGGGTTCACGGCCGCACGCAAGGAAATGCCTCCTTATTACGCGCAAAATAATGATTCCTCCAGCTGACATCAGGGACCCACCGAAAGGGCCTCTGTATTTCGCGAAAAAAACGTTACCACCGCTGACAGCTCGGACCCATCAGCTATATCTTCGCACGCAAGGAAGTGCCTTCTTATTACACACAAAAAAATGAATACTCCCCCTGTTAGCAGGGACCCAGTATAGTCGCAGGCTGGCTTGTGAGCCTACTAAGTTGACGGGGATGGAGGGCTTTGTCAACTTAGTCAATATGCACGATTCTAGCTCCAGTGACCGTACGATGTCCATCCAACGGCCGTAGTGCTTCTTCAACCTCTGGTCTTCTTGCTCCAGCCGCCCAAACCAGCGCCGGTCGTGCCTCGTGCTCCTGCCTCCCGTGGCCGGCTGTGATGCGGCGAAGGCCTCACCGCCCCCTACTACTCCCACCGCTGGCCAGGCCATCCCTCTACTCACCCACACCCCCTATTATTCTGCGACGACGGCAGCCTCACACCGCAGCGAACTAGTGAACCCACGTACTCCTCTACGCGTGGGCATCCACTGTCGCGTCTTCCCCGGCTCTGTGTCGTCCCCTTCCTAGGCCTCACCGTCGTCCACCGCCATGGTGCTCTCGGCGCGGCGTGGTCAACGTGGTCAAGGAACGGCTTCCATCGGATGTGGATCAGACGTGGAGAGGCCGATACTGGGTCCATGGCCGCAGCAAGGAAATGCCTCCTTATTACGCGCAAAACAATTATTCCTCCACCTGACAGCGGGGACCCACCGGACGGGCCACCATATTTCGTGAAAAAAATGTTTCCCCCTGACTGCTGGGACCCACCAGCTACACCTTCACACGCAAGGAAGTGCGTCCGGGCAAAAAAAAAACAAAACGATTCGCCCCCCTGACTGCTGGGACCCACCAGCTACATCTTCGCAAGCAAGCAAGTGCCTGATAGTCGGGACCCACCTGGTCGAAGCGTACGTAGCGTTGTCATTCTGGTCGCGAACGTGTACGTATATATAAACTGGTGGATGTAGAGGCGCGCACGTGTCGTAGTAGAGGCGCGCACGTAGCATGTACCTGCGTCACGTTGCGAGGGTGCAAGAAAGAAAATACGACCACATACGTACATACGGGCAGGGTCTCGAATGCCTACTCGGCGCATACGTACATGGCTGGGTCGAACGGAGAAACAGCGTCATCGTGCGTGTTCATGGGGAGGCAGCGGAATGTGTCGTGTTCATGGGGAGGCAGCGGAATGCGTCGTGTTCATCGAGGCAACGGAACGCGTGGAGCCAACCGGCTGGGTCGGAACGGAATGCGTGGTCGTGTTCATCGGGAGGGCTTGGACGGAACAGCGATGGAAGCGAGGCCTGGCGTATCGCTGACAACGGAGGAAACAGCCTTGTGTTCGACCGCCACGCGTTAAAGCAGGATCCTGTTCATCGGGAGGGGTCTGGGCGTACCGCAAAAATGGAGAAAGCGGACCTCCCTACGGTCGAAACGGGGGTCTGTTGATCGGGAGGGTGTGGCGTCTTGCAAAAGCGGAGGAAACGGACCTCCTACGGTCGAAACGGGGGTCCTGTTGATCGGGAGAGGTGTGGCGTACCGCAAAACGGACGAAACGGACTTGTGTTGGAGCGCTACGGTCGAAACGGGGGTCCTGTTCATCGGGAGGGGTGTGGCGTACCGCAAAACGGGACTCCACGGGATACTGTTCATCTCCTCCGTCGACCTCCTCCAGCCTCCACAGGCTCCTGTTCATCTAGCCTCCACCGCACGCTACTCCACCGGCTACTGTTCAACCACCCCACCACGGGCACCCCTCCACCGTCTACTGTTCATCCAGCCCTCCACACCACGGGTTCATGTTCATCCAGAGGCAACGCCACCGCCAATCGCTCATCCAACCCCCGCAACGCTCATCGCTCATCCAATCGATCGGCTTGATTAGCGGTAGTAGCGAAGAACCGCTCGATCGGCTTGATTAGCGATCATTGATCGATCGCTCGGGTTCGATCGCGTAGCCTGTAGTGCAATTGCTCGGGTTGATTAGAGCCCAACGCCTCGCTTCGGGTTGATTAAATGAGCGCCTACTCACACCTGCAGCAGCGTACGTCTGAGAAAGCGTGCATCGCTCGGCCCCCGACCTCCCACCGTAACCGGCAACTCCCCGGAATTTTCCTCCCCCTCGCTTCTACCACGGTTTTCTCCATCATGGATGGCCCAAAGAATGTCATGCAGCTGCGTCTCCGGCCCGCCCAGGACGAAAAGCCCATTTTCTATCATGATTTTTTGTCATAGAAGTAGGAGCCCACCACATCTATGATGATACCGGGTTTTGTCACAATTATCGTCATAGAAGTGTCATATGTATGACAAAAAAAATTCGTTCGGCCCAAAATGTCACGGATGTGTCTTTTTTTTGTAGTGATTACATCGAATTGTTGCTGCGGTTCTAACTAGAGATAGCGATTGTCTTGGTTGTGAACCTGCAGCGGCGATAAGAAACGGGGTGCCTAATCCCGGCGCTGGCCCTCCACCCTCAGAATTCCGCCGACACGGCTGATGATGGGCTTGATGTGCTCCCTGAGCGGCATGAAGTCGGTACCTTCCGGCAAGCTCTCCAGCACGGTGTCGAAGTCGAGGTCGGGGTACCAATTTGCCACCTTGGTGAGAACCTTGGTCATGGCGCCCTGGCAAAGCCTCCGGGCCTCGTCGGCCAGCGAGGCCACCCGGTTGGCGTGAAGCTGCTCCAGGCCCCGAGAACACACTCGAAGAACAAGGTCAGCTTGGCGTTGGTGGTCCCGCTGCGCTCTGCGGCGTACCTCACGCTTGGCATCCCCATGGTAGCCAACTGCGCGGTGATCCTGCCGGCGACGTCCTCGAGGCGGCCGATCCAGCGGTTCACGCCCTCCTCGAAATCCTTGTGCTCGGCGGCCTCGTTCTTCTGCAGCTGCTTCTCGGTCTCCAACTCCTCGCCCAGGATCCCCTCCCGGGTTTTGGCCTCCGTGAGCATCCCCTCGAGGCCCTCCAGCTTCAGCGTGAGGTCCTCGACGGACTTGTTAGCCTCGGAGAGCTCCCCAGCCCTGCTGATGGCCGCGCCATGCGCCTCCGTCAGGGCGCTGTTGAGCGTGTCCTTCTCCTGGGACAGCTTCAGGGCCTTCTCCTTCAGCCCGTCCCGCTCTGCCTCCAGCTCCTTCACCTTGTCGGCGTGAACCTGGGCCTGGGCATCGAACGCCTCTTTGTTCCTCTTCTCCAGCTCACTGGTCCGCTGCAAGACAAGCTTCTCCACCTCTTCATCCTTGCCGCGAAGCGTGGCGGCAAGCTTCTCCTTGCGTGCGGCGAGGTCCTCTTCCTGAGAGTTCAGCACGGCCTCGTGCTGGGTTCGGGCGGCCTCGGCTGCCGTGGCCAAGCCCGCCGCCGTCTCCTGGGCCTTCTCGATGTCGGCCAGCTTCATGGTGAGCTCCACATCACGCTTGGCCAGCTCGCCCTGGGCGGCCTTCAGCTCGTCGCGAGCCTCGCGGAACCAGTCCTGCGTCTCGGCGACGCGCTTCTGGAGGTCCGCCTCCGCCTTCTCCACCACCGTCGTCCTGGACTTAGCCTTGTCCAGGCGGGCATGGTGGAGCGCTTGGAGCTTCCGGAAGCTGGCGCCCATGGCATGGAGGAGCCGCTCTTCCTGCGAGCCGTCGCCACCAACGCTTGGCTCGTCGACGACCTCAAGCCCGGCGGCGGCAAGCACTTTGTCGTCGAACACCTCTCCCTCGACGGGTGCCCTGGTGCTTGACGCGCCTGGAAGGTGGACGAACAAGTCGTCACTCACCCTCAGGTACTTGCCGGAGTCGGAAGCAGCAGAGGAGGAAGGCTGGTCATCAGCCACCTCCTCCTCCTCCTCGGCAACGGCCCTGCCAGCCTCCCCGGCAGGCCCCTTGCCGGTCTCCTTAGCGGTGGCCTTGCTGGCCTCCCCGGCAGGCCCCTTGGCGACGTCCTCAGCAGCGCCCTTGGTGGCGATCCTCTCAGTGTCCGCCTCGGCGGCCTTGGCGACGTCCTCGATGACAGCGTCCACGTCCTCTGGATTCACCGAGGAGGAATCTGGACACCGGAGAAGGGGGTGAGGCAAGGCCAAGAGCAATGGTCAGCAAGAAAGAAAAAGGAACAGGGACGAGAGGCGAGCGACTTACCACCGCCGGTGCCAGGCTGGGAAAAAGAAGTCTCCTCCCCACCAACATTTGGCGTCGAGGCAAAGCCGCCAGCGCCCAAGTTCTCCTCCTCCTCCTCCATGTGCGTGGGCTCGGTGCTTGGCGCCCTTACTGGGGACGCCCCTCGGGGCAGCGTGGTCGATGGGAGCGGCGTGTTGGGAGTAGCCCTCTGCGACTCCTCCTGCTGCTGCTCTCCTCCTGCATACCCGGCAAGGTCAGCACCAAAGTATCGTACCCCTGACACGTGTCGACAAGGGGAGGGTGGTGAGCTTACGCTGGGGGCTGGACCGGGGGCTGCTGTCCGGGCTACTCAGCACCACTAGTGGCACCCTTGAAGTACCAGCCGGGGGATGGCCGCCCGCCGAGGTCTTGGCCCTCTTCACCCTTTGGGCCAGCGTCTCCACATCCCTGCCAGGATAAAAACAAGTCCAGACAAGCGACACAGATTGAGAAGGCAGAGATGACGGGAAGGAGCCAGATACTTACTTGTTGTCCGCCTCCTCCTCTGTTGTTTTCCTCTTCCTCCTCAGGCTGAGGAACCCGTAGTCAAAAGTGACCCCCGCGTTGGCATCTGCCGGAGGAGGGGAGGAGCGTGGAGTCTGCGGGCGCGTGGACGAAGAAGAAGCAGATGCCTTCTTCCTCGCTGTCGCAGCCTTCACCACCTTCTTCACCGTCGTGGCCCTCGTCTAGTGTGTGGACTCCTCCGGGGACTTTGGCCGCCGCGCGGCCCTGGCGGACCGCACCGGCTCGCCGGAAGTGGCTCTCCGCAGGACTCGCCCTCTCCCCATGGCCGGAGGGTCAACAGCCCCGGCCTCCTCCTCCGGCGACTCGTCGGCCGCATCCTCAACCAGAGGAGCCTCGGTGCCGGTGTTGCTGGCTTCCCTGGCGGCCGCCGCCCATCGGGCGAGCTCCTCCTTCTCCGCGGTCGTCGCGTCCTTGTCCTCCAATACCAACAGCACTGACGGCCTCCTCAGCAAGCTTCGCCTCCATCGCCCTGGCGGCGATGTAGTCCAGCTCCGCTTGGGTGGTGTCCTGGACAAGCAGCCGCTCGGCGTCGGCGCTGACGTATCCCTCGTGCAGGGTGTTGAAGAACTGCTACACCTCGACGTCCTCCGGCTCGGCCCAACTCGAGTCAGGGCAATGCGCGTTTCAGTCCGGCATCATGGCGATGATGTCGGTCTGGCACGAATTGTTGCACAACGGGACTGTTGGAAATATGCCCTAGAGGCAATAATAAAAGCATTATTATTATATTTCCTTATTCATGATAATTGTCTTTATTCGTGCTATAATTGTGTTAACCGGAAATCGTAATACATGTGTGAATAACAGACAACAACATGTCCCTAGTGAGCCTCTAGTTGACTAGCTCGTTGATCGACAGATAGTCATGGTTTCTGACTATGGACATTGGATGTCATCGATAACGGGATCACATCATTAGGAGAATGATGTGATGGACAAGACCCAATCCTAACATAGCATAAGATCGCATAGTTCGTTTGCTAGAGTTTTCCAATGTCAAGTATCCTTTCCTTAGACCATGAGATCGTGTAACTCCCGGATACCGTAGGGAGTGCTTTGGGTATGCCAAACGTCACAACGTAATCGGGTGACTATAAAGGTATGCTACGGTATCTCTCGAAAGTGTGCATTGGGTTGACATGGATCGAGACTGGGATTTGTCACTCCGCTTAACGGAGAGGTATCACGGGCCCTCTCGGTAATGCATCATCACAATGAGCTCAATGTGATCGAAGTGTTTGATCACGGGATCATGCATTACGGTAACGAGAAAAGTGACTTGCCGGTAACGAGATTGACCGAGGTATTGGTATACCGACGATCGAATCTCGGGCAAGTAAAATACCGCTTGACACAGGGAATCGTATCACGGGATTAATTGAATCCTTGACATCGTGGGTTCATCCGATGAGATCATCGTGGAGCATGTGGGAGCCAACATGGGTATCCAGATCCGCTGTTGGTTATTGCTCGAGAGCCGTCTCGGTCATGTTCGCATGTCTCCCGAACCCGTAGGGTCTACACACTTAAGGTTGATGAACGCTAGGGTTGTAGGAATATGTATGTGCAGTAACCCGAATGTTGTTGAGTCCCGGATGAGATCACGGACGTCACGAGGAGTTCCGGAATGGTCCGGAGGTAAAGAATTATATATAGGAAGTGCTGTTTCGCCATCGGGACAAGTTTCGGTGATATCGGTATTGTCTGGGGACCACCGGGAGGGGTCCCGGGGGTCCACCAAGTGGGGCCACCAGCCCTGTGGGGGGCCACATGGGCCCTAGGTGGTGCGCCCTAGGCCCACATGGGCCAAGGGGAACCAGCCCCAAGGGGCCCATGCGCCTAGGGTGGAAAAAGGGAGAGTCCATGAGGGGAAGGCACCTCCGAGGTGCCTTGGGAGGGTGGACACCTCCCTCTCTGGCCGCACCCTCCCTTGGAGGAGGGGGCAAGGCTGCGCCCTCCCCCTCCTTGGCACCTATATAAAGGGGGAGGGAAGGGGCAGCAGAACCTTTGCCCCGGACGCCTCCTCTCCCTCTCCAACACATCCTCCTCCTCCGTAGTGCACGGCGAAGCCCCGCCGAGTATCTGCAAGTTCCACCATCACCACGCCGTCGTCTGCTGCTGGAGCCATCTTCCTCAACCTCTCCTTCACCTTGCTGGATCAAGAAGAAGGAGACGTTACATGACCGCACGTGTGTTGAACAGCGGAGGTGCCGTCTGCTCGCACTAGATCATCGGTGAATTGGATCGCGGCAAGTTCGACTACCTCATCCACGTTCACTCCGAAGCTTCCGTTGCGATCTACAAAGTGGTATGTAGATGCTATTTAATCTGAATACTCGTTGCTAGATGAACTCATAGATGGATCTTGGTGAAACCGTAGGAAAAATTTTAATTTTACGCAACATTCCCCAACAGTGGCATCATGAGCTAGGTCTATGCGTAGTTCTTCTTCTTGTGAGTAGAACACAATTTGTTGTGGGCGTAGATGTTGTCAATTCTTCTTGCCGTTACTAGTCAATCTTGATTCAGCGGTATTGTGGGATGAAGCGGCCGGACCAACCTTACACGCACGCTTACGTGAGACCGGTTCCACCGACTAACATGCACTAGTTGCATAAGGTGGCTGGCGGGTGTCATCTCTCCTACTTTAGTTGGATCGGATTCGATGAACAGGGTCCTTATGAAGGGTAAATAGAGATTGACAAATCACGTTGTGGTTTGAACGTAGGTAAGAAAAGCGTTCTTGCTAGAACCCTAATTCAGCCACGTAAAACTTGCAACAACAATTAGAGGACGTCTAACTTGTTTTTGCGGCAAGTGCTTTGTGATATGATATGGCGGAAGTTGTGATGAAGGATGAATGATATATATGTGATGTATGAGATGTTCATGCTATTGTAATAGGAATCACGACTTGCATGTCGATGAGTATGACAACGGCAGGAGCCATAGGAGTTGTCTTTATTTTTGTATGACCTGCGTGTCATTGAAGAACGCCATGTAAACTACTTTACTTTATTGCTAAACACGTTAGTCATAGAAGTAGAAGTAGTCGTTGGCGTGACAACTTCATGAAGACACGATGATGGAGATCATGATGATGGAGATCATGGTGTCATGCCGGTGACAAGATGATCATGGAGCCTCAAGATGAAGATAAAAGGAGCTATATGATATTGGCCATATCATGTCACTACTTTATATAATTGCATGTGATGTTTATTATGTTTTATGCATCTTGTTTACTTAGAACGACGGTAGTAAATAAGATGATCCCTCATAATAATTTCAAGAAGTGTTCCCCTAACTGTGCACCGTTGCTAAGGTTCGTCGTTCAAGCACCACGTGATGATCGGGTGTGATAGGTCCTTACGTTCGCATACAACGGGTGTAAGACAGATTTACACACGCAAAACACTTAGGTTGACTTGACGAGCCTAGCATGTACATACATGGCCTCGAAACACATAAAACCGAAAGTACGAGCATGAGTCGTATAGAAGATACGATCAACATGAAGATGTTCACCGATGTTGGCTAGTCCGTCTCACGTGATGATCGGACACGGCCTAGTTGACTCGGATCATGTAATACTTAGATGACTAGTAGAGGGATGTCTATCTAAGTGGGAGTTCATTAAATTTGATTAAATGAACTTTATTATCATGAACTTAGTCTAAATATTTACAATATGTCTTGTAGATCAAATGGCCAACGTAGTCCTCAACTTCAACGCGTTCCTAGAGAAAACCAAGCTGAAAGACGATGGTAGCAACTATACGGACTGGGTCCGGAACCCGAGGATTATCCTCATAGCTGCCAAGAAAGATTATGTCCTAAGAGCACCGCTGGGTGACGCACCTATTCTCCTGCAGAACAAGACGTTATGAACGCTTGGCGATCACGCTGCGATGATTACTCCCTCGCTCAAAGGCGGCATGCTTTACAGCTAGAGCCGGACTCCAAAAGCGTTTTGAGAGACATGGAGCATATGAGATGTTCAAGAGCTGAAAATGGTTTTCCAAGCTCATGCCCGGTCGAGAGATATGAAGTCTCCGACAAATTCTTTAGTTGTAAGATGGAGGAAAATGGCTCACAAGGTGAACACATACTCAAAATGTGGGTTGCACAACCGCTTGACTCAAGCGGAAGTTAATCTCCCGGATGAAGCGGTCATTGACAGAATCCTCCGATCGCTTCCACCTAGCTACAAGAGCTTTGTGATGAACTACAATATGCAGGGATGGTAAAGACCATTCCTGAAGTATATGCTATGCTGAAATCAGCAGAGGTAGAAATCAAGAAGGAGCATCAAGTGTTGATGGTGAATAAAACCACTAAGTTCAAGAAGGGCAAGGGTAAAAAGAACTTCAAGAAGGACGGCAAGGAAGTTGCCGCGCCCGGTAAGCAAGTTGCCGGGAAGAAGCCAAAGAATGGACCCAAGCCCGAGACTGAGTGTTTTTATTGCAAGGGAAGTGGTCACTGGAAGCGGAACTGCCCCAAATACTTAGCGGACAAGAAGGCCGGCAAAACCAAAGGTATATGTGATATACATGTAATTGATGTGTACCTTACCAATACTCGTAGTAGCTCTTGGGTATTTGATACGGTGCAGCTTGCTCATATTTGTAACTCAAAGCAGGAGCTGCGGAATAAACGGAGGCTGGCGAAGGACGAGGTGACGATGCGTGTCGGGAATGGTTCCAAGGTCGATGTGATCGCTGGCCGCACACGCTTCTCTCTGCATTTACCTACGGGATTAGTTTTAAACCTCAATAATTGTTATTTAGTGCCAAGTTTGAGCATGAACATTGTATCTGGATCTCGTTTAATTCGAGATGGCTACTCATTTAAATCCGAGAATAATGGTTGTTCTATTTATATGAGAGATATGTTTTATGGTCATGCTCAGATGGTTAATGGTTTATTCTTAATGAATCTCGTACGTGATGATACACATATTCATAGTGTGAATACCAAAAGAGTTAAAGTTGATAACAATAGTCCCACATATTTGTGGCAATCGCCGCCTTGGTCACATAGGTGTCAAACGCATGAAGAAGCTCCATACAGATGGACTTTTAGAGTCTCTTGATTATGAATCATTTGACACGTCGAACCATGCCTCATGGGTAAAATGACCAAGACTCCATTCTCAGGGAACAATGGAGCGAGCAACCAACTTATTGGAAATCATACATACCGATGTGTGCGGTCCAATGAGTGTTGAGGCTCAGCGGTGGCTATCGTTATGTTCTCACCCTCACCGATGACTTGAGTAGATATGGGTATGTCTACTTAATGAAACACAAGTCTGAGACCTTTGAAAAATTCAAGGAATTTCAGAGTGAGGTTGAAAATCAACGTGATAGAAAGATCAAGTTTCTACGATCGGATCGTGGAGGAGAATACTTGAGTCACGAATTTGGCACACACTTAAGAAAATGTGGAATAGTTTCACAACTCACGCCGCCTGGAACACCTCAGCGTAATGGTGTGTCCGAACGTCGTAATCGCACTCTATTAGATATGGTGCGATCTATGATGTCTCTTACCGATTTACCGCTATCTTTTTGGGGCTATGCTTTAGAGACTGCCGCATTCACTTTAAATAGGGCTCCGTCGAAATCCGTTGAGACGACACCGTATGAATTATGGTTTGGGAAGAAACCTAAGCTGTCGCTTTCTAAAAGTTTGGGGATGCGATGCTTATGTCAAGAAACTTCAACCCGAGAAGCTCGAACCCAAGTCGGAAAAATGCGTCTTCATAGGATACCCGAAAGAAACTGTTGGGTATACCTTCTACCTCAGATCCGAAGGCAAGATCTTTGTTGCCAAGAATGGATTCTTTACGGAGAAAGAGTTTCTCTCGAAAGAAGTAAGTGGGAGGAAAGTAGAACTTGATGAAGTGTTACCTCTTGAACCGGAAAATGGCGAAACTCAAGAAAGCGTTTCTCGTGAGCCTGCACCGACTAGAGAGGAAATTAATGATGATGATCAAGATGCTTCGATCAAGCTCCTACTGAAATTCGAAGGTCCACAAGGACACGTTCCGCACTGCAGTGGTACGGCAACCCTGTCTTGGAAATCATGTTGTTAGACAACGGTGAACCTTCGAGCTATGTGGAAGCAATGGCGGGCCCGGATTCCGACAAATGGCTGGAAGCCCTGAAATCCGAGATGGGATCCATATATGAAAGCGAAGTATGGACTTTGACCGACTTGCCGTTGAACGGCGAGCCATAGAAAATAAATGGATCTTTAAGAAGAAGGCAGACGCGGATGGTAATGTGACCATCTATAAAGCTCGGCTTGTCGCTAAGGGTTATCGACAAGTTCAAGGGGTTGACTACGATGAGACTTTCTCACCGGTAGCGAAGCTGAAGTCCGTCAGAATCATGTTAGCAATTGCCGCATACTATGATTATAAGATATGGCAAATGGACGTCAAAACGGCATTCCTTAATGGTTTCCTTAAGGAAGAATTGTATATGATGCAGCCGGAAGGTTTTGTCGATCCTAAGAATGTCGACAAGGTGTGCAAGCTCCAACGCCGATTTATGGGCTGGTGCAAGCATCTCGGAGTTGGAACATTCGCTTTGATGAGATGATCAAAGCGTTTGGGTTTACATGAGACTTATGGAGAAGCTTCGTGTTTACAAGAAAGTGAGTGGGAGCTCTGTAGCATTTCTCATATTATATGTAGGCGACATACTTTTGATGGGAAATGATATAGAACTCTTGGACAGCATTAAGGCCTATTTGAATAAAAGTTTTTCAATGAAGGACCTTGGAGAAGCTGCTTATATATTAGGCATCAAGATCTATAGAGATAGATCGAGACGCCTCATAGGTCTTTCACAAAGCACATACCTTGATAAGATATTGAAGAAGTTCAATATGGATAAATCTAAGAAGGGGTTCTTACCTGTGTTACAAGGTGTGAAATTGAGATCAGCTCAATTTCCGACAACGGCGAGAAGATATAGAAGAGATGAGTGTCATCCCTATGCCTCAGCCATAGGTTCTATTATGTATGCTATCTTTGTGTACCGGACCTGATGTAAACCTTGCCGTAAGTTTGGTAGGAAGGTACCAAAGTAATCCCGGCAAGGAACACCGGACAGCGGTCAAGAATATCCTGAAGTACACGAAAAGGACTAAGGAAATGTTTCTCGTTTATGGAGGTGACGAAGAGCTCGTCAGTAAAGGTTACGTCGGCGCTTAGCTTCGACACAGATCTGGATGACTCTAAGTCACAAACCGGATACGTGTATATTTTGAATGGTGGGGCGATGGTAGTGCGATTTGCAAGCAAAGCGTCGTGGCGGGATCTACATGTGAAGCGGAGTACATGGCAGCCTCGGAGGCAGCACATGAAGCAATTTGGGTGAAGGAGTTCATCACCGACCTCGGAGTCATACCCAATGCGTCGGGGCCAATCAAGCTCTTCTGTGACAACACCGGAGCTATTGCACTTGCAAAGGAGCCCAGGTTTCACAAGAAGACTAGGCACATCAAGCGTCGCTTCAACTCCATTCGTGAAAATGTTCAAGATGGAGACATAGAAATTTGTAAAGTGCACACGGATCTGAATGTCGCAGATCCGTTGACTAAACCTCTCTCCTAAGGCAAAACATGATCAGCACCAGAACTCTATGGGTGATTGATTCATCACAATGTAACTAGATTATTGACTCTAGTGCAAGTGGGAGACTGTTGGAAATATGCCCTAGAGGCAATAATAAAAGCATTATTATTATATTTCCTTATTCATGATAATTGTCTTTATTCGTGCTATAATTGTGTTAACCGGAAATCGTAATACATGTGTGAATAACGAGACAACAACATGTCCCTAGTGAGCCTCTAGTTGACTAGCTCGTTGATCGACAGATAGTCATGGTTTCCTGACTATGGACATTGGATGTCATCGATAACGGGATCACATCATTAGGAGAATGATGTGATGGACAAGACCCAATCTTAACATAGCATAAGATCGCATACGATTCGTTTGCTAGAGTTTTCCAATGTCAAGTGTCCTTTCCTTAGACCATGAGATCGTGTAACTCCCGGATACCGTAGGAGTGCTTTGGGTATGCCAAGCGTCACAACGTAATCGGGTGACTATAAAGGTATGCTACGGGTATCTCTGAAAGTGTCTGTTGGGTTGACATGGATCGAGACTGGGATTTGTCACTCCGCTTAACGGAGAGGTATCACCGGGCCCTCTCGGTAATGCATCATCACAATGAGCTCAATGTGATCGAAGTGTTTGATCACGGGATCATGCATTACGGTAACGAGAAAAGTGACTTGCCGGTAACGAGATTGATAGAGGTATTGGTATACCGACGATCGAATCTCGGGCAAGTAAAATACCGATTGACAAAGGGAATCGACACGGGATTAATTGAATCCTTGACATCGTGGTTCATCCGATGAGATCGTGCGTGGAGCATGTGGGAGCCAACATGGGTATCCAGATCCGCTGTTGGTTATTGCTCGAGAGCCGTCTCGGTCATGTCTGCATGTCTCCCGAACCCGTAGGGTCTACACATAAGGTTGATAACGCTAGGGTTGTAGGAATATGTATGTGCAGTAACCCGAATGTTGTTCGAGTCCCGGATGAGATCACGGACGTCACGAGGAGTTCCGGAATGGTCCGGAGGTAAAGAATTATATATAGGAAGTGCTGTTTTGACCATCGGGACAAGTTTCGGTGATATCGGTATTGTCTGGGACCACCGGAGGGGTTGAGGTCCACCAAGTGGGGCCACCAGCCCGAGGGCCACATGGGCCCTAGGTGGTGCGCCTAGGCCCACATGGGCCAAGGGAACCAGCCCCAAGGGGCCCATGCGCCTAGGGTGGAAAAAGGGAGAGTCCATGAGGGGAAGGCACCTCAGGGGTGCCTTGGGGAGGTTGGACACCTCCCCCTCTCTTGGCCGCACCCCTCCCTTGGAGGAGGGGGCAAGGCTGCGCCCTCCCCCCCTCCTTGGCACCTATATAAAGGGGGGAGGGGAAGGGGGCAGCAGAACCTTTGCCCTGGACGCCTCCCTCTCCCTCTCCAACACATCCTCCTCCTCCGTAGTGCAGTGAAGCCCTGCTTGGGAATCTTGCAAGTTCCACCATCACCACGCCGTCGTGCTGCTGCTGGAGCCATCTTCCTCAACCTCTCCTTCACCTTGCTGGATCAAGAAGAAGGAGGCGTTACATGACCGTACGTGTGTTGAACGCGGAGGTGCCGTCCGTTCGGCACTAGATCATCGGTGAATTGGATCGCGGCAAGTTCGACTACCTCATCCACGTTCACTCCGAAGCTTCCGTTGCGATCTACAAAGTGGTATGTAGATGCTATTTAATCTGAATACTCGTTGCTAGATGAACTCATAGATGGATCTTGGTGAAACCGTAGGAAAAATTTTAATTTTCTGCAACGTTCCCCAACAGGGACCACTCCCATCGGCAACTTGAACAAGGGCCCACATCGAGCTAGAAGATCCGCTCACAGAAATGGGCGTGCCCCATTGATGTCTACTACACAACCTTCTTCTTGTAGACATTGTTGGGCCTCCAAGTGCAGAGGTTTGTAGGACAGTAGCAAATTTCCCTCAAGTGGATGACCTAAGGTTTATCAATCCATGGGAGGCGTAGGATGAAGATGGTGTCTCTCAAACAACCCTGCAACCAAATAGCAAAGAGTCTCTTGTGTCCCCAACACACCCAATACAATGGTAAATTGTATAGGTGCACTAGTTCGGCGAATAGATGGTGATACAAGTGCAATATGGATGATAGATATAGGTTTTTGTAATCTGAAAATATAAAAACATCAAGGTAATTAATGATAATAGTGAGCCTAAACGGTATTGCAATGCGTTGAAACAAGGCCTAGGGTTCATACTTTCACTAGTGCAAGTTCTCTCAACAATAATAACATAATTGGATCATATAACTATCCCTCAACATGCAACAAAGAGTCACTCCAAAGTCACTAATAGCGGAGAACAAATGAAGAGATTATGGTAGGGTATGAAACCACCTCAAAGTTATTCTTTCTGCTCGATCTATTCAAGAGTACGTAGTATAATAACACGAAGCTATTCTTTCCACTCAATCTATCATAGAGTTCATACTAGAATAACACCTTAAGACACAAATCAACCAAAACCCTAATGTCACCTAGATACTCCATTGTCACCTCAAGTATCCGTGGGTATGATTATACGATATGCATCACACAATCTCAGATTCATCTATTCAACCAACACAAAAGTACTTCAAAGAGTGCCCCAAAGTTTCTACTGGAAAGTCAAGACGAAAACGTGTGCCAACCCCTATGCATAGGTTCATGGGCGGAACCCGCAAGTTGATCACCAAAACATACATCAAGTGTTCTTAAATCCTTAAAAACTCAATCCGATAAGATAACTTCAAAGGGAAAACTCATGCATCACATTCATGACACGCATGCCACGTATAAATTACACACATGCATCACATACACATGAGCCATACTATTCACATCAAACCTGCAAAACAAAGTTATGCACAGAATCGCATTCTACCGGTTTGTGTGTCGGGTATGAAATACACGGTGCTACGCACACAGCGGTCCCACGTCAGGGGGTCTCCGGGTTGTCCACGCGGCAGGGGCCCACACCCAAGGGGGTGGTCGCGCGCCCACCCTCGTGGGCAGCCCGGGACTCTCCTAGCCCAACTCTTTTACTCCAGGGGCTTCTTTTGGTCCAGAAAAAATCATCAAAAATTGGCACATCAATTGGACTCCGATTGGTTTTCCTTTTCTGCAAAACTTAAAAACAAAGAAAAAGCGAGCGGCACTTTGGGCTCTAGGTTAATAGGTTAGTCCCAAAAATCATATAAAATAGCATATAAATGCATATAAAACATCCTAGAAGGATAATATAATAGCATGAATACTTCATAAATTATATATACGTTGGAGACGTATCAGCATCCCCAAGCTTAATTCCTGCTCGTCCTCGAGTAGGTAAATGATAAAAGAAATAATTTATGAAGTGTGAATTCCAGCAGGTGCACAAGTTTGATCAATGATAATTTCAATCACCTTTTATATCATCATTATATATCATAACAGTATCTCATATCATAAAACTTTTCATGATCAAGTAACAAGCTATTCACATGTTAAAGCATAGATCATAAACTTTCTTAAGAACTAACAAACCGTGTTATTAGTCATCAAACAATTACAATTCATCTTATTTTCAGGAAGAGTCTATGTCAGAGCTTTGATTTAGCAAACTCCACATACTTAACTATCATTTAGTCTTTCACAATTGCTAACACTCACGCGATATTTATGGGTTCAAAGTTTTAATCAGACATAGAGAAAGATAGGGGCTTATAGATTCGCCTCCCAACCTTTTACCTCAAGGGTAATGTAAACAATAATAGTTCACGATGCCTTACATCCAATTGGATATATATATATATATCAGAATCTTTCCAACACGAGGTGCTTGCCAAAGGATAAAATGAAAAAAGGAAAGGTGAAGATCACCATGACTCTTGCATAAAAGTAAAAGATAGGCCCTTCGCAGAGGGAAGCAGAGGTTGCCATGCGCTTTTATAGTTGGATGCACAAAATCTTAATGCGAGGGAACGTCACTTTATATTGCCACTTGTGATAGGGACCTTTATTATGCAGTCAAATCGCTTTTATTTCTTCCATATCACAAGATCGTATAAAGATTATTTTCTCCACACTAAAAGATCATACATATTTAGAGAGCAATTTTTATTGCATGCACCGATGACAACTTACTTGAAGGATCTTACTCAATCCATAGGTAGGTATGGTGGACTCTCATGGCAATACTGGTTTAAGGGATGTTTGGAAGCACAAGTAGTATCTCTACTTGGTGCAAAGAATTTGGCTAGCAAGAAGAGGAAAGGCAAGCTCAACGTGTTGGGCGATCCATGACAATATACTTTATTTCGGATATAAGAAAACATAACCCATTACGTTGTCTTGCTTGTCCAACATCAACCTTTTAGCATGTCATATTTTAATGAGTGCTCACAATTACAACAGATGTCCAGGATAGTATATTTATATGTGAAATCTCTCTTCCTTCAATATTCTTTCATGAATTGTTCAAGTGACCAATACAATGTTTGCTAACCTTCAAAAAAATTACCACCTCTACTTGTTATACGTGAAGGCATTACTCCCCATGGGAAAGGCATATAAAACATATATAATTTCAGATTTATGACATTCAAATCATTCGACCATTTACTGATAGGATATAAGTGAAGTGTTGGGTTCTACGGTAGGGTGCGTCGACTGCAAATTAAAATTTTCCTACGCGCAGAACATCCAGGAACATGCTACGGGAGATGGATCACAGTTTGTTACCACTAGACGCGCAGTGCCATGCAGCGGAAGAAGAGTTGGGGCAGCGCGTCCGCGAGGATAGTCTCCTCCTCGTTCGATCTCCCTCGAACAGCCGGTCGTCCGATCCCACGTACGAGTTTGCCGGAGCGGCGCAAGTGCACCGCCTCTAACGGTATCAGCGCATGCAGGAGGAACACCGTGCGGTGGACTGCTAGTTCCGATCACACAGTCGGCGGCGAGTGGAGGTGGCTATTCGCAACACATGCAAACCCTAGTCGCAGCCGAAGCGATCAACCGCATGAGTGTGCCGCACCTCCACTTTATATAGGCGCCCGTCGCAGGCTCAACACTTGGGCCTTGCACGGACCCTAAAGCCCAAAGTCTACTCGGTTACGTTCCTAGTCCAGTTCGGATCACATCCGACCGGTGTCCCTCTGAACCGACCTCGTAGGTTCCTTCCCTTAAGCGCGCGACCCCTTAGGTTCAAGTCAGCTTGGTCACAGTTCGGATGACCTCCGACCTGCACGGTTGGTAGCGGCCTCTAGCAAGGCGTGTCGACCACCAAGCAGACTATGAAGCTGGTTAGGAGAACCTGTACAACGTGTCACACTTCTGTTCCCTTTGCCGCACGATATATGTTGCGGGCTCAAGGCGAGACTGTCATCCTTGTGCTAGCCCGGCCTCTTTCTCGTTCCAGTGATGCCGATCACAACCCGGATTATCTCATAATCCTTTTCGCATGGCCATGTTGTTCCTGGTCGGATCACACGAGGGGCCCAGAGTATATATCTCCTGATCGGAGGGGCAAATCCCATCTTGCTCGACCATGTCTCGCAGCATGGGACTGGACAAACCCGAAACCTACCTTTGTAACTACCCAGTCATGGAGTAGCGTTTGGTCGGCCCAAAGCAAGTCTGTCACCATCCCGAGTACATGCGCCAGCTCAGGTCTTAGGACATAGAACGTATGTTGTACTAGAGACTCACAGATGACATATCGCTGCGTCTCATAGTTGGGTCTGTCCGACTCGGATCTGACTACGTCGAATCCGACCAGACCTTTCCAAGTCCATATTATCCGGTTAGCATCCAATGCTCCATGGCTAGTGAGACCAAGCCATCGACTGTGTATATGCCAGTCTAGGTCAGCGTCCACACAACCCTTTCGACTAGGGACCTTTTAGGACAGTCATCATACAATGCATAGTCCCACAAACAAGTCACGTACTTGCTGATACACATCATTGATAATGTCCAAGGACTATCTTTATTCATAAACACATAGGAAATATCATCATACATGATTGCCTCTAGGGCATATCTCCAACATGAAGCACACGAATAAATGACAAACTACTCCAAAAATATATAAGTGAAGATCAATGAGTAGTTAAATAATTATGCAGCTATGTGAAGACTCTCTATCACTTAATAATTTCAGATCTTGGTGTTTTATTCATACAGCAAGCAAAACAAAATAAAACGACATTTCAAGGATAGCACTCATCATGTGAAGAAGCAAAAACTTAGTCTCAACCGATACTAACCGATAATTGGTGAAGAAGAAAGGTGGGATGCCTACCGGGGCATCCCCAAGCCTAGATGCTTGAGACTTCTTGAAATATTATCTTGGGGTGCCTTGGGCATCCCTAAGCTTGAGCTTTTGTGTCTCCTTAATTCCTCTCATATCACGGTTTCCTAAATCTCGAAAGCTTCATCCACACCAAACTCAACCAGAACTCGTGAGATAAGTTAGTATAAACCAATGCAAAAACCTTATCATTTTCTACTGTAGAAAATCACTAAAATTATTATTCAACATTGCATACTAAATGCCTCTGCATATTTAATAATCCTATCCTCAAATAGAATCATTAAACAAGCAAACATATGCAAACAATGCAAACATACCAGCAATCTGCCAAAACAGTACAGTCTGTAAAGAATACAAGATTCATCATACTTCCCTAACTCCAAACATTATTAAAGAAAATTCCCACTGTGGTAAATTTATCATATCTTATTATGCAAAAGTTTTCAACATTTTATCACATCCTGACTTTTCTAGGGAATTTTTGCAACAGCGGTAAACTTTCTGTTTTGAAACAGCAACATGTATACTTGCAAAATAAGCATGGTAAAAGTTGTCCTTGGCATTTTTATTGAAAATAAAGATGCAAAACATTATTCTAAATAAAATAAAGAAAATACTAACAAAATAAAATGATGCTCCAAGCAAAACACATATCATGTGGTGAATAAAAATATAGCTCCAAGTAAAGTTACCGATGAACAAAGACGAAAGAGGGGATGCCTTCCGGGGCATCCCCAGGATTAGGCTCTTGGTCATCCTTTAATATTACCTTGGGGTGCCTTGGGCATCCCCAATATGAGGCTCTTGCCACTCCTCATTCCATAGTCCATCGAATCTTTACCCAAAACTCGAAAACTTCACAACACAAAACTCAACAGAAAATCTCATGAGCTCCGTTAGCGAAAGAAAACAAAACACCACTTCAAGGTACTGTATTGAACTCATTATTTATGTGTATTGGTGTTAAACCTACTGTATTCCAACTTCTCTATGGTTTATAAACTCTTTTACTAACAATAGATTCATCAAAATAAGCAAACAACACACGAAAAACAGAATCTGTCAAAAACAGAACAGTCTGTAGTAATCTGTAACTAACGCAAACTTCTGGAACTCAAAAAACTTCTACCAAAATAGGAAGGACTAGATAATTTGATTATTTATCTGCTTCAATTGGAATCAGTATTTTATCACGTTCTGGTAATTTTTAACACTTGTTTTCGTGAGCAGAAAGTTTATGTCTTTTTCAGCAAGATCAAATAATTATCATCCAAGGAGATCCTATAGGTCTTACTTGGCACAAACACTAATTAAAACATAAAACCACATCTAACCAGAGTCTAGATGAATTATTTATTACTAAAAATAACCAAAAAGAAAGAACAAAAATAAAAATTGGGTTGCCTCCCAACAAGCGCTAACGTTTAACGCCCCTAGCTAGGCATGATGATTTCAATGATGCTCGCATAAAAGATAAGAATTGAAACATAAAGAGAGCATCATGAAGAATATGACTAGCACATTTAAGTCTAACCCACTTCCTATGCATAGGGATTTTGTGAGCAAACAATTTATGGGAACAATAACCAACTAGCATAGGAAGGCAAAACAAGCAAATCCTTAAGATTTTCAACACATAGAGAGGAAACTTGATATTATTGCAGTATGTAGAAGCATATGATCCTCTCTCATAATAATTTTCAGTAGAATCATGAATGAATTCAACAATATAACCATCACCTAAAGCATTATTTTCATGATGCATAAGCATAGAATTTTTATTACTCTCCACATAAGCAAATCTATTCTCATCAATAGTAGTGGGAGCAAACTCAACAAAATAACTATCATGTGATTGAAAATTAAGATCAAGATGACAAGTTTCATGGTTATCATTATTCTTTATAGCATACGTGTCATCACAATAATCATCATAGATAGAAGTCATGCTTTCATCATAGTAAATTTGCTCATCAAAGCTTGGGGGACAAAAAATATCATCTTCATCAAACATAGCTTCCCCAAGCTTGTGGCTTTGCATATCATTAGCATCATGGGTATTCAAAGAATTCATACTAACAACATTGCAATCATGCTCATCATTCACATATTTTATGCCAAGCATTCTATGTAATTCTTCTTCTAGTACTTTGGCACAATTTTCCTTTCCATCATACTCACGAAAGATATTAAAAAGATGAAGCGTATGAGACAAACTCAATTCCATTTTTTTGTAGTTTTCTTTTATAAACTAAACTAGTGGTAAAACAAGAAACTAAAAGATTCGATTGCAAGATCTAAAGATATACCTTCAAGCACTCACCTCCACGGCAATGGCGCCAGAAAAGAGCTTAGTTGACGGGGTGGGAGTGCCGCTTACCGAGCCTCCCCGGAAACGGTGCCAGAAAAGAGCTTGATGTCTACTACACAACCTTCTTCTTGTAGACATCATTGGGCCTCCAAGTGCAGAGGTTTGTAAGACAGTAGCAAATTTCCCTCAAGTGGATGACCTAAGGTTTATCAATCCGTGGGAGGCGTAGGATGAAGATGGTCTCTCTCAAACAACCCTGCAACCAAATAGCAAAGAGTCTCTTGTGTCCCCAACACACCCAATACAATGGTAAATTATATAGGTGCACTAGTTCGTGAAAAGATGGTGATACAAGTGCAATATGGATGATAGATATAGGTTTTTGTAATCTGAAAATATAAAAACAGCAAGGTAACTAATGATAAAAGTGAGCGTAAGCGGTATTGCAATGCGTTGAAACAAGGCCTAGGGTTCATACTTTCACTAGTGCAAGTTCTCTCAACAATAATAACATAATTGGATCATATAACTATCCCTCAACATGCAACAAAGAGTCACTCCAAAGTCACTAATAGCGGAGAACAAGCGAAGAGATTATGGTAGGCACGAAACCACCTCAAAGTTATTCTTTCCAATCAATCCGTTGGGCTATTCCTATAAGTGTCACAAACAGCCCTAGAGTTCATACTAGAGTAACACCTTAAGATACAAATCAACCAAAACCCTAATGAAGCTATGTTTGAAGAAGATGATATTTTTTGTCCCCCAATCTTTGATGAGCAAATTTACCATGATGAAAGCATGCCTCCTACCTATGATGATTATATTTATGAAAGTGGATTTGGAGAGGTCATGACTTTATTTAGTAACGATTCCACTATCTTGGAAGAGGTTTCAATCGATTATGATGAGAACAAAGTTGCTACTTATGATGATTATTGTGATAAAACTTATGCTATAAAAAGTAGTGATGATTATATTTATAAAAGTTGTCATGATTATAATTACCCTTTTTCTGAACTTTACTCTTTTAATGTGGAAACAATTTATAGTATTCAAGTCTCTTATGATACTCCCACTATTCCGAATGAGAAGAATTTTGCTTATGTGGAGAGTAGTAAAATTTCTATGCAAGTAGATCATGAAAAGAATGATTTAGGTGCCGGTTATATTGTTGAATTTATTCATGATGCTAATTAAAAATATTATGAGGGAGGAATATATGCTTGTAGGAATTGCAATAATATCAAGTTTCCTCTCTATGTGCTTAAAATCTTGAAGTTATGCTTGTTTTACCTTCCTATGCAAGTTGATTCTTGTTCCCATAAGTTGTTTGCTCACAAAATCCCTATGCATAGGAAGTGGGTTAGAATTAAATGTGCTAGTCATATTCTTCATGATGCTCTTTTTATGTTTCAATTCCTATCTTTTATGTGAGCATCATTGAAATCATCATGCCTAGCTAGGGGCGTTAAACGATAGTGCTTGTTGGGAGGCAACCCAATTTTATTTTAGTTTCTTGCTTTTTGGTTCTGTTTAGTAATAAATAATCCATATATATTATGTTTAGATGTGGTTTTATGTTTTAATTAGTGTTTGTGCCAAGTAGAACCTTTGGGAAGACTTGGGTGAAGTCTTTATGATCATGCTGTAAAAAACAGAAACTTTAGCGCTCACGAGATTAGCTAGAACTTTTTACTGGAGAGTGCTATTTAGTTTATTCTTTTTGCAGATAATTACTAGACAAATTCCTCATGTCCACCAACTTATTTTAGAATTTTTTGAGTTCCAGAAGTTTGCGTTAGTTACAGATTACTACAGACTGTTCTGTTTTCGAAAGATTCTGTTTTCATTGTGTTGTTTGCTTATTTTGATGAATCTATGGCTAGTAAAATAGTTTATAAACCATAGAGAAGTTGGAATACAGTAGGTTTAACACCAATATAAATAAAGAATGAGTTCATTACAGTACCTTGAAGTGGTGTTTTGTTTTTTTCGCTAACGGAGCTCACGAGTTTTCTGGTAAGTTTTGTGTTGTGAAGTTTTCAAGTTTTGGGTAAAGATTCGATGGACTATGGAATAAGGAGTGGAAAGAGCCTAATCTTGGGGATGCCCAAGGAACCCCAAGGTAATATTCAAGGACAACCAAAAGCCTAAGCTTGGGGATGCCCCGGATGGCATCCCCTCTTTCGTCTTCGTTCATCGGTAACTTTACTTGGAGCTATATTTTTATTCACCACATGATATATTTTGTTAGTTTTTGCTTGCTGTTATTTAGAATAATGTTTTGAATCTTTAGTTTAAATAAAAAAATCAAGGATAGCCTTTGCCATGCTTATTTTGGTACTATACATGTTGCTGTTTGAAAACAGAAAGTTTACCGCTGTTGCAAAAATTCCCTAGAAAATTCAGAGAGTGGTCTAATGTTGAATCGTTTTGCATATTGAGCTCTGATAAATTTATTACATTGGGAATTTTATTTCATAATTTTTGGATTTAGGGAAGTATGATGAATCTTGCATTCTTTACAGACTGTACTGTTTTGACAGATTGCTGTTATGTTTGTGTTGTTTGCATATGTTTGCTTGTTTAATGATTCTATTTGAGGATAGGAGTATTAAATATGCAGAGGCATTTAGTATGCAATGTTGAATAATAATTTTAGTGATTTGTTACAGTAGAAAATGATAAGGTTTTGCATTGGTTTATACTAACCTATCTCACGAGTTCTTGTTGAGTTTGTTGTGGATGAAGCTTTTGATAAAAAGAGAAACCATGATATGAGAGGAATTAAGGAGACAAAATTTTCAAGCTTGGGGATGCCCAAGGCACCCCAAGGTAATATTTCAAGAAGTCTCAAGCATCTAAGCTTGGGGATGCCCGGTAGGCATCCCACCTTTCTTCTTCAACAACTATCGGTTAGTATTGGTAGAGCCTAAGTTTTTGCTTCTTCACATGAGTTGTGCTATCCTTGCAATGTTATTTTATTTTGTTTTGCTTGATGTTTGAATAAAATTCCAATATCTGAAATTATTAAATGGGAGAGTCTTCACATAGTTGTATAATTATTCGACTACTCATTGATCTTCACTTATATCTTTCGGAGTAGTTTGTCATTTGCTCTAGTGCTTCACTTATATTATTTTGAGAGTCTTTTAGAACAGCATGGTATTTGCTATGGTTATAAAATTGGTCCTAGAATGGTAGGCATCCAAGTTGGGTATAACGAAAACTATCATAGGAAGTGAACTGGATGCTATGATCAACTTGATACTTGATAATTGTTTTGAGATATGGAGGTAGTGATATTAAATTCATGCTAGTTGGGTGATTATGAATTTAAAGAATGCTTGTGTTGAAGTTAGCAAGTCCCATAGCATGCACGTATGGTTAAAGTTGTGTAACAAATTTGAAACATGAAGTGTACCTGGCTTGTGCATCCTTATGAGTGGCAGTCGGGGACGAGCGATGGTGTTTTCCTACCTATCTATCCCCCTAGGAGCATGCGTATAGTATTTGATTTTTGATGACTTCTAAATTTTTGCAATAAGTATATGAGTTATTTTGACTAATGTTGAGTCCATGGATTATACGCACTTTTACCTTTCCGCCTTTGCTAGCCTCTTCGGTACCGTACATTGCCCTTTCTCACCTTGAGAGTTGGTGCAAACTTCGCCGGTGCATCCAAACCACGTGATATGATACGCTCTATCACACATAAACCTCCTTATATCTTCCTCAAAACAGCCACCATACCTACCTATTATGGAATTTCCATAGCCATTCCGAGATATATTGCCATGCAACTTTCCACCATTCCGTTCATCATCATCATGACATACTTTACTTTTGTCATATTGCCATTGCATGATCATGTAGTTGACATCGTATTTGTGGCAAAGCCACCATGCATTATTTTTCATACATGTCACTCTTGATTCATTGCACCATCCCGATTACACCGGAGGCATTCATATAGAGTCATATCTTGTTCTAGTTTCGAGTTGTAATCCTTATGTTGTAATCAATAGAAGTGTGATGATCATCATTATTAGATCATTGCCCAATCAAAAAAAAAGAAAGGCCAAAAAGAAAAAAATAAAGGCCCAAAAAAAGAAAATAAATAAAAAGGGCAATGTTACTATCTCTTTTTCCACACTTGTGCTTCAAAGTAGCACCTTGTTCTTCATGTAGTGAGTCTCATATATTGTGCTTCAAAGTAGCACCATGTTTTCATATAGTGAGTCTCATAAGTTGTCTTTTTATACTAGTGGGAATTTTTCATTATAGAACTTGGCTTGTATATTCCTACAATGGGCTTCCTCAAATGCCCTAGGTCTTCGTGAGCAAGCAAGTTGGATGCACACCCACTAGTTTTCTTTTGTTGAGCATTCATAGCTCTAGTGCATCCGTTGCATGGCAATCCCTACTCCTCATGTTGACATCAATTGATGGGCATCTCCATAGCCCGTTGATTATCCTCGTCAATGCGAGACTTTCTCCTTTTTGTCTTCTCCACACAATCCCCATCAACATATTCTATTCCACCCATAGTGCTATATCCATGGCTCACGCTCATGTATTGCGTGAAGGTTGAAAAAGTTTGAGATTATTTAAGTATGAAACAATTGCTTGGCTTGTCATCGGGGGTATAGAAGTTGGGAACATCTTTGTGTGACGAAAATGAAGCATAGCCTAACTATATGATTTTGTAGGGAGGAACTTCCTTTTTCCATGCTATTTTGAGAAGACATGATTACTTTGATTAGTATGCTTGAAGTAATACTATTTCTTTTATCAATATGAACTTTTATTTTGTATTCATTCGGATCTGAATATTCATACCACAATTAAGAAGATTTACATTGAAATTATGCCAAAGTATCACTCCGCATCAAAAATTCTCTTTTTATCATTTACCTACTCGAGGACGAGCAGGAATTAAGCTTGGGGATGCCTGATACGTCTCCAACGTATAATTTTTGATTGCTCCATGCTACTTTATCTACTGTTTTGGACTATATTGGGCTTTATTTTCCACTTTTATATTATTTTTGGGATTAACCTATTAACCGGAGGCCCAACCCAGAATTGCTATTTTTTTGCCTATTTCAGGGTTTCGAAGAAAAGGAATATCAAACGGAGTCGAAACGGAACGAAATCAACTGGAGAAGTTATTTTTGGAAGGAAACCTACCGGATAGACTTGGACCCTACGTTAGGAGATGAGGGAGGTGCTCACGAGGGTGGGGGGCGCCCCCCTAGGGCGCGCCCCCTGCCTCGTGGGGCCCCTGAAGCTCCACCGACGTACCCCTTGCACCCATATATACCTACGTATCGTAAAACTTCTAGAACAGAGATTAAATCGGGAGTTCCGCCGCCGCAAAACCTCCAGAGCCACCAAAAACCAATCGGGACCCTGTTAGGCACCCTGTGGAGGGAACCCTCACCAGTGGCCATCTTCATCATCCGGCGCTCTCCATGACGAGGAGGGAGTAGTTCACCCTCGGTCTTTGAGGGTATGTACGATAGCTATCTGTTTGATCTCTCTCTCTCTCTCGTGTTCTTGATTTGTACGATCTTGATGTATCGCGAGCTTTGTTATTATAGTTGGATCTTATGTTTCTTCTCCCCCTCTACTCTCTTGTAATGGATTGAGTTTTCCCCTTGAAGTAATCTTATCGTATTGAGTATTTAAAGATTTGAGAACACTTGATGTATGTCTTGCATCTATGGTGACAATGGGATATCACGTGATTCACTTGATGTATGTTTTGGTGATCAACTTGCGAGTTCCGCCCATGAACCTATGCATAGGGGTTGGCACACGTTTTCGTCGTGATTCTTCGGTAGAAACTTTGGGACACTCTTTGAGGTTCTATGTGTTGGTTTGAATAGATGAATTGAGATTGTGTGATGCATATCGTATAATCATGCCCAAGGATACTTGAGGTGACATTGGAATATCTAGGTGACATTAGGGTTTTGGTTGATTTGTATCTTAAGGTGTTATTCTAGTACGAACTCTAGGGCTGTTTGTGACACTTATAGGAATAGCCCAACGGATTGATTGGAAAGAATAACTTTGAGGTGGTTTCATACCCTACCATAATCTCTTTGTTTGTTCTCCGTTATTAGTGGCTTTGGAGTGACTCTTTGTTGCATGTTGAGGGATAGTTATACGATCCAATTATGTTATTATTGTTGAGAGAACTTGCACTAGTGAAAGTATGAACCCTAGGCCTTGTTTCCTATCATTGCAATACCGTTTACGCTCACTTTTATCATTAGTTACCTTGCTGTTTTTATATTTTCAGATTACAAATACCTATATCTACCATCCATATTGCACTTGTATCACTATCTCTTCGGCGAACTAGTGCACCTAACCATTCAACTATACTGTATATTGATTGGCCACATCAACGCATTTCACCTCGGAACTTGTACTTGGAATAGAGCCAGCCTTGAGATCCGCCACATCTTCCTTCAAGTCATAGAGTTTAGATAGAACAGCTAACCAAAATAGATGCTGGTATAATATTGGGTCTCCCCCTCCTGCAGGATCAAAAAAGGTTGTATTAAAGATTCGATCGGTTAATAACATTGTAATTGCCCCGCCATACAATTTACCATTGTATTGGGTGTGTTGGGAACACAAGAGACTCTTTGTTATTTGGTTGCAGGGTTGCTTGAGAGAGACCATCTTCATCCTACGCCTCCTACGGATGGATAAACCTTAGGTCATCCACTTGAGGGAAATTTGCTACTGTCCTACAAACCTGTGCACTTGCAGGCCCAACAACGTCTACAAGAAGAAGGTTGTGTAGTAGACATCAATGCCCTGACTTCTCTCCCCTCGTCTTCACCCCCCACAGGGGGTTGAAGGCTTCCCGAAGCTCGAACACGTCAACTGTCGAGGGGAAGAAGACGGATTGTGTCCGCTGCATCGTCAGCGCACTCTCCGGCGGCTCCACCGCTCCGGCATCCTTGGCCACTCCCTTGCCTTTGGTGGAATTTTGCGCCATGGCGGCTGGGGGAGCGGGGCAAGAAACAGAGGACAGCGGGAACGCAACGGCGACGAGCAAGAGCGAAGCTTGGGGAAGAAGAGGAAGGCGAATGGAGACTTCCGAGATTGGGGTTGCGCGAAGGGTAAAAGGAATAGTGCGACCGCGGTTATCCCTTTTTATGGGGAAGGTGCGGGTCATGCTGCCCATTTACTGCGATGTGACGCATGCGTGCAGGAACCGCCCCACGCATGCTGCCCACGTCACGCGTGCCCCTCCACGTTGCGCATTCAACGCAGGACGTGGGAAGCGCAGTGCGTGAAAAGTTTTACCGCAGTAAAAATCGCCCCGCCTTCCCGCGCACCGTTTTGGGCCTGGCCCAACAACGTGTCGCGCTTATGTGTGGCCCAGGCCCGGGGGCTCCTATCGGTGTACAAAAGAAGGGGTGCACCTTTGTACCCCTTTACCTGTGCACGGGCAGTCGAAGCCGCGCCCACGGCCACACCAAGCAGAGCAGGGGAGGTGACCAAGGAAAAACCGAATCCCAAGACAGCCAGGGCAACGCCAAGACCAAGAACGCAAAGAAGCAGAGGGGCAGAGCAGTTTCCCCCGGCAAGACCCTTGCAGGGATCGCCTCAACAGCCCGGCAAGACCCTTCTTGCCGGGCAGCGCTAAACACCAACAGGGCGAGCCACCCTTGAGCCCACGTCCCCAACACCATCAGCCACGTGGGGCCAGGGCTCGGGAGGCACCTCCGTGGTGGCATGCAGATCTATGTGAAGACATATTCAAGATCAGATAAGGATTAGAAGACAACGATCCTCGACAAGATCCTTGCCGAGGAGAGCCACGAGACCCCCGGCAAGATTCTTGTCGGGGACGACAGCGCGCCACGGCAAGGCTCTCACCGAAGACGCCAGCGGGGCCACTGCCAGACCCGCACCAGCAAAGTCTCCACCTCCGTCCGCATGCAGCTACCAGCCCAAACCAGCTGGGCAGGCACCTGCGTGGCAACATGCAGCTTCCAGGCCAACTCAGCAGGCGCCTGCGTGGCGGCATGCAGATCTTCGTGAAGACCCTACCACCGCGCCACCTCAGCTGCCTGCCTGCCTACATGGCGCCGCACGCATCGCTGGCCAGGCGCGTGTCGAAGCAAGGAGGAGTGGCGACGGACGGGAGGGGCCTCGCCCCCGTCCCCAATAAAGGTAGGGGACACCTCAGCGGTGCATTAAACGCGACTTGTCCTGTAATACGAGCAATAAGCTCGCAATACTGTACGCCTTTCCACCTCCTGTATGCCACAGTGACAGCCCCTTTCGCCTATAAAAGGAGGCCCATTGCATACTGGAGGAGGCTTCGGCTCTTTCGAACCAGGCGCTCACCATAGCTAGTTCGAGAGCTCAAGAACTCTCTGAAATATACCCACCAAAGCAGGACTAGGGTTTTACGCATCCTCATGGCCGAACACAGGTAAGCGATCCTTGTCTTGACTCATCGATCCTGCTCTTCTTGCAACCCTGCGCCCCGACAATCGTAGTAGGGATTCTTGTGATCCCATAGGTGTCGTTCCACACCGACATTTTGACCTATAAAAAATAAGGGGAAGACTTTCGGGACAGAGCGACGCCGTCTCGAGGCGGAACTTGGGCAGGAGTACTTTTGCCCTCCGGCGGAGCGATTCTGCAGGGGGAACTTCCCTCCCGGAGGGGGAAATCATCGGCATCATCGTCACCAACAACTCTCCCATCTTGGGGAGGGCAATCTCCATCAACATCTTCACCAGCACCATCTCATCTCAAACCCTAGTTCATCTCTTGTATTCAATCTTGTTATCAGAACTATAGATTGTTGCTAGGGGGTGACTAGTAGTGTTGATTACATCTTGTAGTTGATTACTATATGGTTTATTTGGTGGAAGATTATATGTTCAGATCCATTATGCTTATTAATACCCCTCTGATCATGAGCATGTTGATTATTTGTGAGTAGTCACTTTTGTTCTTGAGGTCACGGGAGAAATCATGTTGCAAGTAATCATGTGAACTTGATTTGTGTTTGATATTTTGATAGTATGTATGTTGTGATTCCCTTAGTGGTGTCATGTGAACGTCGACTACATGACACTTCGCCATATTTGGGCCTAAGGGAATGCATTGTGGAGTAGTAAATAGATGGTGGAGTTGCGAGTGATAGAAACTTAAACCCCAGTTTATGCACTATTCCGTAAGGGGCCGATTGGATCCTAGAGTTTAATGCTATGGTTAGAATTTATTCTTAATACTTTTCTCATAGTTGTGGATGCTTGCGGGAGGGTTAATCATAAGTAGGAGGTTTGTTCAAGTAAGAACAGCACCTAAGCACCGGTCCACCCACATATCAAATTATCAAAGTAGCGAACATGAATCAAACCAACATGATGAAAGTGACTAGATGAAATTCCCGTGTACCCTCAAGAACGCTTTGCTTATCATAAGAGACCGTTTTGGCATGTCCTTTTCCTCAAAAGGATTGGGCTACCTTGCTGCACTTTTGTTACTACTATCGTTACTTGCTCGCTACAAATTATCTTGATATCAAACTACTATGTTACTTACAATTTCAGCACTTGCAGACATTACCTTACTGAAAACTACTCGTCATTTCCTTCTGCTCCTCATTGGGCTCGACACTCTTACTTATCTAAAAGAGCTACAATTGATCCCCTATACTTGTGGGTCATCAACCCTCGACTCGCAACTCGTCTCGTAGTTTTGTGTAGTTGTCCCTGTTGCAAGTCCATCCTTGACTTGCAACGGGACCCTAGTTTATTTTCATCCCAGTTGCAAGTCAACTCTCAACTCACAAGTGGGCTCAAAGTTTCTCTTTACTTCTGTTTGCAAGTCCACCCTCAGCTTACAAGTAGCACCGACCCTTTTTTGTGATGGAAATATGCCCTAGAGGCAATAAGAAAATGGTTATTATTATATTTCGAAAAAAGTCCATTTTACTACCCTGAATAAAGTTGGTGGTTCACATTACCCCCTCATCTATTTTACTGTTCCTTTCACCCCCTAAACAAACCCATACCGGATGAAAGAACCCCCTGGGTGGTTTGCCTCCACTTGCTGCTGATGTGGCATTGGTCAAAAGTGGTTTTGACCTACGGGTGGGCCTCCCTTGGCAGGTGCGGCTGAGATTGACCGGTGGGGCCTAGAGGAGGCGAGGCCCGCCTGGCAGGTCTGTGTCCTTCCTCCATCGCTCGCCCAGCAGGGGAGAGAGGAGCTCGAGGCGCTTGTCTCGGTGTACAGGCCACCCCTCGCGAGCTCGACCACCAGAGTGACCTTGATCTGGCAGCGGCGTGCCAGCGGCAACAAGCAAGGCAACAACGACACAAGCCGCAGCAGCGGGAGAGCGCACGGGGGTAGCTGCAGGTGAGGCGTACACGGGCATGGCCAAGGCGAGCACGGGGACGATGACTCAGCAACATATCAAAGTGGGAATAGGCAGAGGAGCTCACCGCGGGGCCCGTGGACGAGATTAGCGAGCGCGGGTGTCGATGGACACGAAGAAATCGACGATCAGATGCGGCGGCCGCAGACAAAGATGATGGCGATGGTGAGCCTATGGGGCCTCCTAGCTCGAGCCCTTCAGCGAGGGTGAAGGTGACGAAGATGGTGGAGCTACTGGACGTCTAGGCGTGACGAGGGAAGGCCGGCGGCCGCGGGATCGACGCGGCGGCGGCGACCATGAGCTTCGGGCGACGAACAAGGGATATGAGGTAGATTTGGGGTGAGAAAAGAGAGAAGTGAGAGGAAAGAGAAGGGAGGAAGGAGAAGCAGGGCGCTCAGGGAGGCGGTTTGGAACTCCGACGGTCGCCGGCGTCGACCGGAGGCGGCGGGGTCAGGCGCAAGGGGAGGCTTGGGAGGAGCTCCTCAATCTCAGCCCAGCCCGACGAGGGAGGCCCACCCGTGGTCAAAACCGCTTTTGACCACTGCCACATCAGCAGCCATTTGAGTCAAACCATCATAGGGACTGATTTTGTCCGGTATGAGATTGTTTAGGGGGTGAAGGGAACAGAAATATGGATCAGGGGGTTATGTGAACCACCAACTTTTTTCAGGGTAGTAAAATGGACTTTTTTCTTATATTTCCTTAATTCTGATAAAGGTTTAATATTCATGCTAGAATTGTATTGACCGGAAACTTAAATACATCCGTGGATACATAAAAATATATTGTGTCCCGAGTGAGTCTCTACTAGACTAGCTCGTTGATCAAAGATGGTTAAGGTTTCCTAACCATAGACACGAGTTGTCATTTGATAACGGCATCACATCATTAGGAGAATGATGTGATGGACAAGACCCATCCATTAGCTTAGCATATGATAGTTTAGTTTATTGCTACTGCTTTCTTAATGTCAAATACATGTTCCTTCGACCATGAGATCATGCAACTCCCGGATACTGGAGGAATACCTTGTGTGCTACCAAACGTCACAACGTAACTAGGTGATCATAAAGATGCTCTACACGTATCCCACGCCCCCTTAGTAGGAAAAGTATTGGACTTGGACTCCAAGTCCTCTCCCCCTTAGCTACACCCTAGGGCTTGGAGGGGTTGTTTCCCACACCCCTCCACCTATATATAGAGGGGGGGTACCCCAAGAGGACACACCAAGCCCTTGGCGCCCCTATCTCTCCCGTTACTCCGTAGTTCCACCGCCTTGTCCCGGCGACCCTTAGCCAAGCGCTGTCGGTGCTCCACCACCACCACCATCACCAACACGCCATCGTGTTGGTTCTGATCCCATTTACTTCTCCTCTCCCGCTTGCTGGATCAAGAAGGAGGAGACTTCATCAAGCCGCACGTGTGCTAAACTCGGAGGTGTCGTCCGTTCCGCACTAGATCGGTAGGATCGAGATCGGATCGCGAAGAGTACGACTACATCAACCGCGTGATAAACGCTTCTGCTTAGAGATCTACAAGGGTATGTAGATGCTCTCCCCCTCTCGTAGTTATGCATCTCCATTGATAGATCTTACGTGTGCGTAGATTTTTTTTGTTTTCCAGGCAACGTTCCCCAACAGTGGCATCATGAGCCAGGTCTATGCGTAGATGATATGCACGAGTAGAACGCAAAGGAGTTGTGGGCGGTGATGGTCATACTGCTTACCACCAACGTCTTATTTTGATTCGGCAGCATTGTGGGATGAAGCAGCCCGGACCAACCTTACATGTCCACGTAGATGAGACCGGTTCCACCGACTGACATGCAACTTGTTTTGCATAAAGGTGGATGGCGGGTGTCTGTTTCTCCTACTTTAGTTGAACCGAATTTGACTATGGCCGTTCCTTGAAGAAGGTTAAAACAACAAACTTGATAATCACCATTGTGGTTTTGCGTAGGTAAGAATGGTTCTTGCCAGTTGCCTGTAGCAGCCACGTAAAATTTGCAACAACAAAGTAGAGGACGTCTAACTTGTTTTTGCAGGGTATGTTGTGATGTGATATTGTCAAGATGTGATGTGATATACATTGTTGTATGAGATGATCATGTTTTGTAATATCGGCAACCGGCAGGAGCCTTAGGGTTGTCTCTTAATTATTGTATGAAATGCAAGCGCCATGTAATTGCTTTACTTTATCGCTATGCGTTAGCAATAGTTGTAGAAGCAACAGTTGGCAAGACGACCCTGACGCAACGATGAAGATCAAGGTGTCGAGACAGTGACGATGGAGATCATGACGATGCTTTGAAGATAGAGATCAAAAGCACAAGATGATGATGGCCATATCACGTCACATATTTTGACTTCATGTGATCCTTTATGCATCTTATTTTGCTTAGAACAATGGTAGCATTATAAGATGATCCCTTCACTAAATTTCAAGATAAAAGTGTTCTCCCCGAGTATGCACCTTTGCTAAAGTTCGTTGTTTCGAAGCACCTCGTGATGATCGGGTGTGATAGACTCTACATTCACATATACAACAGTTGTAAGCCAGATTTACACAGGAAGAATACTTGGGTTAAACTTGACGAGCCTAGCATGTACAGCCATGGTCTCGGAACACTGGAGACCGAAAGGTCGAACATGAGTCATATAGTAGATATGATCAACATGAAGATGTTCACCATTGATGACTACCACATCTCACGTGATGATCAGACATGGGTTAGTTGAACATCGCATATGTTTCATGGCATTCAAAATGTGATGATCGAACATCAATTAGTTGAACATCATGCCCGTGTTGAGAGGTATGAGACCTCTGACAAGTACTTTGCCTACAAGATGGAGGAGAATAACTCAGCCAGTGAGCATGTGCTCAGAATGTTCGGGTACTACAATCGCTTGAATCAAGTGCGAGTTAATCTTCTAGATAAGATAGTGATTGACAGAATTCTCCAGTCACTATCCAAGCTACTAGAGCTTCGTGATGAACTATAATATGCAAGGGATGACGAAAACGAATCTCGAGCTCTTCATGATGCTGAAATCAGCGGAGGTAGAAATCAAGAAGGAGCATCAAGTGTTGATGTTAACAAGACCACTAGTTTCAAGAAAAATGGCAAGGGAAGAAAGGGAACTTCAAGAAGAATGGCAAGCAAGTTGCCGCTCCCGTGAACAAGCCCAAAGCTGGACCCAATCCACAGGCGAGTGCTTCTCTTTGGAAGGAAATGTCCTTTGGAAGCAGAACTGCCCCAAATACTTGGCGGATAAGAAGGATGGCAAAGTAAGAAAAGGTATATTTGATATACCTATTATTGATGTTTACCTTACTGGTGCTCATAGTAGCCCCTGGGTATTTGATACCGGTTCAGTTGCTAAGATTAGTAACTCAAAACAGGAGTTGCGGAATAAACAGAGAGTAGTTAAGGGTGAGGTGATGATGTGTGTTGTAAGTGTTTCCAAGATTGATATGATCACCATCGCACACTCCCTCTACCTTCGATATTAGTGTTGAGCCTGGATAAATGTTATTTGGTGTTTGCATTGAGCATGAACAAGATTAGATCGTGTTTATTGCAATACGGTTATTCATTTAAGTTAGAGAATAATTGTTGTTCTGTTTACATGAATAAATTACCTTCTATGGTCATACACCCAATGTGAATGGTTTATTGAATCTCGATCGTAGTGATACATATATTTGTAATACTGATGCCAAAAGATGCAAAGTTGATAATGATAGTGCAACATACTTGTGGCACTGCCGTTTAGGTCATATTGGTGTAAAGCGCATGAAGAAACTCCATGTGGTTGGACTTTTGGGATCACTTGATTATGAATCATTTGATACTTGCAAACCATGCCTCATGGGCAAGATGACTAAAACTCCATTCTCCGGAACAATGGAGTGAGCTAATGACTTATTGGAAATAATACATACCGATGTATGCGGTCTGAATGAAGTAGAGAATCATCATAACATTAAAATAAAGTTTCTACGATCTGATCGTGGAGGTGAATATTTTAGTTACGAGTTTGTCCTTCATTTAAAACAATGTGGAATTGTTTCACAACTCATGCCACCTGGAACACTACAGCATAATGGTGTGTCTGAACGTCGTAACCATACTTTATTAGATATGGTGCGTTCTATGATGTCTCTTACCGATTGGCCTTTATCATTTTGGGGTTATGTATTAGAGACAAACACATTCATGTTAAATAGTTCACCGTCTAAATCCATTGAGACGAAACCGTATGAATTATGGTTTGGCAAGAAACCTAAAATTGTCGTTTCTTAAAGTTTGGGGATGCGACGCTTATGTCAAAAGGCTTCAGCCTGATAAGCTCGAACCCAAACCATAGAAGTGTGTCTTCATAGGATACCCTAAGGGAACTATTGGGTACAACTTCTACCACAAATCCGAAGGCAAGATTTTTGCTGCCAAGACTGGGTCCTTTCTAGAGGAGTTTCTCTCGAAAGAAGTGAGTGGGAGGAAAGTAGAACTTGATGAGGTAGTTGTACCTTCTCTCGAATTGAAAAGTAGCTCACCAAGGAAAAATGTTTCTGTGATGCCTACACCAACTAGAGAGGAAGCTAATGATGATGATCATGAAACTTCAGATCAAGTTACTACTGAACTTCGTAGGTCAACCATAACACGTTCCGCACCAGAGTGGAATCATGTCCTGGAAGTCATGTTGTTAGACAACGACGAACCAATAAACTATGAAGAAGCTATGATGAGCCCAGATTCCAACAAATAGCTTGAGGCCATTAAATCTGAGATAGGATCCATGTATGAGAACAAAGTGTGGACTTTGGTGGACTTTCCCGATGATCGGCATGCCATTGAAAATAAATGGATCATCAAGAGGAAGATGGACGCTGATGGTAATATCACTGTCTACAAAGCTCGACTTGTCGCGAAAGGTTGACTACGATGAGACTTTCTCACCCGTAGCGATGCTTAAGTCTGTCCTAATCATGTGAGCAATTGCCGCATTTTATGAAATTTCGCAAATGGACGTCAAAAGTGCATTCCTTAACAGATTTGTTAAAGAAGAGTTGTATATGATGCAACCAGAAGGTTTTGTCGATCCTAAACATGCTAACAAAGTGTGCAAGCTCCAGTGATCCATCTATGGACTGGTGCAAGCATCTCAGAGTTGGAATATACGCTTGGATGAGGTGATCAAAGCATATGGTTTTATATAGACTTACGGTGAAGCCTGTATTTACAAGAAAGTGAGTGGGAGCTCTGTAGCATTTCAAATATTATATGTGAATGACATATTGTTGATTGGAATGACATAGAATTTCTGGATAGCATAAAAGGATACTTGAATAAGAATTTTTCAATGAAAAACCTCGATGAAGCTACTTACATATTGGACATCAAGATCTATAGGGATAGATCGAGACGCTTAATAGGACTTTCACAAAGCACATACCTTGGCAAAGTTTTAAAGAAGTTCAAAATGGATCAGTCAAAGAAAGGGTTCTTACCTGTGTTGCAAGGTGTGAAGTTAAGTAAGACTCATAGCCTGACCACAACAGAAGATAGAGAGAGAATGAAAGTCATTCCCTATGCCTCAGCCATAGGTTCGATAAAGTATGCCATGTTGTGTACCAAACCAGTTGTGTGCCTTGCAATGAGTTTGGCGAGGGGGTACAATAGTGATCCAGGAGTGGATCACTGGACAACGGTCAAAATTATCCTTAGGTACCTAAAGAGGACTAAGTGAAATGTTTCTCGGTTATGGAGGTGATAAAGGGTTATGTCGATGCAAGCTTTAACATTGATCCATATGAGAGTCTCAATCTGGATACGTATTGGACACGGGAACAATTAGCTAGAGTAGCTCTATGCAGAGCATTGTAGACATAGACATTTGCAAAGTACACACGGATTTGAATGTTGCAGGCCCGTTGACTAAAACCTCTCTCACACTCAAAAGATGATCAAACTCTAGTAAACTCTTTGGGTGTTAATCGCATGGCGATGTGAACTAGATTATTGACTCTAGTAAACTCTTTGGGTGTTAGTCACATGGTGATGTGAACTATGGGTGGGCAGGTAAGCTTGCTCCTTGCACTGGCACTGGCTTGCTTCGCCCAGATAGGGCTTATGTTGGTCTCTCTTTTTCACTATCACTGAAATCCACCTCCTCTTTGTAAAAATGAGAGCTGCTCTTTGGTAGTTTCAGTAGTCCCAAGTAATGTCCAAATAAGAACATCCACGCCCATACCAATAAACTATTCATCCC